>CM040406.1:57090566-57158066 GCA_022702515.1 Ilyophis sp. 1 JC-2022
TGGTTACATTACACCCGGCTGTACCTGCTTACATTACACCCAGCTGTACCTGGTTACATTACACCCAGCTGTACCTGGTTACATTACACCCGGCTGTACCTGGTTACATTACACCCGGGTGTACCTGCTTACATTACACCCGGCTGTACCTGCTTACATTACACCCGGCTGTACCTGGTTACATTACACCCGGGTGTACCTGCTTACATTACACCCAGCTGTACCTGGTTACATTACACCCGGTTGTACCTGCTTACATTACACCCGGCTGTACCTGCTTACATTACACCCAGCTGTACCTGGTTACATTACACCCGGTTGTACCTGCTTACATTACACCCGGCTGTACCTGCTTACATTACACCCGGCTGTACCTGCTTACATTACACCCGGCTGTACCTGGTTACATTACACCCGGCTGTACCTGGTTACATTACACCCGGCTGTACCTGCTTACATTACACCCGGCTGTACCTACATCTGTTCTCTACTGCTTTGCTTGGAGCACAGAGAGAGTCAAACACTACATCGTCTCTTTACTGTTTTACTTAGAGCACAGAGAGAGTCAAACACTACATCGTCTCTTTACTGTTTTACTTAGAGCACAGAGAGAGTCAAACACTACATCGTCTCTTTACTGTTTTACTTAGAGCACAGAGAGTCTTTTTTCCTCTGAGTCAAACATCCGGATCCCCCCAACCAACCCCATAATAAACCACTTGGCTTTCACTTTATTTAAGGAATAAAAAGAGATCAAAGTGAAACCAACACTAATGTATTTTGTTTTGGGAAGCTCAAAAATGGGCCGTCTAAAGAGACCGGATATCTCCAGTGAACGTCGGACACAAAGAGTCGCTTTTAGAGGGTTGGGATGAGTCATGCTCATTAGAGAAGTGTTTTATGACATAAAGGCCATTGTTACTGTTCTCTAATGTAACAATCGGTCGCCAGCTAAGAAAGGCGGTTAGGAGACACACACCCCACACATGCCGTGTTTTTGTGAAACTTCTGCCAGTCCTGATTTTTGTCTCATCTTGTTTTTCCTCAGACTTTGTAGATTTAGAAAAAAACCATTTGAACAATTTAATGTCAAGCAAATTAGCACCAATAAAATGAAGGTGTGGGGGTGTTCTGTAGGAGGGTGTGATAGTTTGTGGGTCCGTCTCATGGCTGCTAGGATCATCTGCACTTCTGTGGTACTTAATTGGATAGCAGTGAAAGTGCTCTGTGATCTGTCTGCTAATGAGAAAGAGATACATTTCCCAAGTGACTCCCCCTAGAGGGGGTTGCTGGAATTTGAGGATCATTACTTTAATGTCTTATTTGTGGACTGTTACTTTAATGTGTTATTTGAAGATTATTACCTTTAATGACTTTCTACATTTATACCTTGAATTGTTGGGCGAAAATAATAGGCCTCTTATAAACTATGAATGCCTCTCCATAGCTAGCACAGCCTCAAGTGTAGCTATATAATTTTTTTATATTTATATAATTCATATATTTATATACTGTAGCTGTATTGTACAGACCCCGCTTGCTTTTTAAATATTTTTTTTTCATATAAATCAGAGGAGGAAGATTAAATCTAGGTGACGGCTCTCTACGCCACACAGACCCGCTACCTTCATTAGTCTGTTCAGTCTCGGACCTCCACGAGCCCATCGAACCCGCGAGCCTACTCTCCCGCGCGTAAAATGATCTCCGGAACGTTACAGACGCTCCCTGCAGTTAGGGAACGCGCCGTGTTCAGAATGCATGTTTTTGATGTTGCCGTGTGTGGAACGACAATGTCACATTTAAACTAAGCCAAAATGCATAAAAATTTTATACAATTATTTTCCATTCCATAAACAAACAAATGATATGTAAAAATATGCCTTTGTCTTGTATAGACAAGACCAGTATCAACAGGACAATTAGCACAGTACCTCCCAGTTTACTGCCTGATTAGCTCTAATTATGGAAAAGGTCACTGTAAGCACTTAATTTCCCATGAGCACGTCCGCTGCCAAACTCTACTCCATATGATGTTTGTTTGGCCCAACCTATTGGCCCTTTTCTGTTTTAACCCCACGCTCCACCGTAAGGCGCCTGCTTCATAACATAGTTAAAATGATCAATCCACATCATCCCACTCCCGCTATGGCTCATCAGTCTTCCGATTATCTAACTAAAACAGATCTCAGAGCTGTTTTATATTCAGCCAAACATTAGTTTTCCCTTTGCATTCATCAGTTATCATTTATCATTTTTGTAGAGGAAAGCTATAAGGCCCCTGCGTGTGCTGTGCCTTCTTTGGTAAAATTTGAGGCTCCGTATCATGGCAGATTTGTTGGTCACGTCTGTATTGCCATTGTGCGACATTCGTAGGAATTTAAACCAAATATAAAAACGCATCTTCCACAATCCTTATTGATTATTGCGCTGCCTTTCTGGATTTGCACGAGTGGTGTTTATAAAACATACCGAGACTTGTATATTAGCACGCGAGTACCTGCTGCGTTAAACTAACTGCTCGTGACACTTCGTAGCCTTAGTGGCGTTTCCGCTCTGCTCCTCTCTGTCAGCACGCGAGGCTTCTGTACGGCACTCACCTCTGGGGCTTCTGCCGTCGCAGGGGCGAACCAATCGTGCATAGACGGTGAGATAGCGACATCATCATAAATTAGGACTTCGGTGCTGCGGGGCTAATCTCTGCCATAGGTGCAACAAACATATGAGGACAAGAAGTTATAAATCATGTCCAGTACATCCCCCGCAGAGTGTTTATGTTGTAAATGTGCTGCAGTGCACTCATGTTAAGTTGTGATTATTTGTGCAGGCTACCGTCACTGGCCTTAATACACAGGCCGGTTTCGGCTCTCTGCCCAGGTGGTTTACTCCATGTAAAATGTAGTAACAACAGAAGGAGATGCACTTAGGTTTTTCAGCCCCCTCAACGTATTTCCCCTTGAGTAACCCTGTCAAAAGCAGCGGGATGGTTAGTCAAGTGTTGGGACTGATTTTGGTACCGCAGCACACCATCTGTCATCAGCAGCCGAGGAATCTACGTTCTCTCGGGAAGAGTCTAATTATCCCTGGCCGCGCACTCGGTGTCTTTGATCCCAGGTCCCAGGCGTCTTGGGGCACTGCGCGCGCCACCGACGTTGCGGAGACTTGTGGCCACCCGATGCCCCCCCCCATGCGTCACAGAGGGGTTTAACCGCGGACCTACCTCGCACTGCAGCTTAAACAAATGCCGCTGTACTACACGCGCATATGGAAACGGCACTGTCCCTGTGGAAAGGTTCGCATTCCGTTCTTTAGGGTTTTAGTATAAATTGATTAGTTTATTACCTTGGCTACTGTAGTCGACTCGCTAGAGGTTGGCCTTCCAATGCTTCCAATGTTTTGTAGCGATACATTTTTTTCTCATATTGTACAAAGTATGAAAGCACCATGCCTCATTAGCTCTGGACATTAGAGAACAATGGTTAACTTTGGAAAAAGAAGCCCGAAGCTGGCAGTTTCCACAATTAGTGACATTGGAATAAAAGATGACTATCTTTGGAGCTTACGGTTCTTTCATGAAACTGAATGATGATAGTTAGTACTCCGATTATTATTATTTTTTCGACGCCTGCGGCTTACGCCCACACGTGCACAGACTGTACGGTCCTGTTAAAGAGAAGGGCTCCTGATGACGTAAACGGGGCATCGCGCAATGGAGATGGTGCATGCATTGATGTCGGCACGGCATAGAGCCGAGCTTGTGTTGTAATCAATTAAATAGCCTAATAATAATAAATTATTGCTGCACCATTTGGACGTAAAGTTCACCATAATAAATAAAATAAGAACATGTGCAGTGTATTTTAGCCGACGCATCGAGCGATACAAAAGGTAGATGCATCAGTTGGCTATTACATTTCTGAGAAACAGAATATTGACTATAAACATATATTCATAATTTAAAGATGTGAATCCGGTGAACCGGTTCTTGCTCATCACTCTCAGCTGGTACAAATAGGCTACGCCTACAGCACATTAATTTGAGACGCCAACTGTGAATAAAATGACAACCGTATGCTCAGGTTCACAGTTAAGCGACGCGTTTGTTCGTTAAAACAGTTGAGAATGTGCGTATCGCCCACCGAGCATCGGTTGAAACCAAATACAAATTTTCCTGGTGATAGAAAAATGTCATGTAATGTTAGATTACTTACGGTTGATTATATGTGTATACTTGTATGCACGATATTCTTTCTCAGTCGTCGCTGTTGAAATTGTTTTATTCTTAAAGCTAGATTTGTTTTCAGCTGAACAAAGCCAATTACGTTTTTCTCAATAAGTGCTTAGTTTCTGTGGTAATAACAATTTTACTGGAAATAGAAAAATGCAAAGCTGCAGAAAACTCTCTCCGGTATTCAGATGTGTCAACATCTGGAGTCATGGATTTGCAATTATGCATAACGACTTTGTGTATTTGGCTATTTCATATGTATTTATTGAACGGATTCAACTAATTCCACAATAAACCTGACACAGGCGCGCATTCTTTGGGAATAAAAAGCCCCCTAGCGGCGGGTTGAAAGCGTATTCTTTTGTAAATACATTCTCAGACGCAGGTCTCAGATAACCAGATACCGATTAAACTCTACTCTTCTTAGCATCCTGGCTACTCTCAAATAATACTCCATCTATGATCACTCAAGTGGCCACACAGCAGCCTATTCTCTTTAGTGAAAAGTTAATGCCACCTCTAACCCCATTATGTAGAACACCTAGGGACGTTACGCACAACTTCACACCAGAATGGTATTTTACAGAAGGAAGGGTGAACATTTTAAACAGCACTGGTCAATGATATTTTACAGAAGAAAGGGTGAACATTTTAAACAGCACTGGTCAATGATATTTTACAGAAGAAAGGGTGAACATTTTAAACAGCACTGGTCTTACCTCACCACTCCGTACATTACGAGGATGTTTCCGAGTAGTCCCACCACACAGATGACCGAGTAAAGGGCCGTTATGGATATAGCGATTATTATACCCGTCGCGCTTTTCACTGGGCTCTGTTCCGTGCCGCTTCCGTTCGGAAAGAAGCCCATCGAGTCTTCCTGAAAGCTAACATTGAAGGGGATCACGGAATACAGGTCGGTGACATCAGCACCGGACACAGTGGACAGCTCCATAGCTCCTGCTCGAGCCCTTACTCGCTCCTTTTCAGCGCTGAAAACTTGTCACTGGAAAAACACTCACTGACGACGCTCTGCGCTCCGGGCTGCGAACTTCACTGGAGAGTCGGAGCTGATCTGGCGCGCGAGAGGAAAGGAATGAGGGGGTGTGGTGATAGTATTGGGTCAGAGCTCAGCTACTTGTCATTGTTGAAATAACGTTGTCGGCGTCCACTGTAACAATGTCCAAATGCAGAGAAAAAGGAATTAAGCTACACAGCCCGTGCAGGATTCGCCTCGTCACGCAGTGAGGTATGTGGTTCAGAATCCCGAGCTCGGGACTGAGCATGAAGTGCTCCTTTCGCGAGAGCAACACTGGTATAAGGACAACGCAGAAAGTTGCACTAGCTTTCCCAGCGTGTGCGCTATGCCGCTGCTGGTGGTGTCTTATAAAAACCCGTCAGCTCTATCTACGTCAAAGCCGTGTTGTTGGCCGAAAATCTCAAATATGAATGTCAATCAGGCGCCACAAAAAAATAATTACTTTCACCGCTTCGCCCTGCAACAAAAAACACCCAATGTAGACTTTATATTTAGTATCCAGTTATACAAGACAAAGCCATTTAAGACCTGTGTCAGTGCGAGCAAGACAAGTGTCGGGTTGTGTCAGGTTTGTTCGTAACAACAGTGATTTCAGGTGCTGCGTACATTTGAATTGTTGTGTGCGATGTCAAGGGTGATTATTAAATCAGCAATAGCAACGACTTTTAATCTCGGAGTGATAAACGCAAGCAGACTAGCGCTATTTCAGCACAGGGACAGTCCTTCCGTAAATTAAAGTTCCTACTACTGTTTGTTTTATGGACATGGGCTCTGGACATATCTCGCACGATTCCGGCGTCTTTCTCGTCGGTAAATAAGTTTACATTTGGTGTGTATTTTGAATTTGTGAACACGAGCGCAATGGCAATAACACGGTGATGTGTTGTTTCATATTTGCTTTGTGTGCATATTTTTGTTGTAACTCCTGCGAGAGGCGCTGCAGGCGTGGGGAGGGGATGGCTAGAGGCGCTATAGGCGTGGGGAGGGGATGGCTAGAGGCGCTATAGGCGTGGGGAGGGGATGGCTAGAGGCGCTATAGGCGTGGGGAGGGGCTGGCTAGAGGCGTGGGGAGGGGCTGGCTAGAGGCGCTGCATGCGTGGGGAGGGGATGGCTAGAGGCGCTATAGGCGTGGGGAGGGGATGGCTAGAGGCGCTATAGGCGTGGGGAGGGGATGGCTAGAGGCGCTGCAGGCGTGGGGAGGGGATGGCTAGAGGCGCTATAGGCGTGGGGAGGGGATGGCTAGAGGCGCTATAGGCGTGGGGAGGGGATGGCTAGAGGCGCTATAGGCATGGGGAGGGGATGGCTATAGGCGCTATAGGCGTGGGGAGGGGATGGCTAGAGGCGCTAGAGGCGTGGGGAGGGGATGGCTATAGGCGCTATAGGCGTGGGGAGGGGATGGCTATAGGCGCTGCAGGCGTGGGGAGGGCATGGCTAGAGGCGCTGCAGGCGTGGGGAGGGGATGGCTAGAGGCGCTATAGGCGTGGGGAGGGGATGGCTAGAGGCGCTATAGGTGTGGGGAGGGCATGGCTAGAGGCGCTGCAGGCGTGGGGAGGGCATGGCTAGAGGCGCTAGAGGCGTGGGGAGGGGATGGCTAGAGGCGCTATAGGCATGGGGAGGGCATGGCTAGAGGCGCTGCAGGCGTGGGGAGGGGATGGCTAGAGGCGCTAGAGGCGTGGGGAGGGGCTGGCTATAGCCATACCTGTGATTAGTATAAGCCTACCTACTCCGAACCATTTCTGACCGCACTTTTACTGCAGTTAGACAACAGAACAACGGTATTGTAGGGGTAATTGGTTTTGTTAGAAAAGTGGTCGCTCACGCTCTTACTCTCTCACAGTACAATAGACAATTAAAAACACAAGTAACAAATGAGTGTGTATTGCGTGCATCATTGGACCCACAGCTTCAAGATTTCTTGTTGGTTTTAACTATACAAGAAAGCGACTGACACGCTTGTTTGTATTACGCATGTGCGTAGAGACAAGCCAATGCACATGTTTTTGTGTGAGAAACACGTTCAAATTCACTGTTTGGATTTTAAACGATTGTATCCTAACTCAAAACATGTTATTAAAATAGTTTTGAAAGCATTGCATATGGACCGTTCTTATGGAAACACGGAACGCCCTGTTGTATCAGATACACAGTGACCTGGTCATAAAACAACAAAGTAAATGATTTGCTGTCACGTTTTTTGATGGCAATATTACTGGTTGACAATAGTATCGGCTGCTGAAAATGTATGGTCATTAATGGGGAAACCTAATCTTGGAATCTTACTTCAAGGCAGTCTGCAAGTCTCTGAGGTCAGTTACAAATTATATTTTGAGAGAAAACATAAGCTCTTTAACATGCTAAATGATACCAACTTTGGATGAATAATCCAAGACCAGAAGTATAATTCATTTGTAAAGGATTTGATTATAATCAGAATCAGAATCAGAATCCCTTTATTCGCCAAGTATTTACATACGAGGAATTTACTGTGGTTATTGGTGCGTACATAAACCAACATAAAATAAAATAATATAAAACATAACATAAAACAAAAACAAAAACAACAACAAAACACATAAAAACAAGTCGTGCAAGTTTCAAGATAATATAATATTATATAATATATGCAGATAAAAATAAAAATAAAAAATATAAGTAAAAAAATAAATCTTTACATCTGGCTGTTTCGATGCATGTGCCACATGCATTGAGAAATAAATCCAAGTAAACAGAGAAGTGTTTTGTTTGTGAACTGTGAGGTTTGTTTGTGAACTGTGAGGTTTGTTTGTGAACTGTGATGTTTGTGAACTGTGAGGTTTGATTGTGAACTGTGAGGTTTGTTTGTGAACTGTGAGGTTTGTTTGTGAACTGTGATGTTTGTTTGTGAACTGTGAGATTTGTTTGTGAACTGTGAGGTTTGTGAACTGTGAGGTTTGATTGTGAACTGTGATGTTTGTGAACTGTGGGGTTTGTTTGTGAACTGTGAGGTTTGTTTGTGAACTGTGAGGTTTGATTGTGAACTGTGAGGTTTGATTGTGAACTGTGAGGTTTGATTGTGAACTGTGAGGTTTGTTTGTGAACTGTGATGTTTGTTTGTGAACTGTGAGGTTTGTTTGTGAACTGTGAGGTTTGTTTGTGAACTGTGATGTTTGTGAACTGTGAGGTTTGATTGTGAACTGTGATGTTTGTTTGTGAACTGTGAGGTTTGTTTGTGAACTGTGATGTTTGTTTGTGAACTGTGAGGTTTGTGAACTGTGAGGTTTGTTTGTGAACTGTGAGGTTTGTTTGTGAACTGTGAGGTTTGATTGTGAACTGTGAGGTTTGATTGTGAACTGTGAGGTTTGATTGTGAACTGTGAGGTTTGTTTGTGAACTGTGAGGTTTGATTGTGAACTGTGAGGTTTGTTTGTGAACTGTGAGGTTTGTTTGTGAACTGTGAGGTTTGTTTGTGAACTGTGAGGTTTGATTGTGAACTGTGAGGTTTGTTTGTGAACTGTGAGGTTTGATTGTGAACTGTGAGGTTTGATTGTGAACTGTGAGGTTTGTTTGTGAACTGTGAGGTTTGTTTGTGAACTGTGAGGTTTGATTGTGAGAGCCTGCATCGTCTGCTGTATGTATTTGTGTTTGTAGATGTTGATACAGTGTGTGGAGAAAACTCAAACTGTTAGACTGAAACGGATAGCTTTGGAACAGTTGTAATATTTTATCAAAGTTGGCTTCCATTTAGTTTGGAGAAGCAGTTAAAATGTTTACAGTTTCCTCACGAATTTCCTGTAGTTTTGCAGCTGCTGTCGCCATTCCTTATTTTCACCCAGGAGAAGATGAGCTTTTTTTAAATCTGGTGAATTGTTTTAGTCTGTGATCTGATGCATGGAGAGGGCTGGTGGTTGTTTTAGTCTGTGATCTGATGCATGGAGAGGGCTGGTGGTTGTTTTAGTCTGTGATCTGATGCATGGAGAGGGCTGGTGGTTGGGTGGAGTGCGTCGGCGGGTAAAGGAGGTGCTCGTAAAATTATTGGAATCTAATCATGCTGAGAAGCTGGTATACATTATGCATGTCTACCACATTTTCTCAAGTACACATAGCTGTGTGTCCTACAGAGAACTGTTCTCTATCTCTATCCGTATCCCTATCCCTCTCTCTCTCCCTCTCCCTCTCCCCCTCTCTGTCTCTCCCCCTCTCTCTCTCTCTCCCTCCCCCCTCCCTTTCCCTCCCTCCCCCTTCCCTTTCCCTCTCTCTCTCAATTCAATTCAACTTGCTTTATTGGCATGATGTATTTTTCATACATATTGCCAAAGCACGCAAATGCAATGGTAATAATAGTAATAATCATGAACTATAAAAAATAACAATTATGGATGATTTATAAAACAATAATACTATATATATAAACAAATTATTATTATCACTGGTCACTGTTGTCTCTCCAGCTTTGGCAAGAAGCTACGTAATCTGCAGCCACATTAGCAGACTACGTCTCCCTCTCCAAGGAGTGTGTGCATTAGTTTAATTTCAGGCAGGTCTGGAAAATTTGGATATCGTTTTGTGAATTTTGGGAAGAAATCATCTCCAATTTGTTTATATTTTTCACATTTAGTGAGGAAATGCAGCTCTGTCTCAACCTGCTGTTGGCTGCGGTGGGGGCACAGCCTCTCTTCTTGGGGCAGCCAGGTCTGCCGGTGTCGGCCGGTCTCTATAGCCAGTTAGTGTTAGTGGGGGTTAGTTTAATGAACTGAGCCTCAGGACCAGCTGAGTGAGGGGGGGTGTTAGTGGGGGTTAGTTTAATGAACTGAGCCTCAGGACCAGCTGAGTGAGGGGGGGTGTTAGTGGGGGTTAGTTTAATGAACTGAGCCTCAGGACCAGCTGAGTGAGGGGGGGTGTTAGTGGGGGTTAGTTTAATGAACTGAGCCTCAGGACCAGCTGAGTGAGGGGGGGTGTTAGTGGGGGTTAGTTTAATGAACTGAGCCTCAGGACCAGCTGAGTGGGGGGGGGGGTGTTAGTGGGGGTTAGTTTAATGAACTGAGCCTCAGGACCAGCTGAGTGAGGGGGGGTGTTAGTGGGGGTTAGTTTAGTGAACTGAGCCTCAGGACCAGCTGAGTGAGGGGACTCTTCTCTGGACTCAGCTCTTGGCCTTTCAGGGCCTTGTAATGGTACGAGCCGGGGTCGCTGTCTTTTAGGTGTCTCCAGAATTTGATGGCTCTTTTTTGGATGTTAATGAGTAGCAGATATTGGTCTAATTCTGCCCTGCATGCATTGTTTGGTGTTTTTTCTATACATGGAGGATATTTTTTACAGAACTCTGCATGCACGATTTCAGTTGGGTTTTTGTCCCTTCACTGCCATATAATGCTCTTTCTCTCTCTCTCCCTCCGCTCCCCCTCCCTGTCCCTCTCTCTCCCTTTCTCTCTCTCCCTCTCCCTCTCTCTTTCTCTCTCTTCCTCTCTCTCTTTCCCTCTCTCCCTTTCTCCCTCTCCTTCCATCCCTCCCTCTCTCCTTCTCCCTCCCTCCCTCTCTTCCTTTCTCCCTCCCCCTCTCTCTCTCACACTCTCTCTCTCTTTCTCTCTCTCTCTCTCTCTCTCTCTCTCTCTCTCTCTCTCTCTCTCTCTCTCTCTCTCTCTCTCCATCTGTCCCTGAGTGTGAAAAGGACATTTCTCCAAGTCTGTAAATATAAGCTGCATCTCACCGATCTTAAAATTTACAAGACTGTTTTCCACTATTGCCAGGGATCCTCATCGACTTTTATCAAGCCTCTTATTCAAAGGGCAGGCCAACTGTCAGTCTGGGCGGGAACCCAAAACGCGCTGGTGGTAGGCCTGCTGCCAGTGCGAAGCTCCAGCTCGCTTCGGACCTGTTATTGGGGTCTAACATCACTAAAGCAGATCTGGACAGAAAATTAAACATTAATCATCCGCCAAGCACATACTGTACATTAAACAGAGCATATTACTCAAAATATACTCTCAGCATATCCCAGAGTATTTTACTCAAAATATACTCTCAGCATATCCCAGAGTATTGTACTCAAAATATACTCTCAGCATATCCCAGAGTATTTTACTCAAAATATGTGCAAATGTTGTGCATATTGTGCATACTGTACATATTGTGCATACTGTGCATACTGTGCATATTGTACATATTGTGCATACTGTGCATATTGTACATATTGTGCATACTGTGCATATTGTACATATTGTGCATACTGTGAATATTGTGCATACTGTGCATACTGTACATGTTGTGCATATTGTACATACTGTGCATATTGTGCATATTGTACATACTGTGCATATTGTGCATACTGTACATGTTGTGCATATTGTACATACTGTGCATATTGTGCATATTATACATACTGTACATATTGTGCATACTGTGCATATTGTGCATACTGTGCATATTGTGCATATTATACATACTGTACATATTGTGCATACTGTGCATATTGTGCATACTGTGCATGTTGTGCATATTGTACATACTGTGCATATTGTGCATACTGTGCATGTTGTGCATATTGTACATATTGTGCATGTTGTGCATATTGTGCATATTGTGCATACTGTGCATATTGTACATATTGTGCATACTGTGCATACTGTGCATATTGTGCATACTGTGCATACTGTGCATATTGTACATATTGTGCATACTGTACATGTTGTGCATATTGTACATACTGTGCATATTGTGCATACTGTGCATATTGTGCATATTGTACATACTGTGCATATTGTGCATATGGTACATACTGTTCATATTGTGCATACTGTACATGTTGTGCATATTGTACATATTGTGCATGTTGTGCATACTGTGCATGTTGTGCATATTGTGCATACTGTTCATATTGTGCATATTATACATACTGTACATATTGTGCATATTGTACATATTGTGCATGTTGTGCATACTGTGCATGTTGTGCATATTGTGCATACTGTGCATATTGTGCATATTGTGCATACTGTGCATACTGTACATGTTGTGCATATTGTACATACTGTGCATATTGTGCATATTGTATATACTGTGCATATTGTACATATTGTACATATTGTGCATATTGTACATATTGTATATACTGTGCATATTGTGCATATTGTACATATTGTGCATATTGTACATATTTTGCATATTGTGCATACTGTGCATATTGTACATATTGTGCATATTGTGCATACTATGCATACTGTACATGTTGTGCATATTTTATATACTGTGCATATTGTGCATACTGTGCATATTGTGCATATTGTGCATACTGTGCATATTGTGCATATTGTATATACTGTGCATATTGTATATACTGTGCATATTGTGCATATTGTACATATTTTGCATATTGTGTATACTGTGCATATTGTGCATATTGTACATACTGTGCATATTGTACATATTGTACATATTGTGCATACTGTGCATATTGTACATATTGTGCATACTATGCATACTGTGCATATTGTACATTGCAAAATGGTGTGAAATCCCTTTTTTGTCCTTTTGGTTATTTTTTCATTACAATGAAATCTTTTCCATGTGATATGAGCAGTATGAGAGTGAGATGGTTTTCAGATAATTCACAAGGTTCATGTAATCCCTCTTTATTTATGTCCTCTTGATTTGGGTATAATTAAGAGCTGGTGTGAAATCCACTCAGCCAATCAATCAGGTGGTTATGCTTGAAAATCTCCCTGCTTTCATTTGCTGTTATTTCTTTATTTGTCAATTAATTGATGAAATAATTAATAAAAACAAACATAATAAAGAAGGACAGTTATTGGTTCCATAATGTTGTGTTAGAGGGTGCTGGTTTCTCCACAAGAAGAAGCTCATTAATGACGCTAGTTAAAATACATTTTTGTTTTTTAAAATGACACCCCAAATGAACATTTATAATTCAGTGAATCAGCACTTTTGCCTTAAAACTAATGTCCTGCCTATTTCCTCTTGAGGTTGTCTCAGTACAGGAGAGTAGGTTATAATCAGGAAATTACAGTGGATTATATAGTTTATAATCAGTACAGTAGATTTTGTATAGATTATATTCATGATAGTACAGTAGATTGTATATAGCTTATATCCAGGATAGTACAGAAGATTTTATATACCTAATAGTTCAAATAAGTTCATAGTGTCTATATTTACTTAGATCATAGTTTTTTCTTTTATATCAGACACAAAGGTATGTTTTCCTACCTGACATGTTTCGACGGTAATACTTCCGTCTTCGTCAGAGGTGTCACTGGATGGTATGTGACGTGTCTTATACAGCTGATGTTATTTTATAGAGGTACAACAAAGACAACACACCTGTACAAGAAAAAAGAAACAGGACAACAAAACTGAAAACATAGGCGTGGTCACACTACCATACATCAGAGGCATCACTGAACGCATACAGAGAGCCATGAAAAAACGTCACATCAGTACACCAGTCAAACCACACATAAAACTCAGACAACTATTAGTGCACCCTAAAGACAAAATCAACCCGGACAACAAATGTAACATAATCTATGAAATACCATGTCAATCATGCAATAAATCATACATAGGAGAAACAGGTCGGTCATTCATCACCAAAAAGACAGACCGGCTATAAAGGAACAGGCACTACAAGAAAATCTAAAATCGGCAATCACAGATCACTGCAAACGGGAGAATCACAGGACAATAAACACCAGCGCTGGATTATGGAGGCAGTGGAAATTAGAAAGCGAGCGCAAACGACGATGAACCGGGATGAGGGGGCATACATGCTTTCCACCACCTGGAGCAGCGTTCTCAAACGGCGAAATGACAGCGGGGGGCGTGGTCGTCCTGTCAAATCTGACAGGACGATCACGCCTCTATAAAATAACATCAGCTGTATAAGACACGTCACATACCATCCAGTGACACCTCTGACGAAGACGGAAGTATTACCGTCGAAACATGTCAGGTAGGAAAACATACCTTTGTGTCTGATATAAAAGAAAAAACTATGATCTATTTTATATACCTTATATTCAGGATAGTACAGTATATTGTATATAGTGCAGTATATTTTATATAGCTTGTATCCAGAATAGTACAATAGATTTTATATAGTTTATATCCAGGATAGTACAATAGATTTTAAATAGTTTATATTCAAGATAGTATGGTAGATTTTATATAGTTTATATTTACAATAGAGTTATATTCAGGGCAGAATAGTAGATGTTATATTTTTTATATTCTGGTCAGTACAGTAGACTTTACATCTATTATATTAAAAATCTACTTTACTTACCTGTACTCTGCCTAGCATTAGCTCACTATCTTTTTAGCAAGCATTGCCATAAGCAGGCTCACGGCCTGTCAGGATGGTTCACAAACTAAGAGCTCATTTGCATGATGTGCAAAAATTGATCAGCCTTCAGCCTTCTTATCAATGGCCCCACTGGGGTTAGAGTGTTTTTACCCTCACCAAGTAGCTCCTCATGCTGCTGCTGCGTATCAATAATCAATAAATCATTAACTGCAAGGTATGGTATATTAATTAGCATGGTTATTCATGCACTATTATTATTATCGTAAGAGTGATTAAATATTAACCTGCAATCACACACAGGGATTTTTTGTCTCTCGCTGGATAGAGATCTGGAGTGAATGAGGAATCTTAAGGATCAGTGGGATTGGACCACAGGGGGGCGAATGGGATTGGACTGCAGGCAGGGCGTGGGATTGGACCACAGGTGGGGGGGATTGGACCGCAACCTAAATTATATCACATCTTTTTCTCCTCACTCAATCTTCATTTGTTGGCACTCTTATCTCCAGGACAGGTGGAATCCCACGCACTATTCTCTCCAAGGCAGGTGGAACCCCACGCACTCTTATCTCCGGGACAGGTGGAACCCCACGCACTCTTATCTCTAGAACAGGTGGAACCCCACACACTCTTATCTCGTGGACAGGTGGAACCCCACGCACTCTTATCTCCGGGACAGGTGGAACCCCACGCACTCTTATCTCTAGAACAGGTGGAACCCCACACACTCTTATCTCGTGGACAGGTGGAACCCCACACACTCTTATCTCCTGGACAGGTGGAACCCCATGCACTCTTATCTCCTGGACAGGTGGAACCCCATGCACTCTTATCTCCTGGGCAGGTGGAACCCCACGCACTCTTATCTCCGGGACAGGTGGAACCCCACGCACTCTTATCTCTAGAACAGGTGGAACCCCACACACTCTTATCTCGTGGACAGGTGGAACCCCACACACTCTTATCTCTTGGGCAGGTGGAACCCCATGCACTCTTATCTCCTGGACAGGTGGAACCCCACGCACTCTTATCTCCATGGCAGGTGGAGCCCCACGCACTCTTATCTCCATGGCAGGTGGAACCCCACGCACTCTTATCTCCATGGCAGGTGGAACCCTGTGCGGTTTCTTCCTTCATAGGGGGGGAAAGGGTATTTACAGAGAACCGGCTCAAACTGTTCTGCAAACAGGCCCCTGTGGTTGGAACTGCTCAACGATTGCAATCAGCCATTTTGGAAAAGGGGGGTGCTCTGGAAATTACAGACTGACTTATACAGTGTATCTGGAGTTGGAGCTCTGAACCAGGAAGCCACAGAGCCCTTCTTTACTCTCTTGTTTTGAAGGGTAGTTGGAGGACATGCAAAGAGTTTCTTCACAAATGACCCCTCCCTCCCTTTCTCTCTCTCTTCTCTCCCACTCTCTGTCTCTCTCTCTCGCTTTCTCGTTCTCGCTTTCTCTACTCTTTGTGTAATGTGACCAAGGCTAATATTAATTATGTTATTATTATTAATGATATGATTAATATTAGTTTGAGTTCTGGAATATGATAGGTCTGTTGAGGTAGACAGATTTATCTTCTTTGTTTACAAGTGACTAAGTGACAAGATTTCATAAGCATTAACACACACACTCAATCATGGACACATGCATGCACATGTTTATACATACATATGTACTTACACGCACGCACACACACACACACACACACACACACACACACACACACACACACACACACACACACACACACAGTGATACAAGTTTGTGCAGTTGGCTGACAGACAGAAGCCGATGATTAAGGGACATAACAAGGCTTGGTGGACTCAAGACTAGAGCGTATTTGGCTAGTTACACACACTTAAATTAGCTGCTGCTCTTATCCAGAGCCAACGATGGGTACAGCGTGGTCTGACGGGGCTTTTAGACGGTACGGGAGCAGGCTGTTTTGGGGCAGTTAGCGGTGGGTACAGCGTGGTCTGACGGGGCTTTTAGACGGTACGGGAGCAGGCTGTTTTGGGGCAGGGTACAGGAGCAGGCTGTTTGGGGCAGTTAGCGGTGGGTACAGTGTGGTCTGACGAGGCTTTTAGACGGTACGGGAGCAGGCTGTTTTGGGGCAGTTAGCGGTGGGTAGTGGGGTCTGATGGGGCTTTTAGACGGTACGGGAGCAGGCTGTTTTGGGGCAGTTAGCGGTGGGTACAGTGTGGTCTGACAGGGCTTTTAGATGGTACGGGAGCAGGCTGTTTGGGGCAGTTAGCGGTGGGTACAGTGTGGTCTGACGGGGCTTTTAGACGGTACGGGAGCAGGCTGTTTGGGGCAGTTAGCGGTGGGTACAGTGTGGTCTGACGGGGCTTTTAGACGGTACGGGAGCAGGCTGTTTAGGGCAGCGAGCAGGTGGCTAGCGCTGAGATACTCCTCCAGATGGAGCGGAGATGAATGAACCAGTGGGAGGCTAGCGCTGATGCTACAGCTCCAGACGGGTCATTTGCGCACGTCAGACACGCTTAATGGAAACGGCCTTGTGTTTCGGACTAAAACAGCTTTTCTGCGCCCCCGCCAATATGCTCTCCTTTCCATGTTTACAAACACAGAACGGAGGCAGTACTCACTGCTGTGTGAGAGAGAGACTGGGCCTCGCAAAGGGCCAGCCCAGGCCAACTCTGATTGGCCCAGAGAGAAATGGATTCTTCTGATGCCCAACATTAAAAAAAATAAAAAAATAAAACTGTGATATTTCAAATATTTATGTCACCTATAAAAATGTACCTTTTTCATTTTTGTGTGGAGGGTAACCAATGCTTCCTGAAGCAGATATGTTTGGCTGCTGTAGTTAGATCACTGGGGCGGCAGTGTGGTATAATGGTTAAGGAACTGGGTTTGTAACCGAAAGGTTGCAGGTTCGATTCCCAGGTCGGACACTGCCGTTGTACCCTTGAGCAAGGTACTTCACCTGCATTGCTTCAGTATATATCCAGCTGTATTAATGGATACTATGTATAAATGCAAAAGAAATGCTGTGTAAGTCGCTCTGGATAAGAGCGTCTGCTAAATGCCTATAATGTAATGTAAATGTAAATCAGTGTTTCTCAAACTGTGGGGCGCGGCCCACTAGTGGGGCGCAGTGGTATTACAGGTGGGGCGCAGGGGGAAATGCAGTGCGGAACCAATGTTTTTACGTCGGACTTCTTTCGGTGAGCAATAAAATTTTCTTTCTGCGCTCTGGAGTAATAATTAAATAATCCAACTCCCCAACTTTGTCTTTAATAGTATATGGGCCGCAATAACGAGCCTGAAATGCGGAACCAAGAACAGGGAGGAACGCCAACACTTGATCACCAGGAAAAAACACGCTGACTTTTGCGCGTCTGTCAAAGAGACGTTTCATGCGACGTTGTGACACTGCGAGGGTATTCCTTGCTAAATCACAGGCAGTTCGCAACCGCAGTCTAAAATGGGAAACATAATCAAGAATATTTTCGGGTTTGTTAGAGCCCAACAATTTATCTTTTTCCTTAGCAAATTCTACAAAAGTTAGTTTGTCCGTTTTTATATAGCCTCTGAATCTTTGACGGTAGGCTACAGGCACAAGTTCATACGCGCGGGGGATTGCAGTTTTCACAATCTCATAATTAGAGCTCTCTTCCAAATTGAGCGAAGAATATGCCTCTCTGGCTTTGCCAGTTAAAACACATTGTAATAAAATAGTCCAAACATTGACGGGCCATTTAAATGAAGTGGCAACACGCTCGAAATGGGCAAAATATTTTTCTACCTCCTTCTCAGAAAATGGTGGGACCATTCGTATCTGCCTACTCACATCGAAGGAATTTGGATAAAAGCGTCTGCTAAATGACTGTAATGTAATGTAATGTAATCGAACCCTGCACGAGCTGGGTCTACAGAGCGAGTTGAGGTACTTCGGCTTTCAAGCTCCAATTTTTTAAATTCAAATTCTTGAAGTGCTTTTCTTTCCTCAGCTGCAGCTTCAATTTGAAATTTCTTTTCCCTCTCCTGAGCTTCAATTTCCAACAGGTTCATTGCAGCCACAATAAGCAATTTTTTTGCCAAATATTTGTTGCATTGTTCTACGAAAGTGATTGCACATTTTATTTGTTTTTGTCTAATGGAGCAATCTGGTTTACTTGAAAGTGCAATTTTCTTTATATTTGAAAAAGCACAGATGGATTTTTATTTCAATAAAAGTTCAACATGGACCATTTTGTTACAATTTTGTTGGGGCGGTGGGGCATGAACATTTTTCTTCCTCCAAAGTGGGGCGTGACAGAAAAGGTTTGAGAACCACTGAGTTAGATGGATGGTGGATTGATACGCGTGTTTTGTCAAAGGCAGACTGTTACCTCTGCGCTCCAGTCAGAGCCCTTTCTAGGAGCAGCAGGTATATCTGTGTTATTTGTAACAGACCTATTTCATGGTTAGATGTGCAGTGTATCAGCAGCAGGGTTGTTGGGCCTATAAAGCCCTGCTGACTGAGACAGGATTCCCCACCGGCTGAGACAGGATTCCCCACAGGGTGAGACAGTATTCCCCACAGGGTGAGACAGGATTCCCCACAGGGTGAGACAGGTCCCGCTCTCTCACCCACAGCCCCCCCCCCCCGCCCTCTCTCCCACAGCCCCGCCCTCTCACCCACAGCCCCGCTCTCTCACCCACAGCCCCGCCCTCTCACCCACAGCCCCGCTCTCTCACCCACAGCCCCGCCCTCTCACCCACAGCCCCCACCTCTCACCCACAGCCCCGCCCTCTCACCCACAGCCCCCCCTCTCACCCACAGCCCCCCCCTCTCACCCACAGCCCCCCCTCTCACCCACAGCCTCGCCCTCTCTCCCACAGCCCCGCCCTCTCACCCACAGCCCCGCCCTCTCTCCCACAGCCCCGCCCTCTCACCCACATCTATATATTTTTTACAACTAATGTTATCTCACAAGCTAACCTGAAAATAAAAACAAAATAATATACCCTAGTTTATTTATATTGTATCTCGTGGAAAATAATACTGACGTTATTCAAGGGAGATATCAGCACAATGTAGCAAAACACAACCTGCTGTGTTCCCCCGTTTCCCTCACCAAAATATAGTTTCCTTTCAGTGTAGTTTTTTTTAACAATCTCTGTCTGGTGTCGCCCGGCTCGTTCGGCTTCTACGTCATATAACAGGATCTACTTTTTAAAATGACTTTACTACGAAAAGACAGAGAGAGGACTGAGAGGAAGAATCAACAGAGGAAGCAAAGATTTAACAGCCAGCCAATCAGATTCAGAGGCTTTCTTGTCAATAAACAAAAGTATTCAACTTGTTTTTATTGTAGTTTTCAATCCCACTTAAAACAGGGCTGAACAGGTTCAAATGCATTGTGATGGTTTCTGACAAAAAGTTTTTGATTGTTTTTCATCAGACCACGTTTCAAAAAATCTAGCCAAAATTCAATATGTTTCACATGTTCCATTTCCCATGTTCCAATCACAAAGAATTGTGGATTTACTGTTTAGATTTTAATCTCAAAGAGCAAATTGATACATTTAGCTGTTGAAATTGACAACATTTTCTTCTGGGGGAGCATGCCTCCGGACCACCCGACATTTTCAGAAGATACTGATTCAGCAGTACATTGTGAATGCGTACATGTTTGTGTGTGTATGAGTGTAAGTGTGTGAGTGTAAGTGTGTGAGTGTAAGTGTGTGTGAGTGAGTGTGAGTGAGTGTGTGTGTAAATGTGTGTGTGAGTGTGCATGCAAGTGTGTGTGTGTATGTGTATGAGTGTGTGTGTGAGTGTGTGTGTGTGTGTGTGTGTGTGTGAGAGAGAGTGTGTGTGTGTGGGGGGGGGGTAATGACTGGAGTCCCGGTGACTGCATCTAAAGAGCTACAGATCTTATGCTTAATTATAATTAAGCAAAGCGTGAGCGAAAGCTCGCAAATAAAAGTGCGACGACTACAGGCCACTCGCACATACAATTCTTTCTTTGCAAACATGGCGTTTCCTTTGATTGTGCGGAGAGACGGAGGCGTGCTGCAGAAATTATCTTTTTTGTGACACTTCCACCATTTAGATAACTACAGAAATTAGTTGCTAGAAAAATATCACTTACATAAATGTAGTAACCTACATAAAAGTTTATTTTTAAAAGTATACTTAAGTACATCAAGTTTATTTTAAAGGAGACTATATTTTATATAGACAACTGTATAAAAATAGATAGACTAATATATTTAAAGTATTTTCTGTATTTATGTATTTCCTGGAACTAAATGTTCAATATAGGCTATTACCATTTATGAACTACTTCGAAACTTGTAAGCTACTTGAAACTGATCTGAATTTACTTCTGCAAATTAAAATGAAAGTGCACTTTAAGTAGCCTACACTGGGATTTAGTTGAGAAAAAGTGTAGACGTATGCCTTCTTTTATAAACTTTTTTGTAAGGGATGGAATATTACGCTTATGCAGCCTTCTTGATCTTAGGTCATACATAACATGTAACAGAGCATGGCCGTACCTGTCTCTCTTAGGCCATACATAACATGTAACAGAGCACGGCCCTACCTGTCTCACTTCAAATAGTGACAGCTCTGCGCTTTGTGGCACCCGGCAGCTTTCTCTGGGTTGTCGGACATTGGACAATCCTATGTAAATAAGCAACGAAAAGTCTAATTCGTCTGTAAAGTGACAACAGCACTACGTTTTGTAAATAGCCTACTGATTTAATTCAGCCCGCAATACAGACATCACGTGAAAAGAGACCTTTACACACTTAGTGGTCTCCCAAAACTCTTTGGTGCAATTGATGGGTCGCAAATTCCCACCAGGGCATCGAATGAGAACGAACACACTTCTGTGTGTAGAAAAGTAGCCTAACACTCGTTGAACACACTCGTTAAACACAGCCTACAAGTTATATGATGCCCTGTGACTAAATGGGAGCACACACAACAGCTACATTTGGAGCAACTGTGTGAGCAATTTGTATTACTGATGGATGGCTTCTAGTTGACAATGGGTTGGTTTAATTTGAATATAAAAAATAGCAATACGCATAACGTTACTATAAAGTGTAGGCTATATTAGGCCTACTGCGGAGACCTAAGAGTTAAAATAAAATGTATATTTCAAATTACATTTTTATATTAGCCTACAACACTTAATTCCAATTGAATCTAAACGCAAGGTGAATTTTTCAACCCACCCCACTCCCCTCCTCCAGATACCACTTGCAACCTTGGCTGCACCCGTGGCCCTGTGGCCAGCCCACACAGAACGAAGGGTGATACAATCTTGCTGTATCCTTAATGGTCAGCATTCAGCAGATGATGCTGATAAAACATTTTTCTGAAGAGCAAATATAAATTGTGCTTTGGCCATTAACATAGTTTTAATATGATATTTTTATATTATAACGTTGGATTCATGTCAGACACGATAAATTGTAACTTTGGTTGTTAAAAGTATTTAGAATATTTTACAGATTTTAAGTACCCTGTAATCCATAGCGCCACCTTACCTTTGCATTTTAGGATAATTGACAGTTCGATACAAAAAACAAGGCAGGGGGATGAGAACGATTGCAGATTTATGGATTGCCTACACGAACGCGCTTTGCCACATGCGTTCATGGCTTGCAATTGCGGTTTCTACATGAAACACTCCAAAAAGTGCAGGGGAAATCGATCGCATCTCGCAGATCGCACGTTGCAATTTTTGTGAAACGAGCCCCAGTGCTGTAATTAAGCTTGATTCAGCAGCCCTGTAATTAAGCCTGATTCAGCAGCCCTGTAATTAAGCCTGATTCAGCAGCTCTGTAATTCAGCCTTTCATCTGCTGGGTGATCTTACCATCTCATAATAATAATAATAATAATATTGCTTGTGTGATCTGAGAGGTGAGGCTTCAGGATGTCTCCGGGAGAGAGCAGCGTGTTGAAGATCGGGGGAAGGAGCTTTGTTGAGATGTTGGACAGCCTGAGGAATGAGGCTCTTGGCAAATTGTGCTTCTGGCTTCTCACACAATGATACCTCAATGGCTCTGAGTGGGTGCTGTTGCCAAGGGCTGTGGAAGGCACTTTGTGGCTGTTAGAGCTGGATATTATCAGCTTTTTATTTCATTTGTTGACGGACAGAAAGAAGAGTAACGGATGTTGTGGTGTTTCTGGAGTGGTTTTGTGATATTAGGAGAGCAGCAGATTGAGCTGCTCAGCTGCCTAAATGCTCACAGTTGTTGGTGCAAATTGTGTAACATTCTGGATAAATGTATTAACACTGTTCACTCTCACTACCAATTGTGTTAGGACTTTTATTTGACTGTTCAGTCAGAACTCTGTCAATTTATATGGCAGTTCAGACTGAAATCAGAAATAACACAGGTCAGGCTTACTGAAGAATCTGGTACACTATACAGGTATACATAACGGTATGCAATTCAGAAGAAATTACTCAGTGATATTGTTTGTAGTTTGTAACCCCCCCAGGTAAGGCAAATAAACACACACTTCATAATGCGCCACTGTAGTGGTTCGCGGCTGTTTGTTTTCTTTTATTTTGCGGCTCTCGTCCTGCTTTCACGATTGTTAATCAATCTGATTTGTTCCACGTTCCGTTTCGTGGTTTGCCAGCCTCATTATTGTTTTCACCTGTGCTTCTACCTGCAGGGTATTTAAGTTCCTCACTTCCGCTTCTCTGGTGCTTGTTTGTCTTACGACATTGCATTTGAGCCAGGTATAGCCAGATACTAGCGACCTCCTGATATAAAATTTTGTTTATGTTCAGGGAGGACTTGCTATAGCTATTTAATCAGGTATAGGATTGTTTTCCGCCTGGTAGCGTTTGGTGCTGTCTATTTTGTACTTTGCTGTTCTCTCAGAGACAGTGTTTCTTTGTACTTTCATTTTGTTTTTCACTCCACCGGCTTTGAGCTACGGCAGTCGAGTGTGTTCTTTTGTTTTACTAAGTTTTCCATTTTTAGCTGATTACATGAGCTCTGGATATTTAGTTGATATTCTACTAGTTTTCTAGTTTGCCTGTTTTTGTGGGTTTATTTTTGTTTTGGCTGTTAGCCTTAAAGAATTAGTTCCTGTCTTTTCTTTCCTCTTTTTATTTTCTCTCGCTAACTATTGGTCCTCACGGTTGTGAGTTGACTTGTTCAGATCCCCCCTACTTTTGCGTTTGAATCTCCGAATCATCAAGAAACCCTCTTACAGCCACATTGTCAATGGGAGACAGGTTTTGACTGCACACATTTTCAATGGGAGACAGGTCTGGACTGCAGGCAGTCAAGAGGCAAGTCTAGCACCCACACTCTCTGACTACAAAGCCACATTGTTGTGACACGTGCAGAATGTGGCTTGGCATTGTCTTGCTGAAATAAGCAGTGATGTCCCTGAACAAGACGTCATCTAGATGGCAGCATATGTTGCTCCAAAATGCATATGTACCTTCGGCATTAATGGTGCCTTCACAGATGTACATATCAAAAATATAACATGCTCGACTATTTAGGCTTTATAATGTAGTAGGTGCTGAATCCTTGGTAGATGAATAAATTAAAAAGAAAAGGACAGCACTCTTAGCCAGATTCTTTCTTTTATTAGCCTACACATGGACACGTTAGCCTTCCTCAGCGCGCGTGACTTTATTGCGTCCGTGTGTAGGCTAATAAAAGAAAGAATCTGGCTAAGAGTGCTGTCTTTTTTTTCTAAATGCCTTCACAGATGTGCAAGTTACCCTTGCGTTGGGATCAATCGGGACGTTCCTTTTTCTTTTTGGCCTGGAGAACACGACGTCCATTATTTCGAAAAAACCATTTGAAGGTGGACGTTTCTGGATGTTGTTGATATATGATGTACGTTTTGCGTAGTAGAGTCTTAACTTGCATTTGTAGATTTGCATTTGTTTTCCAAAGTAATCCCAAGCCCATGTGGTTATATTCATTACAGAAGCATGTCGGGTTTTTAATGCAGCGCCGTCTGAGGGATCGAAGGTCACAGGCATTCAATATTGGTTTTCGGCCTTGCCCTTTACGCGTGGAGATTTCTCAGGGTTTTATTGTTTTATTGCACCCTCAAGGAAGTTGCCCCCAGCTCCGTAACTCAGGGTTTATGACTGATAATCCAAAGAATCAATCATCTTCAGTCTTACATAAGCACATCAGAACTGTCCTGCTGTAATATTTGATGCTGTTTTTGACGAGGACTCCCTTGAATAAGAGATTTTATCTGGATTTTATAGCAGATTTCCTGAATGAATAAAGACACGACAAAACTTCCTCTTCCTCTACACTCCTGTGTACTGTCACGTGACCCCAGGCCTGTCCGTCATCCCCCTCTTTCTGCTCCTGCTTCTCACACACAGCACAGGCTAACCTTACACACAGCACAGGCTAACCTTACACACAGCACAGGCTAACCTTACACACAGCACAGGCTAACCTCACACACAGCACAGGCTAACCTCACACACAGCACAGGCTAACCTCACACACAGCACAGGCTAACCTCACACACAGCACAGGCTAACCTCACACACAGCACAGGCTAACCTCACACACAGCACAAGCTAACCTCACACACAGCACAGGCTAACCTCAAGCACAGCACAGGCTAACATCAAACACAGCACAAGCTAACCTCACACACAGCACAGGCTAACCTCAAGCACAGCACAGGCTAACATCAAACACAGCACAAGCTAACCTCACACACAGCACAGGCTAACCACACAACACAGCACAAGTTAACCTCAAACACAGCACAGGCTAACCTCAAACACACAACTTCAGACACAGTAGCCAGACTACAGAAGAATGCCGGCTTTGTAGCCGCTGTTGTATCTGAATTATTGCTAGAGTAATTAATTAGTTATGTTGTGCACATAAAAGGCTAAGCAATGTCAGCATCATTGCAAAATGTTTTCTAGTAATTATAAGTAATAAATTAATGTCTAATTAAGCAATGTAAGTAATTAGTAATAAAATCTAATTGACGAGACTGAAAGTGCACCAAAATTAATGTTTCTATCGTGAAGGAAGGTTTAGAGGTGACCCTGCTATCACAGCTGATTAAAGACTAACTTAGAGCGGAGGACTAAATGCTTTGCCAAACCGAGAAAGGGAGAAGGTTAGATAGAGAAAAAGATTGAGTGAGAGAGAGAGTGCGAGAGGGAGAGAGTGTGGGGGGAGGAGACAGAGGGAGAGAGGGAGAAAAAGTGAGAGAATGTGGGGAAATGTGTAAGAGGGTGAGAGATTGCAGGGGTAGGAGAGGGTGAGAGATTGCAGGGGTAGGAGAGAGGGAGAGAGCACAGGGGTAGGAGAGAGAGCAGGGGTAGGAGAGAGGGCACCTGTGTAGTGATCATGGCTTTGAATCAGCATCTTGATGTGCCACACCTGAGTAGAAGATGGATTATCTTGACAAAGGAGAAATGCTAGCCAACAGTGATGTAAACAAATTTGAAACTTATTTCAACGAAATAAAATCTTTGCAGCAAAAATAAAAGTGTTGCGTTTATATTTTTATTAAATTTTTATAATGTTTTTCGAATAATTAAGTGAAAAAACAATATTTTGACAAAAGCCTCTAACTGAGTAACTATTACGTTACTTATCACATTAAAATAGAGAAACGTTTATCACATCATTTGGGTATCTTAAAAACTGAGGAATCAAAAGTCATCATAGAAAAATGTCTTATATTTATGTGTATGTTCATAAAATTAAATTATGGGTGGTACCTCCCTTTAAAAAATATCCGTGCCAGCGCCAACAGTGGCCGGGAGCTCCGCAGGGCGACGCCCACGGTATGGGGGGGTTCAGTCTATTAGGGGTTTGTTTCAGCGCTCTCCAGCGACCCCCGCTGGTCGATCGGGTGCATGAACTGCATGTCAAAGCCACACATGAAAGGTCCTCCTCTGACTCTGCTCTGTGTGAGTTTAGCTGTAGTCTGCAGAGGGAACAGAAGCAGTTGGCCAAACCACATGTTTCAGAGAAGGACCACAGATGTCTACTGGCTAAATGGCTAAAATATACGCTTTATTCACTATACTGCTACTCTTCCTTATTAACCTTTGGTAACAATTATGCATTTCAGAGAGAGAGAGAGAGAGAGAGAAAGAAAGAGTGAGAGAGAGAGAGAGAAAGAGAGAGCGAGAGAGAGCGAGACAGAGAGCGAGAGAGAGAAGACAGCAGACAGAGCAGGCTTCTAATTGGATAGTAACAGTGGTAAACTAAAACAGATGGTATGACTGTTACTTTTTAAATTGATGGGGGGAAAAGATTTTTCTTGTTCTAATCTGATGCAAAAGACTAGGGTAGCGAACATCTGCTCATAGTGGATCACAAGAATAAAAAAAAATCTAATTAGCCCAAGTCTGAGAACAGCTGACTCTCTCACTGGCTAACTCTCACTTCACCTTATGTGAGATCACTCCCACTTAATTAGACTCTAGCTTTTATTCTTGTTAATATTAAATTATTTACAATGAGAAATCAGTGCGTATACATGCTAATACACTACATAACTATGTGGGGACTCTGAAGCACAACATGTTTGAGATTAATATTTCTTGAGCCAGAAAATTCTTGAGATTTATGTGAATTAAGGGGATTTGGTAAGACTTTGGGTAGAGATGTCAAATGGCGGTATCAGACAGATCCACATTTGTTGCACCGTGATTTGTCTTCTTAGTGTGGGCATGCTGTCTTCGTTATTTAATGTTTGTTGGAACATGTTTCAGCAGAACTGAGATGTCAGACAGTTACAAGATCACACACGCACACACACACACACACACACACACACACACACACACACACACACGCACGCGCACACACACACACACACACACTAGGTTATGTTGTAAAAGCAGCTATAAAAATATAAAGCTTCTACTGTCAGCTTGATATCCTTAAATAAATAACACACATCTGCTACACAGCTCCAGTTTACAATATATTCGTACATTTCACAAATCATCCACACGGGCTAGTAAAAACATTTATGTATCTG
Source organism: Ilyophis sp. 1 JC-2022 (assembly GCA_022702515.1). Taxonomy (NCBI): domain Eukaryota; kingdom Metazoa; phylum Chordata; class Actinopteri; order Anguilliformes; family Synaphobranchidae; genus Ilyophis; species Ilyophis sp. 1 JC-2022. Next base: position 57,118,126 of record CM040406.1, read on the forward strand.
TTTTTACAGAGGGGTGTTGGATAGAGTGTGAAGGTTAGACCCAGTGACGAGATCTGCATCCCCTGCTCCTCAGACAGAGATCTGCATCCCCTGCTCCTCAGACAGGTGTGCTCGCTGCCATGGCGCTGTCTGGCAGGAACAGGAACCGGTATCGCCATGGTGCTGTCTGGCAGGAACAGCAACCGGTATCACCATGGCGCTGTCTGGCAGGAACAGCAACCGGTATCACCATGGCGCTGTCTGGCAGGAACAGCAACCTGAATCACCATGGCGCTGTCTGACAGGAACAGCAACCGGTATCACCATGGCGCTGTCTGGCAGGAACAGGAACCGTTATCACCATGGCGCTGTCTGGCAGGTACAGGAACCGTTATCGCCATGGCGCTGCCTGGCAGGAACAGGAACCGTTATCACCATGGCGCTGTCTGGCAGGAACAGGAACCGTTATCGCCATGGCGCTGTCTGGCAGGAACAGCAACCGGTATCACCATGGCGCTGTCTGGCAGGAACAGCAACCGGTATCACCATGGCGCTGTCTGGCAGGAACAGCAACCGGTATCACCATGGCGCTGTCTGGCAGGAACAGGAACCGTTATCACCATGGCGCTGTCTGGCAGGTACAGGAACCGTTATCGCCATGGCGCTGCCTGGCAGAAACAGGAACCGTTATCACCATGGCGCTGTCTGGCAGGTACAGGAACCGTTATCGCCATGGTGAGAGTTGATATCCTGCAGTGATAAGGTTTGAGAGAGTTGATATCCTGCAGTGATAAGTTTGAGAGAGTTGATATCCTGCAGTGATAAGGTTTGAGAGAGTTGATATCTTGCAGTGATAAGTTTGAGAGAGTTGATATCCTGCAGTGATAAGGTTTGAGAGAGTTGATATCTTGCAGTGATAAGGTTTGAGAGAGTTGATATCCTGCAGTGATAAGTTTGAGAGAGTTGATATCCTGCAGGCGATAAGGTTTGAGAGAGTTGATATCTTGCAGTGATAAGGTTTGAGAGAGTTGATATCTTGCAGTGATAAGGTTTGAGAGAGTTGATATCTTGCTGTGATAAGGTTTGAGAGAGTTGATATCCTGCAGGCGATAAGGTTGGAGAGAGTTGATATCCTGCAGTGATAAGGTTTGAGAGTGTTGATATCCTGCAGTGATAAGGTTTGAGAGAGTTGATATCTTGCAGTGATAAGGTTTGAGAGAGTTGATATCTTGCAGTGATAAGGTTTGAGAGAGTTGATATCTTGCTGTGATAAGGTTTGAGAGAGTTGATATCCTGCAGGCGATAAGTTTTTGAAGAGTTGATCCTGCAGTGATATAAGTGAGAGAGTTGTGATTATCTTGCAGTGATAAGGTTTTAGAGAGTTGATATCCTGCAGGCGATAAGGTTGGAGAGAGTTGATATCCTGCAGTGATAAGGTTTGAGAGAGTTGATATCCTGCAGTGATAAGGTTTGAGAGAGTTGATATCCTGCAGCAATAAGGTTTGAGAGAGTTGATATCTTGCAGTGATACAGTTTGAGAGAGTTGATATCTTGCAGTGATACAGTTTGAGAGAGTTGATATCTTGCAGTGATACGGTTTGAGAGAGTTGATATCCTGCAGTGATAAGGTTTGAGAGAGTTGATATCCTGCAGTGATAAGGTTTGAGAGAGTTGATATCCTGCAGTGATAAGGTTTGAGAGAGTTGATATCCTGCAGCAATAAGGTTTGAGAGAGTTGATATCTTGCAGTGATACAGTTTGAGAGAGTTGATATCTTGCAGTGATACGGTTTGAGAGAGTTGATATCCTGCAGTGATAAGGTTTGAGAGAGTTGATATCCTGCAGTGATAAGGTTTGAGAGAGTTGATATCCTGCAGTGATAAGGTTTGAGAGAGTTGATATCCTGCAGTGATAAGGTTTGAGAGAGTTGATATCCTACAGGCAGATATGCTTTGAGAGAGTTGATATCCTGCAGCTATACGGTTTGAGAGAGTTGATATCCTGCAGCTATACGGTTTGAGAGAGTTGATATCTTGCAGTGATAAGGTTTGAGAGAGTTGATATCCTGCAGTGATAAGGTTTGAGAGAGTTGATATCCTGCAGTGATAAGGTTTGAGAGAGTTGATATCCTGCAGTGATAAGGTTTGAGAGAGTTGATATCCTACAGGAGATATGATTTGAGAGAGTTGATATCCTGCAGCAATACGGTTTGAGAGAGTTGATAGCCTGCAGCAATACGGTTTGAGAGAGTTGATATCTTGCAGTGATAAGGTTTGAGAGAGTTGATATCCTGCAGTGATAAGGTTTGAGAGAGTTGATATCCTGCAGTGATAAGGTTTGAGAGAGTTGATATCCTGCAGGAGATATGATTTGAGAGAGTTGATATCCTGCAGCAATACGGTTTGAGAGAGTTGATAGCCTGCAGCAATACGGTTTGAGAGAGTTGATAGCCTGCAGTGATAAGGTTTGAGAGAGTTGATAGCCTGCAGCAATACGGTTTGAGAGAGTTGATAGCCTGCAGTGATAAGGTTTGAGAGAGTTGATAGCCTGCAGCTGAAAAACACTTGAGAGAGTTGATATCCTGATACCACAACTTGCCAAAGAAAGTTTTCTCTCCTTTCATATCCAAATCACATACGCCTCCCTGCTTATTAATACACTTCAAAGTGCATAAATTAGTCTCATCTCCATCCAGGTTTTTGCTGCCAGGACTAAATAAGTTGTTCATAATTAACTGTTCTAATGGCATCATGCTTGAATCCTGTCGCCGTGGTGATGTGCAGTGGTACATTTTGCCCTGAGTTAAATTTACTCCATCACTGCCTCTGGAATGGTGTGCCAGGGAGAATATGATTCAGCTTTTTAAAGATGTACAAATGCTCCAAGCACAAAACTAACATGACAAATCTACATTTATTGCACCATTTGGGAGAGAAAATATTTTATTGGTGTGAAATGTAAACTTCAAGAGGAAAGATTGAAGTTATTTAATTAGAGATTTGGGAGATTTTATTGAGGTTTTTAAAGTAATAAAAGGGTAAACAAAGTGAAGTTGAGAAGATCTTTCTGTACAATAACAGGGAACAGGTGGAAATTAGACAGGTAAATTGTATACCAGGATGTATTTCACACTGCGGGGACATACCAGTGTATGCAATGTGACCCAACACAGCTAGTGTGACCCAGCGTAGCCCGAGTGACCCAACATGGCCGGTATGACCCAGCAAAGCCAGTGTAAGTAACAGCCTCTTGCTGGCCTATCTTTCTCTCTCTGTCTCTGTCTCGCTCTCAATTAAATTAAATTAAATTCAATAATGCTTTATTGGCATGATTGTATACAAACAATGTTGCCAGAGCAATTAACAATAAAACAATTAACAATGACACATAAACATAGGACTAATGCACTGGAATAATAAATACATAAATAATAAATAACCAAATCTACAGACAATCTACATGAATTGTTGAACGACAAACACTAATAAGGACAGTAACAATAAAATAGCCATTAACACTTCAGATAAAGGAGATGGTGCCTCACTGTTTGTCCCTCATTTTCTGACAGGAGGCCACATAAGTTGCAGCCGATGCCACACATTCGGTTTTCTCCCCGAGTATGTAGGGGAGCTTTTCGAGATTATTATAAGTTGGGAATTTGTGTAACATTGTTCCAGTTTTTGAAAAGAAATGTGTTGTAATTTCCTGGTATTTTGTGCATTCCATTAGGAAATGCAGCTCTGTCTCCACTGCCCCCTGATCGCAGTGGGAGCATAGCCTGTCCTCTCTGGGCAGTCAGGTCTGCAGCTCTGTCTCCACTGCCCCCTGATCGCAGTGGGAGCATAGCCTGTCCTCTCTGGGCAGCCAGGTCTGCAGCTCTGTCTCCACTGCCCCCTGATCGCAGTGGGAGCACAGCCTGTCCTCTGTGGGCAGCCAGGTCTGCAGCTCTGTCTCCACTGCCCCCTGATCGCAGTGGGAGCACAGCCTGTCCTCTCTGGGCAGCCAGGTCTGCAGCTCTGTCTCCACTGCCCCCTGATCGCAGTGGGAGCACAGCCTGTCCTCTCTGGGCAGCCAGGTCTGCAGCTCTGTCTCCACTGCCCCCTGATCGCAGTGGGAGCACAGCCTGTCCTCTCTGGGCAGCCAGGTCTGCAGCTCTGTCTCCACTGCCCCCTGATCGCAGTGGGAGCACAGCCTGTCCTCTCTAGGCAGCCAGGTCTGCCTGTGACGGCCGGTTTCTATGGCCAGGCTGTGCTCACTGAGTCTGTACATTATCAGTGCTTTTCTCTATTTGTTATCAGTCACCATGGTCAAATATTCTGCCAAGGTCTTTTAAGGGCCAAATAATATTCAAGCTTGTGTTGATTTTTTGTGGCTTTGTTCTAATAAGTGATATAGTTTTTTTTTTCTTTCATCATAATTTGGTTTGGTCTAATTGTGTGAAATAATGCATCGCTGCCCTGAGGCTGATTGGTGTTAGTATCTGTGGGTAAACTCAGCCTCAGGACCCTGCATTCATTGTTTGAGGTTTTCCTCTGTATCTGGAGGATGCTTTTACAGAGTTCAGCATGCGAGGTCTCAATTGGATGTTTGCCTCATTTAACAAAATCAAATTGTGTAAGCGGACCCCACACCTCACTGCCATAAAGTGCAATTGGTTTGATCACCGATTCTAATATTTTGAGCCAGATCCTGATTGGAATTTTGATTTTGATATATTTTTTGATGGTATAGAAAGCCCTTCTTGCTTTCTCTTTCAGTTCATTCATAGCCAAGCTGAAATTTCCTGTGGAACTAATTTTTAAGCCTAAATAAGTATAATTAGTTGTTGTTTCTGTATTATTTTTCCTAGGGTAAAGTTTTGAGTGATTCCCTGAGATCTGGACCTTTTCTGGAAAAGTAATATTCTAGTTTTATTTTGGTTAACAGTCAGGGCCCAGGTCTGACAGAAATGTTCTAACAGAACCTTTTTTGTGGGCGACAGCAGAACCAGGTCATCTGCGTACAGAAGACATTTGATTTCTGTGTCATGTACATTACATTACATTACAGGCATCTTATCCAGAACGACTTACACAACTTTTTATTACATTTATCCATTCATACAGCTGGATACATACTGAAGCAATTCAGTTTAAGTACCTTGCTCAAGGGTACAACGGCTCCTACTGTTAGCAATCAATATATTGCTTTTCGTGGTCAAGGAGGTGGATCAAAGATACTCTTCAATTCAATTCGAATGGTTAAAACACTTTGTCTTTATTGTGTCAGCTCCAGGTCTTTACAGAATAACACAATGGGTTAATACATCTGTGGTCCTCTGGAAGCGCGCTGGAAGCGCGCTCGCGCGTGCACGCTCTCGCTCGTGGGACCCCCCATCTCTGCTACTGTGGTGCTTATATACTGTAAAGTGAAAGTTAGTTCATCACTGGGCGTATAATTCAAACCAATCAAACCTTTAGAATTACTCATGTTCAGCTCATGGCTTGTATTTTTCCACAGAGTTTGCTAGGATAGAATCTTATCTTTTGTAGCAAACCCTTTTTTCTGAGGAATGTTTTCACAGGACATCTTCCTACAACCCCCCCTTCTCAGAACTCTCATAACACAGGCCCAAGGTCACCCATTCTAAACTCCACTACCACAGACAAGTTTATATATTCTATTTACAACCTGTATTTTTATAGGATTAAATGTCAGAATCCCACAATTCCCTCCTTTGATCCCAAGGGATCAACACTATACAGCGGTAATTCAAGCTTGTATGGGTGATATCTTCACTCCATACCTAAAGCAGGTACACATTGCAAACCATTTCTTAATTTTATTTACTCTAACTATCAGGGTTATAATACTAGCACAGCGGTAAGCAATGATGTCAGAGCTCTTACTTAATCACCAGGAAAACCTCATAGGCAAAACCACAGAACTCTAGACTGAGTCTGCTGCTGGTGAGGACATGTCTCTGTCCGATATCCATCTTAAGCGATACTCCTTCATTTTTAATACATTTTACTTTTTATCCTTCTATCAAGAGGAAAGAAAATCCTAGCATTTTGGCAACAGTGCATTGGCAGCTTTTTCTAAACATTTTATCACAATATAGTTACCTCGACTAACATACGATACTTTTACCCACAAAATTATGTTGGCTTCTTCTTCTTTGGTCAAAGTAGCCTCAACGTCGGACCAATGGACAGAGGAGAGGTTACTAGCACATCACTCAGCCACGGTCTTTCTTTGGCAGAATATGTAATGCCTCTATGTGTGTGCATTATCTCTATCTGCCATTGATGAGGGAGCACATAGCTCCTGGTTGTGTAATTCTTTCTTCGTGTGTGTGTATATTCAGTGTTAGTGTTACCTTAATATACACCCAATCCCCTGTTGGAAAATAATCTTGCACATTCTGGTTAAGTGTTACACATAGCTCGCTAGTTCCCTCTTGAGCTGTTCAAGCGGGGACCTCTCATAAACGGCATGGGCCCTCCTATGGCCGATTGAAACCATACACTTCCCCCCTTGCGCAATGGTCCTGCCCATGCGCATCCTTAATCACACTTTGCTCTGTGTGTGTTATCTGTTTATTAGTTGCTCGAGGTTGTGTGCTTCTGTCTTCTTGGGCCCAATATCTGTAGAGAAACCTGACAATTTCAGTTAGTCACACAGTACTTTTGTCATCTCATCTCAATCCCCTGTAATTCTTCACAGTGATAATTCGTCCCGGAGTGTCATAAATTCAAAAAAGGGGAGAAATTAGCAATATTAGTGGGGCCTAGTTCAGCTCTCATTGTCAGTAGAGCTGCTTGAGAGCCGCCACCCAGTTCCTGCTGGGAAACAGAGAAGAACTCTTTATTAGTCTTTTCCCTTCACTTAGGGTACATTTTCACATACGGGGCAGCGTAGGATTTATTTGTCTGTTCAGTTTATTTATTTATCTTTGTTTTGGTTGTGCATCTAAACTGACAACCCCTTAGGAGAGATCGCATTGCCGGGTTTCACTTTGATGGTTTTTAGACAAAATCAAACAATTAAACACAAAACAAAACCACACAACTTAGGATGTAAATTAAACTAATTATTTATCTGCCCCCGAACAAAAAACACAAACATTGGGAAGGTGGCCTTGCCCTCCACTTCCCCCAGCTTAAACTGTAAAGTTTCCACTTCTTATCTTCGCTTAAACATTGTTTCAATACTCCGCTGTTGCTCAATTATTTTCACTTGGTCCTTTATAGCGCATGCACAGCTTGATACAGATGCAGGCGCGGGGTGTTTGAACATTTTTAGCCTGTCAAAACAGAGCTCTTCGGCTCTTTTGACCATTAATAATAAAACCCAGAAAATTCGAAATCAAACAAAACCCACAGCAAGAAGGAAAACAATATCCATTTTGAATGCTTCCACCTTATCCATAGCTGAACAACTCTCTCCCACTTTTTCTTTGATCAGCTCCTCATAACCAATCTCACATAGCACATCTGCTTCTATACATAATAGAGATAAGGCATTCAGCCTGCCTTGTTGCATAGTTGTTCTGAGGGGATTTCCTAAACAAAAACGCTTGTTAAACTAGTGTTTAACAAATAAACTGAAATAAATTTAACGATGTTCTATCAAAAAGGCTGGAATAAACAAAACTAAATAGTACTGAAAATGAATTTATTCGTAAACTAAATGAATTAAAAATCTCTCCAAGAATAGTATTAACCGTATTCAAGATATATAAAACGTACTTACATTTTAATCGATTAAACAGCCAGAGCTGAGTGTGCTATTGGACTAGTCATTACGCAACTCAAAGCAAGAATGAAGTAATGAATGCACATGCAATTAACACCAGTGACAGTTGGCAACTCTAGTATAGCCACATATTGGTTATATTTGTGTCGCCTATATAAAACATGGTTATAGCATGGCCTCCTTAAAATAGCCTACATTTATTGTGCTATTTCGATACCAAAGAAAACAAAAATGTGCTTTATTTAATCAATATCATTATTTGAAATGGTTTAATAACGGGCAGACTGTCATTAACTAGGGGTAGTCTGTGGTCAGTACAGTTCGCTACAGTTCCTGACCGCTGATGCGCACTCAAGCATATGAACGAATCATTGAGTGATGATACGGTACACTCAATTCACTTTAAAGATTCGTTCAAAAAGATTTGTTCGTTCACGTACTGCACATCACGAAGACACGCTCGCGCATGCCCACTACACTGGTTAAAGAATGAGTTGAATGGTCGTTCCTGACAGTGTTGTTGTTATACAATATATACACATACTCGGTTAAATCACACTAAAACACTGTCTCACTTTCTATGTCTTGGCTGCTGGAAACTACAACTAAAGTTCCCTCATGGGAAAATAAGTTATTCTATCCTGTTCTATTCCATTCTCTTCTCTGGCCACCAAACAAGTCCCCTTTCCCTGAAAGACTGAAAAGTTAAATTCAAAGCGGGCAACGCAGACCCTCTCTCTGCATGAAATCTACTCGTACATGCAGAGAATGGCATTCAAAACGAATTGTAACATTTTGCTTAAACACTAATATCTACTTTCACTTCTGAGGCACACTAACCACATTCCAGGCAGCAAGGAAACATCGAATCAACCTCGCTAGCATGTTATTGGCAACAGTATCGGTCAGCAACCAACTTTCCTGATTGAGCACCCACCGGTCACTGATGTATCAGTGTAATAATAACACTGAAGTCATACTGATGAATAACATTAATTTTTACTTTGATAAATCAAATTCAGATGCGCTTTCTTTTTTGTAAACTCATTAGAATTATTCATTTGCTATTTGTGCGGTCGCTGCTGTAGTTATATTCTTCTTAATGCAGCAAAAACCATCCAATCATAAGCGAATAATGTCTCAATACTCCTCCATTCCTTTATCTACAGAATGTGCCCTGCTCCAGCCTCACATGCACAAGCCTTCAAACTCCTTTCACCAGACCCCCCTTCATGACCAACAGGTTTTGTCTGATTGTGTCAAAACCTTCCAGTAAACATGTGATCATACATTTTGGATAATAAACACCTCTATTTAATAGCTTTAATCATTGAGTAATGCATATATTTATTTTTCTCTAATAATCTTCCCTCCTTTTATCACCTTTAGTGATAAATATACATTAAAAACATAAAAATATTCAAAATGAACTTACCCGCAAATGTTTGTGGTTAATGCCAACGTTTATCAATTTATTATTTTTTCCTACCTAAGAATCCCGATATCTCACGATGGAAAATGTAATAAACACCTTGTAGTTGAAATCGGTGCTCGGCCCGACCTCCCTGCTAGAAAGAAATTACCATCACGTTATCATGGCAACTCACACCGTGACCCTCATTGTGAAACAACCCCGTATTAGAGTTCAGTTGTTGTGACAAATTATAGATTATTCATTACCTATATACAATTATATAACATACTGTAGGACCAACTATATCAAAATGTAGTGTCAACATGAACATGTTTTTCTGTGGTATCATGAATTGCACAAAAAACCCATATGTGGACAATAGCAGCACAAGGCCTCAGACCCAAGGGCAGACAACCACGCACAAAATCAGCTCATTATTTGTATCGAAGTGTGCTCAATGAACAATGGTCCCACGCTAGGCACCCAATATGAGCTCATCTCGACACCTTCAACTCAAGGACATATACACACACCCACACGCAGGGAAATTGAAACAGCCACACCGCAAACACACTCCTCAAAATTTCCCAGGGCGAGGTTTAGTTATCTCATAATTTAGGCATTCATTCACACACACACACACACACACACACACATAGACAATTATATTTTCCTAGCCCGTCTGAAGAGATAAGCATGAACTACTCCCTACAAATTCCTCGGGGCCCGACCGTCAAAAAGAACATCCTTGAAAATGTATGTGTGTGTGCAGTCCGAGGAACTGACAGAGTTTATTAAATCCAAATTAAAACATTTATCTTCTATCTTTACAAACATTGGTGTAAAAACTATGTATTGGACTACTATTGTCAAACCGTGACTAGGATGTTTCTGATATGATTAAATCATAGCATTTCATCAAAACTACCATATAAATAAGGGTTATATGTAATGCTTAATTAGGACAGGCAGAGACCTCTGCAGACCATGGAAACACCCAAAAAAAATGGGGGTGGGGTGAACTTCATGGTGCGCTGTTATGTTTTTGTTTTCTTCTGTCATTAACGGACTTTTTTACGTCTTGCGGGTTCAGACTGGACTATGTGATTGAGTGTTTTTAACATATGTATGTTTTAAACCTTTTATAATAAATGACGTTATACCAGATTCTAGAATGTTGTGTTCTATTTTGGAAGAAATTACGTGTAATGCAATGGTCCTGACCCCTCCCGTCAGGACGGTGAAAGGATTATTCGATTTATTATACTTCACTAGCATGAAGCTATAACTGTATAACTATAACTATAACTGCGTGTATTATCTGCATTAACCAGAGGTTTAAAATCAGTACATTGGCCTGCATTACTTACTTATTTATTTATTTGGTAAATCAGACCTTTTTCTTCACTAGATTCAGGGTGCATTATCTCATATTTCACTTAAATTAAAGCCTGCTAATATATATGTAGGTTTCTGTATTGCCATACCCGTTCTGTATGCAAAATCCTCTAGATTTACAGAATTTAAAAGTTAAAATCTTTACCACAAATTGTTACCTGATCGTCAAACTTGTGTTACAAAATGACGCTTGAGCTTGTACTCAATTTATTTCTTTCAAACACTTTGAAGGACAAAAAATACGGTTCGGTTATCATGCTGAGATCAATCTTAGTTTTTATTTATTTATAACCATAGGCTAAAACCTTCTCCACAGCGAATTCGCTGTAGCCAGTAGCCTATGTTATTTGAGCACAAAAAACTGCAACAGGCTGTTTTGCCCCACAATACGTCTGCAACTAAATCGAATCACTACCTGAAAATAGAGAACTGAGTAGCACATAACTCCAAGCCAGTCAGTACCAATTACAAATCAGTGCGCTCAGAATTTTCCATGAAAATAAACTGCATATATGTATAATATCATATAATATATATGTAATGTAATAACAAATTAACTAATAACGCAAATTGAATTACACTTTCACTTCCTTCTATGTCCTTCTATCACTTTCTGTCACAATCCTATGCAAGTTTCCCTCGCATATAACTTCCACTTATCTATCTGTACTAACCATAAACTTAATCAACCGTAAACTCTGATTAAGATCTTCCACACTTCTCTGCACAACACTGTTTACACTTTCCCAGGCGGGTCTTCATTACGATGCGTCTGATCATAAGTTTCACAAATCTTATAGTACACTGACATTATAACACAAACTATTGCAAATATATCATACATTGTAGTATAGCTCCAGAGACACAGAAAATAATTGGGCACATAATTTAACTTTTTTTTTTTTTAAGGTCTCTCCTACATGAGCTGTTACGGTAATTCTGGTGGTCAGGTTACACACACTGCAAAACGGAAGCTACGGGATCTTTTAACAAAATAAACTGCTTATTTCACTCAAGGTGTAAAGGGTTCAAAGCACTGCAAGTATTTTTAGTTTTCCTTTATAAATTCACCAATAATGTGCCTTCTACCCACTTAATAACTGCTCACTTCATTACGAAGGCTACAACTCAACAAGCCAAAAGTATTTGGACGCCTTTATGCGTGCACCGTTAGATTGTCTGTTCTTCCAGTCTCTCCGCTATCGGTATTGGCTGTCCACGACCAACAGGACACTATAATTTGTTCAATCAGAATCCCACATTATCACCATATACCATGAGTTAGGCTTTCCATTCACTTTTAAAATCACATTCTTCTGGGTCAAACAATTTACAGGTTTTTTCTTCTAAACTACTCAGCTGATTTAACATAAACACATACAGCTCATAACACAACCCATACAATGCTGTAATCTCATACTTGTGTCGACACACATTCATTCTCTGGCCAGCACTCACACAACCCACACTTTTTCTCAGACAAAAATGGTTTGTCTGGCTCGGGGAACCATCCCAATTTATTCCACTCGGCTAAAATATTTAGTCCATTTATCACGACGTTTTTTTCAATTCCTGGGCACATAATTTTGTGCTCAGATTGTCCCATAGTTTACGCAATACTTCTACTGTAGTAGGCATTTTATTTTATTCCGTAAAACGTTATTTATTACTTAGATATTGACTCGTTTTAATTTCTACTTTTTACTTGATATGTTTGATTAGGATCCACAATTTAACAGTTCTAATTAAATTAACACAACCTTATTTCCCTTAATTTATTCACCAAATATCAGTTATATTGCAGTCATTGGCTGTGATCAGCTGCATTCAGTTACTCCTTTAATTTTCTCAATGCACGTCTGCATTATCAGAAAATATTTTCACTGAATCAGTATCACGAAGGCTTACAATGACACCCACAATTTTGTTTATCCCCTTTTATCATTTTAATACAGCAGATATACAAGATAAAAAATAAAAAACTCAAAGACCTGTTTATGAATCAAAGTATTCCATGAATCAAGTCCTTTTGTATGTTTTCACTCGTGAGCGCCTCGTCGACTATTTGGTTCGACGGACCTTGATCATTGATATCATGTAGTAATTTGCGTATTTAGTTTCCGAGGTGCATATGCGTCGCACGTTTCCAAAAACTTATACTCAAAACATAGCACAAATAATGGACCCGCTTAATTTTCTCTTTTTATCCTTATTCTTTGTCAAGTTGGGTCATGGAATACACCTTAATACATTTATATTCGTTCTGACAAATTTATGCAAATTAGTTCTTTTAACAAATTTTCAGATGGTTTGGTTATATCTCTCAGACATTCCTTATAAAGGTTCTGCTTACCTTGTCTTTTTAGGGGCCCCGGAATGTCCAAGAGATTAAACTGCCACCGTCTTTTTTTATTTTTTTTATTGATCCAAGATCATCTCCCTCCTCCACGTCGGGGTCACCATTTTGTTAGCAATCAATATATTGCTTTTCGTGGTCAAGGAGGTGGATCAAAGATACTCTTCAATTCAATTCGAATGGTTAAAACACTTTGTCTTTATTGTGTCAGCTCCAGGTCTTTACAGAATAACACAATGGGTTAATACATCTGTGGTCCTCTGGAAGCGCGCTGGAAGCGCGCTCGCGCGTGCACGCTCTCGCTCGTGGGACCCCCCATCTCTGCTACTGTGGTGCTTATATACTGTAAAGTGAAAGTTAGTTCATCACTGGGCGTATAATTCAAACCAATCAAACCTTTAGAATTACTCATGTTCAGCTCATGGCTTGTATTTTTCCACAGAGTTTGCTAGGATAGAATCTTATCTTTTGTAGCAAACCCTTTTTTCTGAGGAATGTTTTCACAGGACATCTTCTACAGCCCCCCTTCTCAGAACTCTCATAACACAGGCCCAAGGTCACCCATTCTAAACTCCACTACCACAGACAAGTTTATATATTCTATTTACAACCTGTATTTTTATAGGATTAAATGTCAGAATCCCACACTACCTGGGAGTCGAACCTGCAAACTTTCAGCTACAAGTCCAGCTCCTTAACCATTATACTACACTGCCGCCCTACATACATACACACACATGTAGAGTGAGGCCAGGCGCTGCAGATTGCTCCAGTAATTTTGTCAATTAGTTTATATAAATGTTGAATAGGGTAGGTCACTCCACGCCCGAGGGAAGAAATCCATTTGTTAATTTCCCATTTTGACTGCACATTGACTGTTTGTGTACATTGATTTGATGACATCATAACATTTGCCCCTACACCACTTTCAATAAGTAAAATAATAATAAACCTTCATGGGAAATGGAATCAAATGCTTTCTGGAAGTCAACAAAGCAAGCAAAAAGTTTGGTTTTGTTTTGGTTCACATATTTATCCACTAGGGTGTGCAGGGTGAAAATGTGATCAGATGTCCGGTGTTTTGGTATAAATCCAATTTGACTTTTACTTAAGACATTGTGCTTAATAAGGAAGTCTATGATTCTTGAATTTAAAATACTGCAAAATACCTTCCCCAGATTACTGTTAACACAGATGCCTCGGTAGTTATTAGGGTCAAATTTATCTCCACTCTTGAAAATAGGGGTTATGAGTCCTTGGTTCCAGACCCACACTCAGAACAACATTGAACAGTTTTAGAATGGCTAATCTAAATTTGTGATCTGTGTGTTTCAGCATCTCATTTAAGATGCCATCTGCCCCGCAGGCTTTTTTTGATTGCAAGGCATTCAATTCCATAGTTGTCCATTTTGGATGGCCAATTCGTCATGGTGTGGTTTGTTTAAAGATTTTCAATTGTCCCAGAATGTATTTGACTTAATTGATTCTTCAATTTCATTTAGTTGGTTTTGGATTTACTGTTCTTTTTTGGTTTTTATATTGTTTTAGTGTTTCACAATAAATAAGGCGTAGTTCCTGATGTTTTGGCTGTCTGTGTTTTTGGTTAGATCATTTTCTGAGAATTTTCCTCATGTTTTTGCAATCCGAATCAAACCATTTTTCATTTTTGTCCTTTTTAAGATTCTTTTTTAAAAAAAAAAAATTTTTTAAATTTGAATTATTTTTAAAATTCTTTTTAAAATTCTTTTTAAAATTATTTTTAAAATTATTTTTTAAATTATTTTTTAAATTATTTTTTAAATTATTTTTTAAATTATTTTTAACATTTGATATACATGCTAAACTGTCAAATATGTTGTTTATATGGTTTACAGCAAGGTTTACTCCTTCTTCATTGTGAGGATATGTGTAGGCCAGAAAGGAGTCCAAGAAAGATTGGATTTCCGAATTGCCATTTGCTTTCTGATAATTCTCTATGCTGTTTTGGGCCCATCTGTATGGTTGCTTACTATCATACAGCTTACTGGGCTGGGAACCTTTGTTATTTCTTTCTGTATTTTTTAGATACACAGTAATTTGACTGTGATCTGACAGAGGGGTTAGTGGCTTGACCGTGAATGCTCTCAAAGATACTGGATCTAAATCTGTAATTGCATAATCTATTGTGCTACTGCCAGAGTTGAGCTGTAGGGGTAACGTTGAGCTGCAGAATTTGCTTTCCATTGGCGTTTGTAGTTTTGTCGTAGTTGTTCCTAGGGGAATAAATGGGAAAGTTAATATTTTTGCCAGTTATATATTTATCCCCCTGTGTGCTGGTGAAGTCTGGCTCTTTATCACCCTGTATGCTGGTGAAGTCTGGCTCTTTATCACCCTGTATGCTGGTGAAGTCTGGCTCTTTATCACCCTGTATGCTGGTGAAGTCTGGCTCTTTATCACCCTGTATGCTGGTGAAGTCTGGCTCTTTATCACTCTGTGTGCTGGTGAAGTCTGGCTCTTTATCCCTCTGTGTGCTGGTGAAGTCTGGCTCTTTATCACTCTGTGTGCTGGTGAAGTCTGGCTCTTTATCACTCTGTGTGCTGGTGAAGTCTGGCTCTTTATCACTCTGTGTGCTGGTGAAGTCTGGCTCTTTATCCCTCTGTGTGCTGGTGAAGTCTGGCTCTTTATCTCCCTGTGTGCTGGTGAAGTCTGGCTCTTTATCACTCTGTGTGCTGGTGAAGTCTGTCTTTATCACTCGTGCTGGTGAAGTCTGGCTCTTTATCACTCTGTATGCTGGTGAAGTCTGGCTCTTTATCACCCTGTATCTTTATCTCTCTGTGTGCTGGTGAAGACTGGCTCTTTATCCCTCTGTGTTCTGGTGAAGACTGGCTCTTTATCCCCCTGTATGCTGGTGAAGTCTGGCTCTTTATCACCCTGTGTGCTGGTGAAGTCTGGCTCTTTATCCCTCTGTGTGCTGGTGAAGTCTGGCTCTTTATCCCTCTGTGTGCTGGTGAAGTCTGGCTCTTTATCCCTCTGTGTGCTGGTGAAGACTGGCTCTTTATCACCCTGTGTGCTGGTGAAGTCTGGCTCTTTATCACCCTGTATGCTGGTGAAGTCTGGCTCTTTATCCCCCTGTGTGCTGGTGAAGTCTGGCTCTTTATCCCTCTGTGTGCTGGTGAAGTCTGGCTCTTTATCACCCTGTATGCTGGTGAAGTCTGGCTCTTTATCACTCTGTGTGCTGGTGAAGTCTGGCTCTTTATCACTCTGTGTGCTGGTGAAGTCTGGCTCTTTATCCCTCTGTGTGCTGGTGAAGTCTGGCTCTTTATCTCTCTGTGTGCTGGTGAAGTCTGGCTCTTTATCACCCTGTATGCTGGTGAAGTCTGGCTCTTTATCCCTCTGTGTGCTGGTGAAGTCTGGCTCTTTATCTCCTTGTGTGCTGGTGAAGTCTGGCTCTTTATCCCCCTGTGTGCTGGTGAAGTCTGGCTCTTTATCCCTCTGTGTGCTGGTGAAGTCTGGCTCTTTATCCCCTGTGTGCTGGTGAAGACTGGTTCTTTATCCCTCTGTGTGCTGGTGAAGTCTGGTTCTTTATCCCTCTGTGTGCTGGTGAAGTAGTCTGGCTCTTTATCCCTCTGTGTGCTGGTGAAGTCTGGCTCTTTATCCCTCTGTGTGCTGGTGAAGTCTGGCTCTTTATCCCTCTGTGTGCTGGTGAAGTCTGGCTCTTTATCCCTCTGTGTGCTGGTGAAGTCTGGCTCTTTATCCCTCTGTGTGCTGGTGAAGTCTGGCTCTTTATCCCTCTGTGTGCTGGTGAAGTCTGGCTCTTTATCCCTCTGTGTGCTGGTGAAGTCTGGCTCTTTATCCCCCTGTGTGCTGGTGAAGTCTGGCTCTTTATCCCTCTGTGTGCTGGTGAAGTCTGGCTCTTTATCCCTCTGTGTGCTGGTGAAGACTGGTTCTTTATCCCTCTGTGTGCTGGTGAAGTCTGGTTCTTTATCCCCTGTGTGGTGAAGGCTCTTTATCCCTCTCTGTGTGCTGGTGAAGTCTGGTTTATCCCTCTGTGCTGGTGAAGACTGGCTCTTTATCCCTCTGTGTGCTGGTGAAGTCTGGCTCTTTATCTCTCTGTGTGCTGGTGAAGTCTGGCTCTTTATCCCTCTGTGTGCTGGTGAAGTCTGGCTCTTTATCCCTGTGTGCTGGTGAAGTCTTCTTTATCCCTCTGTGTGCTGGTGAAGTCCTTTTAGTTTTGTGTGGAAGGACTGGCACTTTATCCCTATGTGTGCTGGTGAAGGGCTCTTTATCCCTCTGTGTGCTGGTGAAGTGCTCTTTATCTCCTCTAGTCTTCTTTATCTGAGTCCTGGTTAAATCTTGACTCTTCCCCCTGGGAACACCTTTTAGTTTTGTGCCTTTTTTACAGAAGAGCTCCAAATAAACCTTCTCTTTTTATAGGACATCATATCTTCTTTTGTTTTCTTTTTGGTTTTTGTTTTGTTTGCCATTCTAAATGAGGGTTTGTGCATTTTATAAACTATTTCTATTTCTTTTGTTTTTTTTTTGTTTGCCATTCTGTATTTTAAAAATTAACATGATTTTTTTACATTTTATTATTTATTATTATTATTATTATTATTATTATTATTATTATTATTATATTTTATTATTATTATCATTATGGGTTTTGTACCACAGTGTATGGCACTGGGGCTAAGCTTACTCAGTGTTTCTTACCACTGTCTTTGGACCATGAGCTGTGAGCAGATGGCTCAGCTCTACTGGATGTCCTGGGCTGGTTTGGCTGGGCCTACTGCTCCTCTGACCACGTGCTGGTCTGGGCTGCCTGAGGTCCCTGCAGTGCTGGGGGGTGTGGGTCCTGGTGGTGCTGGGGCGTGTCTCCCTGGCGGTGGTGGGGCGTGTCTCCCTGGTGCTAGTGTGTGTCCTGGTGCTGGGGCGTGTCTCCCTGGCGGTGCTGGGGCGTGTCTCCCTGGGTGCCGGGGCGTGTCTCCCTGGCGGTTGTGTGTGTTCTGGTGCTGGGGCGTGTCTCCCTGGCGGTGCCGGGGCGTGTCTCCCTGGCGGTAGTGTGTGTCCTGGTGCTGGGGCGTGTCTCCCTGGCGGTGCCGGGGCGTGTCTCCCTGGGGGTAGTGTGTGTCCTGGTGCTGGGGCGTGTCTCCCTGGCGGTGCTGGGGCGTGTCTCCCTGGGGGTAGTGTGTGTCCTGGTGCTGGGGCGTATCTCCCTGGCGGTGCTGGGGCGTGTCTCCCTGGCGGTAGTGTGTGTCCTGGTGCTGGGGCGTGTCTCCCTGGTGGTGCTGGGGCGTGTCTCCCTGGCAGTGCTGGGGCGTGTCTCCCTGGGGGTAGTGTGTGTCCTGGTGCTGGGGCGTGTCTCCCTGCGGTGTCTCCTGTCCGTGCTGGGGCTATCTCCCTGCGGTGCTGGGGCGTGTCTCCCTGGCGGTAGTGTGTGTCCTGGTGCTGGGGCGTGTCTCCCTGGTGGTGCTGGGGCGTGTCTCCCTGGCGGTGCTGGGGTGTGTCTCCCTGGGGGTAGTGTGTGTCCTGGTGCTGGGGCGTATCTCCCTGGCGGTAGTGTGTGTCCTGGTGCTGGGGCGTGTCTCCCTGGTGGTGCTGGGGTGTATCTCCCTGGGGGTAGTGTGTTCTGGTGCTGGGGCGTGTCTCCCTGGGGGTAGTGTGTTCTGGTGCTGGGTCATACATTAAGCCGCAGCAGGGCACGGTTCCATCAGATGCTGGCATTGATTCGGTTTATTGTGAGCGGGTGGAAATCCTTTCTTGGCAGAAGGTGAACATCACTATTTTAGAGCTGGGTCAACAAACAAACACAGTCTCTGGCTTCTCCCTCAGAAGCTGTTGTTGAAACTGTTTTTTTTTTGCTCTCGTTTGTGATTTCTGGGGGATAGTGAATTTGGCTGCAGGGTGGGTAGTGTATCACTGAGTGGATGCATGGCTCTGCTGGGCAGTGGGGGAGGGGCTGCTGCTCTTCTGATTGGCTCATTTATGCAGCTAATTTGAATGGTTACATTTAAACAGAGTGGAGCTCAACTGGAAGCCCAACTGTCACTTTTTTTTTTTTTAGCCCAACTGTCACTTAGCTAGCCCATTAGTTTATTACTTAGCACTTAGCAATAGCTTGTCATTTAAAAATCTCAAAAATGTATACATAAAAAACACAACAGTCATATAGATTATATGTTCTTCTGTATTTGAATAGGTTTTTCTGTTGGTTCCTAATGTACTCACTCCTGCTTTGTGTTTCTGACTTTTTTGCTGTTCTGTTTGCTCGCTCTGTTGCTGTATCACCTCCCTCTCTTGTGATTAGGGTCTTGTTTCTTCAGATTTTCCTTTCTTATCTGAAATTGTTGATTTTCCTTATTTATATGATTAACTCTTTTTGTTAGCATTACATTTTAAATACTTTCTCAGTTTTAGAATGACAAACGAAATAAAAATTTCAAGAGCTCAAGCGGAGCATGACATGTCTCTCAATTCAATTCAATTCAATTCAATGTGCTTTATTGGCATGAAATACATAGCGTAAATATTGCCAAAGCATTACACATACATACATACATACATACATATTTAAAATAACAACAATAATAATAACAACAATTGTAATTATAATATATATATTTTTTTCATTATATATTGGGGACTTCGTTGTAAGGGGCTTAGTTGTTAACTGCTGGGTGGTTACTCACTGTCTCTCAGGTTGTGACAGGCCGAAACATATTGTGCCGCGAGTGGGGCTGTTATTCCTTCTCCCAGGAGGATTTTCAGCCTTTCCAAATTTGTTAGGGAAGAAAATGTATTTATATATTTACAAGATTTGGTGAAATATGTTTTTCTGATTTCAGAATATTTCTCACAGTGTAAGAGGAAGTGCATCTCTGTCTCCACCTCTCCTGTCTTACAGTGACCACATAGACGTTCCTCTTTGGGCAACCATGACTTTTTATATCTACCTTTTTCAATTGCTAAGGTGTGGTCACTGAGCCTGTACTTGGTCAGGATCTGTCTCTGCTTTGTATCTCTGACAGAGAAGAGATATTCTGCCAGTGTGTATTCTCTCTTTAGGGCCCGATAGCAATTCAGTTTACTTTGGGATTTGGTACTGGTGTTCCAATGTTCCAAATATACGGTTTTGATTTGTTTCATAGTTTGGTTGACTCTAATTGGTAGTACTGAAGCAGTGCTGACCTGAAGCTGGTTTGTGTTAGTATTGATTAGTTCAGATAGGTTCAGAACCAGCTGACTGAGGGGATACTTTCCTGGGCTGACCTCTTGGGTTTTTAGAGCTTTATACTGTAATGAGTTTTCTGGGCTAGTTTTTAGATGCTCAATAAAATTTAGTGCCCTTTTCTGGATTTGAATAATAATTGGATATCTGCCTAATTCAGCCCTGCATGCATTGTTTGGAGTATTCCTATGTACCTGTAGGATATTTTTACAAAATTCTGCATGCAAAATTTCAGCTGGATGTTTTTCCCATCTAGTGTAGTCTTGCTGACTGAGTGGACCCCATATTTCACTTCCATATAGCACAATTGGCATTATCACACTATCAAATATTTTTGTCCAAATTCTAATGGGGATATTTATCTTGTGGAATTTTCTTTTGATTGCATAAAAAGCTCTACGAGCTTTTTCTTTTAATGCATTGACTGCCAGACCAAAGCTCCCTGATGCACTGATTTTTATTCCTAGGTAATCATAACTTTGTGTATGTTCTAGGGCGGTGCTTCCTAGACTAAAGCAGTGTCTGTTTTCCTGAGACCTGGGCTTTTTTTGGAAGACCATAATTTTGGTCTTTTTCAAATTTACTGTCAAGGCCCAGTTTTGACAGTATTTCTCCAGCAGATCCAGATGCTGCTGTAGCCCATGTGCTGTGGGTGACAGCAGCACCAGGTCATCTGCATAGAAAAGAAATTTAATGTCTGTGTTGTTTAGGGTGAGGCCAGGAGCTGCAGATTGTTCCAGTAACACCGCTAACTCATTTATATAAATGTTGAACAAGGTTGGACTCAAACTGCAGCCCTGCCTCACTCCACGCCCTTGAGTGAAGTATTCTGTTCTTTTTTCTCCAATTTTTATTGCACACTTATTTTGCATATATATTGATTTAATTATATCATAAGCTTTACCCCCTACACCACTTTGCAGAATTTTGTAATAGAGGCCCTCATGCCAAATGGAGTCAAATGCTTTTTTGAAGTCTATAAAGCAGGCAAAAATTTTTCCTTTGTCTTTTTGGTGCACATGTTTATTAATTAGGGTATGTAGGGTGTAAATATGATCAGTAGTGCGATGTTTTGGAAGAAAGCCAATCTGACTCTTACTCAAGACATTGTGCTCGGTAAGGAAGGCCTGTATTCGGGCATTTAGAATACTGCAGAAAACCTTCCCCAGGTTACTGTTCACACAGATGCCTCGGTAGTTGTCGGGGTCAAATTTATCTCCACTTTTATAAATTGGGGATATAAGCCCTTGATTCCAGATGTCAGGAAAGCATCCTGTCTGTAAAACCAGGTTGAATAATTTAAGTAAGGCCTTCTGCAGTTCAGAGTTACTGTGTTTCAGCATTTCTGTTCTGATACTGTCAGGGCCACATGCTTTTTTAGGTTTGATTTTTTTGAGTTGATCTTTCAGCTCTTTAAAGGTAATTGGGTTGTCTAATGGGTTTTGATTGTTTTTTATTGTTGATTCTAATATTTTTAATTTCTCTTGGATTTTTCTCTGTTCGAATTTGAGATTGTTTGGAGCTAATTTCTTATATAGGTCTTCAAAGTGTTTTTTCCAGATTTCTTGATTTTGTATGGCCAATTCATGATTTGTTTTGTTACTTAGTTTATTCCATTTTTCCCAGAACTGGTTTTGGTGAATAGAGTCTTCAATTTCAATGAGAGTTTTGTGAATGTGTTTTCGTTTCTTCTCCTTTAGGGTTTGTTTATATAGTTTCAATGTTTCACAATATCTATGGCGTACATCTTGGTTTTGTGGTTGATGATGTTTCAGATTTGATAACTGTCTTAATTTTTTCCTCATTGATTTGCTTTCGTCATCAAACCATTTTTCTTTTTGGGTTGATTTTTGATTATTTGTCTGTTTAATTATTTTGAGGTTTGCTTTAATTGCTGATTCATTGAAAATTTCACTTATAATTTTAACTGCCAGATTTATGCCATTTTTATTTGGTTCGAATTGTGTGAAAAGGAAACTGTTAATAAGGTTAGTAATTTCAGAAGAACTGATTGCTTTTGTGAATTTTTCTGTGCTGTCTGAAGCCCATCTGTATTTTTGATCGAGATTATACAGCTTAGAGGGCTGTGTTTCAATGTTCCTGGGTTGTCCAAATCTTTTCAGGTACACATTGATTTGACAGTGGTCTGAATATGGGGTCTGTGGTCTGACAGTGAACGCACTAATGAAAGAGGGGTCCATGTCAGTGATGGCGTAGTCGACTACACTAGTCCCAAGAGCTGAGCAGTAAGTGAACCTTCCTAAAGAGTCCCCTCTGATCCTGCCATTAAGGATGTACAGACCTAAGGCTCGACAGAGATGCACTAACTCTCTACCATTTTTATTTACGGCACGGTCAGGGTTGTTTCTCTGTGTTACAGTTGGTATTAAATTTAGAGGGGTCTGTCCAAATATATGTTTATTGCCATTATTGTTGATGCAATCTGGCTCTGTTCCTGTTCTTGCATTAAAATCTCCACACAGCAGCCCATATCCCTGGGCCTGGAAATGGCTGATTTCTGTGTGGAGGGTAAGGAAAAAATCCTCATCATAATAAGGAGATTCAGTAGGGGGGGGTGTAGGCCGCACAAAGGTAAATGTCATTATCGCACATGACTATTCCTTGTTTAATTTTTAGCCATATATGTGTGCGGCCTTGTTTTATTGGGGTGATGTGCGCTGCCAGGTCTTCCCTAAACCATATTATGATGCCCCCAGAATCTCTGCCGTGCTTGACGTGTTTTAATTTAGATGATGGCACTATGATTTCTTTGTAACCTGAGGGACAGTGAGTCAGTGCATCAGTACGGCACCATGTTTCTAACAAAACAATTATATCATAACTATTTACATTTTGAATAAAATCAAGGCTTGTGCTTTTGAGCCCAAAAGTCGAGGAGCACATACCCTGAACATTCCACAAACTAATTGATAACGATTTCATATATATTTTTGAACAGTTCAAAAGGAGACAAAATACATACATAACAACAGAATTTTCAAAACTTCGTTTTTTACATTTTCAGATAGGGACAGTAGTGTCCCTCTTACCCACTTTGGTGAGCTTTAGCCCATCAGTTTGCTGCAGAGGATGCTGAGGAGATTCTTAATCTCTCCCAGCTCAGTGGTGGGGGCAGGGGCGGGGGTGGGGGCTGGGGGCAGGGCATGTCGGGGGGCTGGCTGGGCCAGGACTGCAGCATAGCTGAGGCGCTGCTCCTGGTTGACTCTGGGCCTGTAGGGGAGCCTGGGGGGATTGGGCTGGGCAGGGTGCTGATGGGCAGCAGCTCTCTCTCTCTCTCTCTCTCGCTCTCTCTCTCTCTCTCTCTCTCCTCTCGCGCTCTCTCTCTCTCTCTCCTCTCTCTCTCTCTCTCTCTCTCTCTCGCTCTCTCAATTCAATTCAATTCAATTCAATTAGCTTTATTGGCATGACAAGACATTACATCCGTATTGCCAAAGCATACTGCACTGAAACAGTCCAAGACATACTAACTACACATACTTTCTAACACAGAACCATACAAAACAGCAAAGACTAGTAACAAATGAACAGTAACCATACATATAGATACAATTTAAAGATACAATAACAATAATAATAATTATGAATGGCAATGATAATGATGATGATATTGATTCCTGTCACTCACTGTCCCTAAGACGATGGCAGGCAGCTATATATTGTGCCGCCAGGTCACAGCACGTCCTCTCCTCTCCTAAGAGGATGGGGAGTTTTTGGATGTTTGGTAAATTTTTAAATTGAGGGTATCTCAGATCTATTTTGGGAAAGTATTTATTTCTAATTTGAATGTATTTTTCACATTTTGTGACAAAGTGCAGCTCTGTCTCGACTTCGTTGAGATGGCAATGTTTGCACAGCCTTTCTTCCTTTGGAAGCCATGTTTGCAGATGTCGGCCTTTTTCGATGGCCAGGCTGTGCTCACTGAGTCTGTACTTCGTCAAGGTAGTTCTTATTTTCTCATCAGTCACCGTGGTCAGATATTCTGCCATGGTGTACTGTCTTTTTAGGGCCAAATAGCATTGCATTTTGCTTTGAGCTTGTGTTTGTGTGTCCCAATAGGTGGTGTAGTTTTGTTTCTGTTGTGCTATAATTTGATTGACTCTAATTGAATGTATGGTGATGCTGTCCTGAGACTGGGGGGTGTTAGGGGTGGTTAGTGAACTGAGCCTCAGGACTAGCTGTGTGAGAGGACTCTTTGTTTTGCTCAGCTCTTGGCATTGCAGGGCTTTGTAATGATACGAGTGGGGGTCGCTATTTTTTAGATGTATCCAAAATTTTATTGCCCTTTTTTGTATCTTGATTAGTAATGGATATTGGCCCAATTCCGCCCTGCATGCATTGTTTGTAGTTTTTCTCTGTACTTGTAGTAGATTTTTACAGAGTTCTGCATGCAGGGTTTCAATTTGATGTTTGTCCCATTGGTCGAAATCTTGTTTTGTGAGCGGACCCCACACTTCACTGCCATATAGGGCAATTGGTTCGATTATTGATTCTAATAGTTTTAGCCAAATTTTGATTGGAATTTGTAGTTGGATTTGACGTTTTATGGCATAGAATGCCCTGCGTGCTTTCTCTTTCAGTTCATTCACTGCCAGGTTGAAATTTCCTGTAGAACTTATTTTCATGCCTAAATAATTATAATTTGTACAGTGTTCAATTACTTTTTTTCCTATTGTGAAGTTGTATCTGGTTCCCTGAGATCTGGATCTTTTTTGAAAAATCATTATTTTAGTCTTTTTCATGTTTATTGCCAAGGCCCAGGATTGGCAATACTGCTCCAACAGGTCCAGGCTCTGCTGTAATCCATGTTCAGTGGGTGACAGCAGCACCAGGTCATCTGCATAGAGCAGGAGTTTAATTTTGGTGTCATGTAGAGTGAGGCCAGGGACTGAAGATGTCTCTAACATAGTTGCCAGATCGTTGATATAAATATTAAATAGTGTTGGACTTAAACTGCAGCCCTGCTTCACTCCACGCCCCTGCGTGAAGAAATCTGTTCTTTTGTTGCCAATCTTTATGCCGCACATATTGCCTGTATACATTGTTTTAATAATGTCGTATATTTTACCCCCTACACCACTTTTAATCAATTTGTAGAATAGACCTTCATGCCAGATTGAATCGAAAGCTTTTCGGAAGTCTATAAAACAAGCAAATATTTTAGTTTTTTCTTGGTTGACATATTTGTCAATCAGGGTGTGTAGGGTGTAAATATGGTCACATGTGCGGTGTTTTGGTAGGAATCCAATTTGACTTTTACTCAAGACATTGTGCTCATTAAGGAAGTATTGAAGTCTAGAATTAATAATGCTACAAAAAACCTTCCCCAGATTACTGTTCACACAAATGCCTCGGTAGTTGTTGGGGTCGAATTTGTCTCCACTTTTAAAGATTGGGGTTATGAGTCCTTGATTCCAGATGTCAGGGAAGAGACCTACCCTCAGAACCAAATTGAATAGTTTAAGAATGGCCAAAAGGAATTTTGTGTCAAAGTGTTTAAGCATCTCATTTAAAATGCTGTCAGGTCCACTTGCTTTTTTAGATTTAAGGCCCTGAAGTTTCTCCCTTAGCTCAAGCTCAGTAATGGAGGAGTCCAACGGATTCTGGTTGTCTTTTATTAACAATTCCAATTCATTTATTTTTTCCTTTATGTGGTATTTTTTTGATTGCATACCTGGTGTTACTTTCTCATATAGTATTTTGAAATGGTTAGTCCAGATTTCTCCATTTTGTATGGCCAATTCTTCATTATTTGTTTTTTTTAGCTTTTTCCAATTTTCCCAGAATCTGTTTGTGTTTATGGACTCCTCAATTAATGTCAGTTGCTTGCGGGTGTATTGTGCCTTTTTGGTTCTGAGCGTACGTTTATAGTGCTTTAGAGTCTCACAGTAATTAAGGCGTAAATCTGTGTTTTTTGGGTCTCTATGTTTTTGATTTGATAATTTCCTAAGTACTTTCCTTATATTTTGACACTCTATATCAAACCAGTTTTCCTCTTTGGCATTTTTTGGTTTATTTTTTGATAATTTCAATTGAGATTTCTTTGCAGTTTTTCTAAATATATGATTGATATTTTGTACTGCCAGATTGACTCCTTCTTTACTGTGAGTGTATGTGGTTTCCAGAAAGGTGTCTAATAATGTTTGGATTTCTTGGGTGTTGATTGCTTTCTGGAACTCTTTGGTGCTGTTTTCGGCCCATCTGTATGATTTGGGGATACTGAACAGCTTACTGGGCTGTGTGTGTGTGGTGGTGTTAGTTTCTGTCCTTTTGAGATACACAGTAATTTGGCTGTGATCAGACAGAGGGGTTAGTGGCTTGACGGTGAATGATCTGAAAGAGAAAGGGTCCATATCTGTGACCATGTAGTCAACTGTACTACAGCCAAGAGGTGAGCAATAGGTGTATCTTCCCAAAGAGTCCCCTCGTAACCTACCATTGACGATGTACAGACCCAGGCTTTGGCAGAGCTGCAGGAGATCCTTTCCATGTTTGTTGACCTGTAAGTCAGAGCTTGTTCTTGGGTGGTTAGTTATGTTTTGTGGGTAATTTTGTCCAAATATATGAATGTTTCCATGTTCGTTTATTAGATCAGGCAGAGAGCCTGTCCTAGCATGCAGGTCTCCACAGATCAGCACGCTCCCCTGGGCCTGAAAGTTGCTGATTTCGCTGTGGAGACTGGGGAAGATATCCTCATCGTAATATGGGGATTCACTGGGGGGAATGTAGACAGCACATAGGAAGATGTCCTTTGGGGTGTTTGTTATTTCTTTCTGAATTTTGAGCCAAATATGCGAATTTTGTCGTTTAATTTCGGTAATGAATTTAGTGAGCTCTGATTTGTACCAAATTATAATTCCTCCCGAATCTCGACCACATTTAGTTGTGGAGTGTTTTGTGGATGACACAATTATCTCTTTGTAGTCTGGGGGACAGTGAGTGACAGAGTCTGGTCTACACCAGGTTTCCTGAAGGATGATTATGTCAACATGTTTTATGTTTTTTCTAAATTCCAGGGACTTGCTTTTGTAACCAAATAGAGAGGATTTAATGCCCTGGATATTCCACATTGAAATAGTAAGAGATGACATTTTGGGTAATTTACAAGATTTGTACAGTTCTACAAATTTGTTTTTGTTTTTAAAATGAGATAAACATGGGTGTAAAAATAAATGTAGTACTGCAGTACAGATATTGCATTATAGCACAGGTCATTTAGTGAACAGTTTTGCATATAAAATAAGAGCATTGTAGATTTGAACTTTTACAAATAAAATGAAATAATACCCCCCCCCCTTCCTTTATTTAAAAAGGAATTTATAATCATAAATAATTAATAATAATAAAATTATATATATTTTAAATTTTTTAAATGTGACCTGCATAACATAACAGTACAGTACTCATCTCATGAGCCGTGTGCAGATGAGGCTGAGCAGGTGTTGTATTTCCCCCAGATCTGCGTTGTGGTTGCTGGCCGGTCCTCTCTCTCTCTCTCTCCTCTCTCTCTCTCTCTCTCTCCTCTCGCTCTCTCTCTCTCTCTCCTCTCTCTCTCTCTCTCTCTCCTCTCGCTCTCTCTCTCTCTCTCTCCTCTCTCTCTCTCTCTCTCTCTCCTCTCGCTCTCTCTCTCTCTCTCTCCTCTCGCTCTCTCTCTCTCTCTCGCTCTCTCTCTCTCTCTCCTCTCGCTCTCTCTCTCTCTCCTCTCGCTCTCTCTCTCTCTCTCTCTCTCTCTCTGTCTCTCTCAATTCAATTCAATTCAATTCAATTAGCTTTATTGGCATGACAAGACATTACATCCGTATTGCCAAAGCATACTGCACTGAAACAGTCCAAGACATACTAACTACACATACTTTCTAACACAGAACAATACAAAACAGCAAAGACTAGTAACAAATGAACAGTAACCATACATATAGATACAATTTAAAGATACAATTAACAATAATAATAATTATGAATGGCAATGATAATGATGATGATATTGATTCCTGTCACTCACTGTCCCTAAGACGATGGCAGGCAGCTATATATTGTGCCGCCAGGTCACAGCACGTCCTCTCCTCTCCTAAGAGGATGGGGAGTTTTTGGATGTTTGGTAAATTTTTAAATTGAGGGTATCTCAGATCTATTTTGGGAAAGTATTTATTTCTCATTTGAATGTATTTTTCACATTTTGTGACAAAGTGCAGCTCTGTCTCGACTTCGTTGAGATGGCAATGTTTGCACAGCCTTTCTTCCTTTGGAAGCCATGTTTGCCGATGTCGGCCTTTTTCGATGGCCAGGCTGTGCTCACTGAGTCTGTACTTCGTCAAGGTAGTTCTTAGTTTCTCGTCAGTCACCGTGGTCAGATATTCTGCCATGGTGTACTGTCTTTTTAGGGCCAAATAGCATTGCATTTTGCTTTGAGCTTGTGTTTGTGTGTCCCAATAGGTGGTGTAGTTTTGTTTCTGTTGTGCTATAATTTGATTGACTCTAATTGAATGTATGGTGATGCTGTCCTGAGACTGGGGGGTGTTAGGGGTGGTTAGTGAACTGAGCCTCAGGACTAGCTGTGTGAGAGGACTCTTTGTTTTGCTCAGCTCTTGGCATTGCAGGGCTTTGTAATGATACGAGTGGGGGTCGCTATTTTTTAGATGTATCCAAAATTTTATTGCCCTTTTTTGTATCTTGATTAGTAATGGATATTGGCCCAATTCCGCCCTGCATGCATTGTTTGTAGTTTTTCTCTGTACTTGTAGTACGAGTGAACGGAGTGAGTGCTGAGCGGTCGCGTGAGTGATTGAATTGATTGAATCCTTTTTCTAACTTTTCTATCTTTATCTATCGTTGTTTAAAGTTTGTAAACAGTGTATGTTGTAGGGGTTATTGTTTTTGGTGTGCATTTAGGGGGTTTTTAGGGGGGTTTTGTGTGTGTTTGTAGTCGGCCAGCGTTTTGCTGGTCGGCGTGCTAAATCCAATATGGATTTAGCAAAGCTAACACGGAAGCACGGCGTGAAGATTGCGACGGCTTTCGTTTGTTCAGTGGAAGAGTGTAGTTTAGCAGTGGGACAGGTTGTCGGTTGTGGCAGCATTAAATCCGCTGCTCGAATGAACAAAGCTGTGGTCATATTTGTTGACAGTATTGAGAAGGTGAATACGCTGGTGGTGGAAGGGATAGTGGTGAATGATACGTTCGTATCGGTTCTGCCTCTCGCCACACCAGCGAAAAAAGTTACGTTGTCAAATGTTCCCCCGTTTATTAAAGACGAAATGTTGACGCGAGAACTATCTAAGCACGGTAAAATAATTTCTCAGATAAAGAAAGTCTCCTCAGGTTGTAAATCTCCTGAGTTAAAACACGTAGTGTCACACAGAAGGCAGTTATTCATGATAATGAACAACAGGAGTGAGGAGCTAAACTTAGCTTTTAAACTGAGAGTGGATGACTTTGATTACATTGTGTTTGCATCATCAGATTCAATGAAATGTTTTGGTTGTGGTAGAGAGGGACATCTCATTAGGGCATGTCCTGATATAAATGTTCCACCTGAGCAGAATGTGTCCAACAAGACAGCTAATGGGAAAAAAAATCAAAAAGAGACTGAGGCAATGAGGCAAGAAAGTGTGGAGGGACAGGAGGGGGAAGGTGAAGTGCAACAAGGCAGTCAAGTGAGTGAGGGAGGACAGGAGGAGTCAGGTGAAATACAACAGGGCAGTCAGGTGAGTGAGGGAGGACAGGAGGAGTCAGGTGAAATGCGACAAGACAGTCAGGTGAGTGAGGGAGGACAGGAGGAGTCAGGTGAAATACAACAGGACAGTCAGGTGAGTGAAGGAAGACAGGAGTCAGGTGAAATACAACAGGACAGTCAGGTGAGTGAAAAAGGACAGGAGGAGTTAGGGGAAATACAACAGGACAGTCAGGTGAGTGAGAGAGGACAGGAGGAGTTAGGTGACAGTCAGGTGAGTGAGGGAGGACAAGAGAAGACAGGTAAAGTACATCAAGACAGTCAGGTGAGTGAGAGGGGACAGGAGGAGAAAGGTAAGGGACAAGAAGCTGCGCAAATGATGTTTGGTCCAACATCTATAAAACACAATGAAAAGTGTGTAAATGAAAGAGCTGAGGATGACGTAGTGTTGGGAGGAGATGAGTTTGACATGAGGGATGAGGAGGAAGCTCTAAAAGTGTCACATCTGAAAAGAAAAATTCAAAGTAACAGTGAAAGTACACAGGCAAAGAAAGGTATAGCGAACAACACAAGAGTGGAAAAGGCAGCGAAACAGATAGACACAGAGTCTGATTCTGATTCTAGCATGGACTGTGCTGTTGACAGGGAATCTGCTGACCTCAAAGTGGCTGCTAGACGTAACAGCAAAGATTACAGTGTTGAAAAAATAAAACAGTTTTTGCAGAAAACAAAGAATATGAAGGGAGTAAAAGTGGAGGACTTCTTCTCTGATAGAGAGTTGTTCGCTAGCTCTGCCAGGAGACAAATGAGTAAAAAAGAGAAAGGAGGTTTTACTGATCAGGAGGTGTACAGACTGAAGAAAATTGTTCAAAAAATCAGACAAGAGTCTAATAATGAAGACGATGACGAATAAGAGTTTATATTCTCAATATAGGTCAGTGTTGTTTTGTTTGTTTTTAATCTCCCTTACAATGAGCAATCTTAATATCAACACTCTGAATATAAATGGAGCTAGAGATGTGAAGAAGCGAGCAAACCTGATTGAACTAATTAAAATGCCACTGCGGGATGGAGGCGGTCGGTTCGGGCAACCCATTTTCCATAAACTTTTCGGGAATGATTGTATATTCTCTTTACGGAACAGTCTGAACATTCCAGTTCTCTCAGATAAATCTGAACTCTTCAATGGATTCACAACTTTAGAGTCTCCTGAGAGCGAGGCCAGTGATGACTGTGTGGTACTGGAAGGGTCCAGTGTGATTCTGGACATAGCGGGAGATTCTTCATCCGCCCTCAGTACCCTGGAGCGCAACAGCCGACCCTCCAAGTCAGAGGAGCTGGCTGCCAAGGACTACTTGCACAGACTGGACTTGCAGATAAAAAGTTCAAAACAAGCTGCTAGGAAGCTGAAAGAGGAGGAGGTCTGGGATGTTGATGATGATGCCTCAGCCACAACGTTATCGTACCAGGAGACATGATGGAGAAGCAGACTTTGACTTCATTGAGGCTTTTTTGGAGGGTTGCCCGTTATACTGTGTCTGACACCTTTTTTTTTCATTCCCATTAGATAAGTAATAATGCTTTACCAAACCATACAATGGGAGTTTGTGTCTGCATTCGTACTGAGGTGTTTTGCCTTTTTACTGCTGTTTTTATTATTATCACTTGGGTTATGAGTATGTCCTTTTATTGTTT
Organism: Ilyophis sp. 1 JC-2022; assembly: GCA_022702515.1. NCBI lineage: Eukaryota > Metazoa > Chordata > Actinopteri > Anguilliformes > Synaphobranchidae > Ilyophis > Ilyophis sp. 1 JC-2022. The sequence goes on from CM040406.1 coordinate 57,149,601, forward strand.
GGGAGAAAATGTTTGGAGCAGTGGATAAGCATAGCTTTACATCCATATTGCCTGTTTCTCATACTGCTGTACCAATGACGTCTAAATTTTTGTTATTTCTTTGGAAAGTACTGAACTCCATGCCGCAAAAGAAATATGCACAATACAATGTCTGTGGACACACATACTATTTAAAATCCTTACTCAGTGTAGCAGTAATGCATATATTCTGAGATGTTATCACGAAAGTAATTTTGAGATGTTGCAATAAGGACTCCATCTTGTTTTGTTTGCAAATGACAAGCTATTTGAAGAAAGGGATTATTATATTTTGAAGTGTGAATGTGTAGTTTTGGGAGGGTGTGACGTGTACAGTTTTGTGGTGAATACATTTTAAGCAATGGCTTTGTTTGTTTAATTGTGCTTTTCAGTTTTTTGAAGGAAAATAAAGTTTATATAAAATCAAAAAAAAAATCTCTCTCTCTCTCCTCTCGCTCTCTCTCTCTCTCTCTCTCTCTCTCTCTCTCTCTCTCTCTCTCTCTCTCTCTCTCTCTCTCTCTCTCTCTCTCTCGCTCTCTCTCTCTCTCTCTCTCGCTCTCTCTCTCTCTGAGGTGGAGGTTGTGTGTGAGGGTGTGGTTGCTTGAGAGCTTGTTTGCCTTTCTTTGTATGTTTTCTTTTCCTTTCCTTTCTTTTCTTCCATTCTTTTACTCTTTCTTTCTTTGTTAGTGCATAGTGGTTTCGTTTTTTATGTATTCTTGTTTTTTTTAGGTTTCAGGATTGTGCGTTAGACCGTTTTCGTCTGTTTAATCGGGGTTTGGTGGGGATGGCGTCCAGTATGGCGTCATCCCTATCTCTCCGACATGGCGTGAGAGTTATGCCAGAGCCAACCGTAACAGTGGAAGAAGTTCTCTTGGCCGCGGGTGAACAGGTTGGCCACGATAACATTTTATATGCGTCTCGCATGAACAAAGCAGTTGTTGTGTTTTTAAAAGAGGAACGATTTGTCAATCGTTTGGTTGAAAGTGGTATAAATATAGACGATATATTTGTACAGATTACACCGTTAACTGCTCCGTCTATGCGCGTCATTATTTCTGGTGTACCCCCGTTTATTCCCAACGAAGCATTGGAGCGAGAACTTATGCGGTTTGGAAAATTAGCAAGTTCAATTAAAACAGTGCCACTTGGGTGTAAAGACAGTAAACTCAAACATGTTCAATCACTTCGAAGACAGGTTTTCATGTTTCTTCAGTCCCCGACACAGTCTATGGAAGTTTCCTTTCGGGTTAAACATGGGGATGGGTCGTACATGGTCTATGCGAGTGCCGGTAATATGAAGTGTTTTGAGTGCGGGGATGTGGGGCACAAGCGCTTTGCTTGTCCACATAGACAGCAGACTCAAGAGGGTGTTGTAGCCAGCACTCCGTCTTCTATAGTTAAAGAAGGAGGTAATGCAACAGTAGCACAGCAGCCCGGGACAGAGAAGCCACGGACTAACGACAGTGGGGAGAAAAATCGCTCAGTCAGTTCTGAGCTGGGAGAGGCTGCACCCGGTGAGCTAACAGTATCTGAGGCACCCGGTGAGCTAATAGTGTCTGAGGCACCCGTTGAGCTGGCGGTATCTGAGGCACCGGTAGCCCCGGACACGGAGAAGGTAAACGTTGAGGTAGCAGCGGCTGGGAGCTCCACTATAGTGGAAGAAGTGATGCCCAGTGTTAGCGGTATTAATACGGCTAAGAACGCAGAACCGAAACTGCCTGTTAATGCGAACTGCATAAATAATGAACAAGATGAGATGGACTATGAATCGGATTCGGATAGGTCCATTTTATCTGATGTACTTTCTCAGGGGGGTGATCTTTACTCTCTGGAGGAAGTAAACGAGTTTTTAGATGAAACTTATGGAAAACAGGTTAGTGTTGCAGACTTTTTCCCTGATCAGAAAAAATTTATTAGGACAGTTTCTGCTCTGCAGAAACTGGTAGGAGTGGATCTTTTAACTGAGAAAAAGCGCTTTCGCTTAAGAAAATTTGTCACGGCTTTGAGAAAGGGATCTAAAACTGGGAAAAGTAGATTAAAAAGAAAAAATCGGAATACTTTTTAAATAAGGAAGTACTATGCATCACAGGGTGTTCTATCTCTTCTGGTTGCCTGTAATGATCTCTCTCCTGTTTTATTCTTTAACCTTATATATGCAGCTTTTAAGGGTTGGATCTTTAAATATTAATGGTGGAAGGGATAGGCAGAAATGGGCCTTGGTAGCAGAAATGTTTAGACAGAAAAAATTGAATGTACTTTTCCTTCAGGAAACACATAGTAATGAAGCAAATGAATGTGACTGGGGTATGTGGTGGGAGGGCCAGTATATTCTCAGTCATGGGACAAATGTCAGTGCAGGGGTAGCAATTATTTTTGCCCCTAGCTTAGGGGTAAAAATAATACAAACAACGGAGATAGTGAAGGGGCGGGTTGTGTTAGTGAAAGTAGAGACAGAGGGGAATATTTTCTTCCTGTTGAATGTGTATGCTCCAAATCAGGGTAATGAGCGTATAGGTGTTTTTAAGGAGATACAGAGGGTTTTAGCACAACATGACCAGGGGACATGCATTTTAATGGGAGGAGATTGGAACTGCACTATAGATTTTACCGTAGACAGAACAGGGGAGGAACCTCACCTGCAGTCATCTACCTGTTTGTCCAGGCTACTCAAAGAGCTTGATGTAGTAGATGCATGGCGAATAAAACACCCAGTGGTGAGGCAGTATACCTGGCTAAAAGTGATTAGCGAAAGGGTTAGTGCTGCAAGATTAGACAGGATATATGTGTCAAAAGCCTTCAGTACCAGATTGCTCAGAAGTTTTATTTACCCCGTTGGTTTTACAGATCATCATCTGGTTACTATTGAAATGTGTTTATCTACTATTCCAAGAGCCAAATCCTATTGGCAGTTTAATATTAAGTTGCTACAAGACAGTGTGTTTTGTAATATGTTTTTATGCTTTTGGGAGCAATGGAAGGGGAAAAAAAGTGAATTTGAGAACTTAAGTCAATGGTGGGAAGTAGGTAAGGCTCAAATACGAGTATTTACATTACAGTACACCTCCCACTCTACTGCAAAGATAAGGGGGGCTGTTCAGATGCTTGAGCAGGAAATTAATGATATTGAGAGAACGCTGATCACCCAGGATGATCCTGACATGAACAAACTTTTGCAGGGGAAAAGGAAAGAGTTGGGTTTTTTCCTGCAAGAGAGAGTTAAAGGAGCCATGGTCAGAGCTCGTTTTGTGACTTTAAAAGACATGGATGCACCTAGCTCGTTCTTTTTTAACTTGGAGAGATCTGTGGCTCAGAAAAAGCAGATGGCGTGTCTTTGTCTCCCGGATGGGAGAATCACCACAGACATTATTGAAATGAGGAAGCATGCAGTGGACTTCTACACCGCCCTCTACAAGGCAGAGGACTGTGTTCCAGAGAGTGCCACAGAGCTTCTTCAGGGCCTGCCTCAACTGCGGACTGAGGAAAAGGATGCCTTGGACTCTGAGCTCAGCTTAGAAGAGCTCACTACAGCAGTGAAGCAGCTCTCATTAGGGAGGGCGCCTGGTATAGACGGGCTGCCTGCTGAGTTCTACAAGACTTTCTGGTCTTGCCTTGGGGCAGATTATTTGGACGTACTGCGTGAGTGTGTCCAAGGGGGCCTTTTACCAGCTTCCTGTCGACGTGCAGCTCTCTCGCTCTTGCCAAAAAAGGGGGACTTGGCACTTTTAAAGAATTGGAGGCCTGTTGCTCTACTTTGTACAGATTATAAAGTACTATCAAAGGTGTTATCAAACAGGCTTAAAACATATTTAGGGGCATTGGTACATAAGGACCAATCGTACTGCATACCGGATCGGACAATTGTGGACAATTTATTTCTTATGCGGGATGTTTTAGATGTATGCAAGATGTATGATTTAGACATTGGCATACTTTCTCTTGATCAAGAGAAAGCTTTTGATCGAGTGGACCACAGATTTTTATTTTCTACTTTAAGAGCTTTTGGTTTTGGGAAAGTTTTTTTGTCTTGGGTGGGGATATTGTACAGTGAGGCGACATGTATGGTTAAGGTTGGGGGTGGTTTGAGCCGCCCAGTCCCCATTCAGAGGGGGATTAGACAGGGTTGTCCCATCTCAGGCCAGCTTTATTCTTTAGCAATAGAGCCCTTGCTTTGCAGATTAAGAAACAAACTCACAGGGCTCTCTCTACCAGGACTGTCACAACGTACAGGGCTAGTTGTGTCAGCTTATGCTGACGACATTAATGTTTTTATTAGAGGGCAAGAAGATGTTCAGGTGTTAGTTGATAGCCTGAAATTATTTGAAAGTGCGTCATCAGCTAAAGTGAATTGGGAAAAAAGTGAAGCTTTACAGGTGGGGCAGTGGCAGGTGGGGGGAGTTCCTAGTCTGCCTGGGGGTCTCAAGTGGGGTCGGAGTGGGATGAAAATTCTGGGAGTTTTTTTAGGAACAGAAGAGTTTCAAAAACAAAATTGGGAGAGTGTAGTGGAGAAAGTGTGCACCAGATTGTCTTCCTGGAAATGGTTGCTGCCCCAGCTGTCCTATAGGGGAAGAGTTCTGGTTGTCAATAATTTGGTGGCCTCGACTCTATGGCACAGGTTTATTATTTTACAGCCACCAAAGGGCCTCATCCAAGAAGTTCAGCGGATTCTGGTGGATTTCTTCTGGTCTGGGCAACATTGGATACGAGCAGCTGCACTCTACTTACCAGTTCATGAAGGGGGGCAAGGCCTGGTGGACATTGCTTCGCGGGTAATGGCCTTTAGGTTACAAGCTGCTCAAAGGCTATTGTATCGTAGTGAGATGAACTGGCTGGATACTGCTCGACTACTGCTGAGAAAGGCTGGGCGGCTGGGTTACGAAAAGCAGCTGTTCCTACTGCAGTTTGAAGTGGCTGACTTGACTGGGCTCACTCCATTTTATCAATCAGTGATACAAGCATGGCAGGTTTTCACAGCCACCCGCGTACTTAGTGGAACACCAGGGATGTGGCTGTTTGAAGAGCCTCTGTTTTATAACACCTTCTTAAAAACAAAGACTTTGTCCTCAGCTAGCCTGCGTTCCAGTTTACGAGAGGCAGGCTGTGTGAAGTTGGGTCACCTGATGAAGGCCACGAGAACATCAATGTCGGTGCTAGGAGAGATGACCAAAATTACCTCCTCTCGGTTGCTACATAGGATTGTGGAAGAGGTCTGTGCATCCCTGCCAAACCCCCATAGAGCGTATGTAGAAGACTGTACTCTGTCTGACCAATGGGATGATGACTGCGAGTATGTTTTCCCCGCCTTAGCTGTCACTGCTAATATCGGTGAGTGGCAGGAGGGTGACGGGCAAATCTTGTCATTTAAGACCCCAGAGTTGGGTTTTTTTGAGGCAGTTGGGAAGAAGGCAGCCTACCATACTTGCGTTAAGACATTGCACTTACGCTCACTGGCAGGGATGAAAGAGTCGAGGTGGGCTGAGTTTTTTTGGTACAGACTCTTCTCCAAAGGGCTGCTGGAGGTCCCTGTACAAGCCTCCCATTGAGAAGCGGACGGCTGACCTCCAATGGAGGGTCATACATGGGGCTGTGGCTACGAACAGACATCTGGTGCACCTGGATCCTACTACTGGGGAGGGCTGTCCTTTCTGTTTGGAACCAGAATCCCTGTCGCATTTGTTTGTCCAGTGTAAACGTTTAGTGGGTTTGTTTGATTTTCTGGACGGTTTTTTTTCAGGGGTTGGGGGAAGGTTTTTCTTTTGAGCTTTTCATTTTTGGTCCCAGATATGCTGTAAGAAAGAAATCTGTCCATGTCCTCATGAATTATTTATTGGGAGTGGCTAAGTTAGCCATCTGGAAAACCAGGAAAAAGCAAATCCAGGGGCTGGGGTCAGTAGACCCTGTGAAAATGATGGCTGGACTGTTGGCTGCCCGTCTCAGGGTGGAGCATGCCTATTACCAGCTGGTAGGAAACATAGAGGGTTTCATACATACATGGGGTTTGGGGGAGGTTTTGTGTACAGTCCAAGACAATGAACTTTCTCTTAATTTTTGAAAATCGTTGTATTTTGTAAAGTGTATATGTAAGTATGAAATTATGATTTGTCTATGTACTGGTGTTTGTTAAATCATTTTGTTTTTGTGCCTGAACCTAGCACGGTGAAATAAAGGGTATTTTAAAATCAAATCTCTCGCTCTCTCTCTCTCTCTCCTCTCGCTCTCTCTCTCTCTCTCTCCTCTCGCTCTCTCTCTCTCGCTCTCTCTCTCTCCTCTCTCTCTCTCTCTCTCTCTCTCTCCTCTCGCTCTCTCTCTCTCTCTCTCTCTCTCTCCTCTCGCTCTCTCTCTCTCTCTCTCCTCTCGCTCTCTCTCTCTCTCTCCACTCGCGCTCTCTCTCTCTCTCCCTCCTCTCGCTCTCTCTCTCTCTCTCTCCTCTCTCTCTCTCTCCCTCCCTCTCACCCTCTCTCTCTCGCTCTCTCTCCCTCCCACCCTCTCTCTCTCTCTCGCGCTCTCTCTCTCTCACCTCTCTCTCTCTCTCTCCTCTCTCTCTCTCTCTCTCGCTCTCTCTCTCTCTCTCTCTCTCTCTCCTCTCGCGCTCTCTCTCTCTCTCCTCTCTCTCTCTCTCTCTCTCGCTCTCTCTCTCTCTCTCTCTCTCTCTCTCTCCTCTCGCTCTCTCTCTCTCTCTCCTCTCTCTCTCTCTCTCTCTCTCCTCTCGCTCTCTCTCTCTCTCTCTCCTCTCGCTCTCTCTCTCTCTCTCTCTCTCTCTCTCTCTCTCTCTCTCTCTCTCTCTCTCGCTCTCTCTCTCTCTCTCTCTCTCTCTCTCTCTCTCTCCTCTCGCGCTCTCTCTCTCTCTCCTCTCTCTCTCTCTCTCTCTCTCTCTCTCTCTCTCTCTCTCTCTCTCTCTCTCCCCTCTCAATTCAATTCAATTCAATTCAAAATGCTTTATTGGCATGACATATTTCGAAATATATATTGCCAAAGCGCAATAGTCAGTTAAAACAACAACAGTCAACAACAGTAATAGTAATAACAACAATATATATATAAAAGTTCACAAAATATATCCTATTACTAGTAGTGATAGAAATACTATTACTACAAATAATTATATTATTAGATAAATAATGTTATATAATTATATATGTTATATAATTCTATATAATATAAATATACAGTATTATATAATTATTAATTAAACATAATATATAATACAAATATGTTATGTAATTTAAAACAAATACATATTAATTGGTGGGGGGGTTAGGGGTCACTGCTGTCCCTCTTCCTGTGGCAGGTAGCCACATATTGTGCTGCCAATTGTGCACAGCACCGTACCTCTCCCAGGAGGATTTGTAATAATTGGGTCTCAGGTAGGATTGGGAAGTTTTGTTGTATTGATTTAAATTTTGGAAAGAGATGTTCTCTAATTTCTTTGTATTTCTCACATTGGGTGAGGAAGTGCAGCTCTGTCTCTGTTTGTTTTTGACTGCAGTGGGAGCACAGCCTCTCTTCTCGGGGCAGCCAAGTCTGCCGGTGGCGGCCAGTTTCTATTGCTAGGCTGTGCTCACTGAGTCTGTACTTTGTCAATGTTTTCCTGAATTTATCATTTTTCACTGTGGTCAGATAGTCTGCCACAGTGTATTCTCGTTTTAGGGCCAGATAGCATTCTAATTTGTTTTGATTTTTTGTTTGAGTTTCCCAATAAGTTATGTAATTTTGTTTTTGTTGCTTTATAATTTGGTTGATTCTGATTGGTATTGTTGCTATGTAGCTGTCCTGAGGCTGGGGGGTGTTAGTGGGGGTTAGTGAACTGAGCCTCAGGACCAGCTGAGTGAAGGGACTCTTTTCTGGGCTCAGCTCTTGGCATTGCAGGGCTTTGTAATGGTATGAGTGGGGGTTGCTGTTTTTTAGATGTTTCCAAAATTTTAATGCCCTTTTTTGAATTTTGATTAATAGGGGGTATTTGCCTAATTCTGCCCTGCATGCATTGTTTGTAGTTTTCCGTTGTACTTGTAAGATGTTCTTACAAAACTCTGCATGCAGGGTTTCAGTTGGATGTTTGTCCCATTGAGCAAAATCTTGCTTTGTAAGCGGACCCCACACTTCGCTGCCATATAGGGCAATTGGTTCAATTACAGATTCACATAATCTTAGCCAAATTCGAATTGGGATTTCAATGCTGATCTTTTTCTTTATGATAGATAGATAGATAGATATGCTTTATTGTCATTGTCAATTTTCATAACAACGAGATTGAAGAAGTGCATCCTCCACAGTATAAAAAAAAAAGAGCTATAAAAAACATTAATGAAATAAAATAAAAAAATAAAAAACACATTCATACTGGAACACTCCCCTTTTGCACATCTCCCCTATAAAACCAATTCTAGTAAGATAAAAATATAATATAAATAAATAAATAAAAGCACACATTTATACTGGACACTATTGCACATC
>CM040406.1:57160566-57183066 GCA_022702515.1 Ilyophis sp. 1 JC-2022
GCAGTCAGCCACATGTCTGTCTAGTCTGCTCACTGAACTGGAGCTGGAGGATGTATGGAGAAACAAGCACAAAGCGGTGAGGCAGTACACCTGGGTTAGAATGGCAAACAACACAATTAGTGCAGCCAGACTGGATAGGATATATGTGACAGCAGCTCATATGGTTGGGTTAATGGGAAGCTTTATCTATCCTGTCGGGTTTACTGATCACCATTTGGTGACAGCGGATTTGCGCATCTCTGACTCCCCAAGGGCGAAGTCATATTGGCATTTTAATAATAATCTACTGCAGGATAGTGTTTTTATAGAAAAATTTATATGTTTTGGGGAATTGTGGAGGGGGAAAAAATGTGACTTTGAAACATTAAGTCAATGGTGGGAGGTTGGGAAGGCCCAAATACGTGTATTTGTGCAGCAATATACATCTCACTCCTCAGCAAGCATAAGGGGGGCTGTCCAGATGCTGGAAAGGCAGATAAATGCTATTGAGAGGACTTTGAACACCCAGGACAATCATAACAGTGAGGAGCTGCAAGGCAAAAGGAAAGAACTGAGTTTTTTGCTGCAGGAGAGAGTCAAGGGAGCCATGGTGAGAGCTCGATTCATGACACTAAAGGACATGGACGCACCGAGCTCCTTCTTCTTCAACCTGGAGAGATCGGTGGCGCAGAGAAAGCAAATGGCGTGTCTCCGCCTCCCTGGTGGGAGGGTGACTATAGACCCAGTGGAGATGAGGAGACACGCAGTGGTTTTCTATACGGAGCTCTATGGAGCACAGGAATGCGACCCAGACTGCACCACAGAACTTCTGCAGGGGCTGCCGCAGCTGGGGCCTGAGGAACGGGATGCCCTTGACTGTGAGCTCAGCCTGGAGGAGCTCACAACAGCCGTGAAACAGCTTTCACTAGGCCGAGCGCCTGGTATAGATGGGCTGACCTCAAATTTTTATAAGCAATTTTGGGGATGTCTTGGTGCTGATCTTTTTGAGGTCATGAGGGAGTGTTTTCAAAGGGGATCACTACCAGTTTCCTGGCAACGTGCAGCGCTCTCTCTCCTGCCAAAGAAGGGGGACTTGGCACTTTTAAAAAATTGGAGACCCGTCGCCCTTTTATGTACAGATTATAAATTACTGTCAAAACTACTGTCAAACAGATTAAAAAAATATTTAGGGCTATTGATTCACAGGGACCAGTCGTACTGTGTGCCTGACCGCACAATCATGGACAATCTGTTTTTAATGCGTGATGTGTTAGATGTGTGCAAGCTTTATGGACTGAATATTGGCATTCTGTCTCTCGATCAGGAGAAAGCATTTGATCGAGTGGATCATGGGTTTTTATTTTCAACTTTAAGAGCTTTTGGTTTTGGGGAGGTTTTTTTGTCATGGCTGGGGTTACTGTATGAAGGGGCAACATGCATGATCAAGGTTGGGGGTGGGTTGAGTCGCCCAGTCCCTGTTCAGAGGGGGATCAGGCAAGGTTGCCCTATCTCGGGTCAGCTCTACAGCCTGGCGATTGAGCCATTGCTCTGCCGTCTGAGGGACAAGCTCACAGGGTTCTCCCTGCCAGGAGCCTTTCAGAGTCCTAGCCTGATAGTGTCTGCTTATGCAGATGATGTCAACGTTTTTATTCGAGGGCAGGAGGATGTTCAGTCTCTCACTGATTGTCTTGGGTTGTACGAAAGGGCATCTTCTGCAAAAGTGAATTGGGGGAAATGTGAGGCATTGCAGGTGGGACAGTGGCAGCAGGGGGGAGCTCCGAGCTTACCAGGGGGTCTTAGTTGGGGAAGAAATGGGATGAAGGTTCTGGGGGTTTTTCTGGGAACAGAGGGTTTCCAAAAACAGAATTGGGAGGGTGTAGTGGAGAAGGTGTGTGCCAGGTTGTCTTCATGGAAATGGTTGCTGCCTCAGCTGTCCTACAGGGGAAGAGTTCTGGTTGCCAATAATTTGGTGGCCTCGACTCTATGGCACAGACTAATCGTGTTGCAACCGCCGAGGGGGCTGATCCAGGAGGTGCAGAAGCTCCTGGTAGACTTTTTCTGGTCCGGACAACATTGGATCCGAGCAGCTGCTCTATACCTACCCCTGCAAGAGGGGGGACAGGGCCTTGTGGACATTGCCTCAAGAATCAAAGCCTTCAGAGTGCAAACTGCTCAAAGACTTTTGTACAATAGTGAATTGAGCTGGCTGGAGCCTGCTCAAGTGTTGCTGAGGAAGGCTGGGCGGTTAGGCTACGATAAGCAGCTATTCTTGATTCAGTCTGAGGAGGCTGACCTGACTGGGCTCACACCTTTCTACCAGTCAGTGATACAGGCTTGGCAAGTTTTTAAAGCAACTCGTGCACCTGCTGGAAAGCCGGGCATGTGGCTATTCGAGGAGCCACTGTTCTATAATAGCTTCCTACCCAGCAAAACCCTGTCTTCAGCTAGCCTACGATCCAGCCTGAGGGAGGCAGGGTGCATGAAGTTGGGGCATCTCATGAGGTCAATGGAAACATCAGTGGCAGTGCTCGGGGAGATGGCTGGCATCAGGTCCTCAAGGGTGCTGCAGAGGATAGTGGAAGAGGTCTGTGCGTCCCTGCCAGAACCCCTCAGAGCGTTTGTGGAAAACTATACCCAAACTGACCAATGGGATGATGAATGTGAGTATGTTTTCCCTGCTTTAACTGTCACAGCTAACACGGGGGACTGGCAGGAAGGGCAGGGGCAACTGCTGTCTTTCAGGACTCCGGAGCTGGGGGAGTTTCAGGCAGTGGGAAAGAAGGCTGCATACTATGTATGTGTAAAAGTGTCTCAATTACGCTCACTGGCAGGGATGAAGGCGTCGAGGTGGGCCGAATTTTTTGGTCCAGACTCTTCCCCAAACGGCTGCTGGAGGTCCTTGTATAAGCCTCCCGTTGAGAAACGGACAGCTGACCTCCAGTGGAGGATCATCCATGGGGCTATAGCCACGAACAGACATCTGGTGCACCTGGATCCTAGTGTTGGGGAGGGCTGTCCTTTTTGTTTGGAGTCAGAGTCCCTAACCCATCTGTTTTTACAATGCTCTCGCTTAGCGCAGGTTATTAGCCAACTGAAGAGTTTTTATCAAGGCTTGGGGGAGGAGTTCTCATTTGAGGATTTTATTTTTGGCCCAAGGTTCACGGTGAAGAAGAAACGCGTACAAACAATAATCAATTTTTTGTCAGGTGTTGCTAAATTAGCAATATGGAAAACGCGGAAGAATCAGATCAGAGGGATGGGGTCAGTAGACCCAGTGAAAATGTTTAAAGGGCTACTTGCAGGCCGACTCAAAGTAGAGCATGCCTACTACAGGCTCATAGGAAACCTGGAAGGGTTCAGTTATATGTGGGGAATTGGGAGTGTCTTGTGTACTGTTGATGGAAATGGAGAGCTGTGTCTTGCTTTGTGAACCTTTTTGTTTTCTCCCCATTTTTCTGTTTTCTTAGTTTCTGTTGCAGTTATGTTTTGTGTTTTGTAAGTTTTTTTCCTTTTATTTCGATTTTGGTTGGCTTTTAATAGCCTGGAATGTTAAAATTTGTTAGTGTCACAATAAAGGTGGCTTAAAACTCAAACTCTCTCTCTCTCTCTCCTCTTGCTCGCTCGCTCGCTCTCTCTCTCTCTCCTCTCTCTCTCTCTCTCTCCTCTCTCTCTTTCACTCACTCACTCACTCACTCACTCTTTGAGCAGTGGTCATTTTGGTTTCTTATGTGGATGTATTGGTAAATTATTCCTGGTGGAGAGATCCGTCTCCCCACACCCCCTCCCCCTGGACACAGGAAGTGGGGTGGCACTTATGACAGCTGTCCCCACCGGCTCTTTAATTACACAAATTAAGTTCCTCATTTTACCGCCATTTAAACGAGCCAGTTCTGCTGTTTACGGCTGCTCCTATATTGTGGTTTATATGGCTCCTAATGTGGAGGGTGTGGCTGGTGCCTAACCCTAACCCTAACCCTAACCCTAACCCTAACCCTAACCCAGTGTGAACTCTTACTCTCTCACACTGAATGGATGTAATTAAACCTAATGTGGAGGGTGTGGCTCTTACTCTCTCACACTGAATGGATGTAATTAAACCTAATGTGGAGGGTGTGGCTCTTACTCTCTCACACTGAATGGATGTAATTAAACCTAATGTGGAGGGTGTGGCTCTTACTCTCTCACACTGAATGGATGTAATTAAACCTAATGTGGAGGGTGTGGCTCTTACTCTCTCACACTGAATGGATGTAATTAAACCTAATGTGGAGGGTGTGGCTCTTACGCTCTCACACTGAATGGATGTAATTAAACCTAATGTGGAGGGTGTGGCTCTTACTCTCTCACACTGAATGGATGTAATTAAACCTAATGTGGAGGGTGTGGCTCTTACTCTCTCACACTGAATGGATGTAATTAAACCTAATGTGGAGGGTGTGGCTCTTACTCTCTCACACTGAATGGATGTAATTAAACCTAATGTGGAGGGTGTGGCTCTTACTCTCTCACACTGAATGGATGTAATTAAACCTAATGTGGAGGGTGTGGCTCTTACTCTCTCACACTGAATGGATGTAATTAAACCTAATGTGGAGGGTGTGGCTCTTACTCTCTCACACTGAATGGATGTAATTAAACCTAATGTGGAGGGTGTGGCTCTTACTCTCTCACACTGAATGGATGTAATTAAACCTAATGTGGAGGGTGTGGCTCTTACTCTCTCACACTGAATGGATGTAATTAAACCTAATGTGGAGGGTGTGGCTCTTACTCTCTCACACTGAATGGATGTAATTAAACCTAATGTGGAGGGTGTGGCTCTTACTCTCTCACACTGAATGGATGTAATTAAACCTAATGTGGAGGGTGTGGCTCTTACTCTCTCACACTGAATGGATGTAATTAAACCTAATGTGGAGGGTGTGGCTCTTACTCTCTCACACTGAATGGATGTAATTAAACCTAATGTGGAGGGTGTGGCTCTTACTCTCTCACACTGAATGGATGTAATTAAACCTAATGTGGAGGGTGTGGCTCTTACGCTCTCACACTGAATGGATGTAATTAAACCTAATGTGGAGGGTGTGGCTCTTACTCTCTCACACTGAATGGATGTAATTAAACCTAATGTGGAGGGTGTGGCTCTTACTCTCTCACACTGAATGGATGTAATTAAACCTAATGTGGAGGGTGTGGCTCTTACTCTCTCACACTGAATGGATGTAATTAAACCTAATGTGGAGGGTGTGGCTCTTACTCTCTCACACTGAATGGATGTAATTAAACCTAATGTGGAGGGTGTGGCTCTTACTCTCTCACACTGAATGGATGTAATTAAACCTAATGTGGAGGGTGTGGCTCTTACTCTCTCACACTGAATGGATGTAATTAAACCTAATGTGGAGGGTGTGGCTCTTACTCTCTCACACTGAATGGATGTAATTAAACCTAATGTGGAGGGTGTGGCTCTTACTCTCTCACACTGAATGGATGTAATTAAACCTAATGTGGAGGGTGTGGCTCTTACTCTCTCACACTGAATGGATGTAATTAAACCTAATGTGGAGGGTGTGGCTCTTACTCTCTCACACTGAATGGATGTAATTAAACCTAATGTGGAGGGTGTGGCTCTTACTCTCTCACACTGAATGGATGTAATTAAACCTAATGAAATTTCATTTAGGATTTTTTTTCCAAAGCCAGGCCTGTGTGCGCTGCCACCGCCTCCGCTGTGGAAAGAGTTTTGGGGCGATCTGCTGATCCAGGGGGGTTCAGGTACAGCAGAGTGAATCTTGTGTGGCCGGACCCAATCAGACGCTAATGCGGGGCGGCCGGATCGATCTTACAGTCCGATAACCGTCTTTTTAGATGACCGTCTTACTTCCTTTCCTGAGGAAAGTTTTCTCTATTGCCTGCACTGCACAGCACATGTATGTAATTTTGTCCATGCCAACATGTTTTGTACTTTGTAGATATCATGCCACCTCCACCAAAAAAGATAAGGGACACCAGGAGCTTTTTCACCACCCAGACTAGCATGAGTAATCTGCAGTAAACTAACTAGCCAGTAGCCACTTTGATTTAAAATGAAAACCTGCTCGCTACCTAACGTCACCAGCCTTTCCACTGTGGAAAATTGTCAACTGTTGTCAGTTAACCATGTTAGCTAGCGTTAACTAGCACGCTAACCCTGGCTTCAGTCATCTGTAGGCTAGCTGACAGGTTGCTAGCAGGAATAAACATACAATGGGTGGATATATCAAATTACGAGTTGAATTTCAGTCTAGAAATCCCATGAAAATGTCACCATTTAATGAATTTGTGGAAACACAGCAGCAGGCTAAGGCTAGAGGTACAGCAGACTGATGAGGAAGCAGGTGCATCTTCAGGGTTTCAGGCGAGGTTCTAATTATGAATTATAGTTTGGAATTATAGAGAGGCTTCAACATTAAAGTTAATTTTAGGATTTCCAGCAAATAATGTAACCTTTGAAAGTCAACATATTTGGTCATGAGTTTATTTTGAAAGAAAATGTTACATCAGAACCAGTTTCAAAGATCCTATTTACTCAATATTTAAAATTGCCCTCACATATAAATGGGACCCCATGTTGAATCATATGTTTGTATGCATCTTATTAATCAATGCATGATTGTATTACACGTAGGAAACTCAGAAATCTAGTAAAGATGCCGTAGGGCAGGTTGACGGAGAAGCAGCACGACCTGCAGGGCTTCAGATGAGGTGTTAAAATGATACTGCGATTAAACATATGCAATTATGGATTCATTGTAAATTACCAACTTACATGTAATATATGTTAATAAACCATTTTTGCCGTGGTGGTTGGAGGTGGTCGGCATGTAACTGCAGCTCCCCTATCAGCAGCAGTATGTAACTGCAGCTCCCCTATCAGCAGCAGTATGTAACTGCAGCTCCCCTATCAGCAGCAGTAGCTAGTGTAACTGCAGCTCCGCTATCAGCAGCAGCATGTAACTGCAGCTCCCCTATCAGCAGCAGTATGTAACTGCAGCTCCCCTATCAGCAGCAGTATGTAACTGCAGCTCCCCTATCAGCAGCAGTATGTAACTGCAGCTCCCCTATCAGCAGCAGTATGTAACTGCAGCTCCGCTATCAGCAGCAGTATGTAACTGCAGCTCCCCTATCAGCAGCAGTATGTAACTGCAGCTCCCCTATCAGCAGCAGTATGTAACTGCAGCTCCCCTATCAGCAGCAGCATGTAACTGCAGCTCCGCTATCAGCAGCAGTATGTAACTGCAGCTCCCCTATCAGCAGCAGTATGTAACTGCAGCTCCCCTATCAGCAGCAGTATGTAACTGCAGCTCCCCTATCAGCAGCAGTATGTAACTGCAGCTCCCCTATCAGCAGCAGTATGTAACTGCAGCTCCCCTATCAGCAGCAGTATGTAACTGCAGCTCCGCTATCAGCAGCAGTATGTAACTGCAGCTCCCCTATCAGCAGCAGCATGTAACTGCAGCTCCGCTATCAGCAGCAGTATGTAACTGCAGCTCCCCTATCAGCAGCAGCATGTAACTGCAGCTCCCCTATCAGCAGCAGTATGTAACTGCAGCTCCCCTATCAGCAGCAGTATGTAACTGCAGCTCCTCTATCAGCAGCAGTATGTAACTGCAGCTCCGCTATCAGCAGCAGCATGTAACTGCAGCTCCCCTATCAGCAGCAGTATGTAACTGCAGCTCCCCTATCAGCAGCAGTATGTAACTGCAGCTCCCCTATCAGCAGCAGTATGTAACTGCAGCTCCCCTATCAGCAGCAGTATGTAACTGCAGCTCCCCTATCAGCAGCAGTATGTAACTGCAGCTCCGCTATCAGCAGCAGTATGTAACTGCAGCTCCCCTATCAGCAGCAGTATGTAACTGCAGCTCCCCTATCAGCAGCAGTATGTAACTGCAGCTCCCCTATCAGCAGCAGTATGTAACTGCAGCTCCCCTATCAGCAGCAGTATGTAACTGCAGCTCCCCTATCAGCAGCAGTATGTAACTGCAGCTCCCCTATCAGCAGCAGTATGTAACTGCAGCTCCGCTATCAGCAGCAGTATGTAACTGCAGCTCCCCTATCAGCAGCAGTATGTAACTGCAGCTCCGCTATCAGCAGCAGCATGTAACTGCAGCTCCCCTATCAGCAGCAGTATGTAACTGCAGCTCCCCTATCAGCAGCAGTATGTAACTGCAGCTCCCCTATCAGCAGCAGTATGTAACTGCAGCTCCCCTATCAGCAGCAGTATGTAACTGCAGCTCCCCTATCAGCAGCAGTATGTAACTGCAGCTCCCCTATCAGCAGCAGTATGTAACTGCAGCTCCCCTATCAGCAGCAGTATGTAACTGCAGCTCCCCTATCAGCAGCAGTATGTAACTGCAGCTCCCCTATCAGCAGCAGTATGTAACTGCAGCTCCCCTATCAGCAGCAGTATGTAACTGCAGCTCCCCTATCAGCAGCAGTATGTAACTGCAGCTCCCCTATCAGCAGCAGTATGTAACTGCAGCTCCCCTATCAGCAGCAGTATGTAACTGCAGCTCCGCTATCAGCAGCAGTATGTAACTGCAGCTCCCCTATCAGCAGCAGTATGTAACTGCAGCTCCCCTATCAGCAGCAGTATGTAACTGCAGCTCCCCTATCAGCAGCAGTATGTAACTGCAGCTCCCCTATCAGCAGCAGTATGTAACTGCAGCTCCCCTATCAGCAGCAGTATGTAACTGCAGCTCCCCTATCAGCAGCAGTAGCTAGTGTAACTGCAGCTCCCCTATCAGCAGCAGTATGTAACTGCAGCTCCCCTATCAGCAGCAGTATGTAACTGCAGCTCCGCTATCAGCAGCAGTATGTAACTGCAGCTCCCCTATCAGCAGCAGTATGTAACTGCAGCTCCCCTATCAGCAGCAGTATGTAACTGCAGCTCCCCTATCAGCAGCAGTATGTAACTGCAGCTCCCCTATCAGCAGCAGTATGTAACTGCAGCTCCCCTATCAGCAGCAGTATGTAACTGCAGCTCCCCTATCAGCAGCAGTATGTAACTGCAGCTCCCCTATCAGCAGCAGTATGTAACTGCAGCTCCCCTATCAGCAGCAGTATGTAACTGCAGCTCCCCTATCAGCAGCAGTATGTAACTGCAGCTCCCCTATCAGCAGCAGTATGTAACTGCAGCTCCCCTATCAGCAGCAGTATGTAACTGCAGCTCCCCTATCAGCAGCAGTATGTAACTGCAGCTCCCCTATCAGCAGCAGTATGTAACTGCAGCTCCCCTATCAGCAGCAGTATGTAACTGCAGCTCCCCTATCAGCAGCAGTATGTAACTGCAGCTCCCCTATCAGCAGCAGTATGTAACTGCAGCTCCCCTATCAGCAGCAGTATGTAACTGCAGCTCCCCTATCAGCAGCAGTATGTAACTGCAGCTCCCCTATCAGCAGCAGTATGTAACTGCAGCTCCCCTATCAGCAGCAGTATGTAACTGCAGCTCCCCTATCAGCAGCAGTATGTAACTGCAGCTCCCCTATCAGCAGCAGTATGTAACTGCAGCTCCGCTATCAGCAGCAGTATGTAACTGCAGCTCCCCTATCAGCAGCAGTATGTAACTGCAGCTCCCCTATCAGCAGCAGTATGTAACTGCAGCTCCCCTATCAGCAGCAGTATGTAACTGCAGCTCCCCTATCAGCAGCAGTATGTAACTGCAGCTCCCCTATCAGCAGCAGTATGTAACTGCAGCTCCCCTATCAGCAGCAGTAGCTAGTGTAACTGCAGCTCCCCTATCAGCAGCAGTATGTAACTGCAGCTCCCCTATCAGCAGCAGTATGTAACTGCAGCTCCGCTATCAGCAGCAGTATGTAACTGCAGCTCCCCTATCAGCAGCAGTATGTAACTGCAGCTCCCCTATCAGCAGCAGTATGTAACTGCAGCTCCCCTATCAGCAGCAGTATGTAACTGCAGCTCCCCTATCAGCAGCAGTACGTAACTGCAGCTCCCCTATCAGCAGCAGTATGTAACTGCAGCTCCCCTATCAGCAGCAGTATGTAACTGCAGCTCCGCTATCAGCAGCAGTATGTAACTGCAGCTCCCCTATCAGCAGCAGTATGTAACTGCAGCTCCGCTATCAGCAGCAGCATGTAACTGCAGCTCCCCTATCAGCAGCAGTATGTAACTGCAGCTCCCCTATCAGCAGCAGTATGTAACTGCAGCTCCCCTATCAGCAGCAGTATGTAACTGCAGCTCCCCTATCAGCAGCAGTATGTAACTGCAGCTCCCCTATCAGCAGCAGTATGTAACTGCAGCTCCCCTATCAGCAGCAGTATGTAACTGCAGCTCCCCTATCAGCAGCAGTATGTAACTGCAGCTCCCCTATCAGCAGCAGTATGTAACTGCAGCTCCCCTATCAGCAGCAGTATGTAACTGCAGCTCCCCTATCAGCAGCAGTATGTAACTGCAGCTCCCCTATCAGCAGCAGTATGTAACTGCAGCTCCGCTATCAGCAGCAGTATGTAACTGCAGCTCCCCTATCAGCAGCAGTATGTAACTGCAGCTCCCCTATCAGCAGCAGTATGTAACTGCAGCTCCCCTATCAGCAGCAGTATGTAACTGCAGCTCCCCTATCAGCAGCAGTATGTAACTGCAGCTCCCCTATCAGCAGCAGTATGTAACTGCAGCTCCCCTATCAGCAGCAGTAGCTAGTGTAACTGCAGCTCCCCTATCAGCAGCAGTATGTAACTGCAGCTCCCCTATCAGCAGCAGTATGTAACTGCAGCTCCGCTATCAGCAGCAGTATGTAACTGCAGCTCCCCTATCAGCAGCAGTATGTAACTGCAGCTCCCCTATCAGCAGCAGTATGTAACTGCAGCTCCCCTATCAGCAGCAGTATGTAACTGCAGCTCCCCTATCAGCAGCAGTATGTAACTGCAGCTCCCCTATCAGCAGCAGTATGTAACTGCAGCTCCCCTATCAGCAGCAGTATGTAACTGCAGCTCCCCTATCAGCAGCAGTATGTAACTGCAGCTCCCCTATCAGCAGCAGTATGTAACTGCAGCTCCCCTATCAGCAGCAGTATGTAACTGCAGCTCCCCTATCAGCAGCAGTATGTAACTGCAGCTCCCCTATCAGCAGCAGTATGTAACTGCAGCTCCCCTATCAGCAGCAGTATGTAACTGCAGCTCCCCTATCAGCAGCAGTATGTAACTGCAGCTCCCCTATCAGCAGCAGCAGCTAGTTTCACACAGACACTTGTGCTCTCCTCCACATTTAGCGCATCTTTGTTTCCCCCTACAAACTGCGGCAATATGCCCGTATCTCTGGTGGTGGTACATAAGCCCTTACCGTAAAGCTCATATAACCTATATTTACCCTTTCGGGTAAAAATTAACCCTGAAACTCCACTAGTACTGATGGGCTCTTTTCCTTCCTTCCATTCACTGTTCTAAACAGTCTTCTAATTCTCCTCACTTCTCCTTCGATAATCTTTGCAATCTTTTCCATATCTTCTTCTATCGGTATGCCTGTTATCACTCCCCATTTAACTCTATCCTCACCCAATACTTTTCTCTCAATACTTTTATCACCGTTTTCCTGCCGATATTTTCAATCTGCAACACCCTATTTTTCTGTTCTTCGTTTTTGCATTTCAAAAACAAACTTCCATCTCAAAGTATTTTTGCCATTTAAATATCTCCTACTTTCTTTTTCAACTCCCTGGTCAAAGCCATTAGACTGAAGTTGATATTTTTATTTTCATTTCAGTATTATTTGAAATTCTTCTCCCACCAATTTCTTACGAACTGATCTCGATCCTTCACTATCAGAGCTACTTTCCTCCAAACTCCGTTTATTACTTTTATCACCTGGTTTCCTCACCTGCTCTCCTATCCTCACTTTCCCTCGACCCCGTCCTCTCCTGCTAGCTACTCTACTCCGTCCCTCAACATCCATGTCATCCTCAACGTCCTCTGAATTCTCTCCACTACGACTCGCCGCCATCATTCCACTCTAGTCGCCACCCCTTACTCCCTTGTCCGTAGCGAAACGGTGCGCCCCGTTTTCAGATTGAACGTGGCCCGGCTTTTGGCTCTGTGTCAGGAAGCCTTGGTTACCATGGTTACCACACAATACAGCTCAAACCCAGAACACCAGAATGCGCAGTTCAGGGAAAAATGCAGTTGTAGCAAATATATCAAATCATAGACAGTTTTCTAGGAATTTGTCTGGTAAACAAAGTGAATGTGAAGTGGGTCCAGTAAATGAAGCTGAAGCTTTAGAAGTGTAATAAAGAGAATATGGATCTTATTGAATCATGACCTGCAGTTTTTTGCTGAAATGGAAAATTCTGTGATGTGAGACTGCCAAGCAGACGTGAGACTGGTGTTCAGTGTGTTTGGATGCATTCATATGCAGGAGTCACAGAAAACGCCTCAGAGCTGAACGCCTCAGAGCTGAACGCCTCAGAGCTGAACTCAGCAGAGCTGAACGCCTCAGAGCTGAACGCCTCAGAGCTGAACTCAGCAGAGCTGAACACAGTAGAGCTGAACGCCTCAGAGCTGAACACAGTAGAGCTGAACGCAGCAGGGCTGAACGCCACAGAGCTGAACACAGTAGAGCTGACCGCCTCAGAGCTGAACACAGTAGAGCTGAACGCAGTAGAGCTGAACGCCACAGAGCTGAACACAGTAGAGCTGAATGCCTCAGAGCTGAACACAGTAGAGCTGAACACAGTAGAGCTGAACGCCACAGAGCTGAACACAGTAGAGCTGAACACAGTAGAGCTGAACACAGCAGGGCTGAACGCCACAGAGCTGAACTCAGCAGAGCTGAACACAGTAGAGCTGAACACAGTAGAGCTGAACACAGTAGAGCTGAACGCAGCAGGGCTGAACGCCACAGAGCTGAACACAGCAGGGCTGAACGCCTCAGAGCTGAACTCAGCAGAGCTGAACGCCTCAGAGCTGAACTCAGCAGAGCTGAACGCCTCAGAGCTGAACACAGCAGAGCTGAACGCCTCAGAGCTGAACTCAGCAGAGCTGAACACAGTAGAGCTGAACGCCTCAGAGCTGAACACAGTAGAGCTGAACGCAGCAGAGCTGAACACAGCAGGGCTGAACGCCACAGAGCTGAACTCAGCAGAGCTGAACACAGTAGAGCTGAACGCCTTCGAGCTGAACTCAGCAGAGCTGAACACAGTAGAGCTGAACGCCACAGAGCTGAACGCCTCAGAGCTGAACTCAGGAGAGCTGAACACAGTAGAGCTGAATGCCTCAGGGCTAAAACGCCTCAGGGCTAAAATGCCTCAGAGCTGAAACGCCTCAGAACTGAACGCAGCAGAGCTGAATGGCTTGTTCTGGGTTTAAAACCTTCTCTGTTAACTTGTGCCTGTGGCTTTATTGTGAGAATCCCTTTTGAGATTCCAGCAGCCGGTTTGATCATCTTATTGATGGCGGTTGTTTGTTGAAATGATGAAAGCCACAGAGCCCCACTTCCCCCTCTCGCCCTCTCACTGCCGAACATGAAACGCGGGGGGGGGGGGCTGACAGTTTCTGTTTCACCACAGAGGCCTTCACCTGGAATCTTTATTTATTTAGTTATTTATTTTTTTGCCAAACGTCAGCTCCATTCTAATCAGCTGACAGAGGAGATGAGTTAATTTTACTGTTTTTCATATTCCCTGGTTACCTGTTTCCATTTTTTACATCCTCTC
This sequence comes from Ilyophis sp. 1 JC-2022, assembly GCA_022702515.1. Classification (NCBI taxonomy): domain Eukaryota; kingdom Metazoa; phylum Chordata; class Actinopteri; order Anguilliformes; family Synaphobranchidae; genus Ilyophis; species Ilyophis sp. 1 JC-2022. The sequence goes on from CM040406.1 coordinate 57,174,248, forward strand.
TTAAAAACCCTTCTCTTTACATCTTACCTTCCCCTGATGGAGGGGACACACACCCTGACACACACACACACACACACACACACACACACACACACACACACACTCCATGCTCTTCCCCTGATGGAGGGGAAAATAATGTGCTGTATTGACTTAAATCTTCAGGTGTCTTGGGAAAACACTTGTGAAGTTTGTTGGCTTGGCGTTTTTCCTTTTTTTCACCTAATCAGTGGAGCGAAGTATCTGATTTTCCTTTAAGCCCATCACTACCCTGGGGTTTCTCACTGTGTCACTGCTAACTCTTATTGATCGAAAGTGTCATGGGACAGTGTTTTCCCCTGCCTTCACTCAAGCATTTTTCCTTGAAGGCAGGGTTTGTGCTTCCTATGGCTTTGGAGTTAATAGGCTCCGGCCAATGCTAATTGGTACTGCCTAGGCGCGCTAATTGCGTATTGGTATCTGGTGTGGGAAGCCTATAAATTAAATAGAATCCCAGCACCTCTTTGTGTGAGTATCACCTTCTCACATGAGTGCTGACAACCTTTAGGTTCTCTCTTCAGATTATTTGTTCTGTAGAAGCCTTTGTTTCACTCTTTAAGGAATTTTAGGAAAGTTTGTTTTGGTCGAACGCCATTAAAATCGAACTAACCGAACCATCACAGTACTGTTAGTTAGTTAGTTCGATTTTATTGGCGTTCGACTCTTTTACTAAAAGTCGAAACCCGAGGGAAACGACCACTAATATCTCCTGAAGAGATTATGTAGATAAATAAATGAACCAAAAAATAAAGACTTCCTCCTGTGGGAGAGTATCCCAAAACCAAGACAAACACAAACGTCAGGAGAAAGCAGACCGCATATAAATAACGGCGAGCGCTAAACTCAATAAGGAAATAAATTACTACAACGGCTTCCAAGCCTGGAACGAGAAAGGGCCAAAGCCTGATGATCTAAATTCCCAGATAATAATCACGGAGTGCTACGTGTTTAGCTCCCATCTCCGATCACATAAGGGAAATAGAAAAGTCAGGAAAAGACCAAAACAAACTTTCCTAAAATTCCTTAAAGAGTGAAACAAAGGCTTCTACAGAACAAATAATCTGAAGAGAGAACCTAAAGGTTGTCAGCGCTCATGTGAGAAGGTGATACTCACACAAAGAGGTGCTGGGATTCTATTTAATTTATAGGCTTCCCACACCAGATACCAATACGCAATTAGCGCGCCTAGGCAGTACCAATTAGCATTGGCCGGAGCCTATTAACTCCAAAGCCATAGGAAGCACAAACCCTGCCTTCAAGGAAAAATGCTTGAGTGAAGGCAGGGGAAAACACTGTACCATGACAGAAAGATTGTGTAGAGATTTTCTGCTTTTCCTTGTAAATGAAGCCGTAGAGAAGTGAGCAGCAGCTCCCAGAATGCCATGCAAGTTCCAGTGGTCTTGCGTATTGGAGCAGGTATGGGCGTGCGGGCGTGCTAATGCGTGGAGCAGGTATAGGCGTGCGGGTGTGCTAATACGTGGAGCAGGAATGGGCGTGCAGGCATGCTAGTAGGTGAAGCAGGAATGGGTGTGCTAACGTGCTAATGCTTTGAGCAGGAATGGGCATGCAGGCGTGCTAGTACGTGGAGCAGGAATGGGCGTGCAAACGTGCTAATGCTTTGAGCAGGAATGGGCATGCAGGCGTGCTAGTACATGGAGCAGGAATTAACGTGCTAGTCGCAAATCTGTAAGCAAGGCTTTATTAAAACGCACACAGCAGTGCCTCTTTTTAACCTAAATATATAATAACAGATTTATAATTTTACCGATTTAATTCGTTTTTTTGGAATCTAAATACATTTCAGGCAAAGCTGATGGAACTTCTCTTTTGGTTGAAATGGCGGCTTAAGATTTTGGGGCAGAATTGAGAGCCCCAGAGTTATCAGCATCACCCCGATGTCTGTGCTGTATCCAGAGCCCCAGAGTTATCAGCATCACCCCGATGTCTGTGCTGTATCCAGAGCCCCAGAGTTATCAGCATCACCCCGATGTCTGTGCTGTATGAGAAGGACCTCAGAGTTATCAGCATCACCCCGATGTCTGTGCTGTATGAGAAGGACCTCAGAGGAAGCAGTGCAGATCTGATAAACTGCACGGCCAGAGGAGGTCTCTGGGTTTGTGTGATTCAGACGAGCTGCTTTAATGGGGCCGTTTAATGAGGTGAGTTAATGGCAGTGAAAACATCTCCTCATGGCTAAGAGTCCATCAGAATGGAGATTTATTCCCCCAGTCTGGTCAGGTCAGGTCAATCTGGCACAAGGACATACAGGCTGCCATTTCATCAAGTTTATGGCTAATATGCGCTAATGTGCACTAATGAGTCTGTTACAGTGATATCACAATGTGTAGTCTGCTACAGTGATGTCATAATGTGCACTAATGAGCCTGTTACAGTGACATCACAATGTGCAGTCTGCTACAGTGATGTCATAATGTGCACTAATGAGCCTGTTACAGTGACATCACAATGTGCAGTCTGTTACAGTGATGTCATAATGTGCACTAATGAGCCTGTTGCAGTGACATCACAATGTGCAGTCTGTTACAGTGATGTTGTAACATGCAGTAATGAGTCTGTTACAGTGATGTCATAAGATGGACACACACACACACACACACACGCACGTACGCACGCACACACACACACGCATGTGCACGAGCATGCACACACGCACACACACACACAGCTATCGACCCGACAGCACAGAAACAGCTCTACTGCTGTCAGGCAACCAAACGCAGCGTGTGATATACAAAACCGCCAGGGCGCCTTTTCTCAGAAAACAGCAAACGCAAACAGCGTTTAACAGCAAGTCTGACATCACAGCAACAGCAACATGCATGAGTACATTACATTACAAACATTTCGTTTATTTAGCTTACATCTTTTTTTTTTTTTTTTTACATTTTAAATAGGATCCATTGATACAGCTGGATATATACTGAAGCAATGCAGGTGAAGTACCTTGCTCAAAGGTACAACTGCAGTGTTCTACCTGGGAATCGAAGGCCAGTTCTTCAATTATTATAATACACTGCTGCCTCGAATCCCTCAAAGCACACGAATCTTTCAAAAAAATCCCTCTCAGAATTTGTTGTCTTTTTTGTTAGCAAAGAATATATTTTTTTAAATGATGCAATAATACATAGAGAATCATTAGCAGCTCCAGTGGTAGTTTGATATATAATTGCATTAATGCTGATGGATACCTTCTGTAAATCAGACAGAGAGGGTTTGGATGCTCAGGATCTGTGAGGACACTGTAGATCAGACAGAGAGGGTTTGGAAGCTCAGGATCTGTGCAGGGCGCTGTAAATCAGACAGAGAGGGTTTGGATGCTCAGGATCTGTGAGGACACTGTAAATCAGACAGAGAGGGTTTGGATGCTCAGGATCTGTGCAGGGTGCTGTAAATCAGACAGAGAGGGTTTGCAAGCTCAGGATCTGTGCAGGGCGCTGTAAATCAGACAGAGAGGGTTTGGATGCTCAGGATCTGTGAGGACACTGTAAATCAGACAGAGAGGGTTTGGATGCTCAGGATCTGTGAGGACACTGTAAATCAGACAGAGAGGGTTTGGATGCTCAGGATCTGTGCAGGACACTGTAAATCAGACAGAGAGGGTTTGGATGCTCAGGATCTGTGAGGACACTGTAAATCAGACAGAGAGGATTTGGATGCTCAGGATCTGTGCAGGGCGCTGTAGATCAGACAGAGAGGGTTTGGATGCTCAGGATCTGTGAGGACACTGTAGATCAGATAGAGAGGGTTTGGATGCTCAGGATCTGTGCAGGGCGCTGTAAATCAGACAGAGAGGGTTTGGATGCTCAGGATCTGTGAGGACACTGTAAATCAGACAGAGAGGGTTTGGATGCTCAGGATCTGTGAGGACACTGTAAATCAGACACAGAGGGTTTGGATGCTCAGGATCTGTGAGGACACTGTAAATCAGACAGAGAGGATTTGGATGCTCAGGATCTGTGCAGGGCGCTGTAGATCAGACAGAGAGGGTTTGGATGCTCAGGATCTGTGAGGACACTGTAAATCAGACAGAGAGGGTTTGGATGCTCAGGATCTGTGCAGGGCGCTGTAGATCAGACAGAGAGGGTTTGGATGCTCAGGATCTGTGAGGACACTGTAGATCAGATAGAGAGGGTTTGGATGCTCGGGATCTGTGCAGGGCGCTGTAAATCAGACAGAGAGGGTTTGGATGCTCAGGATCTGTGCAGGGCGCTGTAAATCAGACAGAGAGGGTTTGGATGCTCAGGATCTGTGCAGGACACTGTAAATCAGACAGAGAGGGTTTGGATGCTCAGGATCTGTGCAGGACACTGTAAATCAGACAGAGAGGGTTTGGATGCTCAGGATCTGTGAGGACACTGTAGATCAGACAGAGAGGGTTTGGATGCTCAGGATCTGTGAGGACACTGTAGATCAGACAGAGAGGGTTTGGATGCTCAGGATCTGTGAGGACACTGTAAATCAGACAGAGAGGGTTTGGATGCTCAGGATCTGTGAGGACACTGTAAATCAGACAGAGAGGGTTTGGATGCTCAGGATCTGTGAGGACACTGTAAATCAGACAGAGAGGGTTTGGATGCTCAGGATCTGTGAGGACACTGTAAATCAGACAGAGAGGGTTTGCAAGCTCAGGATCTGTGAGGACACTGTAGATCAGATAGAGAGGGTTTGGATGCTCAGGATCTGTGAGGACACTGTAAATCAGACAGAGAGGGTTTGGATGCTCAGGATCTGTGCAGGGCGCTGTAAATCAGACAGAGAGGGTTTGGATGCTCAGGATCTGTGAGGACACTGTAAATCAGACAGAGAGGGTTTGGATGCTCAGGATCTGTGAGGACACTGTAAATCAGACAGAGAGGGTTTGGATGCTCAGGATCTGTGAGGACACTGTAAATCAGACAGAGAGGGTTTGGATGCTCAGGATCTGTGAGGACACTGTAAATCAGACAGAGAGGGTTTGCAAGCTCAGGATCTGTGAGGACACTGTAGATCAGATAGAGAGGGTTTGGATGCTCAGGATCTGTGAGGACACTGTAAATCAGACAGAGAGGGTTTGGATGCTCAGGATCTGTGCAGGGCGCTGTAAATCAGACAGAGAGGGTTTGGATGCTCAGGATCTGTGCAGGGCGCTGTAGATCAGACAGAGAGGGTTTGGATGCTCAGGATCTGTGCAGGACACTGTAAATCAGACAGAGAGGGTTTGGATGCTCAGGATCTGTGCAGGGCGCTGTAAATCAGACAGAGAGGGTTTGGATGCTCAGGATCTGTGCAGGGCGCTGTAGATCAGACAGAGAGGGTTTGGATGCTCAGGATCTGTGAGGACACTGTAGATCAGATAGAGAGGGTTTGGATGCTCAGGATCTGTGAGGACACTGTAGATCAGATAGAGAGGGTTTGGATGCTCAGGATCTGTGCAGGGCGCTGTAAATCAGACAGAGAGGGTTTGGATGCTCAGGATCTGTGCAGGGCACTGTAGATCAGATAGAGAGGGTTTGGATGCTCAGGATCTGTGAGGACACTGTAGATCAGACAGAGAGGGTTTGGATGCTCAGGATCTGTGCAGGGCGCTGTAAATCAGACAGAGAGGGTTTGGATGCTCAGGATCTGTGCAGGGCGCTGTAAATCAGACAGAGAGGGTTTGGATGCTCAGGATCTGTGCAGGGCGCTGTAAATCAGACAGAGAGGGTTTGCAAGCTCAGGATCTGTGAGGACACTGTAAATCAGACAGAGAGGGTTTGGATGCTCAGGATCTGTGCAGGGCGCTGTAAATCAGACAGAGAGGGTTTGGATGCTCAGGATCTGTGAGGACACTGTAGATCAGACAGAGAGGGTTTGGATGCTCAGGATCTGTGCAGGGCGCTGTAGATCAGACAGAGAGGGTTTGGATGCTCAGGATCTGTGAGGACACTGTAAATCAGACAGAGAGGGTTTGGATGCTCAGGATCTGTGAGGACACTGTAGATCAGACAGAGAGGGTTTGGATGCTCAGGATCTGTGCAGGGCGCTGTAGATCAGACAGAGAGGGTTTGGATGCTCAGGATCTGTGAGGACACTGTAGATCAGACAGAGAGGGTTTGGATGCTCAGGATCTGTGCAGGGCACACGCATGCACACACACATATGCATGCACACATACACACATGCACACACACACACATGCATGCACACACACACACACACACATACATACACACATGCACACACACATACACACATGCACACACACATACACACATAGCTGGGTTTTATACCGTTGTGCATGAATGCACAAAATCACAATTACACACTTGAGGGCCCAATGTTGTACAGTGTATATTCTCAGATCAGTAGTTAAAGGAGAGGTTTCCTTTTTAAACAAGGCTCTATTGAAATGTTTCCCATCATTTGTATTTGTGCACAGCCTCACTGATTTATGACTTTATTACTGAGAAACGTGCCCCTCAGCCACAGCTTCTCCTGGGTTTAAACGCGCTCCAAAGGGGAAAGTGGGGCCTTCAAACACCGTGATAAATTTCATTTTTGAAAACAAGAAACTCACAGTATACTCAGTCATGTCGTTCATTCTCCTTAAAAAAAACAGGTTGCAAACCATCATGCTTTCTATCATGTTTTATTGAATTAATTCTGCACTTCCCCAAATTCATTTTCTTGGCTACATCTATGCCGGATTAAAGATAGCTGACGACAGCGCTGAGTTTGTGTTCTTGTGTTTCTCTGCTGCTGTGATTCAGTTTTCTGCTGTTGTGGTTGTACTGTGGTCATTGTAAAAAGCAGGTTCAAATAAAATGTGAAATTATTGTTATTCAAAACATGCTCTCAATAAACAAAGACGAAACGAAAATACATGAAGAGATGCGTGAGTAGACTGTGAGTTTATAGTCATAAGAGACACACATGTTTTACTGGAGATGACTGTTGGAAACACGTCCAATACTCTAAGTATTTTTATAGTTTATGGCTGAGTCAGGGAGAATGCCACAATGCTATCGCTGTGCTAACCTGATCCACAGACAGAGTGTGTTAGTCTGTACATAAGCTCACCCAGCTACTCATCTCACCACAGCGACCGGCTCCTACAATGCTATCGCTGTGCTAACCTGATCCACAGACAGAGTGTGTTAGTCTGTACATAAGCTCACCCAGCTACTCATCTCACCACAGCGACCGGCTCCTACAATGCTATCGCTGTGCTAACCTGATCCACAGACAGAGTGTGTTAGTCTGTACATAAGCTCACCCAGCTACGCATCTCACCACAGCGACCGGCTCCTACAATGCTATCGCTGTGCTAACCTGATCCACAGGCAGAGTGTGTTAGTCTGTACATAAGCTCACCCAGCTACGCATCTCACCACAGCGACCGGCTCCTACAATGCTATCGCTGTGCTAACCTGATCCACAGGCAGAGTGTTAGTCTGTACATAAGCTCACCCAGCTACTCATCTCACCACAGCGACCGGCTCCTACAATGCTAGCGCTGTGCTAACCTGATCCACAGGCAGAGTGTGTTAGTCTGTACATAAGCTCACCCAGCTACTCATCTCACCACAGTGACCGGCTCCTACAATGCTATCGCTGTGCTAACCTGATCCACAGACAGAGTGTGTTAGTCTGTACATAAGCTCACCCAGCTACTCATCTCACCACAGCGACCGGCTCCTACAATGCTATCGCTGTGCTAACCTGATCCACAGGCAGAGTGTGTTAGTCTGTACATAAGCTCACCCAGCTACTCATCTCACCACAGCAACCGGCTCCTACAATGCTAGCGCTGTGCTAACCTGATCCACAGGCAGAGTGTGTTAGTCTGTACATAAGCTCACCCAGCTACTCATCTCACCACAGCGACCGGCTCCTACAATGCTAGCGCTGTGCTAACCTGATCCACAGGCAGAGTGTGTTAGTCTGTACATAAGCTCACCCAGCTACTCATCTCACCACAGCGACCGGCTCCTACAATGCTAGCGCTGTGCTAACCTGATCCACAGACAGAGTGTGTTAGTCTGTACATAAGCTCACCAAGCTACTCATCTCACCACAGCGACCGGCTCTCGCAGCACAAGGCCAGTCATGTGATATTTAATAATCATTTTTCTTTTTCATTTGGCCCTCTATGTGCACTGAAGTGAACTGACAGTAATAAGAAGCTAATTTGTTTCAGCACTCGCTTGGGTAACTAGAGAGGCAGCGGCGGAGAGGAGCATACTGCCGTTTTCTGTTCAGTTTGGACCATTACCATACGGCGTTCCCCGCGAGGGCTAATGACCGTGATTACACGCGCAATGGAGCTCTGGCAGTATAGCGCTGCATCGATCCAGGTCTTCACAGGTTCCAGCGCAAAGCGTCTCGCTGCAGCAGCACGGCTGACCTTTGACCTCAAACATCTTTCATTCCATCTCCATCCCATCAGCTTCCAGGCCACAGGGAGGTGGAGGAGAAGTGATGGATGTTTTTTTTTTTTACATCTCATTACCCAGCAGGCACACAAAAAATGGTGCTCTGTGTGTGTGTGTGTGTGTGTGTTCATGAGTGTATGTGTGTGTTTTCAAAACGGTGTGCTATATAAAGGATGTGCAGCACTTATATTACCATGGTGTGAATCTACAGTCCGCTTTGCAAGGCTTGAGATCTGAATCAAATCAAATCAAATCAATATTTATTTATATAGCGTATTTCACAACAAGTTGTCACAATGCGCTTCACAGAAAAAACCCAGCCTAAACCCCCACAAGAGCAAGCCAGAGGCAACAGTGGCAAGGAAAAAC
>CM040406.1:57188066-57193066 GCA_022702515.1 Ilyophis sp. 1 JC-2022
TGGCTTTGCTGTGAGTCTGTTAAACTGTGCTTAATGTTCACTGTGTGGGGCTGTATCTGACTGTGCTGTGAGTGTGTTAAACTGTGCTTAATGCTCACTGTGTTGGGCTTTATCTGGCTTTGCTGTGAGTGTGTTAAACTGTGCTTAATGCTCACTGTGTTGGGCTTTATCTGGCTGTGCTGTGAGTGTGTTAAACTGTGCTTAATGCTCACTGTGTGGGGTTTTATCTGGCTGTGCTGTGAGTGTGTTAAACTGTGCTTAATGCTCACTGTGTTGGGCTTTATCTGGCTGTGCTGTGACTGTGTTAAACTGTGCTTAATGCTCACTGTGTTGGGCTTTATCTGGCTTTGCTGTGAGTGTGTTAAACTGTGCTTAATGCTCACTGTGTGGGGCTTTATCTGGCTGTGCTGTGAGTCTGTTAAACTGTGCTTAATGTTCACTGTGTGGGGCTGTATCTGGCTTTGCTGTGAGTGTGTTAAACTGTGCTTAATGCTCACTGTGTTGGGCTTTATCTGGCTGTGCTGTGAGTGTGTTAAACTGTGCTTAATGCTCACTGTGTGGGGCTTTATCTGGCTGTGCTGTGAGTGTGTTAAACTGTGCTTAATGCTCACTGTGTTGGGCTTTATCTGGCTGTGCTGTGACTGTGTTAAACTGTGCTTAATGCTCACTGTGTTGGGCTTTATCTGGCTTTGCTGTGAGTGTGTTAAACTGTGCTTAATGCTCACTGTGTGGGGCTTTATCTGGCTGTGCTGTGAGTGTGTTAAACTGTGATTAATGCTCACTGTGTTGGGCTTTATCTGGCTTTGCTGTGAGTGTGTTAAACTGTGCTTAATGCTCACTGTGTGGGGCTTTATCTGGCTGTGCTGTGAGTCTGTTAAACTGTGCTTAATGTTCACTGTGTGGGGCTGTATCTGGCTGTGCTGTGAGTGTGTTAAACTGTGCTTAATGCTCACTGTGTTGGGCTTTATCTGTTTTTGCTGTGAGTGTGTTAAACTGTGCTTAATGCTCACTGTGTGGGGCTTTATCTGGCTGTGCTGTGAGTGTGTTAAACTGTGCTTAATGCTCACTGTGTGGGGGTTTATCTGGCTGTGCTGTGAGTGTGTTAAACTGTGCTTAATGCTCACTGTGTTGTGCTTTATCTGGCTGTGCTGTGACTGTGTTAAACTGTGCTTAATGCTCACTGTGTGGGGCTTTATCTGGCTGTGCTGTGAGTATCTGTTAAACTGTGCTTAATGTTCACTGTGTGGGGCTTTATCTGGCTGTGCTGTGAGTCTCTGTTAAACTGTGCTTAATGTTCACTGTGTGGGGCTTTATCTGGCTGTGCTGTGAGTCTGTCCTAAGAGGTTGCATGTACCCTTGAGAACCGCTACTAAACCTGAATTGCTTCAGTAAAAATCCAGCTGTATGGACTTTATATAAAAAGTATGAAGAGTAAATCGCTCTGGGTAAAAGTGTGTCTGTGAAATTTGAAGATGTGAAAGTTTTTTTCCATCTGTCTGTAAGAGGAAGAGGAAGAGGAAGAGGGGAGCTGCTCTGCTTTCTGCGGGCCGTTTAAGGACAGGATTCAGCTTTGTTAAACCACCACGCTTTAAACATTCACAGTATCGGCTACAGAGTGTAAAAGAAGGTTTTATATTTATTATGGCCTTTCTTTAGCCTGGTCTTTAGCCCTGACGCATGGCTCCTGCAGAGACATCACCTCTGCCTGCACATTTATCTGACTGAGACAGACAGCCGTATTTACCTCTGCACTCAGTCAGAGAACTGGACAAAATGGCCGTTAGAAACAGTCATAAAAGCCCAGAATCTATTCGCACAGATAATAGAGAAGTCAGGGCAAAATGAAAGCTCTTCAGCATTTACAGTTAAAGCTCTGGTACAGATCTGTTTCATTATTGTAAATGTATTTTTATTTTCTTGAATTGTATTTATCTTTGCCTGTAAGTAGCAAATGGTTGAACTGCAAATATTACTGCTTGCAATTTTCTTTTGGGATTTTAGTTTTCTGTTTATTTTGGTCCCCCAGCCCCCTGGCATCTGAGTGAAGTAATCGCTGTAGTTTGTTGCTCTCACTCAGGGTTTGCGGGTTTAAATCCCATTTGAGCCAGTGCTGTAATGCCTCTGTAAATTTCCGGCTTTATAATGACTCAGTATGTAAACACAGTAAGCGGTGTCGGGCATCTGTTAAACAGAAAAAATTTATAATGAAGGTGAATCACATTTATTTTTTTAAACTTAACACAGCTTAAAGTGCATCTGTGTCCCTACTTAAAGCTTAAAGGTCAAACCCTAAAGAGCTTTATTCTGTAAATGTAGTATCCTCCTTCTCCCTCTATTAACATTAGTATTATTATTGTTGTTTTGTTTGTGGTTATTAATAACTTTATGCCCTGCTTTTCAGTACATAATACTCATAGTTCTTTCCAAACAATTGAAATAAATCTTATTGTTATTATTTTATATTATTGCCTGGTGTTTTCCACAAGGCTGTTCATGTCAGTGTAGACAGTGAGAATCACAGGGCTTTCTGAGGACAGGGAACAGTGTAGACAGTGAGAATCACAGGGCTTTCTGAGGACAGGGAACAGTGTAGACAGTGAGAATCACAGGGCTTTCTGAGGACAGGGAACAGTGTAGACAGTGAGAATCACAGGGCTTTCTGAGGACATGGAACAGTGTAGACAGTGAGAATCACAGGGCTTTCTGAGGACAGGGAACAGTGTAGACAGTGAGAATCACAGGGCTTTCTGAGGACAGGGAACAGTGTAGACAGTGAGAATCACAGGGCTTTCTGAGGACAGGGAACAGTGTAGACAGTGAGAATCACAGGGCTTTCTGAGGACAGGGAACAGTGTAGACAGTGAGAATCACAGGGCTTTCTGAGGACAGGGAACAGTGTAGACAGTGAGAATCACAGGGCTTTCTGAGGACAGGGAACAGTGTAGACACAGGGCTTTCTGAGGACAGGGACAGGGCTTTCTGAGGACAGGGAACAGTGTAGACAGTGATTCTGAGGACAGGGAACAGTGTAGACAGTGAGAATCACAGGGCTTTCTGAGGACAGGGAACAGTGTAGACAGTGAGAATCACAGGGCTTTCTGAGGACAGGGAACAGTGTAGACAGTGATAATCACAGGGCTTTCTGAGGACAGGGAACAGTGTAGACAGTGAGAATCACAGGGCTTTCTGAGGACAGGGAACAGTGTAGACAGTGATAATCACAGGGCTTTCTGAGGACAGGGAACAGTGTAGACAGTGATAATCACAGGGCTTTCTGAGGACAGGGAACAGTGTAGACAGTGAGAATCACAGGGCTTTCTGAGGACAGGGAACAGTGTAGACAGTGATAATCACAGGGCTTTCTGAGGACAGGGAACAGTGTAGACAGTGATAATCACAGGGCTTTCTGAGGACAGGGAACAGTGTAGACAGTGATAATCACAGGGCTTTCTGAGGACAGGGAACAGTGTAGACAGTGATAATCACAGGGCTTTCTGAGGACAGGGAACAGTGTAGACAGTGATAATCACATGGCTTTCTGAGGACAGGGAACAGTGTAGACAGTGAGAATCACAAGGCTTTCTGAGGACATGGAACAGTGTAGACAGTGAGAATCACAGGGCTTTCTGAGGACAGGGAACAGTGTAGACAGTGATAATCACAGGGCTTTCTGAAGACAGGGAACAGTGTAGACAGTGATAATCACAGGGCTTTCTGAGGACAGGGAACAGTGTAGACAGTGATAATCACAGGGCTTTCTGAGGACATGGAACAGTGTAGACAGTGATGATGTCACTGTGATCTTCTGAGAAGGACCCAAACGCAGACCACAGTCAGCAGGCAAAAATGTAGTTTATTCACAGTCCAAGATCAGTAGCCAGGTAATCAGAGTTGAGACAGTACAAAATCGAAATCTAAAAGAGTAATAAAAATAAACATAGCAAGAGTCAAAAAACCAGAAAGACACTGCAAACAAAACAGAAGGAGAAGGCAGGCTCAAAGTCGTACAGAAGGGTTGTCTCAAGAATCTCAAATAACACAGGCTTACAAAGAAATTGGCACAGCGAATTGATCAATGTTCTGAAAGAGATTACAAGTGGAAGGCAGACTATATACACCAGGGAAGTAATGACATGAAAAGGAATCAAGTGTGGGTGGGAGGAGTAAGGAGCTAGACACAGGTGAACACAATAGGAAACAATAATTCAATAACGAGGGGGAACAGAAGACACGGACTGGAATGCACGCAAACGTATAGATAACACACGACCTGGGGGATTAGCAGGTAAACGAGTGCACAGCTCGAGGGGTGGATTCTGAAAGTGGATACAGCTGAAGAGAGTTTAAGGAATAACAATGAATAGAGCAGAGATAGAAAAGCTAAGGGAGAATGACAGCTGCAGTGCGGAGCAAGAGAGTGATTAGTAATTAAGTGACGTTAGTACAAAATTCTTAATCTCTTACGTTCGTAAATGTGATTCGTTAGTTATATATACACATTAATTTATTAGTTATCGTTAGTATATAAATATCAGAATCAGAATCCCTTTATTCGCCAAGTATTTACATACGAGGAATTTACTGTGGTTATTGGTGCGTACATAAACCAACATAAAATAAAATAATATAAAACATAAAACAAAAACAAAACAAAAACAAAACAAGTAGTGCAAGTTTCAAAACAAGTAGTGCAAGTTTCAAAACAAGTAGTGCAAGTTTCAACCTTAGATAATATAATATTATATTATATAATATATGCAAGACAACAATAAAAATAAAAAATATAAGTAAAAATAAAGATATAAATAAACAAAAAGGATGGAGATATTTACAGTGAAATTATTACAGTGGGAAGTAGGTAAAGTGTCTATGAGGCGGGATAGAGTCTGTGTCTGTGTCGGAGGGGGTCCCGGGCCTTGTTGATAAGGCTAACTGCAGAAGGAAAGAAACTGTTTTTATGGCGAGAGGTTTTGGTCCTGATGGACCGCAGCCTCCTGCCA
>CM040406.1:57198066-57215566 GCA_022702515.1 Ilyophis sp. 1 JC-2022
ACAAGCCTGCCTACACTACCCACAAGCCTGCCTACATTACCCACAAGCCTGCCTACATGACCCACAAGCCTGCCTACATTACCCACAAGCCTGCCTACATGACCCACAAGCCTGCCTACATTACATTACATTACATTATAGGCATTAAGCAGACGCTCTTATCCAGAGCGACTTACACAACTTCAAGCATTTTATTACATTTACCCAATTAATGCAGCTGGATATATACTGAAGCAATTCAGGTTAAGTACCTTGCTCAAGGGTACAACGGCAGTGTCCTACCTGGGAATCGAACCTGCAACCTTTCGGTTACAAGTCCAGTCCCTTAAACTATGGGCGTGTTCGGCTAGAGCCGATTTACGTCATATCTGCGTCGGCCTGCATCGGAAACTGTCCGAGATGGACGAAAAGTCGGTGCTGCGTGAACTAAGGCGGAAATGACAACATGCGCCTTAGCAGCGGTGCAGTTGCTCTCGGGCGCCTTCAACAACATCTCCGCGCCTTCAAACTAACCAACGACAGAATTGGTTAGAGAGCGAGGAGAGAGTGGTGTTTCCTCACGACAAACGCGGATAATTTCACAATATCGCCACCTATCTCGGTGTATTGATTCTACTCTAAAAAAAAAATCTAAATGAAATGTACCCCTCCCTAATAGTGTTCAAACACAGGTAGGCTATAAGAGTAATTTAGTCAATCTTACAATGTAACAGCAGTAGTCTATTTCCCCCCTCTTTCTGGTCTCTTATCTAATTTCACAATTAATATTTATTTTGTTGTTTTTCTTATTGCTCTTATTTAAAAAAAAAAAATTTTTTATACAATCCTTTTTTTGTACTTCAATTAATGTGATTTTGTTTCATAATTCGATAGTATAAGCCCAACCTATCGAACACATTTCTGTACATTACTTTTCTGTACTTGAATTTATTTTTTATTCATACAAATAATACATAAATAAATATGCGTTTTGGGAGTTTGGGATTGTAGCACATACGGTCACTACTGTGGTTATTATATACTGTACCTTACATGTACTTTCTTGAGATAAACCAATATGGATGTGAAAAGTACAATATTGGTAATGTTACACTAACAAATGCCAATTCTCATTCTTGACTGCTTCTGTAATCCAACTGTAGGCCTACCTCTAACTTTATAAAATATGTTGTCTGAACCTAGAAGTGTCAAGAAATAACCAAAAAAAAGGCCTGGCCAAATATAGGTAACTTAATGTTCTGTTCAATAATGTAACTATATTGGATTAACATATTTTATATAAAATTAAAGATGCAATTGTATTTTGCATTTGTATAACAGCTGGTTTAAGAGTAAAATCCTAATTGGACTGTTGTCCAAAAAATTGTCCTCTTCAGAACATTTGGTGTGAGCATATAGAACATTAAGGTAGGACCACCAAATGATAACACATTAATTTTTGTCAAAGTATTTGGGAAGTTACCTAATTTATATTTCTCTTCACCATCCTTGTTATCAGTAAGACAACTCATTCGGATCTGAAGGGATGTTCTGCTGATGTTCTTCTGTTGAGAAGTGGAGTTTTCCCTATCTCCAGATGGGACAGTGTATAGGCAGACCTCTGCCTGTCACATTCCAGCAGAGGGGACCACATACAAATAAGCCAATTCCATAATAACATGAAGGGAAGGACGAATTAAACAATATTATGTAACACATCCTGGCGCTACTGTGCTGTACATCCACTTTGCAAATTGTTGAAAGATTAATGATTGAGATTAAAGATCTAGCACTGTTATTATGGCTATGGGTTCATTAGATGTGGGTGTTCTGGTCTCCAAAACAAAACCGATAAATTATACTAGCAATTAAGACCACATTTTCAGAATATTTATTTCACACAATATGGTGACATTCACAAAAGGTAAATAAACTGTAGCACTATTCCCCTCCACCACCATTCAAGCCACAACGACACCGGGTTCTTTCTGTCATTTTGTATGTTTATTGTCAAATCAGAAATATACGAACAATGATTGGTGACAGGTAAAAGGAAGACAACATGTTGATATTGGAATACATCTTATGCAAATACAATTCTATTTATCCATACGTTACCATAACTGGCAAGGAAAATGTCATCTTTCTTGACATTGTTCCCTCAAAACACATAACAACTCCCAGTATCCCAATGTCCCTATATGTACTATATTAGTTATTCATTCATACAAACTCAATTTATCTTGTTAAAGACATTGAATGGCATTCAATTCAATATGTTCATTGTCAGGGTCCAAAGGGACCACGTGCTGTCATGTAATTTGAATAAACCATGAACACTGACATTATGAGTAGCTGAATCACCTCATTTTTTCCTATGTTTTGGCTCTGTACTCCAGCACTTTTGATGTGAAATGATACAACAACTGTGAGGCTAAAGTACAGACTGTAAGCTTTAATTTGAGGGCATTCTCATCCATATTGTAACTGAAGAAGGCTGGAGTACAGGCCTGGCATAGCATCACCAGTGAAGATACCCAGTATCTGATGATTTCTACAGCTCGCAGACTTCAGGCAGTCCTTGCATGCAAAGGACATGCAACCACCAAGTATTATTCTTTCAGAGCAACATCATTAATGATTAGGATTAATACACTTTCCCCTTATGTCACAAGGAATATATTCAATGCATTAACTGTACAACTCTAAAAATAAAAAAAAAGTCCCGTGAAAGAGACATTTCTCATTTATATTGGTACAGATATTCTGCAATAAAATATGCTTTAGAACCACCACTCAAAGGTCTATGAAAACATGCATGTAAGTTATGATACTTAACATAGCTACATAGATTCTCACATTACAATGTATGACTACCGATGGCTACGATGTCTTCTGGGTTTAGATTAACTAAAATGACATGTCTACCATGTTTGCAAGTCTAAACAAAGATGACAGGTGTAGTTTAGGCCATCTCATGAATTGACAGACAAGAAACAGCTGAATATGAGCAATAGACCATAAGCAGCCTAATGTTTACAGGTATGTTACCATAACAGATGACAGCTTAGCTAAATAATTTAGTTATTCGACAATGAAGGGCACCCAGCGCTTTAATTTCAATGGAAATGATACGTATTTATTCAAGAACTTTAACTGGAGTTTCACTGTGGCACAATTCAGGGTGATAGCCAAAGTCGCGTAGCAAAATATAAATATTGACTACCCAAACAATACAAGTTATAAAATAATGTAAGGCAGTATTAAAACAACCTTCATTCGTTTTCCTCCATTTCTTCAAGATTTTGAAGTAAAAAGGACATCTGTGTCGCCTCCAAGTCCTCCGCAACCACAAACAACACGGCTAACTCCTCCATGTTGTTTTTCTCCCAGCCGGTTTCAGAAAAGTCCGAAACTGTCCCAGTTGGATCTGCTCAGGCGATTTTCATTTCCGCCTGAGGCAGGTAAGCCACCTGCTCGCCGATGTCTACTCGAACACGCCCATTGTACTATACTGCCGCCCACATTACCCACAAGCCTGCCTACATTACCCACAAGCCTGCCTACATGACCCACATCTCAACGGCAGCTTCACATGGAGTTAAAACATAACACTTTTTAAAAAGCTTTTCAGAGAAAGGTGTGAATTCATTCAAGCCTAGATTCATAAATATTAAATGCACTGTGGACACGATGTCCTCCGGATTTTACTTAAGTCTGTACGTCTCCATCTTTTATATTTCTGCTGGTTCATTTGTGAGTGACTGACAGAAGGCAGAGGGTATTGTAGCCCGTTGGCTGGGAAATAGCAGCTTTGAGTGATAGAATCAGTGTGGTCTGGCAGGCTGCTGGGTCATGTATTTGCGGGCATGGCTGTGAGTCAGAGGGGGAGCTTCCTGCAAGCTGCTGTCTCCCTGCTGCCCAGATGCATGCTGGGGGATGGGTGGGGGGAGGGGCAGACAGACACCTTATTTGCCCTGTGCTCCGTGTGTAACAGACCTGACCAACTGTGACCCAGTTACTATAGTTACAAACATTCAGACCTGATCAACTGTATACAACTGTAACTCTGTTACTATAGTTACAAACATTCAGACCTGACCAACTGTATACAACTGTAACTCTGTTACTATAGTTACAAATATACAGACATGACTGAACTGCCTAGTCCAGGAGTATCCAATCTCCTCTGAAAAGGGCCCGTGTGGGGGCAGGTTTTAGTTCTAGCCCAGCACTAAGACACCCGATTCTACTTATCCAGGCCTTGCTTGAAGACCATGATTAGTTAATTAGTTGAATCAGGGATCATGGCCCTGCCCTTTATTGCTCACACTACATATAAATTACATTGGCTTATTAATTAGGCCTCATGTGATCTGCAGACAGATCTCAATGTCAAACCAGGAAGCATTTCAGGTCTCAAATGGGACTTAAACACACAGAATACAAAGTGTATGTTTTTATCTCGGATGCATAACATATTTTACTGTTGTTTTTATTCACACTCTAGATGGAAACCAGAGCTAGTTCCTCCTTGTAAATATTTAGGGATATGGATAGACAATAAATGGTTTTTCAAAATGCATATTGAAGAAGGCTTGGCTTTGCATACAAAAACAGGTCATGTTTTTCTTTAAACAATCGGAGTAAAATTATTCAGTCAATGGAGTTTTTTTTTATCAGTCTTGGAGTATAGTGATGTTGTCTACATGAATGCAGCTGTCTACTTACGAAAATCATGAGACACTGTTTATCACAGGGCCGTATGTCTCATTAGAGATGATTGCACACACATCATTGTCAATTAAATCAAAAGTATGCTGGTCATCGCTTTCTGCTATAGGAGAAACAAACAAAGCCTGCTTTTTATATACAGGCCATCGCTTCCTGCTATAAAAAAAAAAAAAAAAACTTGCTTTTTATATACTGGCCATCACTTCCTGCTATAAGAGAAACCAACAACGCCTGCTTTTTATATACTGGCCATCACTTCCTGCTATAGGAGAAACCAACAAAGCAAAGCCTCTAGACACCCTGTGCCTAGTCTGTATTGGATAAGATTGGACGCCCCGTGGCTAGTCTGTATTGGATAAGATTGGATGCCCCGTGGCTAGTCTGTATTGGATAAGATTGGACGCCCCGTGGCTAGTCTGTATTGGATAAGATTGGATGCCCCGTGGCTAGTCTGTATTGGATAAGATTGGACGCCCTGTGGCTAGTCTGTATTGGATAAGATTGGACGCCCCGTGGCTAGTCTGTATTGGATAAGATTGGATGCCCCGTGGCTAGTCTGTATTGGATAAGATTGGACGCCCCGTGGCTAGTCTGTATTGGATAAGATTGGACGCCCCGTGGCTAGTCTGTATTGGATAAGATTGGACGCCCCGTGGCTAGTCTGTATTGGATAAGATTGGACGCCCCGTGGCTAGTCTGTATTGGATAAGATTGGACGCCCCGTGGCTAGTCTGTATTGGATAAGATTGGACGCCCCGTGGCTAGTCTGTATTGGATAAGATTGGACGCCCCGTGGCTAGTCTGTATTGGATAAGATTGGACGCCCCGTGGCTAGTCTGTATTGGATAAGATTGGACGCCCCGTGGCTAGTCTGTATTGGATAAGATTGGACGCCCCGTGGCTAGTCTGTATTGGATAAGATTGGACGCCCCGTGGCTAGTCTGTATTGGATAAGATTGGACGCCCTGTGGCTAGTCTGTATTGGATAAGATTGGACGCCCCGTGGCTAGTCTGTATTGGATAAGATTGGACGCCCCGTGGCTAGTCTGTATTGGATAAGATTGGACGCCCTGTGGCTAGTCTGTAGAATTTGTGCTGTTGCCCTTTTGTGGAAAACATTAGTTGGCTAATTATTGGCCCGCATGGTAGCAGTTTCAATGGTTGATCTTTATACAGTTATTTAGCAGAATGTTTAGCTGGCTGTTGGTTGGTTGATATGGAGAAGTCTGATTGGTTGTCTGTAGTAGTATTATGGAGACTGATTGGTTCCATTCATTGGCTTGAGAAGCTGAAGGCATAAAGACGTGGTAGAGTTTAAAAAGAGCAGGACCACAGCAGCGAAGTAATGGCTCAAGGAAATCCGCCATGTCTAAAAAACCTTTAAGACTTTTGCTTAAGGTAGATGATGAATGTGAGTGGGTGGTGTGTGTGTGTGGTGTGTGTATGTGTGTGTGTGTGTGTGTGTGTGTGTGTGTGTGTGTGTGTGTGTGTGTGTGAGTGGGTGTGTGTGTGCGTGCGTGCGTGTGTGTGTAGGTGTGTGTGTGTGTGTGTGTGTGAGAGTGTGTGTGTGTGTGTGTGTATGTGAGTGCATGCGTGTCTGTGTATGTGAGTGTGTGTGTGTGTGTGTGAGTGTGTGAGTGTGTGTGTGTGTGTGTGAGTGGGTGTGTGTGTGCGTGCGTGCGTGTGTGTGTAGGTGTGTTTGTGTGTGTGTGTGTGTGTGTGTGTGTGTGTGTGTGTGTGTGTGTGTGTGTGTGTGTGTGTGTGTGAGTGTGTGTATGTGAGTGCATGCGTGTCTGTGTATGTGAGTGTGTGTGTGTGTGTGAGTGAGTGAGTGAGTGTGTGTGTGTGTGAGTGGGTGTGTGTGTGCGTGCGTGCATGTGTGTGTGTCTGTGTGTGTGCGTAGGTGTGTGTGTGTGTGTGTGTGTGTTTGTGTGTGTGTGTGTGTGTGTGTGTGTATGCAGTGTCCATAAACCGTGTTCAGTAATACTGTGGGTTTACACACAGTGTTCAGTATTACACTACCCCTCAGCGTGCCGGCAGTGTCTATAAACCGTGTTCAGTAATAATGTGGGTTTACACACAGTGTTCAGTATTACCATGGCTTAGCACAGTGTTCAGTATTTGTATCATTGCATTACATGGGTGAGGGGCTCCCCCAGACTGCTGTGCTTGTGTCAAATAGGCTGTTTCTCATTGCTGTGGCGTAAAGTGGAAAATGCTTGCAGGTCAATGCCATGAAAATGTTTCCACAGCCCTTGACCTCTGTCTCCAGAGAAGGCTTTTATTTATAAATGCATTCAGTGGTAAATCAAACCTTTCCATGAGCTCGCCGGGATGGATGTGTGTGTGTGTGTGTGTTTCTGTGTGAGGTGGGATGGTTCTGTGTGTGTGTGTGTGAGTCTGTGTGTTAGGTTCTGTTTCCCTTCTCAAAGGTGGGTGTGCGACATTCGCTCTTAACCTTCATTACCCATGAGCCTCCACTGCATGGGTTGACCCCTCGCCAACTGTGTCACATCTTTCTGTGAGAGGAAAGTATTGGATTTCATATTTATATATATACAATACTCACATAGTTCATAAAAACATAGGGAAAATATGATATATGGGATGTATACATGCACACGGACACATATTTCATATGAACTCTGGCAGTGAGTCCTGTCTGTGTGTTTTGCGCATCTGGGGACCATATTCCAGGGAGAGAAACAAAGATTAAAATGCGCTGACAAGTTTCTTTAAAAATATAAAGACTCATTACATTACATTATAGACATTTAGCAGACTCCAAGAGAATCTGGCGATTGATCGGCTCAATGGTGGGGGTCGGTTTTTAATTTTCATTCAGTCACTTGTGGAGAATCGTGGCAAAATTCAGCATCTTATCTGCACTCCCATATTGGAACAATAATGAGTGATTTGAATCTGTAGAAATGCATAAAACCTGGGACAATTTATTGTGGTTTCAATCCAGTTATATTTTTTATCATAAAATACTTAAACAGCTCATTCTTATGAACTTTAAATCCATTTTATCTGAAATTTGCTAAATGCAAAAATTCAATTGAGACAAACATAAAGCCAAATAGTTTTCCCAATATGAGAGTGATTAATATAAAATGTCATTTTTATGGTTGTTTTTAAATGTTAAAATGCTTCTAAATTATTTGTCCATGGATGTTGTAGATGTATGAAAAATCGTTACAATAAGAATGAGCATTTTACACAATTAGAATATTTAGTTTGATTATGTTTTTATTACATGTATGCAGGCTTATGGAACAAGTGGTCATAACAGGCATGATGGTGATTCGTCACATGATCAGGAATGATTATTAATAATTGTGTTTTGTGGTTTTTCGAGATGTCATCGTGTTCACATTTATGATGTAAAACACGACTGCTTGTGGCTATTTTGCACTTGGCTCTCATAATTGCTGCTTGCAACAATATTTTTTATTATTTTTGTTTATGTTCTACAGAGCTAAATACTCCCAACCCTGTAATTTTGTACTAGATTAATTTTTAGCAGCCCATTATCTATAATGAGGAATGCACAATAATGAAATAATTATGAGAGTGTGATAGTGGAAGAGAAGTGTTCTAGAACTGTGATGATAAAATAATAAATAAATAAATATTTTCTGTGGACCTGATCCCAGTACACTTGACCCCGAAGTCCAGTTTGTTTGATTAATGTGAACACTATGTACCGTACCCGGGTCCACTTGAAAAGGTGGTCTCGAGTATGGTTCATGTGTAGTCAGGTATGGTTCATGTGTACTCGCACCCCCACCCCCACCGTACCGCACACCACCCCCACCGTACCACACACCATCCTTGCACCACCACCCCCACCATACCGCACACCACCCTCGCACCACCACCCCCACCATACCGCACACCACCCCCACCGTACCACACACCACCCCCACTGTACCGCACACCACCCCCACCGTACCGCACACCACCCCCACCGTACCACACACCACCCCCACCATACCACACACCATCCTCGCACCACCACTGTACCGCACACCACCCCCACCATACCACACACCACCCTCGCACCACCACTCCCATCGTACCGCACACCACCCCCACCGTACCACACACCACCCCCACCATACCACACACCACCCCCTCCGTACCGCACACCACCCTCGCACCACCACCCCCACCATACCGCACACCACCCCCACCGTACCACACACCACCCCCACCGTACCACACACCACTCCCACCATACCGCACACCACCCCCACCGTACCACACACCACCCCCACGTACCACACACCATCCTCGCACCACCACCGCCACCGTACCGCACACCACCCCCACCATACCACACACACCACCCTCGCACCACCACCCCCACCATACCGCACACCACCCCCACCGTACCACACACCACCCCCACCGTACCGCACACCACCCTCGCACGACCACCCCCACCATACCGCACACCACCCCCACCGTACCACACACCACCCCCCCCGTACCACACAACACCCCCACCCTACCACACACCACCCCCGCACCCCCCCATCGTACCGCACACCACCCCCGCCGTACCACACACCACCCCCACTGTACCACGTACCACCCCCATCCCCGCTGTACCGCACACCACCCCCGCCGTACCGCACACCACCCCCACCATGCCACACACCACCCCCGCACCACCACCCCCACCGTACTGCACCACCACCCACACCGTACCGCACAACACCCCCACCGTACCACACACTATTTAACTCGCCGTACCGCACATAATTTCACCCGCCTTGCCCTTGGGCTAAAAGCTGCTGAAGTTTTTTCATTAACTTTTTTTATCTAAATAAAATATAAACATCCCCCTCGACCCTGTGATGCTCCCTGAATAAAACATGTTCACATTGAGTTATGACCCCCCAGTACGCTGTGATGTTATCTGACTGAAATTTATTGTAAGAATAAACTCCTTGACATGGACCGTCATGTTTTGAAGGGGGTCCTTAATACACAAAAACACAATTGAATACATCAACACAAATAATACACGTACCGTACACACATACACACACGTACACACACATACACATACTATGCATGCATATACACATACCATACACACACATACACATACTGTACACACACATACACAGACGTACACAAACATGCACATACTGTACATACACATACCATACACACACATACACACACATGACATACACACACATACACATACCGTACACACACATACACACACATGACATACACACACATACACAGGCCGTATACACACCTAACTTGGGCTCTATTCCTCCTGGTCTAACACCTTCCACTTTGAGTCTTACTTGGCTGGATGTTGTGGTCTCATGCTTGATTTAGTTTGAACAGAAAATAAATTCCGTATTATAATGAACCTTCCCCTGTATGATATCCCTGTATGATATCCCTGTATTACGCAATAAAGTAAATTTATATTTGGGTCTGATGCTGAAGGATTTTGGTGCTCAGTGTGAACTTGGTTTGCTGTCATGGTAACACCTTATCAAAACACCTCAGCTCATTTGCATGAATGTACTTTTGAATGTAACATTGCTGATCTTAGGTGAGCAGGCAGTAGAGAAAAGGGTTACGGGGTTCACAATACGTAACTACATTATCTAAATAATGAAGGAAATAAAGGTGGTATGCTTGTGCATGGGGTCATATGCATGTGCATGGGGTCATATGCATGTACATGGGGTCATATGCATGTGCATGGGGTCATATGCATGTACATGGGGTCATATGCTTGTGCATGGGGTCATATGCTTGTGCATGGGGTCATGTGCATGAGATCATATGCATGTGCATGAGATCATATGCATGTGCATGAGATCATATGCATGTGCATGGGGTCATATGCATGTACATGGGGTCATATGCTTGTGCATGGGGTCATATGCTTGTGCATGAGGTCATATGCATGTGCATGGGGTCATATGCATGTACATGGGGTCATATGCATGTGCATGGGGTCATATGCATGTGCATGGGGTCATATGCTTGTGCATGGGGTCATATGCTTGTGCATGGGGTCATGTGCATGAGATCATATGCATGTGCATGAGATCATATGCATGTGCATGAGATCATATGCATGTGCATGGGGTCATATGCATGTACATGGGGTCATATGCTTGTGCATGGGGTCATATGCTTGTGCATGAGATCATATGCATGTGCATGGGGTCATGTGCATGAGATCATATGCATGTGCATGAGGTCATATGCATGTGCATGGGGTCATATGCTTGTGCATGGGGTCATATGCTTGTGCATGGGGTCATATGCATGTGCACGGGGTTATGGTCAGTCACTCTTATAAAAGATCAGCACTGCATATGCTGCAAAGCCATACAAATAAAATGTAGATGAAATAGGCGGTTGTGTGAAAATGGTTGCTGGCTGCGTAGGCAGTGAGATTACTGATGTAGAGAACAGCCTGGCCATACAGACACATCAACATCTCCTCTTTTGGGCATGTAGCTAATATTTCTGTGTGATAGCGTATGTAGCTCACTGCTCTGTGTGACCGTGTGGTAGAACATGCTGTTAGCGTGTGCAGTGTGTGTAGCGTACGTAGCTCACTGCTCTGTGTGACCATGTGGTAGAACATGCTGTTAGCGTGTGCAGTGTGTGTAGCGTACGTAGCTCACTGCTCTGTGTGACCGTGTGGTAGAACATGCTGTTAGCGTGTGCAGTGCATGTAGCGTACGTAGCTCTCTGCTCTGTGTGGTAGAACATGCTGTTCTTGTTGGTTGTCAGACTGCTGCCATAAACACCCTTTGGGGCCACATTACATTACATTACATTATAGACATTTAGCAGACGCTCTTATCCAGAGCGACGTACATAGTGCATTTTCAAACTAGGAACAAGAACGTTATAGAAACAACCCTAAAAAGGCTAATATGAATCTAAGTATTAGGCGCAGTCAGTATGATTGGGGGTTTTTTTTTTTTTTTTTTTTTTTTTTTTTTTTTTTTTTTTTTTTTTTTTTTTTTTGGGGGGAATTACACAACATTAATAACAATAGTCACAGGGAGGTAGGGAGGGGAGGAGAGAGGTGCAGCTTGAAGAGGTGAGTCTTCAATCTGCGCTTGAAGGCGGTCAGACTTTCTGCTGTTCTGACCTCCACGGGGAGCTCATTCCACCACCGTGGGGCCAGGACAGACAGACATCGAGACCGGGTGCTAGCATGAAGAGGGGGGGTACCAGTCGTCCTGAGGAGGCGGAGCGCAGGGATCTGGCAGGTGTGTAAGGTCTGATTAGTTTTTGGAGGTATGGGGGGGCAGATCCTCGGACTGCCTGGAAGGCGAGCACCAATGTTTTGAATTTGATGCGAGCCATCACCGGTAGTCAGTGGAGGTCGATGAGCAGGGGGGTGACATGGGAGTGTCGGGGGAGGTTGAAGACCAGGCGCGCTGCTGCGTTCTGGATAAGCTGAAGGGGTCTAATGGCCGATGCTGGCAGGCCAGCCAGGAGAGAGTTGCAATAGTCCAGGCGGGACAGCACCATTGCTTGGACCAGGAGCTGGGTTGAGTGGGTGGTGAGGAAGGGGCGGATTCTCCTGATGTTGTACAGGAAGAACCTGCATGCCCGGGTTACTGCTGCGATGTTCTCGGAGAGGGACAGCCTGTTGTCCATCACGACTCCAAGGTTCCTGGCACAGGGCGTTGGGGTCAGTGGAGTGTCCCCTAGGGAAATAGAGAGATTGAGAGGAGAGGTTAGAGCAGGAATGTAGATGAGCTCAGTCTTGCCAGGATTGAGCTTGAGATGGTGGTTGTCCATCCAGCTCTGGATGTCTCTCAGGCAAGCGGAGACGCGGGCTGATACCTGAGTGTCAGAGGGTGGGAAGGAGAGAAAGAGTTGAGTATCGTCAGCATAGCAGTGGTAAGAAAGACCATGAGCAGTGATAACAGGGCCAAGGGACTTGGTGTAGATGGAGAAAAGGAGGGGACCAAGGACAGAGCCCTGGGGGACTCCTGTGGTAAGGGGACGGGCTGCCGATACTTTACCAGCCCAGGCAACCTGGGAGGAGCGTTCCGAGAGGTAGGACTCAATCCAGGCCAGGGCCGAGCCGCCGATCCCCGCTGCAGACAGGGACGACAGGAGGATGGAGTGATCTACGGTGTCGAAGGCGGCAGAGAGGTCTAGAAGTATTAGCACAGAGGAGAGGGAGGTTGCCCGAGCTGCATGAAGCATCTCGCTGACGGAGAGGAGTGCGGTCTCCGTTGAGTGGCCAGGTTTGAAGCCGGACTGGAGGGGGTCTAGCAGGTTGTTCTGGGTGAGGAAAGACGACAGTTGGTTAGAAACAGCACGTTCGATAGTTTTGGAAAGAAAAGAAAGCAGGGATACCGGTCTGTAGTTTTGGATGTTGGAGGGGTCCAGTGTGGGTTTTTTCAGGATCGGGGTGATGTGGGCTCTTTTGAAGGATGAGGGGAAACAGCCAGAGGTCAGGGAGGAGTTCACCAGGGAGGTCACAAACGGGAGGATATCTGGGGTGATTGCCTGGAGGAGAGATGAAGGGATAGGGTCGAGGGCACAAGTAGTGGGGCGATGGGAGAGTAGGAGATGGGACACATCAGTCTGAGAAAGGGGAGAAAAGGTGGAGAAGCAGGGGGGGGACACAGAAGGGGTAGAGAGAGAAAGAGAGTGGGAAACAGTGTCTGTGGGGGGAGGGGGAGTGGGGCTGAAGGAGCTGCGGATGTCTGCGATCTTCTCATCGAAGGAATCTGCGAAGTTGTCAGCAGTGAACGAGGAGTGAGGAGGAGGAGGGGGTTTGCTGAGGAGGGAGGAGAAGATAGAAAACAATTGACGGGGGTTAGAACTGTGTTTGCAAATTTTTGTGTGATAGTAGGATACCTTGGCGGCGGTGACTGCCGTAGAGAACGCCGCTAGGAGAGTCTGGTAGGAAGAGAGGTCTGATGCGTCTCTGGATTTTCTCCACCTCCTCTCAGCTGCGCGGAGACCGGCCCTTGAGGTGCGCAGGGCATCAGACATCCATGGGCAGGGAGGAGATGGGCGTGTGGGCCTAGAGACAAGAGGGCAGAGAGTGTTAAGTGATGTGGAGAGAGCTGTGAGCAGGGTGTCAGATGCAGAGTCGATAGAGAGTTGAGAGAAGGGTTTGAGGGGGGGGAGGGAAGAAGTGACACAGGGAGCAAGAGAGGAGGGTGAGAGGGAGCAGAGGTTACGGCGGACAGAGACAGTGGGGGTGTGGGGAGGGGAGGGACGGTGTGGAACAAGAGGAAGAGAGAAGGAAATGAAGTGGTGATCAGAGGTATGCAGAGGGGTAACAGTGAGGTCAGAGCAGGGGCTGTTCCTCTGGAAGACCAGGTCTAGGAGGTTGCCAGCCTTGTGGGTGGCGGGGGAGGGTTGGAGGGTGAGGTCAAAGGAGCGGAGAAGTGGTAGGAAGGCTGCAGACTGGGAGGCGTCTAGATGGATGTTGAAGTCTCCCAGGAGGATCAGCGGGATGCCGTCCTCTGGGAAAGAGCTGAGCAGGGTGTCAAGCTCGTCGAGGAAGCACCCCAGGGGACCTGGAGGGCGATAAACAACTATAATGTACAGGTTAATAGGGTGGTTGATAAACACAGAGTGGTATTCAAAGCTTGTAATAGATAGATCAGAGAGGGGGAAAACAGAGAAAGTCCATGAGGGGGAGAGTAGCAAACCAGTACCACCTCCGCGGCCAGACGGCCGGGGGGTGTGAGAGAAGGAGAAGGAGGAGGAGAGGGCAGCGGGAGTTGCCGTGTTGTCCGGTGTGATCCAGGTTTCAGTGAGGGCGAGAAACTGGAGGGACAGGAAGGAGGCATAGCCGGAGATGAAGTCTGCTTTCCGTGTGGCAGACTGGCAGTTCCAGAGCCCCCCTGCGACGGTGAAATTCTCGCAGGGAGTCAGTGGGCCACACATCCATCCCTGGGCCACATAATTCAAGTTTAAAATGTTTTTTTTTTTTAATGCTTGAGCACTTTGGGATGACAACAACATTGTTGTTCTGGGCCACCAAAACCCTGTGGCCGACTCTGCTGGACTGTGTCAAAGCCACAGCGTTAGCACGTCCACACTAAGCCACAGCGTTAGCACATCCACACTAAGCCACAGCGTTAGCACGTCCACACTAAGCCACAGCGTTAGCACGTCCACACTAAGCCACAGCGTTAGCACATCCACACTGAACCACAGTCATGCTAATTATAACTAGTGATGTAGACGTGTGTAAGTATAAATCTGTAGCAGACTCACCTCACAGAGCATGCTCCGACCGAGCAGAGTTCACCCTTGACCTTGACTGTGATCTATGACCTGATCAGAGACACTGGCACGTGGTGGAATGCTGTAGGAATGATTGACAGCTCTATTAAGATTGTCATACATGGGGAGGGAGAGCGTCATTGCAGCTGGAGCTTTGAAATGTCATTGACAAACCCCTTATCATTTCTGCTCCTCTCCGCTCCTCTCCACGCCTCCCCACACCTCCTGATCTTTTTTACTCCTCCGTGCTCCTCCCTCCTCCTCATCTCAGCACTGTGGCAGGAGGGCCTCAGCTGCAAGTCTGTGTAAAGAATCACTTCCTGTTATCCATGCTGGATTTACCCCGTGTAAATAGACTGCATAAAAATATGGACTAAGTCACTGTGACGTCACCCATTGCCTTCCCACGACCTCGTAAAAACCGCATTGAGTCTCTGGAATACTTTTTTCGCCGCCCGTTTGTACAAACTGTGTCTGCTCCGTGGAGCTGAAGTGACGTTGTCGGGAACAGGGTCAACCGGATATGGTCTTCATGGTCCAGGCACGGATGATTGGGGCGGCAGTGTAGTATAATGGTTAAGGAATTGGTCTTGTAACCCAAAGGTTGCAGGTTCGATTCCCAGGTAGGACACTGCCGTTGTACGCTTGAGCAAGGTACTTAACCTGAATTGCTTCAGTTTATATCCAGCTGTATAAGTGAATAATATATGTAACCTGACCAAACCCACCATTTAGCAAAATGAACTTGCGGTAAACTTCTTTACGTTGCTAATATTTTATAATATATTCATTTTCATCCTCGATTTTACTGTTTCATTTATTCACATTGAATGTGTGGTA
The DNA here is from genome assembly GCA_022702515.1 of Ilyophis sp. 1 JC-2022. NCBI lineage: Eukaryota > Metazoa > Chordata > Actinopteri > Anguilliformes > Synaphobranchidae > Ilyophis > Ilyophis sp. 1 JC-2022. The sequence continues at coordinate 57,213,901 of CM040406.1, forward strand.
TTCGTCACATAATTAACATTCATTCAGTTATCTTCAATTTATATTCAGCTAAAATTAATTTGATTAGCTAGAAAGCATAGCCTACCAGCTGAGCTCGGTAGCCATGCTTGACGCACTGCATCACCACATACGGACAAACATAGTGTAACGCTATTGCCATCAACTATATTGACGGTCAATCAATCAGATGTGTTATTTTGACAAGACTACTTTTATTATGAATATCCCTAGTGCCGCTAGAAAGGTAGCAAGCTGTCCCCATAGTTTTAAATGAGCAAACCACTACCACTGCTAATTAACTCGACTGTGACAGGCAGTCTGTCATGGTTTTCTGCAGCATGAAACCCCGTTCTAAAAACTGTTCCAGATAAAGTGGGCATTGTGGGAAGTCGGTTCACACGCTAGCTAAAGCATAGTAGCCTACATTACATCATAGCTGTCTTTAACTTTCATCTGCATCCTGTAACCTAATCACAAACATTTACAAACGCAGACTCCGTATTTTTTTCAGATAAATTATTGGGTTTGTTTTAAACATCCCCGTATTGAGTCAGTACAAACATACCGCTAACACTTTGACTCTGTTCCCCGCACATTTTCTTAATTTTTGGGGCCTAAAATTTTTTTTCTCTGCTGTCTCTAATCTCACGAAACAGTATTTTTTTTTCGTAGTAGACACATCATAGCTCGCTCCAAAATGAATAAGTAATGACTAATATGTTGAAGATGAGCGACAAGGCAGTCAATTTATTATGTGACAAACAACATCCACAAAACAACAGCATGTTCACGGCAGGCTACTAAGGGATATTCTCCATCGACTTCCACTCAAAAATACAGCATGTCTCCCTGTGCCAAGCAAAGACTGTATAAAGGTCCCAAGATGCGAGGGCACGTTTTAGACCAATGATTCTGTCTCCCCCTTCTGGTCCCGCCCCTCCGAGTGACACATTGCTGCCATTGACTTACATGGTGAAAGATCTATACTGCAGTGGCGCTAGTGAGCAACGGCACAATGGCCGCTCCCAGCCCAACCAGGAAGTGAGCTTCAAAACAAAAGCCCAATCTTGGCTCTTTGGATTTACCCTGTGTAAAAAATTACCTGTTATCCATGCTGGATTTACCCTTATTTGCACCAGTGTCTCTGGTGAGATCTCTGTGCTGTAGCTGTGGCAGGTCAGAAATTCTGAGCTCAAACCTGATGCAGTGCCCCCTAGAGCCGGAATCCTGTAACTACACACACGCAGTGCCCCCTAGAGCCTGAATACTGTAACTACACACACAGCTCCCCCTAGAGCCTGAGTCCTGTAACTACACATACACAGTGCTCCCTCGAGCCTGAATCCTGTAACTACACACACGCAGTGCCCCCTAGAGCCTGAATACTGTAACTACACACACAGTGCCCCCTAGAGCCTGAGTCCTGTAACTACACGCACACAGTGCCCCCTAGAGCCTGAATCCTGTAACTACACACACTGTGCCCCCTAGAGCCTGAATCCTGTAACTACACACACACTGTGCCCCCTAGAGCCTGAGTCTCATAACTGCACACTGAATGAGAAGGTAATAACATGCAGGTCCTCTAGCATACATACTGTAGCATGCAGGTCCGCTAGCATACATACTGTAGCATGCAGGTCCTCTAGCATACATACTGTAGCAT
>CM040406.1:57218066-57237670 GCA_022702515.1 Ilyophis sp. 1 JC-2022
TAGCCTCCGTTAGCAGGACTCAGAGTAAGAGCCTCTGTTAGCAGGGCTCAGAGTAATAGTCTCTGTTAGCAGGGCTCAGAGATAATAGCCTCCGTTAGCAGAGCTCAGAATAAGAGCCTCCGTTAGCAGGGCTCAGAGATAATAGCCTCCGTTAGCAGGGCTCAGAGTAATAGCCTCCGTTAGCAGAGCTCAGAGTAACAACCTTCTTTAACAGGGTTCAGAGATAATAGCCTCTGTTAGCAGAGCTCAGAATAAGAGCCTCCGTTAGCAGAGCTCAGAGTAACAACCTTCTTTAACAGGGTTCAGAGATAATAGCCTCCGTTAGCAGGGTTCAGAGATAATAGCCTCTGTTAGCAGGGCTCAGAGATAATAGCCTCCGTTAGCAGGGCTCAGAGATAATAGCCTCCGTTAGCAGGGCTCAGAGATAATAGCCTCCGTTAGCAGGGCTCAGAGATAATAGCCTCCATTAGCAGGGCTCAGAGATAATAGCCTCCGTTAGCAGGGCTCAGAGATAATAGCCTCCGTTAGCAGGGCTCAGAGATAATAGCCTCCGTTAGCAGGGCTCAGAGATAATAGCCTCCATTAGCAGGGCTCAGAGATAATAGCCTCCGTTAGCAGGGCTCAGAGATAATAGCCTCCATTAGCAGGGCTCAGAGATAATAGCCTCCGTTAGCAGGGCTCAGAGATAATAGCCTCCGTTAGCAGGGCTCAGAGATAATAGCCTCCATTAGCAGGGCTCAGAGATAATAGCCTCCGTTAGCAGAGCTCAGAGATAATAGCCTCCGTTAGCAGGGCTCAGAGATAATAGCCTCCGTTAGCAGGGCTCAGAGATAATAGCCTCTGTTAGCAGAGCTCAGAGTAATAGCCTCCGTTAGCAGGGCTCAGAGATAATAGCCTCCGTTAGCAGGGCTCAGAGATAATAGCCTCCGTTAGCAGGGCTCAGAGATAATAGCCTCCGTTAGCAGGGCTCAGAGATAATAGCCTCCGTTAGCAGGGCTCAGAGATAATAGCCTCCGTTAGCAGGGCTCAGAGATAATAGCCTCCGTTAGCAGGGCTCAGAGATAATAGCCTCCGTTAGCAGGGCTCAGAGTAATAGCCTCCGTTAGCAGGGCTCAGAGATAATAGCCTCCGTTAGCAGGGCTCAGAGATAATAGCCTCCGTTAGCAGGGCTCAGAGATAATAGCCTCCGTTAGCAGGGCTCAGAGATAATAGCCTCCGTTAGCAGGGCTCAGAGATAATAGCCTCCGTTAGCAGGGCTCAGAGATAATAGCCTCCGTTAGCAGGGCTCAGAGATAATAGCCTCCGTTAGCAGGGCTCAGAGATAATAGCCTCCGTTAGCAGGGCTCAGAGATAATAGCCTCCGTTAGCAGGGCTCAGAGATAATAGCCTCCGTTAGCAGGGCTCAGAGATAATAGCCTCCGTTAGCAGGGCTCAGAGATAATAGCCTCCGTTAGCAGGGCTCAGAGATAATAGCCTCCGTTAGCAGGGCTCAGAGATAATAGCCTCCGTTAGCAGGGCTCAGAGATAATAGCCTCCGTTAGCAGGGCTCAGAGATAATAGCCTCCGTTAGCAGGGCTCAGAGATAATAACCTCCGTTAGCAGGGCTCAGAGATAATAGCCTCCGTTAGCAGGGCTCAGAGATAATAGCCTCCGTTAGCAGGGCTCAGAGATAATAGCCTCCGTTAGCAGGGCTCAGAGATAATAGCCTCCGTTAGCAGGGCTCAGAGTAATAGCCTCCGTTAGCAGGGCTCAGAGATAATAGCCTCCGTTAGCAGGGCTCAGAGATAATAGCCTCCGTTAGCAGGGCTCAGAGATAATAGCCTCCGTTAGCAGGGCTCAGAGATAATAGCCTCCGTTAGCAGGGCTCAGAGATAATAGCCTCCGTTAGCAGGGCTCAGAGATAATAGCCTCCGTTAGCAGGGCTCAGAGATAATAGCCTCCGTTAGCAGGGCTCAGAGATAATAGCCTCCGTTAGCAGGGCTCAGAGATAATAGCCTCCGTTAGCAGGGCTCAGAGATAATAGCCTCCGTTAGCAGGGCTCAGAGATAATAGCCTCCGTTAGCAGGGCTCAGAGATAATAGCCTCCGTTAGCAGGGCTCAGAGATAATAGCCTCCGTTAGCAGGGCTCAGAGATAATAGCCTCCGTTAGCAGGGCTCAGAGATAATAGCCTCCGTTAGCAGGGCTCAGAGATAATAGCCTCCGTTAGCAGGGCTCAGAGATAATATCCTCCGTTAGCAGGGCTCAGAGATAATAGCCTCCGTTAGCAGGGCTCAGAGATAATAGCCTCCGTTAGCAGGGCTCAGAGATAATAGCCTCCGTTAGCAGGGCTCAGAGATAATAGCCTCCGTTAGCAGGGCTCAGAGATAATAGCCTCCGTTAGCAGGGCTCAGAGATAATAGCCTCCGTTAGCAGGGCTCAGAGATAATAGCCTCCGTTAGCAGGGCTCAGAGATAATAGCCTCCGTTAGCAGGGCTCAGAGATAATAGCCTCCGTTAGCAGGGCTCAGAGATAATAGCCTCCGTTAGCAGGGCTCAGAGATAATAGCCTCCGTTAGCAGGGCTCAGAGATAATAGCCTCCGTTAGCAGGGCTCAGAGATAATAGCCTCCGTTAGCAGGGCTCAGAGATAATAGCCTCCGTTAGCAGGGCTCAGAGATAATAGCCTCCGTTAGCAGGGCTCAGAGATAATAGCCTCCGTTAGCAGGGCTCAGAGATAATAGCCTCCGTTAGCAGGGCTCAGAGATAATAGCCTCCGTTAGCAGGGCTCAGAGATAATAGCCTCCGTTAGCAGGGCTCAGAGATAATAGCCTCCGTTAGCAGGGCTCAGAGATAATAGCCTCCGTTAGCAGGGCTCAGAGATAATAGCCTCCGTTAGCAGGGCTCAGAGATAATAGCCTCCGTTAGCAGGGCTCAGAGATAATAGCCTCCGTTAGCAGGGCTCAGAGATAATAGCCTCCGTTAGCAGGGCTCAGAGATAATAGCCTCCGTTAGCAGGGCTCAGAGATAATAGCCTCCGTTAGCAGGGCTCAGAGATAATAGCCTCCGTTAGCAGGGCTCAGAGATAATAGCCTCCGTTAGCAGGGCTCAGAGATAATAGCCTCCGTTAGCAGGGCTCAGAGATAATAGCCTCCGTTAGCAGGGCTCAGAGATAATAGCCTCCGTTAGCAGGGCTCAGAGATAATAGCCTCCGTTAGCAGGGCTCAGAGATAATAGCCTCCGTTAGCAGGGCTCAGAGATAATAGCCTCCGTTAGCAGGGCTCAGAGATAATAGCCTCCGTTAGCAGGGCTCAGAGATAATAGCCTCCGTTAGCAGGGCTCAGAGATAATAGCCTCCGTTAGCAGGGCTCAGAGATAATAGCCTCCGTTAGCAGGGCTCAGAGATAATAGCCTCCGTTAGCAGGGCTCAGAGTAATAGTCTCCGTTAGCAGGGCTCAGAGATAATAGCCTCCGTTAGCAGGGCTCAGAGATAATAGCCTCCGTTAGCAGGGCTCAGAGATAATAACCTCCGTTAGCACGGCTCAGAGATAATCTCCGTTAGCAGGGCTCAGAGTTAGCAGGGCTCAGAGATAATAGCCTCCGTTAGCAGGGCTCAGGGGCTCAGAGATAACAGCCTCCGTTAGCAGGGCTCAGAGATAATAGCCTCCGTTAGCAGGGCTCAGAGATAATAGCCTCCGTTAGCAGGGCTCAGAGATAATAACCTCCGTTAGCAGGGCTCAGAGATAACAGCCTCCGTTAGCAGGCTCAGAGTCCGTTAGCAGGGCTCAGACCCCCCCCCCCCCCCCCCCCCCCCCTCCGATGATTGATTGATTAATCAAGTGTTAAATCCGTTTGGTTGACAGATTAATTAAGTGGCTGATTGATTCCAGATGTAGTCCTAACTGTGACTCACATGTGACCTCGCAGCTCGTCAGGGCTGTGCTTACAGTGTGTGCATAGTCTCTAAGTCAATGATAAAAGCCCATCTTCCGCAAATTAATGATGTGATTAAGGCTTCCAGTGCTGTCATTTTGAGATGAGTTCATTAATCTTTATATTTAGATTTATTCATTTAAATGAACAGGTTTTATGTTAATTCTGTTTTACCTTTCAGCACTACTAACACGCTATTTTCCATTCTCAGATTTATAAATTTTTATTTCATGTTCCTCTTATTTTTGCAGATTTATGCAGTCGTAAATGCCTCTCTCCAGGTAGGATGTCTGTGATTGGGCTGTCAGAACTCTATGGTTTTTCTCCACTTGCACTTGTGAATAAAACACCCTAATTATTCAAAACAGATTTTAGATTGTCGGGTTAGCAAAGACGTATTATTGAAGAGAATTGTAAAGGGTATTATGTGCTGTACACAAAACACGACGAAACGTCTACGTGTTCCATCAGGGGGGTTTTCAGAGATTGTCCCAATCTTTGTAATACAGTGTGAGCTGCTCTCCTCTGTGTAGATAATTCAGTGTGAGCTCCACTCCTCTGTGTAGATAATCCAGTGTGAGCTCCACTCCTCTGTGTAGATAATCCAGTGTGAGCTCCACTCCTCTGTGTAGATAATCCAGTGTGAGCTCCACTCCTCTGTGTAGATAATCCAGTGTGAGCTCCACTCCTCTGTGTAGATAATCCAGTGTGAGCTCCACTCCTCTGTGTAGATAATCCAGTGTGAGCTCCACTCCTCTGTGTAGATAATCCAGTGTGAGCTCCACTCCTCTGTGTAGATAATCCAGTGTGAGCTCCACTCCTCTGTGTAGATAATCCAGTGTGAGCTCCACTCCTCTGTGTAGATAATCCAGTGTGAGCTCCACTCCTCTGTGTAGATAATCCAGTGTGAGCTCCACTCCTCTGTGTAGATAATCCAGTGTGAGCTCCACTCCTCTGTGTAGATAATCCAGTGTGAGCTCCACTCCTCTGTGTAGATAATCCAGTGTGAGCTCCACTCCTCTGTGTAGATAATCCAGTGTGAGCTCCACTCCTCTGAGCAGATAATCCAGTGTGAGCTCCACTCCTCTGTGTAGATAATCCAGTGTGAGCTACACTCCTCTGTGTAGATAATCCAGTGTGAGCTCCACTCCTCTGTGTAGATAATCCAGTGTGAGCTACACTCCTCTGTGTAGATAATCCAGTGTGAGCTCCACTCCTCTGTGTAGATAATCCAGTGTGAGCTACACTCCTCTGTGTAGATAATCCAGTGTGAGCTCCACTCCTCTGTGTAGATAATCCAGTGTGAGCTCCACTCCTCTGAGCAGATAATCCAGTGTGAGCTCCACTCCTCTGTGTAGATAATCCAGTGTGAGCTACACTCCTCTGTGTAGATAATCCAGTGTGAGCTCCACTCCTCTGTGTAGATAATCCAGTGTGAGCTCCACTCCTCTGTGTAGATAATCCAGTGTGAGCTCCACTCCTCTGTGTAGATAATCCAGTGTGAGCTCCACTCCTCTGAGCAGATAATCCAGTGTGAGCTCCACTCCTCTGTGTAGATAATCCAGTGTGAGCTCCGTATAATTGGTCCACAGAAGTGGCTTTAGTTCCTGATCACCATTTGTCTCATCTGTGTTTTTCACCCCCCCCCCCCCCCCTCTCCAAACTCAACGAAAGAGAGAGAGAGAAAAGAAGAGAGAGAGAGAGAGCGCACAAGAGAGAAAGATAGTGCGAGAGAGAGTGTGGCGGTAGTCATGGTTGCAGGTATAGCATAGGGTGTTTGGGGGATCGGGTGTGGGGCGGGGCAGGTGGGGTAGGGTGTTTGGGGGATCGGGTGTGGGGCGGGGCAGGTGGGGTAGGGTGTTTGGGGGATCGGGTGTGGGGCGGGGCAGGTGGGGTAAAGTCTGGGGCGTGTGCAGTGGATAGAGTTGAGAGAAGAGACCACAGTGCAGGGACGGGGTGATGCGGGGTGGAGCCTCCGGCCTACAGATTGCGCCCCACATCTCTCCAGGGGCTCTTCATTTTTAAATGCCGCTGCCCCATAAAACAGGCCTGCTGAAGAGGTAATTCCTGAATTACTGCTCAGCCAATCAGAGCACTGCAGGATCTGTTGCTCGCTACCACTTCAGCACTACGTTGTTCTTTTGTTTGTCATTAGTATATTTTATTATACTTTATTTGTTTTGTTAGCTTCGGCAGCTAAGCATTTTTGAGCAGGAAAAATTAATGCCATTGGCCAGTGTAGTAAAAAAACAATAATGTTTGTTCCTTTGTGATAACATGAGCATCTCAGAATCCATTACCAAGCTGTTTTTTATCACCATAATCTGTCCTCCAGCTCAGCACTTTTCCGCTTTATTTCTTCTGTACTGAGCTCCTGTCTTTGGATGCCTGACCCCTACAGGCCACACACAGTACTACAGGAGAGCCAGTGACTATTTTCCACCCTGCAGGCCACACACAGTACTACAGGAAAGCCAGTGACTATTTTACACCCTACAGGCCACACACAGTACTACCAAAAAGCCAGTGACTATTTTACACCCTACAGGCCACACACAGTACTACAGGAGAGCCAGTGACTATTTTACACCCTACAAGCCACAAACAGTACTACAGTACTAAAATTTGTCCGGTTTTCTTACTTTTCAACAAAATCATGCACTGGGGTGTGCAGTCTATGGCACCGATAACATTGGATATGTTGGCAATTTCATAAAAACCCTGCTTTACCTCCACCTGGCTTTGCATCTTGTAGGAGAACTGGATGTATACTGGCATTAGCTGGATTAAGCTGTTGACCACAATTGCAACCCTGGCGACAGACATGTAAGCCACTTTAAAGCAAATTTAGTTTATTGGTTAAATTTGTGTTTTAGCAATTTTGAAAAAATAGTAGGCTACTGGGAGCATTCATTAGCCTACGTTATGGATCTAATTAAACAGCTCCATCGCCTACAATTGATTAATATGCGTAATCTAAAATGTTTGCTTTTTACAATCATAATTTATTACATTTTCAATGTGTATTTAAAAGGCTGCATTTAGTCTTGTGAATTTAACAGAAAATAAAAATATTCTAGTCATATTATCACTCAGAAGCTACATTTACCGGCATTCTGAATTTAGGAACGTGGTACGCGTGCTCTTGAGCAGGTGTAAAGTTTGTTAGTACGTCCGATCAAATCTCAGATATGAAAACATTGATGAATGCCAAAATACGTGCAAAATTGGTAACACGAACGATTTACGTGCAAATTCGTTCCGCTCACATTTTATGAATGAGGTCCAATGTCAGGTTGAAGCTGCTGTGTGTGTGTGTGTGTGTGTGTGTGTGTGTGTGTGTGTGTGTGTGTGTGTGTGTGTGTGTGTGTCTGTGTATGGGTGTGTGTGTGTGTGTATGTGCTTATGGAGGCCAGTGTATGCAATGAGAGTTTAAACATGAACTTTAATAACCTCTCGCACTGCAATTAGCCATCCTCTTAGAATGGAGCATGTACGTGTGAGAAATATTGTCTGTCTAACTCTGCCCTCGTTGGGAAGGGCTGTGGTAGGGTAAGTCATGTCATTAAACACATCCATGAAAAAGGATGATGACCTGACCTTTATCTGGTAACGGTTGCTATGGCATCCACGTGACCTTTATTGTGTTTGTGAAATTACTGCTGAGGGTGAAATGTCATTGATTATCAGCCCCTTTTTGAGCTGTTCTTAATGATCTCGTACTTGCTCCGCCCCCATTGGCCCCGCCCCTTTCATGCTCTGCACTGCCATAGACCCAATCCCCTTTTCACTCTGCAGTGTCATCGGCCTCGCCCCCTTTACCCTCTCCACTGTCATAGGCCCCGCCCTCTTTACCCTCTGCACTGTCATAGGCCCCGCCTCCTTTACTTTCTGCACTGTCATAGGCCTCGCCCTCTTTACTTTCTGCACTGTCATAGGCCTCGCCCTCTTTACTTTCTGCACTGTCATAGGCCTCGCCCTCTTTACTTTCTGCACTGTCATTGACCCCGCCCTCTTCAACATCTCCACTGCCATTGGCCACACCCCCTTTACCCACTTTTGTGTGTGATTAGCACAGAGAATCAGGACTGTGTGTGATTACCAACTCTGTACAATAGCTGTGTAATTAATTTGATTAATTTGTTCATGAGTTCATTACTTTGAGATTATACACTGTAAATTTGGATTTCTTGTTAAATTTATAATGTAATTTAAGAAATGTTATTAAAAGTTTCCTTGCCTGCTCTCATAGGGGCCATGTTCTACTCAGTAGGAGTTTATAAAGATGGTGTACTTCTCAAAGATGGCATACTGTTGGGAATTCCATTGGTTAATCTCCTATAAACTGATATGTATTGCTTATATTGAAATATGTATTGGAATATATCATGTGACAATCCTATAAACTGATATGTATTACTTATATTGAAATATGCATTGGAATATATCATGTGACAATATATATTGATTGTATCTGAATATGTATCTATGAAATGTATCATGTGCACCAAAACACAATAAAATATATAAGGTATAATGTTAGAAACACATAATACACTTTCACAGCAGGTATAATGTGAGCACAAAAGCACATAATGTTAGATATGGAAGCACGCTTTCACAGCAGCACAGCACCTGGTATTTTTTAACTACTTAGTGCAGATAGTCTATTTTTTCTCGCCTGCGAGACAGTTTTACGCAACTGAGACACGCGTTGCTCCTGCAGCCAAACTATTAGTGGAAAACCCAAACGCGGTATTTTAACTTTATTGGTAGACGATTCGCGACGATTTCTGGCCAATGCGTAGTTTCTAAGTGTCACTATCTTTCCGTAGCAAGTCCATTTAACAAGCACTCCCCACCCAGCCTATACCTACCCATGCGTGACATAGTGGGCAATAGCGTCTATGTTGGGAGTTCATAAATATATGTATTCATCATATAATATCAGAATTCCGTCCAGCAACCAGATAAACCCACCAATAGCCCGACCGTATGCAAATACAGCGGTGCAAATCGCTGCTCAATCAATACCGACATAAACAAGTGAAATCATACAATGCCATTCTACTATCAATATCTGCTATTAAATATGGAATTCGTGTGCAATCCTCCCGTGGATTTAAGCGTAGATATGTCCCTTTCAAGATTCCGTGGTCATTTATTGTCTTGGACAATCCGTTTGAAAAATACACAGCGCATTGGAACACTATTAGACAAACGAAACTATCTCTGCGTAACCCCCCTCCCTGATAGCACTGCTGTGACGCTTTCAATTTTATTCTGGTTTGATCGACAATTGTTTTATCCAATAGAAGGCACGACAAGCTTCCCAAAAGTTATTTACATGTGTAATTGAAAGCTTGGATTAACTATTTAAGGGCGAGCGTAACTGCAATACTTGTTATATCACGACAACTTTACGCGGGCATGCGCAGATGACGCATTTGGTTTGACGCGTTTGGTATGACGCAGTTGGTCTTATGCAATAAAACGGCGCGCAACTTTGAAGAGACTTTTTAGAACTTTTTCCCCGAAGTCGGTCAGAAGAGGACAACAACAGAGATTCTTCTAATCCCTGTAGCATAGATTCTGTGGAAGAGGTGCCTATCAATATGGGGAAGATATCCTCCTCGACATGTAAGTATTACTGCTTGTAATATTTTGAGTATATACATTCGTTTTTCCACTGCGTGCTATATTTTTGTATTTGCATCGGTCGTAATAGACCACTGTTAGCCTGCTAATAATGCTGAACATATTTGCAAACACACTTTTTCAGACTCCACCTTGAATAACTACATGTATACGGCAAATTATATAGTACGTTCTTTCCGTTTATGTTTTATTTTCTATTTGGTTTAGCTATCTCATAGCTTAGAATGTATAGCTGACTGTATTCGGTTGATGACTAGCGATAGCTTCTACGTTGTGAGAAAGTAGCGCTTTCGTGACTTAGCTTCGTAGATTGTGTCTATGACCTTCAATATGCACTTATTGTACGTCGCTTTGGATAAACGCGTCTGCCAAATAACTAATGTATTGATACTATTGTGTTCGTGCCGTTCCCGTAGTGGCTCGTGGTGGCCTGCTTTGTTAGAATTCATAGCATTCACAATGAAATAGCGTCTTTTAGCGCTGTTCTGTTTGGTTGCTCAGTCGTAAGTTATAAACTCCTCAAAAAAAGTTCGGAAACGTTATTTCGGTCGATTATTCCTCCCCTTTAATAATACCAATTGGTATTGTATTTTATATCGTTGGAAAGCCTGATTAGTCACCTTTACAACGAGGTACAACTTGTAAGGATCGTGCATTCGTGGAATGAGCAACACAGCTAACCGTGCGGGTAGCGGCCCAAAAAAATGTGCCAAAATCCCCTGCAATATTTTTCTGTTGGTATTCACTCTCGTTTTGAGTTGCTTGGTGGACTGGATGATTGCACTCTCCCACAGTAATAAGGAAAAAACAACACATATTGGCCATTTTTACACTTTATTCATTTTACACTGTCAGGGACCTCAGTAGCGTGTGGAAGATCCATACGCAGCCACAACAGCTTGGCACCTCCTCCTCATGCTGGTCACCAGCCTGGTCACACACTGCTGTGGGATGGCATCCCATTCCATCCCACTGGCATACACCTGCCAGCACTTGAAGCTCAAAAAGAGAGTGAATACCAACAGAAAAATATTGCAGGGGATTTTGGCACATTTTTTTGGGCCGCTACCCACACGGTTAGCTGTGTTGCTCATTCCACGAATGCATGATCCTTACAAGTTGTACCTCGTTGTAAAGGTGACTAATCAGGCTTTCCAACGATATAAAATACAATACCAATTGGTATTATTAAAGGGGAGGAATAATCGACCGAAATAACGTTTCCAAACTTTTTTTGAGGAGTTTATTTTATGCCTCGATTTGCCGTGAAGCTAGAACATTGGTAGTGTTTTCCGATATTATTTTATTGTATTGTAATTTCTTTGTGCATAATGTACTCTATGGGGTATTAGTATATCCATGGGTGATGCTTTTCACTTAGGGAATGGAAAATATGTATTCAAATGTACTGTGTCCAGATGTGTGCAAGATGAATGTAAAATAAATAAATAAAATAAATAAGCAACAGTTGTGAAACACACTACAGAGTAATGCCATCCTAGAGCACGCAACAAAATATAACATAATGTAGCATACAGAAGAAAGTGTTTACTGAAGTACAAGAGTGAATGATTTCATATTTAGCTGTGTGTACCACAGTGTTATAATGCTTCTGCATTATGTAATTTGTTCCTATAACATGCTTGACCCTCCACCTCTGCCACTCCAGCAGTGCCCTCTACTGTTCAGAGTGAAGCCACTGCAGGACCAGATCCTTCCAGCATACTGAAGACCGTGCCATTGATGAGTGCATGTTGCCCACGAAGGCACCGCACAGGATGAAGCAGTATATGAAGGATAATGGTGAAAAAATGGCACACTTGGCATCAAACACTGAACTGAAACTGTGCAATATCAATGTTTTCATCCATTAAGTGATCGTAAGGTAAAATGTATATGCTTTATAAAGGACAAAAGGCTTTTTAATAATTTCTCGGAGAGGTTTTGGGTAGGTTATTGGCCACCTAGATATCCACCCCCCTGTACTGATCCAAAATAATTCCCACATGAAAATGATAAAAAGGTGAGTTAAATGAGTCAAAACGGTTGATTTGCACTGAAATGTATGATTAGTTTAAGATTTACAGCTATTCACATTTTAGCCAATTTGGATAGGTTTGGAGACCCTGGGTACATCAGGCTACACTGCTTACATTTCGTGTCATAGATCTTTAGTAGTTCTGTATATCACCCTGCGATTATTGAATGCTTGTGGACAAGGAGTTTATGATCCAGGAAATGTGTAGTTTTACCTGTTTCACTTATGTAGCTCTCAGTATTTTGAAGAAATATATATTTAGTAGCATTTTTAGCAAAGTTTTGCTTGCATTTCCGGCACTTTATTTTGACCTTAAATTATGAAAATAAACAAATCTAAGTTTGTACAAAAAATGGTACACCGGTTTTGTTTCATTTAAGCCATTTACCAAGTTTATGTGATGCTCACACCTGGAGTTATAAAGCCTTAAACAGAGTACCCCCATGATTTACCAAATATGCCATCTGCACTAAGGGGTTACGGGCCGGTTGGGAGGTGTGGGAATGCGAGAGCACCTGATATTTTTTAAGGGTCGAGTGGGAGGCTTGGGAAAGCCTGATGCTGAACCACTATGAAGCATGAAAAGGCAGACTAATTAAAATGCACAGTCACACAAAAACACATAAAAAATAATGAGGAGACTTTACAAAAAAAGAGAGCAATCATAATGACATGAAGGTATTATTCATTTTCGGTGCTTTCCAGAGTTCAGTTTAAGGTTTCCATCCACTATGGTTTAAAACCAAAAGGTCAAGAAAGCAATCAGAGACTGGGCATGCGCGGACATGCGCATTGAGGAAACCATCTTGGCTTGAGAAGAGATACCTGATGGACAATCTGATAAGAAACTGTATAAAATGGACTGTACCTAATGAATTGTTGAGCATCTCTGCAGAGGGGCTACGACTTTGATTTTGTGGTATACGGAATAAAGTCTGATATTCTCTGAGACGACTGCTTCATCCTCTTCATTTGAACACTTAGAGAAATTTGAGAGCAAAAGTTGAGAACTCTGAATTTTCTTGAGAACTCTGAAAATCTTGTCGCTTGGAAACCACGACAAACTTGGCGTCACGAGAACAAGATAGGACCAAGGCCGGTTGCGGTGCAGACGGGAGGAGGAGACAGGGGAGGGTCCTTCCAGCCGGCTAATTGACAGAAACCAAGGTAAGCGAAGTTAATCTTATATCGCTTGAGAATACCTTGTTGAAATATATTTATAGATATAGTGGGGGGAAAAAGGCTCTCTCTCTCTCTCTCCCTTTCCCTGCTAAAAAACAGTGACCAGACACCTTGCCTATTAAAAAATCCTGTGCAAAAGTAAAGATAAAGTTTGATAAAACATTGTGTAAAAGAGGACGGTGGTAATCTGAGAGAATCATTGCGCAAGCGATATTTTGTATGAAAGTGAGTGAAAGAGTAACACCTGGGCAGAGGTCGCTATATTGAACGCTAACTGCAGGTGTTGGAGTGAATGGAAGTTTGGGTGGTCAGAGCTACAAACTTGAAGTCAGCAATAAAACGTACGGAGTGAGAGAAGAGTGTTGTGTAAAAGGGGGTCCACTGAGAGACCAGAGAAGAGTGTTGTGTAAAAGGGGGTCCACTGAGAGACCAGAGAAGAGTGTTGTGCAAGAGGGGGTCCACGGAGAGACCAGAGAAGAAGCGTGCGTGCTGATAAAGAACGAATGATGATGTAATAAATTACTGTTTTTAAATTTGTTGATACAAGATATGCATTTTGAGGTTTTGACGTATCATGAAAACGGGAAAATAACTGAAAGACATATACACGAAGAAGGTTGTGAATTGGTAAAAAATAATAAGTATATAATAGAAAGAAAAATCAAAGGAGAAATAGAACTTGCATTTGAAATTAGGAGAAGTGAGTGGCATGAAGCAAAATTAACGGCAATGTTACACGGACGGTTTGTGCAAAAATTTGAAGTAATAGAGAGAGTTATAAACATTAATAAAGAGAAAGAAAATAGTAGAACAAATTAATAACTTAATCTGTTGTGTGGATAAAATTGGGGAAATAAGGTGCATAATAAAAAGTGATAAGCTAATAAACGGGAAAAACTAGAACTTGTATAGGGAAAATACACAGCGTGAGTAGCACGCAGAAAAATTTAAGGCTATATTACAAGGAAAGCTTGTTCAGAAAATTAGAATAACAGAGAGTGATAAAGAATAATAAGGAATAAATAAGGTAAAAAGAATAAATGGGATAATATGAACATTTATTTGATATCTGAACAAACATATGGTGTCTGAATAAGAAAAGTATTTTAAGCATTTAAAGTGTGTTCAAAAAGAACTCGGATAATTTGGAAAAAGTCGCGCGAATGAATACGTGAAATAGAATATAAAAAATAAAATAAGAAAGGGATATAAAATACTGCATTTACATTAGTGCGAGTGAGAAATAATTTAGGAAATAATCTAAGTGATAAAAGAAAGTAAAACAATAAAATAAGTAACAACGGAACAAATATACAAAAGGTATAATAATTTATAGAATAAGTTAAGAATTATCGGTTGCCTGAACAAAACATATGGTGTTTAAATAAATAGGAAAAAGTTTTAACAATAGTTTAAAGTAAATTTTAAAAGATTGAAAGAATTCTAGAAATAAAACTGTGACTAAAGTATGATAATTAAAATATAAAAGAAGCATAAGACTACTGCATTTAAAGATAAATAACGAAAGTGAGGAATAAAAATTATATGAACTAGTTGAAGTTAAAAAGACAAGAGTAATTAAAAGAAACGAGGAATGATAACTATAAATACGCATTGGTTAATAGAAAGAAGAGGTGGTTTATTTTGTGAGAAACACTCAATACGCTGGGAGTCAAAAACGGACCACGAATTACCGAGTAATGAGAATGCAGTAAGAGACCAGTGGATGGTGCGAACAATAAACAGTTATACTGAGTTCAGAAGAACTCTGAAAGTATACACTGAATATAAATTAAACCAAGAAAAGTGGGAGGAATATCGAGCTAAATATTGGAGCAGGATAGTAAAAGAAGAAGATTAAGAATCCTGTAATAAATTGTTAAAAGGCTGAATAGAAATAAAAATAAAATAATGGGTACACCAGTAGAGAAACTGGGAAAGCGTTGTCCAGCCCTAGAAAAAGATATAGTAAAAATATCTGCAAAATGGGAAAAAAGAACTAAAAAAGGAATCACACGTTGGCCAAAAGAAGGAACATTTGATCTGGCAGTGTGTGAAGAAATGATTGGGATGGTGATGAATTACAGAGCAAAATATAAGTCAAAGAAGAGGACTGAAAAAAGAAAGAAAGAATTGGAAGTGTTGAAAATGTTTAAAGATGCAGGAATGGAGCTGTGCCGAGCCTACAGGGGAAAAAGAGGAAAGACAACGACCCAGGCCAGACTGTCTCTGGAAGATCCAAACCAGCCACCGCCATATTCAGGAAGAGACAACCAGCAAAAGGAGGAAAAAGGTATTTACCCAATAATAAAAGGAGTACTGACTGTAGCAGGGCCATTGGAATTAGAACCAACAGAAGACGAGAAAAAAGAGAAAGCAGATAAAAAGAAAGAGAAAGATGAAATATGGAAACAAATGGTGGAGAGGGAAAGAATAAACAAGCAGCGGAAAGACATAGAAAGAGATGAAGAACAGAGACAGAGAATGTGGCTGAATATGGAAAAAGAAAAACAGAAAAGAGAACAGGAAATAAAAGACGAACGAAAGGAGATGATAAAACAGGCACGACAGAGAGAAGCAGATCTCAAGTTAAGAGAAGCAGGTGGAAGAAAGGGAGAGATTAGGGCCAATAGAAAGGGAGGATGAGGAAAGGAGCTATGAGAGGAAAAAAGAAGCAGAGAAAAGGAGAAAGTGGCAGGCAATCAGGCAGTATAGGGAAAGAAGAGGAGAGGAGGTAGGATACTCCTGGACAATACCTGCGCAGATAGATTTAGATGATGAAGAAGAGAAAGGTGAGGAAGAAGAAGGAGAGGGAGTGCAAGAGAGGAGGCAGCGAGAGGAGGAAGAAGAGGAAGGAATAAGACAGATAGAGGAGGAAGAATTAATACGGATACAAGAGGGAGAAATACTGCAGCCGCGTAGAAGTGAGAGGGAAAGAAAGCAGGCAAAGAAATATGGAGCGTGGAAAATAAATCCACTGTTGGTTAAGGGACAGCAGCGACAATATATTCCCTGGGGTTCTCAAGACCTCCAAAATCTGATCACATCCCTGCCAGAAATACAGGATGGAGCGGCCATTTGGATAAGGAAGCTGGAGGAGGAAATGGTGGGAAAGATGTTGGCGCTGGGAGATGTAAAGGCCCTACTCGGAAAGGTAGTGGGGAGAGAAAAAATGCTGGATATAATGCAGCAGGCAGGATTTCATGTGCAAGGGGCCAGAGGAGTGGGACTCGCTGGTGTGGATGGAAATCCATTCGACCCATACAGAAAACAGGTGTGGGATGCCCTGAGGAAGGCCTACCCCACAAGACCGAGCACAGCAATGCTGAAGGGAGTGGCCATGACAGAGGGGGAGTCTCCAGCAGCCTATGTGGAGAACCAATACAGAAACTGGAGAATGACACTGGATAAAGACATTCAGGGAGATCCCATTATGACAGCAATGTTTCGCACAGCTATCCTAGAAGGGCTGCCACAACATGCCAAAAGCCGCCTGGAGGAGGTAGTGGGACTGCCTTCCATGCAGCACAGAGAGTTTGTGGACCATGTGATCCATGCGGTGGAAAGATGTCGCCTGGAAGAAAAGAAACAAAGTAACCAGAAACGAGAGGTGCAGAGAAAACTTTTCCAGATGCAGCTGGAAGATCTGAAAAGCAGAGAAAAGAGCAGGAATAAAGAAAAAGAAAAAGACAAAGACACAAAGAAAATAGCACCAATCATGGCAGATTTCACATGGGAAGAGCCAGAACCCCCATTCTCTGAAAGAGGAAGAGGCCCGAGCGGACCCCAGCCGACCGTCATCTATAATTTCGCTGGAGTTCCTCCGCCAGCATTCCCGACACCAATGTGCGTTCAAGGAGCAATACAGGGAGCCCCGCCACAGAATTGGGGGCAGGGGAACAAAGGAGGAACTGGACAGAACTCAGGGAATAAAGGACAAGGGAATCAGAATAGAGGACAAGGTCAAGGAGGTTATGTGCAGAATCAACAGGGACCCCCTCAGGGTCCACCAGTGTGCTGGGGGTGTGGGCAAGCAGGGCATCTAAAGAGAAACTGCCGTAATGGCCCCCACAGCAGCAGTATCAGCAACAGCCACAACAGCAGTATTTTCAGGCAGAACCAAGTCAGCAGCTGCCACAGCAGCAGGTACGGCAGTATCAGGGAGGACTCCAAGGGCCTTGGATTCCAGCACAAGCGCAGGGTCCTGTAAATTATGTAGGTAACCAATAGGGGTGCCCAGAGAACCCAGGTAAAGTGGGACAGCATGTGTTGATAACTAATAATGCAGATCAGGAACCCATGATAAATGTAGAAATAGCAGGTAGAATAGTACCCATGATGATAGATACAGGGGCTACTGTTACATGTATTCAAAGAAAATATGCAACCCACTTACCACTGTCAGGCCAATATGTAAAGACTGTAGGGTTCTCGGGGAAAACACAGTTAATTCCATTGACAGTACCAGTGCTAGTAAAAATAGGTAAGAAAGAGACTACTATACCATTAGTAGTATGTACTAACACTCCAGTGAATTTATTAGGTAGAGATGCTATTTTAGATTTAGAGCTGCAAATACACTGCGGAAAAAAAGGAATTAATCTAACAGGGATGTATGGAGTGCAGAAAGAAGAAGATAACGAGTGGGCAAATGTCTACTGGTTGGGAGAGATAGAAGAGCAAGTGAGGGCACAGGCCTGGAAGAAATGGGGAAAGTATGTAGAAGTGCAAATACCTGAAGCAACATGGCCTGAATTAAAAATGCATTGTACTATGAGATTTGATCCCACTCATGATACTAAATTAGAACAGAAATGGGCCTTGGAAAAAGGAGATGAACAATGTATTAGGTCCACAGCACTTATCATTGGACCCGAGGGAGCTGCCCTAAGGGTGGAGGAAACAGAATGGACACAAATGTGGTTTAACATAAAAGGAGCAGTACCCCATGTGACATTAAAAGTAAATCCTGACTACAGATCAAAAGACTTAGGAATAATGGTAAAAAGAGCAGAAAACATGCAGTTCTATCGCACAGAAAACATGAGAATTTGGATGTCTGAAGACCAGACGATGATGAAAATAACAACTGAAACACACATGACAGGAAAACCAGAAGAAGTGAAAATTCAAATTAAAGGATCCAAACGATGGGTTCAAGAACAAAAAGAAGAACGGCTAAATACACTCCCAGAAAAATTATGGTCACAGCATGACACCGACGTGGGTAGGGTGAGATCAGCTAACCCAGTTGAGATAAAACTTAAAGAGGGATGTAGGGGTCCATATAGACCCCAGTATCCCTTAAAAAAGGAAGCAATAGAAGGAATCAAGGAAACCATTGAAGGTTTGTTAGAAGCAGGTGTGTTAAGAAAAACAGTGAGCTCATGTAACACTCCTCTGCTACCAGTACGAAAAGCAGATGGAGTAAAATGGAGATTAGTGCATGACCTAAGAGCAGTGAATGATGCAGTACAGGATACATTGGCAGAAGTACCAAACCCGCATACGTTATTAACTAATATTCCGACTACAGCGAAATGGTTTACTGTGATAGATCTGTGTTCAGCGTTCTTTAGTGTGCCGTTAGAAGCAAGAAGTCAGGAGTTATTTGCATTTGCTTATGCAGGACAGCAGTATACATATACTAGGATGCCGCAGGGGTACAAACATTCACCGCATGTTTTTAATCAAGTATTAAGAGCAGATCTACAGGGTTTAGAACTAAAAAGTGTAGTTCTACAATATGTAGATGACTTATTAGTATGTTCAAATTCACGAGAACAATGTGAAATAGACAGCTTAAGGCTCTTAGAGAAATTAGCACAGGGAGGACACAAGGTGTCCAGGAAAAAGTTACAATACTGTCAAACAGAAGTAGAATGCTTAGGAAGAAAAATAGCATTTGGATGTAAAAGTATAGCTGAAAAACAAGTGGAAGCTATAGTGGCTGTGCCAAAGCCAGAAACAGTAGGCCAAATGATGACATTCCTAGGTATGACTGGATTTAGTGCAGATTGGATAGCAGATTATGCAGAGAAAACACACCCACTGAGGAAAATAATGAAAGAAGTAGGGCAAGACAATTTGAGAAATAAATTAAAGTGGGATGTGGATGCCGACACAGCGTTTGAAAGCATCAAAAAGGAGCTAATACAGGCTCCAGCCCTAGCCTTACCAAACTATGACAAGACATTTGAAATGTATGTGTCAACAAAGACAGGAGGATTTGCTACAGCAATGTTACTGCAGGAAACCTGCAAAGGAAGGAAAAAGCAGCCTATAGCTTATTACAGCACTAAGCTAGATGAGGTGGCATTAGGCTATCCACCCTGCTATCAGGACTTAGCAGGAGTGTGGTGGGCCTATGAAAAGGCAGTAGCAGTAACAATGGGATATCCAATAACAATATATACTCATCATAAGGTATCAGAAATGATTGAACAAGGTAAATTTGTGCTAACCCCAGCAAGGATTCATAACTATTACATGTTAACGGTATATCCAGACATAACCATAATGAAATGTGATAAAGTAAATCCAGCAGAATACATACCTTTGGCACATGAGGGAACACCTCATGAATGCGTCCTAGAAAGCAAGGAGTTCATGAAACTCAGAGCTGATTTACAATCAGAACCATTGGAAGAGGAGGGAAAGAGAATACTCTTCGTAGATGGATCCTGTTATATGGATCATGAGGGAAATCATGCAGGATATGCAATAATAGAAAAGAGAGGGACAGAGTGGGTAACGTTAGAGGCAGAAAGATGCTCTCAACCATGTTCAGCTCAATTGGCAGAAATAAAGGCTTTAAC
>CM040406.1:57238170-57245670 GCA_022702515.1 Ilyophis sp. 1 JC-2022
GATAATCCAGTGTGAGCTCCACTCCTCTGTGTAGATAATCTAGTGTGAGCTCCACTCCTCTGTGTAGATAATCCAGTGTGAGCTCCACTCCTCTGTGTAAATAATCTAGTGTGAGCCCCACTCCTCTGTGTAGATAATCCAGTGTGAGCTCCACTCCTCTGTGTAGATAATCCAGTGTGAGCTCCACTCCTCTGTGTAGATAATCTTGTGTGAGCTCCACTCCTCTGTGTAGATAATCTAGTGTGAGCTTCACTCATCTGTGTAGATAGAAGAGAGAGAGAGAGAGAGAAAAGAAGAGAGAGAGAGAGCGCGCGAGAGAGAAAGATAGTGAAAGAGAGAGTGTGGCGGTAGTCATGGTTGCAGGTATAGCATAGGGTGTTTGGGGGATCGGGTGTGGGGCGGGGCAGGTGGGGTAGGGTGTTTGGGGGATCGGGTGTGGGGCGGGGCAGGTGGGGTAATGTCTGGGGCGTGTACAGTGGATAGAGCTGAGAGAAGAGACCGCTATGATGCGGGGTGGAGCCTCCGGCCTACAGATTGCGCCCCACATCTCTCCAGGGGCTCTTCATTTTTAAATGCCGCTGCCCCATAAAACAGGCCTGCTGAAGAGGTAATTCCTGAATTACTGCTCAGCCAATCAGAGCACTGCAGGATCTGTTGCTCGCTACCACTTCAGCACTACGTTGTTCTTTTGTTTGTCATTAGTATATTTTATTATACTTTATTTGTTTTGTTAGCTTCGGCAGCTAAGCATTTTTGAACAGGAAAAATTAATGCCATTGGCCAGTGTAGTAAAAAAACAATAATGTTTGTTCCTTTGTGATAACATGAGCATCTCAGAATCCATTACCAAGCTGTTTTTTATCACCATAATCTGTCCTCCAGCTCAGCACTTTTCCGCTTTATTTCTTCTGTACTGAGCTCCTGCCTTTGGATGCCTGACCCCTACATGCCACACAGAGTACTACAGGAGAGCCAGTGACTATTTTGCACCCTACAGGCCACACACAGTACTACAGGAGAGCCAGTGACTATTTTCCACCCTGCAGACCACACACAGTACTACAGGAGAGCCAGTGATTATTTTACACCCTACAGGCCACACACAGTACTACCAAAAAGCCAGTGACTATTTTACACCCTACAGGCCACACACAGTACTACAGGAGAGCCAGTGACTATTTTACACCCTACAGGCCACACACAATACTACAGGAGAGCCAGTGATTATTTTACACCCTACAGGCCACACACAGTACTACCAAAAAGCCAGTGACTATTTTACACCCTACAGGCCACACACAGTACTACAGGAGAGCCAGTGACTATTTTACACCCTACAAGCCACAAACAGTACTACAGTACTAAAATTTGTCCGGTTTTCCGACTTTTCAATAAAATCATGCACTGGGGTGTGCAGTCTATGGCACCGATAACATTGGACATGTTGGCAATTTCATAAAAACCCTGCTTTACCTCCACCTGGCTTTGCATCTTGTAGGAGAACTGGATGTATGCTGGCATTAGCTGGATTAAGCTGTTGACCACAATTGCAACCCTGGCGACAGACATGTAAGCCACTTTAAAGCAAATTTAGTTTATTGGTTAAATTTGTGTTTTAGCAATTTTGAAAAAATAGTAGGCTACTGGGAGCATTCATTAGCCTACGTTATGGATCTAATTAAACAGATCCATAGCCTACAATTGATTAATATGCGTAATCTAAAATGTTTGCTTTTTACAATCATAATTTATTACATTTTCAATGTGTATTTAAAAGGCTGCATTTAGTCTTGTGAATTTAACAGAAAATAAAAATATTCTATTCATATTATCACTCAGAAGCTACATTTACCGGCATTCTGAATTTAGGAACGTGATACGCGTGCTCTTGAGCAGGTGTAAAGTTTGTTAGTACGTCTGATCAAATCTCAGATATGAAAACATTGATGAATGCCAAAATACGTGCAAAATTGGTAACACGAACGATTTACGTGCAAATTCGTTCCGCTCACATTTTATGAATGAGGCCCAATGTCAGGTTGAAGCTGCAGAGTCGCTGTGTGGCTTATGGAAAGTCTGGAGGATGCCAGTGAGTGCATAGGTGTGTGTGTGTGTGTGTGTGTGTGTGCGTAGGTGCGTGTGTGTTTGTGTGTGTGGTTGTGTGTGTGTGTGTGTGTGCGTGCGTAGGTGCGTGTGTGTTTGTGTGTGTGGTTGTGTGTGTGTGTGTGTGTGTGTGTGCGTGCGTAGGTGCGTGTGTGTTTGTGTGTGTGAGTGTGTGTGTGTGGGCATGTTAGGCCTACTTAATGGGGGCTAAATGTCCCCATGAGGATAGAAAAGGTTGTCAAATGCTCCTTCACGGAGACTCGGGAATGGCCCCCATGAGGGAAAAGTTAATTTTAGGGTTAGGGGTTGGGTTTAGGGCTAGGGTTACAATTATGGCTAGGGTTATGCTTAGGATTAGGGGTCAAAAGTTATGTTTTGGGTTAGGTTTAGGATTTAGGGTTAGGGCTAGGGTTATGGTTTAGGGTTATGATTAGGGTTAGGTTAAGGAAGTCCCTATAATGATAGAAATACAAGGGTTAGGTTTAGGACGTCCCCACAAAGATATGAATACAGGACTGTGTGTGTGTATGTGTTTTTGTGTATGTGTGTGTGTTTTTGTGTGGGTGTGTGTGTGTGTGTGTGTGTGTGTGTGTGTGTGTGTGTCTGTGTGTGTGTGTGTGTGTCTGTGTATGGGTGTGTGTGTGTGTGTGTGTGTGTGTGTGTGTATGTGCTTATGGAGGCCAGTGTATGCAATGAGAGTTTAAACATGAACTTTAATAACCTCTCGCACTGCAATTAGCCATCCTCTTAGAATGGAGCATGTATGTGTGAGAAATATTGTCTGTCTAACTCTGCCCTCGTTGGGAAGGGCTGTGGTAGGGTAAGTCATGTCATTAAACACATCCATGAAAAAGGATGATGACCTGACCTTTATCTGGTAACGGTTGCTATGGCATCCACGTGACCTTTATTGTGTTTGTGAAATTACTGCTGAGGGTGAAATGTCATTGATTATCAGCCCCTTTTTGAGCTGTTCTTAATGATCTCGTACCTGCTCCGCCCCCATTGGCCCCGCCCCTTTCATGCTCTGCACTGCCATAGACCCAATCCCCTTTTCACTCTGCAGTGTCATCGGCCTCGCCCCCTTTACCCTCTCCACTGTCATAGGCCCCGCCTCCTTTACTTTCTGCACTGTCATAGGCCTCGCCCTCTTTACTTTCTGCACTGTCATAGGCCTCGCCCTCTTTACTTTCTGCACTGTCATAGGCCTCGCCCTCTTCAACATCTCCACTGCCATTGGCCACACCCCCTTTACCCACTTTTGTGTGTGATTAGCACAGAGAATCAGGACTGTGTGTGATTACCAACTCTGTACAATAGCTGTGTAATTAATTTGATTAATTTGTTCATGAGTTCATTACTTTGAGATTATACTCTGTAAATTTGGATTTCTAGTTCAATTTATAATGTAATTTAAGAAATGTTATTAAAAGTTTCCTTGCCTGCTCTCATAGGGGCCATGTTCTACTCAATAGGAGTTTATAAAGATGGTGTACTTCTCAAAGATGGCATACTTCACAAGGATGGTGCACTTTACAAAGATGGAGCACTTCTCAAAGATGGCGTACTTCACCAATACGGTGCACTTCACAAAGATGGTGCTTTATGCTGGTTATGGTTTTCCCTTGCAGCCCCAGTAAACACGTTACCTGAAGTCATATCTCTCACTGTACTGCCTAAAGCTGCTTAGCAGGAGAGTAATGTCACTGTTTCATCAAGCCTGAATGTGTCCAGTTGTTTAACTGCAGAGAAGAAACATCTCTGTGTGCTTTTATTCTGCCCATTAGACCCAAGGTCACCACTGTTTGCGTTGCCCTGGAAAATGATGGTCATATTTTAGAAACGTGTCTCAGTTGTAATGAGAATTTTCTTGGCTTTGAATAGTGCTTTGGCATCACTATTCTTCTCAGAGTCACCAATCCGAGTCCAGAGAGTTGTGTGTCTGTCAGGAGTCCAGGGGCGGGGCTGTGGTCCAGAGAGTTGTGTGTGTTTCACTCTCTGTCAGGAGTCCAGGGGCGGGGCTGTGGTCCAGAGAGTTGTGTGTGTTTCACTCTCTGTCAGGAGTCCAGGGGCGGGGCTGTGGTCCAGAGAGTTGTGTGTGCTGTTTCACTATCTGTCAGGAGTCCAGGGGCGGGGCTGTGCCGACAGTGGCTCTGATTGGATGGTTTGTGTCTCCTGTACAGCTTGAGTTTATGCATAATGCACCAGACTGAAGTCAGACCTGGGTCAAAGGTCAAATACATATTTCATATCTATTGTCTGGTGAACACTCCTGTCGATCTCTGGAAATTTGCAGCAACATAGTGTTTCTAACTGAAATACACAATCATACGAGAAAATAAAGAATTTTGTTGAAAATAAGGTTTGTTACTGTTTGAAATAAGCCATTTTATTGGTACCTTCAGTTTTATTGGTATCTCAATGTTTGTCATTTTTTTACAAATTTGGACTGTCACCCTTAACGTGACCTACAGTATATGTCTAAGCATGAATTTGAGAATGGTTAACTGAGTATGCAAATTCTGTTACCGACACAGCCCTATGTGTGATGTGACATGCGTGTGGTAGGGACATGGCGTGTGATAGGGACATGCATGTGGTGGGACACGGCGTGTGATAGGGACATGTGTGTGGTAGGACATGGCATGTGATAGGGACATGCGTGTGGTAGGACATGGCATGTGATAGGGACATGCGTGTGGTAGGACATGGCATGTGATAGGGACATGCGTGTGGTAGGACATGGCGTGTGATAGGGACATGCATGTGGTAGGACATGGCATGTGATAGGGACATGCGTGTGGTAGGACATGGCATGTGATAGGGACATGCGTGTGGTAGGACATGGCGTGTGATAGGGACATGCATGTGGTAGGACATGGCATGTGATAGGGACATGCGTGTGGTAGGACATGGCGTGTGATAGAGACATGCGTGTGGTAGGACATGGCATGTGATAAAGACATGCGTGTGGTAGGATATGGCTTGTGATAGGGACATGCGTGTGGTAGGACATGGCATGTGATAGGGACATGTGTGTGGTAGGACATGGCGTGTGATAGGGACATGCGTGTGGTAGGACATGGCATGTGATAGAGACATGCATGTGGTAGGACATAACGTGTGATAGGGACATGCGTGTGGTAGCACATGGTGTGTGATCGTGACATGCGTGTGGTAGCACATGGTGTGAGATCGTGACACGCGTGTGGTAGACTGGGGGGGCGGGGCAGATTTGTGCAGTTGTATATGTCTGCTTTATGAGTGTGGTTATGTAAATGTGTTAATGTTGATTTATGCACAGAGACTCGTCTCCCAGATGGTGTGAATATTTTTTCCTTTTCTATCTCTCCTACCTCTTTTCAAAATTTTATGAAATGACAAATTTAATTTATGGAAATGTGTGGGGAAGAGATGTGTGGGGAAGTGGTGAGAAAAGCTGTTATTTGTGAATTTGCAGTGATAAATGAAAAAAAACAGTTTTGAATGTTTTATGAACTTGGGCATCGCAGTGAAAATAAGCGACAGCTTGCAGAACAAGGTCACACTTCTGCAGTAAGGAGACCAGGGTACCCTGCAGTCAGGAGACCGGGGTACCCTGCAGTAAGGAGACCGGGGTACCCTGCAGTCAAGAAACATGGATGCTGTAGGAGAGGGACAGACCCCTGGCCCCTGCCCTGTAGGAGAGGGCAGATGATGTAATCTCAGCTTTTTGTGATATTGTTCCCCATCTCCAGAAGTATTGACTCCCTCCGCAGAGTAATGGCCGCTCTCACGGCATAGATGAGCGAACTCCGGCAGGAGTGAATCACGCCAGCTGTCTGCTGAGTTGCATAAACCCAGCTCTGCTTTTCACTGATGGTCCATTTCATTTATTACAGGCTGGCTTCTCTGCCAGGATCTGCGAATCTTCTCTTATTTTTCTCTTTTCTTCTGCGAGTGTGATCTGCCCGTGGGTTTGGGTCTCGTAGGACAGTGTGCTTTGCAGCCCTGCGCTGGAGCAGATGCAATTCACTGCACTTCAGCACGTCTGATAGCTCCAGCAGCGCAGCTCAAAACTTGTATTGAGTTTACTTTCCTGAGAGAGAGATGACGGAACCCAGAAGATTGGTTCAAGCGGCGACCTCCGACATTTCCGTACATTTCTCATGAAACACGAATCTGTGGGGATTTAATGTCATGGTTCGTGGGTTTTTATGTTCTTTTCCGTTGCGGTTCTCGTCCTTATTTCCCGATTGAGAATCTATCCGAATTTTTCCACATTCCTTTCCGGGGTTTGTTTTCCCTCATTATTGTTTTCACCTGTGCTTCTACCTGCGGGGTATTTAAGTTCCTCACTTCCACTTTCCCGGTGCTTCTTTGTCATTCAACATTACATTGAGCCAGGTATAGCCAGGTATAGCCAGGTACTAGCAACCTTGTGATATTAAACACTATTTATGTTCACGGGGGACTTGCTATTAGCTTTTAGTTCAGGTATAGGTATTATTCCTCCGAATGTATGTGCCGAAGGTGTTCTTTTTTTTGCTAAGTTTCCCGTTTTGGCTCCAGTATTGAGCTCGGGAGATTTAGTTTGTCTTTCACTCGTTATTTGAGTTCGCCCTATTTTAGTGGGTTGATTTTTATTTAGCTGTTTAGCCACAAGGAATTTGTTTCTTGTCTTTTATTTTTTTGCATTAATTTTGTTATTCCCTTTATTGGTCCTCTCTCGTGAGTGACTTGTTTCTGATCCCCCTGCCTTTGCGTTTGATTATCCGCCACTAAAATCCATTACATTTAAAGGCCACATTGATACCGAAATCCTCCTCTCCTGGACCTGCAGTGTTTATTACAATATCTGAAATGCTGACACATCTTTGCTGACTTGATTACAGGCAGCTAACCAGGCCTTTTCTCTGTTTGGATGGATTTCATAAAGCCTTTTATCTGGGGAAACGTGCTGTGCTGTCAAACCAGGTGTTAAAACAACAGTACCTGGAATTCTACCAACTTCTCTGTACCTGGAATCAGGCCTGTATGCATTAATCTGCACAAGAGCCTGTGGTGGGGGAGCTTCCTGCCATTGACCTTCGACCTCTGAACTCACTTTCTGTCAGTGTCCTGTCTATGTGTTCACTGAGTGCAAATATCTTGGAGGACCAAGGGAGCGATTTGTCTCACAGTCTAAATAAGTTTTTATTTTATTTTTTAAATAATTGATTAGTAATGGCTCGGCAGTCAAGAAAATATTCGGATGAAAATGCAACGAGTCAATTTAGTGAAAAGTTGTTTTATATCAGGCTGCCCCCCTCTCTCCATTGGCACTTTCTTTTGCATGTTTATAAAGTACCTTCAGCATTCCTTCCAGAAGTTACCTTAGCAGATTAAATTATTTAATGAATGTTCTTCTTGTATGCC
>CM040406.1:57250670-57335670 GCA_022702515.1 Ilyophis sp. 1 JC-2022
TATCACATTGTGTGCCGCCATAAGCCTTCGAGGGCTTCTGCATCATCATGCAAAACTAGGTCCATACAATACCCAACATATAATCACATTTCTAGATGCTCTCCATAATATAGTTGTACAGAACAGACCAGATCAGCCCAGGTTTGTTGTTGTCTGGGATAATGTCAGTTTCCATCGGGCTGCTCTGGTCCAGACCTGGTTCACCAACCACAATCAATTGGAAGTGGTATACTTGCCCCCTTACTCACCATTTTTAAACCCTAAAGAGGAATTTTTTTCGGCTTGGAGATGGCGTGTATATGACCACCAACCACATGCCCGCATGCCTCTTCTGCAGGCAATGGAACAGGCCTGCGGCGACATTGAGGTGAGGTCAATCCATGGATGGTTTCGGCATGCAAGGGGATATTTTCCCCGGTGCCTAGCGGGAGAAGACATTGCTTGCGATGTTGATGAGGTCCTGTGGCCAGACCCCAACAGACGGCGGTATAGATGCCCACCTATGCACAATTGGCATGATTTTCTGTGTTTACAGTATAGTGTATTTTATTTTATTTATTATTATTTTTTTTTATCTTTGCTTTATCTGAACACAGTACTGCAATGTACGATATTGAGTAGGCCTATTTGCTTTTTTGGTTGTTGTGAAAACGTGCCTAATAAAAACAGTGAAAATCAAAGACTGCAGTGTTTTATATAAAGTAGACTAGTGTGTTGCTGCTGATCTGAAAGTGTATTCATATGATGCAAGTGTGTACCATTTTGTCTTCAGAGTTACATTTTGACAAAGGATTGTTAGGTTTTGATAGCAGAGTTTAGGTTTTGATAGGAGAGTTTCAATTTGACATAGATGTGAAGGGTATATTTCCCAGTGTTGTGTCTTGTTTGCTTGTGTGTAAAGTTTTGACACAATGAGCGAAGTTTTGCAAAACGTGTTCAAGCAACGGGCAAAAACTGTAAGCAAAACTCTTTATAGCCTTTTTTTATGATAAATATTAACCATGTTAGTCTCCCTGGACAAGAGTATCTCAGTCCAGAAAATTGAGTCATTAAATAATAAATCAGCATCATGATCATAGTGAGGTTGAAAGTGCATTTGGCTGCAGAGCAAACAGTTGTCCTGAGAGAGCTGCTCTTTAAGTGCTAACTGCGTCTCACCCTGGATAACAGAATCTGCTAAACTACCCCCTCCCCTCTAACCCTACCCTACCCCCCTCGCTCCTAACCCTACCCTACCCCCCTCGCTCCTAACCCTAACCAAACCCTGTTCCTGAAGATCTGCGGTCCTGCAGGTTTTCATTTTAATTCTAATTTGGCACACCTAGCTGTTAAATAAAGAGTGCTTTGTTAGGTTAAGAGTAAAAACCTACAGGACGGTAGATCTCCAGAAACAGGGTTGGGGACCACTGCCCTACACTCTACCCACTACACCCTACCATCTTGGCTCTCTCAGCTCCAGGGTTTAACCTGACATATATGCATTCAGGCATCATAACGCTGGATTGGCCCGGTTGTTGCTTAGAAACAGCATTTGAAATGAAAGTGAACAGACCAGCACTTTGCACTACCAATTTCTTCTCATAGCAAACATATTGTTTCTTTAACAACATTTTTCAGCTCTTATCAGCCCACAAAAACCTCTTTCACAAGGGCTCTGAGTTTATCACACACCCTTAGCCTTTCTCTGAAGTGGGTTCAGTTGAGCCCCTCTCTCAAAAAGACAAAATTTGTGAAGTTTGTTGATCTCAGTTTCTTGACAGTTTCTTCCATTTCAGCCCATTGAGGTCGGAGCCAGCTCTTAGTGCTGTAGAATAAATGGCCTCTTGATCATTTCTCTGAAAATTACCCTTTTTGTCCGATTGCTAGTGTGGTAGGAAGGCCTGTACTTGGAAGACTTTGAGCCATATTTTTTTTCCATTTTGTTACAATTAGCTTAACAGTGCTAACCCTAACACTAGCCTAACTCTAATGCTAATGCCTGCACACATCTCACCTATCAGGACATCCACAATCAGATTGTTCTCCTCTTCTTCTATGGATGGGTGTGATTATGTGCTTACATTGTGCTTTAGTGGATGGTGTGTTTCCATAAGTGTGCTTTTTGAGTGTGGTTAGTGGATGTGATTGATGGTTGTGGTTAGTGAGTGTGGTTAACATGTTTGTGGGTGTGTTTCATGAGTGTGGTTGGTGGATGTGATTGATGGTTGTGGTTAGTGGGTGTGGTTAACATGTTTGTGGGTGTGTTTCATGAGTGTGGTTGGTGGATGTGATTGATGGTTGTGGTTAGTGGGTGTGGTTAACATGTTTGTGGGCGTGGTTACTAGGTGTGGGTAACATGTTTGTGAGCGTGGTTAGAATAGAATAGAATAGAATGACATAGAATAGAATAACTTTTATTTTTCCGTTTGGGAACTTCAGTTCTGTAGTTTCCAGCAGTAAAAAAAAACATAGACAGTGGGGCAGACCCACAAACACAAACAAACATGTTCAATAAAGACATTCAATGATGTTTCACATTATAGTGAAGGTATGTGTGATTATGATTATACTATTATTATTAGTATTATAATCAAAATTATATTATATTGAATTAATTAAATATTAAAATTGAGCATCAAAAGCAATAACAGTTTCTCATCTGCCTTTACTGTCTTGAGATGTCCAATGTCATTAAGCAGTCTAACAGCTGTAGGGACAAAGCTGTTTTGGGCACTTTTTGCTTTAAGAGGCAAAGACCTTAATCTTTGACCTGATGGAAGAGTCTCAAAGAGAAAGTTCAGGGGTGTGATGTTGGTTTTGTTGGTTCCCTATGATTTTAGTAGTCTGTACTGTCACCCTCTCCAGCATCAGTTGCCTGATTTCACTTAATGAGCCAAACCAAGCTGTTGGGCTAAAGATCAGCACTGACTCAAGGAAGCAGGTGTAAAATGCTTGTAGTACTGACTGGCTCACGTCCAAATTCCTGAGTTTACGGTGGAAATACAGCCTTGACTGATACTTTGCATGCACTCCATGACAGTTTGCCTCAAAGGTCCATTTATTATCAATGATGGTACCCAAATATCTGTACTCTTCCACTCTTTCAACACTTTTGGCTCCGATGGTAAGGAGCCTCAGTGGGGACGGCTCAAGCCGTGAGTTGATGGAGATTTCTTTCGTTTTTTCCACATTCAAGTCCAAGAAATTGACTTCACACCACTGTTGGAAATGGCTTGTCAGCCAGATTGAAGCTTGTCATCAGAGTTGGATGAGTCCACAATTATTGTATCATCTGAGTACTTGATGAATGTGATCTCAGGACAGTTGCTTTGGCAGTCATCGGTGTAGATTGTGACTAACACTGGAGAAACTAGCGAGCCTTGTGATGAGCCAGTAGAGATGGTCTTGGTGGTGCTGCAGTGGCCTTTATATCTAACCCACTGAGGTCTGTCAGTGAAGAAGGACATGACCCAGAGAATAAGATGAGGGTTGAGGTTCATCTTCTGCAGCTTCTGAGCCATTAGGTGTGGTTGGATTGTGTTGAACGCACTAGAGAAGTCTACAAACACCAGTCTGATGTAGGACTTTGGCGTGTCCAGATGGGATTGGATCAGGTGATGCAGTGTCAGGAGAGCATCGTGTACACGTGTACATTGATGTTGCTGCTCTCCTCAGTTAGAAACAATATTTCTGATGTTACATCATCCCTTGTGGATGATTAATGGATGTGATTAATGGGTATGGTTAGTGGGTGTGGTTTAATGGCTGTTAAATTCTCTTTACAGTTAGAGATACAGTATGTCCATGTGTTGAGGGAATATATTTTCTTCTTAATGAAGGAGTACTTGGCACACCCCCACAAAAATATATTTACAGCTCTATTCTGTGTTGCTCAAAATGTAATTAAAGATGCTATTGTTTCATGATAAAAGGTTATTTACTGCAGCAGTTTTGAGTCTTAACCTTGAAGATAGTTTGTTGGTGGCAGTCCGTTCGGAACATCGGGCGGTGTCTCTCACTGCTGGAAAAAACCCAACAGACTCAACGCTACACATCCTGCCAAATTACAGCCCTGCTCCAGGGATACTTTCCCTGAGGGAAAAACTCATCTGCCTTTTCCCGTTATAACCAAAATGGCCACAAATTAACTTCAATTATTAATGTCATCTCATGATTTACATGTTTGCCTTGTGTGAAAATGAGTGATAAATGATGTGGCCTATATAAACTAATGCACTGTGTGATTATGAGCTTAATTAACATGCAGGGTGTGTACAGAACACAGTTGCGTTAAAAAGCCTTATGACGGCGATTATAGATAAAACGTGCTGCTTTTTTGGATTGGGGTAGTGATTCATTGTCAGACTGTTAGCACAGAGGAGAATGCACAGGGGTGTGTGTGTGTGTGTGTGTGTGTGTGTGCGTTTGTGTGTGTGCGTTTGTGTGTGTGTGTGTCAGGCTTTTAGCTCAGAGGAGAATGAACAGGAGTGTGTGTGTGTGTGTGTGTGTGTGTCAGGCTTTTAGCTCAGAGGAGAATGAACAGGAGTGTGTGTGTGTGTGTGTGTGTGTGTGTGTGTGTGTGTGTGTGCGTGCGTGCGTGCGTGCGTGCGCGTGTGTGTGTGTGTGTGTGCGTGCGTGCGTGTTTGTGTGTGTGTGTGTGTGTGTGTGTGTGTGTGTGTGTGTGTATCAGGCTGTTAGCTCAGAGGAGAATGAACAGGGCAGCTACATTTTAAATGTGTACATGATTCACCCTGTGAAATAATTTATAGATGAATATTAATATTTCCCTTTTTCTACATTTCTGACTGGGAAAATAACATAAAGTATTTATGAACAAGAGATCTGGAGGACTGAGGGGGTGTGTCTTACGGTGAAAAATATTCATAAGTGCGATTTTGAAGGACAGCCTTATTGATGGATTCACACTAGCGTTAGTTAGCTAGCTCGCACAACCATGTAGAATTGTATGGAAAATGACACTGAATTTGACATCGATGACATCACAACCAGCTGGATCAGTGGTTGGTTTACAGTGATTCATAGTTAATGTCAGTGATGAAAACATCACACCTCATTCTCAAGAGAAAAATCTGAAGCTGGAAGCTGGCTATCTCGGTTGGCAAGCTACTGATTAAGTAGTAAGATAGAAAACAGAGTAAGATAGATTGCGGTCTTGCCCATTTAATTTTCTCATTATCTGAAAACAGTAATTAATTTTGCATTGACAGAGCAAAGAGTTATCCGGCTAACTTTGCTAATTACTTCATCTGAGCAAGGATGTGTTCCTCTTCTTGCCCTCTCTCTTTCTCTCTGTCTCTCTCTCTCATCCTCTCTTTCTCTGTTTCTCTGTCTCTCTCACCCTCTCTTTCTATCTCTCTCTGTCTCTCTCTCGCCCTCTCTTTCTCTCTCTCTCTGTCTCTCTCTCGCCCTCTCTTTCTCTTTCAAGGTCAGAGGATGGTCTGGAGGAAGGACCGTGGGTGTGGAAAAAACTGATTTTCCACAACCCTGTGATCATATCAGAGCCATTGAGGTCAGTCACCCTGCAGCGGCGGTTTGTGGAGGCAGGCATCAGTAAGCTGGCTCACCTGCGTCAACCAGGGGGGTGCAGTTTGGTCACAGCCCAGAGACTAGCAGGTTGCACAGGGGTACAGTCTATTAGAGTCTTGGAGAGGATCCTGGGGGATGTAAGGCAGGCTTTTCCTGGGCTGCAGAGGGGAGTGATTAACCAGGCACCTGAAGGAGAGCTCCCAGAGTTCCCGATCGTTTATGTGACAGCAGCAGTAGAGGAGTGGCAGGAAGGGGGAGGGAAGCTTTTATCTTTCAAGTCTCCGTGTTTGGGGAAGTTTCAGGGGGTGAAGGGGAAAGACTTGTATGCAGTGTGCATGAAGGTCAGGCACATGAGAGCGTTATGGGGGAAAAAAGAGCATCAGTGGCAGGAAGAGCTAGGTGACCAAACAATGGCTGGGTACAGGTGGAGGGTGTTGTACAAGACCCTCATCCCTAAGAGAACTGGGGATCTGCAGTGGAGGGTTTTGCATGGAGCGGTGGCCACTAAGGTTTGGTTAGCACATGTCGACTCTGGGGGGGGTGAAGGATGTCCATTTTGTACATGCCAGGAAACTGTGTCGCACCTCTTTGTGGCATGCGAGAGGTTGCGAGAAATGTTTATGTTATTGAAAACAGTGTGTTTGTGGCTGGGGGTGTTTTGTTCTGTGGGGAACTTTGTCTGTGGACTAAGGTACAGTTTCCAGCAGCACTACAGGGTGGTATTGTTATATTTGGAACCATTAGCTCAATACATCAGACAAAATGAAGATATCAGGGGAATTACTATTAAAAGGACGGAGCATAAATTGGCCTGCTACGCCGACGACATTTTGATCTATCTAGGGCAGCCAACATACTCCTTATCTAAATGGATGCAATCATTTGAACAATATGGTCAATTATCAGGATATAAAATCAACATAGGTAAAAACCCAATTACTCATATAACTATAACTCTAGCCCACCAGAGCAGACTCCCCTTGACATGGCAAACGGAGTCTTTCAAATATTTGGGCATCAACAAACCAAAAGATCTTGCAAAATGAACAAAATGAAACTCTCTACCTATATATAAAAAAATTAAGAAAGATATAGCACGATGGAACCTAATTCCTTTCTTCAGTCTCAGCTCAATCATTTAAATCCATCAAAATGAATATACTGCCCAGCTGCTATACCTTTTTCAGACCCTACCAATAGAAATGAACCAAAACCAATTCACTGAATGGGACAAAATGTTATCAAGGTATATATGGCAACTAGCTTTGCCACTAGCCAAGGAAAAAGGGGGATGGGGCCTACCTTCTCTTAGAAACTATTATTTTGCAGCACAGATGATGATATGCTGGTGCAACCCATCATATAATCCTCAATGGAAAAACATTGAAGAGAAAATACCTCCCATTCCCATACAGGCAATCTTAGCTGATAACAACCTACAAAGGTGCATACAGTGCCCTCCACTATTATTGGCACCCAGTAAAAAGGGTTATAAAAAAATTACCATTTGGTGAATTAGCTTAATCTCACACAGAAAAAATTAGAAAAATCCAACCTTTAACTGAAGTAAATAGTACTAAATTTAGTCCCACCCCCCAATTCCCATAGAGATCCATTCAAATGCAGAGACATCATAGTATCGCTTGTAAGAGTACCAGCAAATAAGATATCAAGAGTTTTTTTGATACTGTTGGGATATTGTTACAGACATCATGAAGTCATGGCATGCAAAAAATATGCGATCAAATATTCAAAATGATTAATTTATTGTATATATAAATGCAGGGGTGCCAATAATTGTGTCCAACGTGGTTTTGTTAAAAATAATTATTTCTTGCTGAGGGATTTTTTTTTCTCATAATAAATTTACTTCAATTAAAGGTTGGATTTTTCTCATTTTTATTTATTAATGTATAATTTTTTACTCATCTTTACCAGGGGTGCCAATAATTGTGGAGGGCACTGTAAATACTATTGATAACCCATGGGTGAAATGGACTCTTGAAATATAGAAAAAGTATTATAAAAAAATATTAATTAAAGGGAGATATTTTGGTTAAAAGCCTGGTTAAAAGGCTCTCACCATAAAATGGTTGTCGCAGGTGAGCCCAATCTTGAATGAATAGATGAACATTACAAAGGATATTCATAGTATGGAGAAATGATCAGCATTCACTGGGTTGGAACAGTTTGTTTCACGATGGAAAGGCTGGGTTGAATATGTACTATAACCCTAACCCTAACCCTAACCCCTCACCCTAACCCTAACCCTAACCCCTAACCCTAACCCCGTAGACTTGATTTTGTTTCCACTGATTGATGATGACGTTATAAGTGAAAGATTACTCCCTAATTGTATATAATTAGTTTTTTTTATTTTTTTATTTTTTTATTGTACATGTTATTTCTGAGAAGTGAGATTTATGACAAACATGAATATGTGATGTACACTGTTCTGTAGAAATGTCTCTGCTGAATGCCAAAAATCTTTTTTATTAAAAATAAAATAAAAAAGGTCACAGCGGCTTGATTGTCAAATTGGGTTTTGCTTTTACCCAGTTTCCCATTGTCTTGCCTTTGCTCACTTGAAAATTGCTAAACAAAAGAGAATGTCATCCCAACTTTATATTAAAAAATACAAATTGGTCCTGCCCACACACCTTCAAACTTAAATGATTGACATGTTTTTTATTCAATCTGTTTTGTTTCTATCTGCAGTCCTTCTTAAGGTCAGTTCAGACAAAAGATTTGCAACGTAAAAAACCCTTTTTGAATGTTACATGAGTTTTCTGATTTTGCAAACAAGTCACCAGTTTCAGCTCGTCTTGTCACAAATTTTTGGTCAGAATTGGCCTTTAGACTTTCACTGGCTTTCAGAAACAAAACCATGATATAAGTGTCTGAAAAACACTCAACTCACCATACAAATACAGCTGTAGCAAATACGAAATATATAAATACATATCATTTGCTCAAAAAGGGTTTTAACAGGACCTTGTGAATATGTGGTTTCCATGCAGACTAGCCTTCACCAGAACAAAGGCAAAAATTGTCAAAATGTCACCATGACAGCCCGATTCGTATGAATTTTTAATACACTCATCCAAAAAAAATTTTTTTGTAGTTTTAAAAAGCACCACCAAAGTTCTTATTAATTTATTTTTACTTTGAAAAGTGTACGTAATTTCCACAGCACAGGTACTGATATGTACAGCTTTTCCACCCTAGCTCCCCAGTGGTGGAACGAACTTCCCATTCCCCTACGCTCAATACCAACCCTGCCTGCTTTCCGTCGTGGCCTGAAAACACACCTTTTCAGGCTCCACCTGGACTAATACTTATCTAGGACCTCATGGTATGTCTTCTTGTCGAACTGTGTACTCAAGTTTATACTATTTAGAACAGAATTGTAGTAGAGCTGATTTACCCAGTTCACTGTGAACTGCACTGTGTTCATTACTAGGGATAGCTGATACTGTATGGGAAGAATGTGCTTTCTTATCTGTTCTGCAGTTACTTTGATGACCTTTCTATATGCACTTACTGTACGTCGCTTTGGATAAAAGCGTCTGCTAAATGACTGTAATGTAATGTAATGTACATGCTTCACAAACAGACTGCCATCTTCTTTTGGGACAGAAATGACCCAGGTAGCCACAAGGGTCTGGCCCAGACTCGGCTCAGTGTCGGCCTTAAATTAGGGCCTGATTCTGGGCCAAGTGATGTGGCGATGAGTCCGGGCTGCCACATCCATGCCGTATGTGATTAACTGCACCAGCACTGACCCACATGCTGCTGGACTCAGGCCAAACCCGGACCAGACCTGGCCAGAGAGGCTTATTTTGTTCATTTTCACCAACCCTGCACTCCACCTGAAGCAAATTATTGTCTTCATAGATGTAAAAAACAAATTTTTTTTGTATTATTGCTTAGAATACATAACAATATTACAGTTAAGTCCTAATGACTCGGACCACAGCACTCTGCCCAGAATCGTGCCGTAATTCAAGGCCGACACTGAGTCAGTGTAGCTATCCAGCAAACTCAGTAATCCTGCTTCGTAGTTTATCCCCAGGCCTTAGAGTATTGTAGAGCAAGCTGTATACACAAAGTCATGCTTCTTTGGATCAATAAAGTTCCAACTCTACCATGTACTTTATAACCTCAGCAGGATTGAGCTCTCAGACAGGGACTGAGGTCTGTATTGTAACTAAGTGCTGTTGGGAAAACAATAATAGGTTCACAAAAGAAAAGGAATTCCTTTGTGATATTTCTCATTTATTTCCTGTATCTCTGAAAATAGTTTACAAATAATAGTGAATTGAATTGAATGAGTGCATACTTCTCTATTGAATTGAATCAGTGCATACTTCTCTATATTGACTATTTGTTTAGAATTGTATAAAACCCGTGCACATGCACACACTCCATGGCATGTTATAATAATTGTTGTTCATTGTGAGCGTGTAGCGTAATGCATTTCTGCATCTGCCTGAGTTCCAGGCTGCTGCAGATTTAATTGGCCATTGCCGTGGATACGCACCCCCATAGTCAATTCCTATTGAAAATAAATAATACATAAAATAAATAAAAGTGACAGTAGCAATGGAAATGGGCGTCGACCTCTCATCCACGGTCTGGGAAACGTGTGCATTCTGCTGAAGTCGTGATGCCGAGCAGGAGAGAGGTGGAGGGGTGGTGCAGAGCAGGAGAGGGTTGGAGGAGGTGGTGCAGAACAGGAGAGGGGTGGAGGAGGTGGTGCAGAGCAAGAGAGGGGTGGATGAGGTGGTGCAGAGCAAGAGAAGGGTGGATGTGGTGGTGCAGAGCACGAGAGGGGTGGATGAGGTGGTGCAGAGCAGGAGAGGGGTGGATGAGGTGGTGCAGAGCAGGAGAGGGGTGGATGAGGTGGTGCAGAGCAGGAGAGGGGTGGATGAGGTGGTGCAGAGCAAGAGAGGGGTGGATGAGGTGGTGCAGAGCAAGAGAGGGGTGGATGAGGTGGTGCAGAGCAAGAGAGGGGTGGATGAGGTGGTACAGAGCAGGATGGGGTGAATATCAGAGAAAAGAATGACAGTGACATAAGTCAATTTTTTCTTTGGAGCTCGTCAAGATGAGATGATTTGAGCTCCGTTCACACCTGTAAAACAGCGAGGCACCCAGAGGGGATAAACGCAAGGCGTCTGGGGCTCAAAAGTGCAGAAAATGCTTCAAACTATAATAATTAGAGAAAAAGCTTGTGTTGTGTGTGATTTAAAAACTCGTCTCTCTATCGCCCCCATTCGGCTGTTCCTTCCTTTCTCTCTATTTTCTCATTCTGAAGAGAAGGTGGGGGGGGGAGGGTTTTGGGGTTCTGGTTAGTAGCAGGAGTTTCCAGCTCATAAATATTCATGAAGAGGTTTGTCCATAGATAAAACCCCCAGTGCGAGTGAGAGCACGGGACCAGTGACTGGGAGGGTTTGTTCAGTGTGAGGCATAGCTACACCAGTTCTACAGCAGTGTACACTGTGGCTGTTGGCTGTGTTCAGTGTGAGGCATAGCTACACCAGTTCTACAGCAGTGTACACTGTGGCTGTTGGCTGTGTTCAGTGTGAGGCATAGCTACACCAGTTCTACAGCAGTGTACACTGTGGCTGTTGGCTGTGTTCAGTGTGAGGCATAGCTACACCAGTTCTACAGCAGTGTACACTGTGGCTGTTGACTGTGTTCAGTGTGAGGCATAGCTACACCAGTTCTACAGCAGTGTACACTGTGGCTGTTGGCTGTGTTCAGTGTGAGGCATAGCTACACCAGTTCTACAGCAGTGTACACTGTGGCTGTTGGCTGTGTTCAGTGTGAGGCATAGCTACACCAGTTCTACACCAGTGTACACTGTGGCTGTTGACTGTGTTCAGTGTGAGGCATAGCTACACCAGTTCTACAGCAGTGTACACTGTGGCTGTTGGCTGTGTTCAGTGTGAGGCATAGCTACACCAGTTCTACAGCAGTGTACACTGTGGCTGTTGGCTGTGTTCAGTGTGAGCCATAACTACACCAGTTCTACACCAGTGTACACTGTGGTTTTGTGGGACTGAGGTTGCAGGTTTTATTCCCAGATTGGGCTCTTCTGTTGACATGTGCTGTTTATTAAGTAAATGAATAACGTATGAATTACGGATTATGATTCTGAATACCTTCTGAGCCTCTCAGCAGGTAGAGGTTTTACAGGATATTAATAAGGTTGGGGGAGTGGGGGTAGAGGAGTGGGGGAGTGGAGGTAGAGGGGCGGGGGAGTGGGGGTAGAGGGGCGGGGTGAACACAGCAGGGTGTAATACTCACTCAGCAGTGAACAGCAGGGTGTTATACTCACTCAGCAGTGAACAGCAGGGTGTTATACTCATTCAGCAGTGAACAGCAAGGTGTTATACTCACTCAGCAGTGAACAGCAGGGTGTTATACTCATTCAGCAGTGAACAGCAAGGTGTTATACTCACTCAGCAGTGAACAGCAGGGTGTTATACTCATTCAGCAGTGAACAGCAGGGTGTTATACTCACTCAGCAGTGAACAGCAGGGTGTTATACTCATTCAGCAGTGAACAGCAGGGTGTTATACTCACTCAGCAGTGAACAGCAGGGTGTTATACTCATTCAGCAGTGAACAGCAGGGTGTTATACTCATTCAGCAGTGAACAACAGGGTGTTATACTCACTCAGCAGTGAACAGCAGGGTGTTATACTCATTCAGCAGTGAACAGCAGGGTGTTATACTCATTCAGCAGTGAACAGCAGGGCGTTATACTCACTCAGCAGTGAACAGCAGGGTGTTATACTCACTCAGCAGTGAACAGCAGGGTGTTATACTCACTCAGCAGTGAACAGCAGGGTGTTATACTCACTCAGCAGTGAACAGCAGGGTGTTATACTCATTCAGCAGTGAACAGCAGGGTGTTATACTCACTCAGCAGTGAACAGCAGGGTGTTATACTCATTCAGCAGTGAACAGCAGGGTGTTATACTCATTCAGCAGTGAACAGCAGGGCGTTATACTCACTCAGCAGTGAACAGCAGGGTGTTATACTCACTCAGCAGTAAACAGCAGGGTGTTATACTCACTCAGCAGTGAACAGCAGGGTGTTATACTCACTCAGCAGTGAACAGCAGGGCGTTATACTCACTCAGCAGTGAACAGCAGGGTGTTATACTCACTCAGCAGTGAACAGCAGGGTGTTATACTCACTCAGCAGTGAACAGCAGGGCGTTATACTCACTCAGCAGTGAACAGCAGGGTGTTATACTCACTCAGCAGTGAACAGCAGGGTGTTATACTCACTCAGCAGTGAACAGCAGGGCGTTATACTCACTCAGCAGTGAACAGAAGGGCGTTATACTCACTCAGCAGTGAACAGCAGGGTGTTATACTCACTCTGCAGTGAACAGCAGGGCGTTATACTCACTCAGCAGTGAACAGCAGGGCGTTATACTCACTCAGCAGTGAACAGGAGGGTGTTATACTCACTCAGCAGTGAACAGCAGGGCGTTATACTCACTCAGCAGTGAACAGCAGGGCGTTATACTCACTCAGCAGTAAACAGCAGGGTGTTATACTCACTCAGCAGTGAACAGCAGGGTGTTATACTCATTCAGCAGTGAACAGCAGGGTGTTATACTCACTCAGCAGTGAACAGCAGGGTGTTATACTCATTCAGCAGTGAACAGCAGGGTGTTATACTCACTCAGCAGTGAACAGCAGGGTGTTATACTCATTCAGCAGTGAACAGCAAGGTGTTATACTCACTCAGCAGTGAACAGCAGGGTGTTATACTCATTCAGCAGTGAACAACAGGGTGTTATACTCA
Source organism: Ilyophis sp. 1 JC-2022 (assembly GCA_022702515.1). Taxonomy (NCBI): domain Eukaryota; kingdom Metazoa; phylum Chordata; class Actinopteri; order Anguilliformes; family Synaphobranchidae; genus Ilyophis; species Ilyophis sp. 1 JC-2022. The sequence continues at coordinate 57,264,027 of CM040406.1, forward strand.
CTCAGCAGTGAACAGCAGGGTGTTATACTCATTCAGCAGTGAACAGCAGGGTGTTATACTCACTCAGCAGTGAACAGCAGGGTGTTATACTCATTCAGCAGTGAACAGCAGGGTGTTATACTCATTCAGCAGTGAACAGCAGGGCGTTATACTCACTCAGCAGTGAACAGCAGGGTGTTATACTCACTCAGCAGTAAACAGCAGGGTGTTATACTCACTCAGCAGTGAACAGCAGGGTGTTATACTCATTCAGCAGTGAACAGCAAGGTGTTATACTCACTCAGCAGTGAACAGCAGGGTGTTATACTCATTCAGCAGTGAACAGCAGGGTGTTATACTCACTCAGCAGTGAACAGCAGGGTGTTATACTCATTCAGCAGTGAACAGCAGGGTGTTATACTCACTCAGCAGTGAACAGCAGGGCGTTATACTCACTCAGCAGTGAACAGCAGGGTGTTATACTCACTCAGCAGTGAACAGCAGGGTGTTATACTCACTCAGCAGTGAACAGCAGGGCGTTATACTCACTCAGCAGTGAACAGCAGGGTGTTATACTCACTCAGCAGTGAACAGAAGGGTGTTATACTCACTCAGCAGTGAACAGCAGGGCGTTATACTCACTCAGCAGTGAACAGCAGGGCGTTATACTCACTCAGCAGTGAACAGCAGGGTGTTATACTCACTCTGCAGTGAACAGCAGGGCGTTATACTCACTCAGCAGTGAACAGCAGGGCGTTATACTCACTCAGCAGTGAACAGCAGGGTGTTATACTCACTCAGCAGTGAACAGCAGGGCGTTATACTCACTCAGCAGTGAACAGCAGGGCGTTATACTCACTCAGCAGTGAACAGCAGGGTGTTATACTCACTCAGCAGTGAACAGCAGGGCGTTATACTCACTCAGCAGTGAACAGCAGGGTGTTATACTCACTCAGCAGTGAACAGCAGGGCATTATACTCACTCAGCAGTGAACAGCAGGGTGTTATACTCACTCAGCAGTGAACAGTAGGGTGTTATACTCACTCAGCAGTGAACAGCAGGGCGTTATACTCACTCAGCAGTGAACAGCAGGGCGTTATACTCACTCAGCAGTGAACAGCAGGGTGTTATACTCACTCAGCAGTGAACAGCAGGGTGTTATACTCACTCAGCAGTGAACAGCAGGGTGTTATACTCACTCAGCAGTGAACAGCAGGGTGTTATACTCACTCAGCAGTGAACAGCAGGGCGTTATACTCACTCAGCAGTGAACAGCAGGGTGTTATACTCACTCAGCAGTGAACAGTAGGGCGTTATACTCACTCAGCAGTGAACAGCAGGGCGTTATACTCACTCAGCAGTGAACAGTAGGGTGTTATACTCACTCAGCAGTGAACAGCAGGGCGTTATACTCACTCAGCCGTGAATAGCAGGGCGTTATACTCACTCAGCAGTGAACAGCAGGGTGTTATACTCACTCAGCAGTGAACAGCAGGGCGTTATACTCACTCAGCAGTGAACAGCAGGGTGTTATACTCACTCAGCAGTGAACAGCAGGGTGTTATACTCACTCAGCAGTGAACAGCAGGGCGTTATACTCACTCAGCAGTGAACAGCAGGGTGTTATACTCACTCAGCAGTGAACAGCAGGGCGTTATACTCACTGAGCAGTGAACAGCAGGGCGTTATACTCACTCAGCAGTGAACAGCAGGGTGTTATACTCACTCAGCAGTGAACAGCAGGGCGTTATACTCACTCAGCAGTGAACAGCAGGGTGTTATACTCACTCAGCAGTGAACAGCAGGGTGTTATACTCACTCAGCAGTGAACAGCAGGGCGTTATACTCACTCAGCAGTGAACAGCAGGGCGTTATACTCACTCAGCAGTGAACAGCAGGGTGTTATACTCACTCAGCAGTGAACAGCAGGGTGTTAACTCACTCAGCAGTAAACAGCAGGGTGTTATACTCACTCAGCAGTGAACAGAAGGGTGTTATACTCACTCAGCAGTGAACAGCAGGGCGTTATACTCACTCAGCAGTGAGCAGCAGGGCGTTATACTCACTCAGCAGTGAACAGCAGGGTGTTATACTCACTCAGCAGTGAACAGCAGGGTGTTATACTCACTCAGCAGTGAACAGCAGGGCGTTATACTCACTCAGCAGTGAACAGCAGGGTGTTATACTCACTCAGCAGTGAACAGCAGGGTGTTATACTCACTCAGCAGTGAACAGCAGGGTGTTATACTCACTCAGCAGTGAACAGCAGGGCGTTATACTCACTCAGCAGTGAACAGCAGGGTGTTATACTCACTCAGCAGTAAACAGCAGGGTGTTATACTCACTCAGCAGTGAACAGCAGGGTGTTATACTCACTCAGCAGTGAACAGCAGGGCGTTATACTCACTCAGCAGTGAGCAGCAAAGCGTTATACTCACTCAGCAGTGAACAGCAGGGTGTTATACTCAGCAGTGAACAGCAGGGTGTTATACTCACTCAGCAGTGAACAGCAGGGTGTTATACTCATTCAGCAGTGAACAGCAGGGCGTTATACTCACTCAGCAGTGAACAGCAGGGTGTTATACTCACTCAGCAGTGAACAGCAGGGCGTTATACTCACTCAGCAGTGAACAGCAGGGTGTTATACTCACTCAGCAGTGAACAGCAGGGCATTATACTCACTCAGCAGTGAACAGCAGGGCGTTATACTCACTCAGCAGTGAACAGTAGGGTGTTATACTCACTCAGCAGTGAACAGCAGGGCGTTATACTCACTCAGCAGTGAACAGCAGGGCGTTATACTCACTCAGCAGTGAACAGCAGGGTGTTATACTCACTCAGCAGTGAACAGCAGGGTGTTATACTCACTCAGCAGTGAACAGCAGGGTGTTATACTCACTCAGCAGTGAACAGCAGGGTGTTATACTCACTCAGCAGTGAACAGCAGGGCGTTATACTCACTCAGCAGTGAACAGCAGGGTGTTATACTCACTCAGCAGTGAACAGTAGGGCGTTATACTCACTCAGCAGTGAACAGCAGGGCGTTATACTCACTCAGCAGTGAACAGTAGGGTGTTATACTCACTCAGCAGTGAACAGCAGGGCGTTATACTCACTCAGCCGTGAATAGCAGGGCGTTATACTCACTCAGCAGTGAACAGCAGGGTGTTATACTCACTCAGCAGTGAACAGCAGGGCGTTATACTCACTCAGCAGTGAACAGCAGGGTGTTATACTCACTCAGCAGTGAACAGCAGGGTGTTATACTCACTCAGCAGTGAACAGCAGGGCGTTATACTCACTCAGCAGTGAACAGCAGGGTGTTATACTCACTCAGCAGTGAACAGCAGGGCGTTATACTCACTGAGCAGTGAACAGCAGGGCGTTATACTCACTCAGCAGTGAACAGCAGGGTGTTATACTCACTCAGCAGTGAACAGCAGGGCGTTATACTCACTCAGCAGTGAACAGCAGGGTGTTATACTCACTCAGCAGTGAACAGCAGGGTGTTATACTCACTCAGCAGTGAACAGCAGGGCGTTATACTCACTCAGCAGTGAACAGCAGGGCGTTATACTCACTCAGCAGTGAACAGCAGGGTGTTATACTCACTCAGCAGTGAACAGCAGGGTGTTAACTCACTCAGCAGTAAACAGCAGGGTGTTATACTCACTCAGCAGTGAACAGAAGGGTGTTATACTCACTCAGCAGTGAACAGCAGGGCGTTATACTCACTCAGCAGTGAGCAGCAGGGCGTTATACTCACTCAGCAGTGAACAGCAGGGTGTTATACTCACTCAGCAGTGAACAGCAGGGTGTTATACTCACTCAGCAGTGAACAGCAGGGCGTTATACTCACTCAGCAGTGAACAGCAGGGTGTTATACTCACTCAGCAGTGAACAGCAGGGTGTTATACTCACTCAGCAGTGAACAGCAGGGTGTTATACTCACTCAGCAGTGAACAGCAGGGCGTTATACTCACTCAGCAGTGAACAGCAGGGTGTTATACTCACTCAGCAGTAAACAGCAGGGTGTTATACTCACTCAGCAGTGAACAGCAGGGTGTTATACTCACTCAGCAGTGAACAGCAGGGCGTTATACTCACTCAGCAGTGAGCAGCAGGGCGTTATACTCACTCAGCAGTGAACAGCAGGGTGTTATACTCAGCAGTGAACAGCAGGGTGTTATACTCACTCAGCAGTGAACAGCAGGGTGTTATACTCACTCAGCAGTGAACAGCAGGGTGTTATACTCACTCAGCAGTGAATAGAAAAAGGGAAGGATAGAGGAAACATTCTTGTGGTGTAATTTGGGCTAATGCCCTTTCAAGCTTCTAAAAGAGTATCAATCTCATTGCTGGGCAGCTGCAGTCCAGTAGCTTCTCACGTTGCTTGAGCCTGTCAGCTGAAGGTCATGTCTTTTACAATTATCTCCTTAGCAGAGTTGGTTTATTTCTGTGTGTGTGTGTGTGTGTGTGTGTGTGTGTGTGTGTGTGTGTGTGTGTGTGTGTGTGTGTGTGTTTGGATGCATGTTTATGTGTGAGATAGTAAATATTTGTGTTACATTTGTTATATATTTATATATAAAGTAAATATATTTGTAATAAAGTAGTATATTTATAATTGCGATACATTGCAGTATTAATAGTAGCCTTTGGTAGTAAAATAGTTCTGGTCATGTAATCGTGATGATAGTGGAAATGTTTGCAATATGATAGTAAAAAGAGCAATAATGATATAGTGGTGGTAGATCCTGGAACTTGGAGATGAATGAGGTCTGAATATAATATTTTATGATATATTATAAGAATAAGTGCAGCGTTTAGCAGAATGATGAGATTGCATGACCCACTGGCTGTGGCAGCAGCAGTACTCCAGCTAGTCTTTAGGGGGGGTTTTGTGTAACATCTGTACATCTAAATGTCAGGTTTGTATGACGTCAGGGGTACTATTCAGATATGTCTCATCCTCACTGAAATCTTTGTTCTGCTGAATTACATTTAAATGAAATCATTTGATGAAAATGTCCGTTCAGTGCATGCATCTGGATCTCCAACACTTCCTCCGTGTCTCTGGCATAGAGAACCCTTACAGTTCAGTGCATACATCTTAGCTCTCTGGGTTACTTTTGAGTGCTTATTGTTCTCAAATATGCTTTTCATTATGTTGTACACGAACCTCTCACGGCACTAATAACATTCCTTCTGCTAGAGTTTCATTTCAGTCTTTTGGATTCATAAAATCAATAACCTTCTTTGTGAGAAACATCTCTGCCTCCAGTGTGATTGGCTGCACAATCACAATCATATGTGATTATGATTATATTATATTATATTATCATCATTGCATTATGCTCGGGAATGTCTGTTGGATCTGCAGCCACAAGGTTTACCATCGCTCTTCACCAGAGTTGAAGATGTTGGGACTGATCCAAGACTGCATGCAATCTTCAAAAGGCCACCAGGGAAGGAGAAGATAATGCGGGGGAGTGAGGCGGCGACTGGGGAGGCAGAGTTTGTGTGTTGGACTGGTTGATGACATTGGACATCTCGGGACAGCGGGGGCTATTTTTAATCATGACGTTTGGCTGTATTATTTGATATGTTTGTTTGTGTGTTGTGGGTCTGCCCCACTGTCTATGTCTTTTTTGTTGTTGCTGGGGCTACAACTGATGTTCCCTATCGGGAAAATAAAAGTTATTCTATTCTATTCTATTCTATTCTATATATATGATTGGCTGAACAATCACAAATCATATATGTGATTGGCTGCACAATCACAAATCATATATGTGATTGGCTGCACAATCACAAATCATACATGTGATTGGCTGCACAGTCACAAATCATACATGTGATTGGCTGCACAATCACAAATCATACATGTCTTCTCTCTAAAAGATGTTTAAACATTAAAGCAGTGTAAAACAAGTTAATGTTAATGTTAAAATTTACTCACATAATCTTATTCTGTCTGACCATTTCATCAGTACTCTGCATGTAAAATTAGCCCACCCTGTAGCATCTGAATTCAGAATGTATACAGGTTGCACTATCACTACCTCCACAACTAGAAACTTTATTCATGTGCTACCTGATTACTTATAGAAACTTCAGCTAGCTCCCTGTCAACCGATGATCTGGCAGAGAGATTAGCTACTGCTCTATGCAAAACCCTTGATGTAGTTGCTCCATTAAAAAGTTAAAAAGTAATTGAGAAGAGGCTTGCCCCCTGGTACACCGACCACACGTGGGCTCTTAAACAAAAGTCTCGTCAGCTTGAACGCAAATGGAATTCCACTAAACTGCATATATTCCACTTGGCCTGGAAAGAGAGTTTTAGTACCTCTCTCTCCAATGCTAGGTCCTCTTATTTTTCAAAGCTTATAGAAGAAAAGAAGACCAATCCCCGGTTGCTGAACTAATTAATAATCATGCAGCAACTAACCCTCAATTTTCAGTTTCATGTAGCAGTAATGGTTTTTAAAATTTCTTTAGTGGTAAAATAATTGGAATTAGGAAAAAAAATAACACAAGTTAGTGATCATGGTTTGGACAATATAGAACTGCCTTCTAGTCACACTGAAGGACTTGAATCGTTTACTCCCATACTTGAGAGCAAACTAATTTAGTTAGTTTCTTCTTCTAAATCATCCACCTGTCTTCTAAACCCCGTACCCCCAAAGTTACTGAAGGAGTTATTGCCTTTGCTCATCAAACCAATTATTCATTTAATTAACTCATCATTGTTAAATTGGCAGAATTAAGCCACTACTTAAGAAACCAAATTTTAATCCCACTGTCCTGGCTAATTATAGACCCATTTCAAACATTCCATTTTTATAAAAAAAATGTGAGAAATGTGTAGCGCAACAGCTTTCTTCATTTTTACATATTAATATCGTGTATGAGAGGTTTCAATCTGGGTTTAGGCAAAACCACAGCACTGAGACCGCCCTTGCCCTAGTAATGAAGGACTTGTTCCTCTCTCTGGATTGTGGCTGTATTTCTATTCTTGTTTTACTTAACTGCCTTTGATACTATAGACCATCATATTCTCCTCCGTAGGCTAAAACATTTAGTTGGTCTCACCGGGCATGCTCTTATGTGGTTTAAATCTTATCTCTATGATAGATCCCAGTTTGTTAGGGTAAACCATCAGTCCTCTGAATGTTTTAGGGTGAACTTTGGAGTACCACAAGGATCAGTTTTGGGTCCTCTGCTCTTTTCTCTGTACATGCTCCCTCTTGGGAACATTACAAGTAGACATGGTGTTAACTACCACTGCTATGCAGATGACACACAACTTTATATATCAGTTAAGCCAGGTGAAGTTGACCAGTCTAAATTTGAGACCTGTCTTAAAGATGTCTCAGGATGACCCAAAAGTTCCTCTTATTGAACTTATTGATATTAGTATAAGGTGCCAAATCTCTTTGAGATAAATGCTCACAGTTTTCCTTAAATTTAGATTGCTTCTGTTTCTGCTAACAAGGTTGTTAAAAACCTTGGTGTAACTATTGATTCAGACCTCTCCTTTTAGCTACATATTAACAATATTACAATAATGGCCTTCTTCCACCTGTGGAATATATCTAAATTAAGAAAGGTGTTGTCCTTAGAGGCTGCTGAAAAAAATGGTTCATGCTTTTGTAACCTCTCGACTAGATTACTGTAATGCCTTATTGTCTGGTTGCACTGGCTCAGCCCTGAATCATCTCCAACTTGTACAGAATGCAGCTGCTAGGGTTCTTTTCTAGAACCAGAAAATGGGAGCATATCAGCCCGGTGCTCAAAACTCTTCATTGGCTGCCTGTCAAATTCAGAATTGACTAAAAAATTTTACTTTTAGCGTTTAAAGCTTTAAATGGGTTGGCTCCAGAATATCTTAGTGATTTATTCATTCCTTACTGTCCTCCTAGATTACTTCGCTCTCAAAGTGCTGGCTGTTTGAAAATTCCTACTATATCTAAAATTACAATGGGTGGCAGAGCCTTCTCTTACAGAGCTCCTCTCTTATGGAATAATCTTCCCATGTATGTTTGGGCTTCAGACACACTTTCTGTCTTTAAGTGTAGACTAAAAATGTACCTCTTTAGTCAATCCTATAGTTAAGGATATCGGAGGGGGTGGCTAACCTTCTTTTTTTCTCCCTCACCCTGAGCTGCAGATTACTCCGGCCCGGCCCCCTTGCCCAGATCTGCTGACCACTCCAGTCATGCCCGTCGCCCTGAGCTTGCAAACTGCTCCAGTCCTGCCTCTCCCCTGGTTTATGCCCCTGCCTTGACGCAACTGGAGTTCCAGATGAGTGTAAGGTTCTGTGACTGTAGTCCACAGGTGTGTGAGATGGAAGGGGAGAGCTGTGAGATTTACCTGCTTGAATTAGCTGTTGTTGGAAGGGTCACTACAGTCTGTTCAAATGCAGCATTTCTAAATGAAGTGGAAACAAGCCTGCTAGCCGTTGGTATGAAGTGTGTAATGGCTCAGGGCTAAAACAAGCCTGCTAGCCGTTGGTATTAAGTGTGTAATGGCTCAGGGCTAAAACAAGCCTGCTAGCCGTCGGTATGAAGTGTGTAATGGTTCAGGGCTAACAGTCGCATATCAAGAGCACAGCCCAAGGTTTCTTCATTCAATTAGACCTGAAAATGAAAGAGTAAAATCAAGAGAGGCTTCTTTGGCTTCTAGCTGCACAGTTTCTGTGGCTATAGCGTGCTGTTTTATGTAAAAACCTGCCAAATTTATAGACCCCTGTGTTGAGCAAGAGCTCTCTGGATGATGGGATTTCATCCAGTTTTAAATTACTTTTTTTTTTGGTCCGACTGCCTCCCGCTACTCCACAGTCCATCTTTCACTAATATTCACTTACAATCCATTTTGTAACACGGGCCAATTTCACAGTGTTGAGTAGGCTTCTGAAGTGATGTGCAATTTATCAACGCTGTTTTCTTTTTTTACCAGCTGAGATTTGATTAAATACTTAAAATCATATTGTACTGCAATGATAGAATTGCTTTTTTGTTTTTGAAAGGGAAAAATAAAATTTATGAAATCAAAAATGGCCCTTGATTTGGTCTCAGTAAAGAGTGAGAAAACAACTATTAACTAGTGACCGTGCCACCGGCGGGAAGATTTTGTTCAACTGAGACATTCGTTGCTCCTGCAGCCAAACTACTAGTGGAAATCACAAACCCTGTGTTTTAACTTAATTGGTAGACGATTTGTGACAACTCTGCCGTATACGTGTCACTATTTTAATTTAACAAGCAACCCCCCCACCCAGTCTATACCTACCCATGCGTGACATAGTGGACAATAGTGTCTATGTTTGAACTCATAAATATATTTATTCATCATATAAAATTAGAATTCCGTCATAGCAACAAGATAAATGCAACAATAGCCTGATCGTATGCCAGAAAAAGCAGTGAAAAACCCTGCTAATTGTCTCATTATACCACATATTCTACAATGAATATCTGCTACTAAATATGAAGTAAATATACAATCCTACCATTGGTTTTACACATAGAGATGTTCCTTTAAAAATTCAGTGGTAATTTATTGAATCCGTTCTTTAGTAGTTCTGCATATCATCCTCAGATGTTGCTCACTTGTGGACATGGAGTTTATGATCCAGGAAATGTATAGATGTATAGAAGTTATATATTTTTTTTCATTTTCAGTATCTTTATTTAAGGCACTTTATTTTGACTTAAATCATGAAATCATGAAAACACCTGTCTTGTTTCATTTAAGCCATTTACCAAGTTTCTGTTTTCACACCTGGAGTTATAAAACCTACAGAGCACCCCCTAAATAGGTGAGAATTGACCAAATTTTCCATCTGCACATATAGGGGTTAAAACCTAAAGATTTTACCGTATTTCTAATGACTGTTCATAAAAGCTACCACAAATGATTTGGTTTATTGACTGTGCTAAATCCAGAGTTTTAGTTTTATTTCATTGTATCTAGTTTTATTTGAGAGAAAGAGAGAGAGAGAGAGAGAGAGAGAGAGAGAGAGAGAGAGAGAGAGAGAGAGAGAGAGAGAGAGAGAGAGAGAGAGAGAGAGAGAGAGAGAGAGAGAGAGAGAGTGAGAGAGAGAGAGAGAGAGAGAGAGAGAGTGAGAGAGGAGAGAGAGAGAGAGAGAGAGATTTTGCTCAAAGCTTAGTGGTGGACCCAAATAATGCTCACAGAGAATTCTTCATTCACATCAACACTCTGAATCCGGAATCGATCCAGTTCCGCCCAGAAACTGCTGAGGAGGAACAGGGACGAGCACCCAGCTTCATCCCCCCCCCCTCCCCCACCGGCTTTGCCCCAGTGCCTTCTGGGGGATTATCCACTTTGGGAGTCAAGGAGCACAGAAAGCCACTGTTCTGCTGAATTTGAGCAAAGTTACCCATTTGTAGCACGGTAGCAAAGTAGCTTTCAGCCCGGCTCACTGCCTGGGTGATGGGGAACACCACGTTTCCCACAGACTGAGGAATTAGATTCTCAGGAATGCGCCAACCTGTCATCCAAGTAGAATTGGATTGTAGTGGCAGGAAGCCGATTATGTTTCCTGGCTACAAGGGAAAAGGGAGCACTTTGCTCTATCACTCACTTCTGCACCTTTTCATGGAATTCTATTTAGAATATTTTATTATATTTTCTACCTTGCACTTTTCTTCATGGTTGTGGATTTGCTGGCCTGTACACTGTGCAGAGTGATAAATTCTGCACTTGCTTCTTCCTGATATGGATATAATTCTGGATATTGTCCAATCCAGCCACAGAAGAGGCTGCAGTGATAAGTGCTGGCTATGTTAAATCTGGGCTGTAGTAATACATGCTAACGAGCTACAGTGGTATGTGCTAACAAGTTGCAGTGATACATGCTAATGAGCTACAGTGGTATATGCTATTGAACTTCAGTGATACATGATAACGGGCAACAGTGGTATATGCTATTGAACTTCAGTGATACATGCTAACAGGCTACAGTGGTTTATGCTATTAAGTTGCAGTCATACATGCTAACGGGCTGCAGTGGTACACAATGTCAGATCTCAGCCTGCTTTTCACCGTCTCGATTTGAGGTCCTGCAGGATAGGTTTGAATGCCGCAGAATGCCGCTGTGATTCCGCTAATTTCTGGAGAGTGTCCGTGATTACGCTTTGAGAGCAGAGACGCATTTTAGAAATGGCACCGTTCTCCTGCCCCCTTCAAAATAATCTGAGAGCTCAGTGATTTGAGAGCCATAATGGAGGTGTAATTGCAAGGTTTTGGAAATGAGCCCACTACACACACACAGCCACAATCAGTGTAGTTTCCCATAGCACTGTGCTTCTGAAAGACATCCTTTCTACCTCCATCTTCAGAGGCCCATTGGGGCCCACAGTCTGGTATCTGTTAAGGCTCTGCTCCAGTGTGTGTATAATTCTGATGGTCTAGTATCAGTTTAGACACTGTCCCAGTGTGTGGATGGGCCCCACGGTCTGGTATCTGTTAAAGAACTGTTCCAGTGATTGGATGTGCCCCACAGTCTGGTATTTGTTAAGGCACTGTTCCAGTGTGTAGATGGGCCCCACGGTCTGGTATCTATTAAAGCACTGTTCCAGTGAGTGGATGTGCCCCACAGTCTGGTATCTGTTAAGGCACTGTTCCAGTGTGTGGATGGGCCCCACAGTCTGGTATCTGTTAAGGCTCTGTTCCAGTGTGTGGATGGGCCCCACAGTCTGGTATCTGTTAAGGCTCTGTTCCAGTGTGTGGATGGGCCCCACAGTCTGGTATCTGTTAAGGCTCTGTTCCAGTGTGTGGATGGGCCCCACAGTCTGGTATCTGTTAAGGCTCTGTTCCAGTGTGTGGATGGGCCCCACAGTCTGGTATCTGTTAAGGCTCTGTTCCAGTGTGTGGATGGGCCGCACAGTCTGGTATCTGTTAAGGCTCTGTTCCAGTGTGTGGATGGGCCCCACAGTCTGGTATCTGTTAAAGCACTGTTCCAGTGTCTGGATGGGCCCCACAGTCTGGTATCTGTTAAAGCACTGTTCCAGTGTCTGGATGGGCCCCACAGTCTGGTATCTGTTAAGGCTCTGTTCCAGTGTGTGGATGGGCCCCATGGTCTGGTATCTGTTAAGGCTCTGTTCCAGTGTGTGGATGGGCCGCACAGTCTGGTATCTGTTAAGGCTCTGTTCCAGTGTGTGGATGGGCCCCACTGTCTGGTATCTGTTAAAGCACTGTTCCAGTGTGTGGATGGGCCCCACTGTCTGGTATCTGTTAAAGCACTGTTCCAGTGTGTGGATGGGCCCCACTGTCTGGTATCTGTTAAAGCACTGTTCCAGTGTGTGGATGGGCCCCACAGTCTGGTATTTGTTAAGGCTCTGTTCCAGTGTGTGGTTAAGGCTCTGTTCCAGTGTGTGGTTAAGGCTCTGTTCCAGTGTGTAGTTAAGGCTCTGTTCCAGGGTGTGTTTGGGCCCCACGGTGAAACCGAAATTAAAGGGTGTAAGAAAGTGACGCAGGGTTTTTTGTGTTTATGTAAAAAGCCTTTGATGGCTTTTGTTTCAGATGTTTTTTGAACCTGGAAGTCGTGTTGCCACTTTGGTGCATTGAGTTCACAGGCAGTCTCTGCCGTACGCTGTGATTTGAAGGTTGAGCGAAACCCCAGGCTATTTTAGACATTTCTGATCTTCTTCTTTATGGTAGGAAGGACGTTTTCTCGGAGGTACGAGGCTGAGCGTTTAGTATGCAGCACCTGGGTGTCACATTTTCAACCTTAAACTTGAATTATCTCTGTGCCTGATTTATTTCTGTTTGATTGGCCACATTAATCTTATTAATAATTGTTAGCAACCTACTTTAGCTATGTAACTGGATTTGATATTTGGGTGTATACCTGGACATGATATTTGAAACACGGGTACATACAGAAACACGAATACATACAGAAACACGGGTACATACAGAAACACTGGTACATACAGAAACACGGGTACATACAGAAACACGGGTACATACAGAAACATTGGTACATACAGAAACACGGGTACATACAGAAACACTGGTACATACAGAAACACGGGTACATACAGAAACACTGGTACATACAGAAACACGGGTACATACAGAAACACGGGTACATACAGAAACACGGGTACATACAGAAACACTGGTACATACAGAAACACGGGTACATACAGAAACACTGGTACATACAGAAACACGGGTACATACAGAAACATGGGTACATACAGAAACACGGGTACATACAGAAACACTGGTACATACAGAAACACGGGTACATACAGAAACACTGGTACATACAGAAACACGGGTACATACAGAAACACGGGTACATACAGAAACACTGGTACATACAGAAACACGGGTACATACAGAAACACGGGTACATACAGAAACACTGGTACATACAGAAACACGGGTACATACAGAAACACTGGTACATACAGAAACACAGGTACATACAGAAACACGGGTACATACAGAAACACGGGTACATACAGAAACGGGTATAAAACAGGACTGAAACACGGAAAGCTTCTTCTGAAAGCTTCTGTCATATATTCAATGCTGCTGCTTATGGAAGCTGTGCAACAGTAAATAAGAGTTATATTTATATATTCATATTCTGTCTGCAGATGAAATATCTACAGGTGGATTTACAGAGCGTCCCAGGAGAAAAGTGTTGATTGAATGAAGATGACTTAAATGAAACCAACTGAGAGATTTATTCATAAGAGCCTGGAAACCGCAAAACTGTAATATTCATGTAAAATGATGCACCGTTAGTGCTGTAGCAAGCACAATTGAAAATGAAAAAGCCCATTTTTTAAATGATAAAAAGTCTGTGTCTCTGATAGTTGTTTTTAGTTTGTGACAATGAACAGGGCAGATTGGTGGAGACTTACCTCCACATACTGAACCAGGCCTATAGACTTACCTCCACATACTGAACCAGGCCTATAGACTTACCCCCACATACTGAACCAGGCCTATAGACTTACCTCCACATACTGAACCAGGCCTATAGACTTACCTCCACATACTGAACCAGGCCTATAGACTTACCTCCACATACTGAACCAGGCCTATAGGAGACTTACCTCCACATACTGAACCAGGCCTATAGACTTACCTCCACATACTGAACCAGGCCTATAGACTTACCTCCACATACTGAACCAGGCCTATAGACTTACCTCCACATACTGAACCAGGCCTATAGACTTACCTCCACATACTGAACCAGGCCTATAGACTTACCTCCACATACTGAACCAGGCCTATAGACTTACCTCCACATACTGAACCAGGCCTATAGACTTACCTCCACATACTGGACCAGGTCTATAGGAGACTTACCTCCACATACTGAACCAGGCCTATAGACTTACCTCCACATACTGAACCAGGCCTATAGACTTACCTCCACATACTGGACCAGGTCTATAGGAGACTTACCTCCACATACTGAACCAGGCCTATAGACTTACCTCCACATACTGAACCAGGCCTATAGACTTACCTCCACATACTGAACCAGGCCTATAGACTTACCTCCACATACTGAACCAGGCCTATAGACTTACCTCCACATACTGAACCAGGCCTATAGACTTACCTCCACATACTGGACCAGGTCTATAGGAGACTTACCTCCACATACTGAACCAGGCCTATAGACTTACCTCCACATACTGAACCAGGCCTATAGACTTACCTCCACATACTGAACCAGGCCTATAGACTTACCTCCACATACTGGACCAGGTCTATAGGAGACTTACCTCCACATACTGAACCAGGCCTATAGACTTACCTCCACATACTGAACCAGGTCTATAGACTTACCTCCACATACTGAACCAGGCCTATAGACTTACCTCCACATACTGAACCAGGCCTATAGACTTACCTCCACATACTGAACCAGGCCTATAGACTTACCTCCACATACTGAACCAGGCCTATAGACTTACCTCCACATACTGAACCAGGCCTATAGACTTACCTCCACATACCGAACCAGACCTATAGACTTACCTCCACATACTGAACCAGACCTATAGACTTACCTCCACATACTGAACCAGGCCTATAGACTTACCTCCACATACCGAACCAGGCCTATAGACTTATCTCCACATACTGAACCAGACCTATAGACTTACCTCAACATACTGAACCAGGCCTATAGACTTACCTCCACATACTGAACCAGGCCTATAGACTTACCTCCACATACTGAACCAGACCTATAGACTTACCTCCACATACTGAACCAGGCCTATAGACTTACCTCCACATACTGAACCAGACCTATAGACTTACCTCCACATACTGAACCAGGCCTATAGACTTACCTCCACATACTGAACCAGGCCTATAGACTTATCTCCACATACTGGGCCAGGCCTATAGACTTACCTCCACATACTGAACCAAGCCTATAGACTTACCTCCACATACTGAACCAGGCCTATAGACTTATCTCCACATACTGAACCAGGCCTATAGACTTACCTCCACATACTGAACCAGGCCTATAGACTTACCTCCACATACTGAACCAGGCCTATAGACTTACCTCCACATACTGAACCAGGCCTATAGACTTACCTCCACATACTGAACCAGGCCTATAGACTTATCTCCACATACTGAACCAGACCTATAGACTTACCTCCACATACTGAACCAGGCCTATAGACTTACCTCCACATACTGAACCAGACCTATAGACTTACCTCCACATACTGAACCAGGCCTATAGACTTACCTCCACATACTGAACCAGGCATATAGACTTACCTCCACATACTGAACCAGGCCTATAGACTTAACTCCACATACTGAACCAGGCCTATAGACTTATCTCCACATACTGAACCAGGCCTATAGACTTATTTCCACATACTGAACCAGGCCTATAGACTTACCTCCACATACTGAACCAGGCCTATAGACTTACCTCCACATACTGGGCCAGTCTCACTGCTTGATAGGCAGGGTAGTGTAGTGACTAGGGAGGGTGGGAAAATGTACTTTTCATAATATGCAGCTGTATGTATGTATTGTATGCATCTGCTAAATGCCTAAAATGTAATATTATCTTGACCAGCACTGCTCAAAACTCACCAATCATAAGTCAGGACACCTCAAAACTCACCAATCATATAACAGGACACCTCAAAACTCACCAATCATATAACAGGGAAACTCTAAACTCCCAAACTGATTTACAGTCTGATCCATCCAGGCATTGATTTTCAGTTCTTTGGATTCTGCGAGGATCTAATTCTGTTTGTAGGTTTGCTTTTTACATTTGACTTTTTTTCCTCTATAGAGCAATTAAGTAAATATCCCCGACTGGAGGTGTGAATAAATATTTAAAATACATTTAAGAAAAGCTTGTGTCTCTTTGTTTTAATAGAGGGAGGTGATCTTTGAGTCTGTTTCACAAACAGTTGATTTCCCAGAGTGATATTACGCAATGAGATAAACACACAGGGCCTTTGAAGGCTATCACCTCCTGGCCTTTTACGCCACCGTTTGTCCTTAATCACACCAGAGACTGGGCCCGCCAGCTCTCTCAACTGCATGAAGGCTTTAGGAAGTCAAACCGCTCCGCTATTCCATTATCCCCCACAATCCTCTGCTCCTTTGACTCAAACAGCTGCTAACTGTAATAATGAGTCACATATATCCCTCTGTGTGGTTGTGACCCAGCTCATTAAACCTACAGATGAACAAAGCTTTGCTTTTAGGCCTTTCTGGGTTCCTGCTGGCAAAATAATGTGTGTTAAATAATTTGTGCCTTTGTGGGAGCTTTGAGTGTACTTGTGAAATCCATACAAAAGCTCCAAAAATCAAAAAGAGTCTTGCTCTTTTTAAATGTCAGCCCTGCATTATTTAGTTGATGTGAAATAAGAACCCTTTTGTCTCCGCCTTTTATCAAACCTGAATGAAACATTCAGGAAACAAAAGACACAAAACACAGAGCTCTCAGCAGAGCTCACTCTCAATCCGCAGAAGAACCGAAGCTCGACTTCCTTTCTGAAATCAACTGTCACTCTGGATGATTGTATAAGTGTAATGTGCACTGTAATGGTATGAGTTATGTAATGTGTAATGTAATTTGCACTGTAATGGTATGAGTTATGTAATGTGTAATGTAATTTGCACTGTAATGGTATGAGTTATGTAATGTGTAACGTAATGTGCACTGTAATGGTATGAGTTATGTAATGTGTAATGTAATGTGCACTGTAATGGTATGAGTTCTGTATTGTGTAATGTAATGTGCACTGTAATGGTATGAGTTATGTATTGTGTAACGTAATGTGCACTGTAATGGTATGAGTTCTGTATTGTGTAACGTAATGTGCACTGTAATGGTATGAGTTCTGTATTGTGTAACGTAATGTGCACTGTAATGGTATGAGTTATGTAATGTGTAATGTAATGTGCACTGTAATGGTATGAGTTCTGTATTGTGTAATGTAATGTGCACTGTAATGGTATGAGTTCTGTATTGTGTAACGTAATGTGCACTGTAATGGTATGAGTTATGTAATGTGTAATGTAATGTGCACTGTAATGGTATGAGTTCTGTATTGTGTAATGTAATGTGCACTGTAATGGTATGAGTTCTGTATTGTGTAATGTAATGTGCACTGTAATGGTATGAGTTCTGTATTGTGTAATGTAATGTGCACTGTAATGGTATGAGTTATGTATTGTGTAACGTAATGTGCACTGTAATGGTATCAGTTATGTATTGTGTAACGTAATGTGCACTGTAATGGTATCAGTTATGTATTGTGTAATGTAATGTGCACTGTAATGGTATCAGTTATGTATTGTGTAACGTAATGTGCACTGCAATGGTATGAGTTCTGTATTGTGTAATGTAATGTGCACTGTAATGGTATCAGTTCTGTATTGTGTAATGTAATGTGCACTGTAATGGTATGAGTTCTGTATTGTGTAACGTAATGTGCACTGTAATGGTATGAGTTCTGTATTGTGTAATATAATGTGCACTGTAATGGTATGAGTTCTGTACTCTGTAATGTAATGTGCACTGTAATGGTATGAGTTATGTAATGTGTAATGTAATGTGCACTGTAATGGTATGAGTTCTGTATTGTGTAACGTAATGTGCACTGTAATGGTATGAGTTCTGTATTGTGTAACGTAATGTGCACTGTAATGGTATGAGTTATGTATTGTGTAATGTAATGTGCACTGTAATGGTATGAGTTCTGTATTGTGTAACGTAATGTGCACTGTAATGGTATGAGTTATGTATTGTGTAATGTAATGTGCACTGTAATGGTATGAGTTATGTAATGTGTAATGTAATTTGCACTGTAATGGTATGAGTTCTGTATTGTGTAACGTAATGTGCACTGTAATGGTATGAGTTATGTATTGTGTAATGTAATGTGCACTGTAATGGTATGAGTTATGTAATGTGTAATGTAATTTGCACTGTAATGGTATGAGTTCTGTATTGTGTAACGTAATGTGCACTGTAATGGTAGGAGTTATGTAATGTGTAATAATGCACAGCCGGACGTGCTGACTGCTGTAATGTGCAGTTGAAAGTTATAGGTTTTCCATGTCGTTGTTTGTGTTTTTGAAGCTCCTGTTTAGCTGGACACAGGTCAGGGTTTTTCCTCCCATACACCATCTTCCATACATGTGAAGCAGAAAGGAACCGACAAATAGAACAATTGTGTAAGAAAATCGCTGACATATAAATGATCTCCTCTTAAAATGAATGAATGTTGCGTTATTAGTCATTTTAATGTGCCAGAATGAGGCGAACACTGTAATGTGCAAAATAAAACATGGTGTAATTAATTAAGCAAAAAAAGCACAATTCTCTGCTGCCAGAGGAGCACTCATATGTACTGTTGAAAAGCGCAAGTAGACAGCATTGTAGTCTTGCTAAAAGGGAAAGTAGACAGCATTGTAGTCTTGCTAAAAGAGAAAGTAGACAGCATTGTAGTCTTGCTAAAAGGGAAAGTAGACAGCATTGTAGTCTTGCTAAAAGGGAAAGTAGACAGCATTGTAGTCTTGCTAAAAGGGAAAGTAGACAG
The DNA here is from genome assembly GCA_022702515.1 of Ilyophis sp. 1 JC-2022. Classification (NCBI taxonomy): domain Eukaryota; kingdom Metazoa; phylum Chordata; class Actinopteri; order Anguilliformes; family Synaphobranchidae; genus Ilyophis; species Ilyophis sp. 1 JC-2022. Next base: position 57,283,116 of record CM040406.1, read on the forward strand.
CATTGTAGTGTTTCTAAAGGGAAAAGTAGACAGGATAGTGGTCTCGTGAAAAAGAAAAGTAGACAGGATAGTGGTTTTGTGAAAAGGGAATGTAGACAGCATAGTGGTATTGTAAAAAGGTAATGTAGACAGGATAGTGGTTTTGTAAAAAGGAAAAGTAGACAGGATAGTGGTATCGTGAAAAGAAAAAGTAAACAGGATAGTGGTCTTGTGAAAAAGGAAAGTAGACAGGATAGTGATCTTGTGAAAAGAGAAAGTAGACAGCAAAGCGGTTTTGTTAAAGAGGAAAGTAGACAGAATAGTGGTCTTGTGAAAGGGGAAAGTAAACAGCTGGGGGGCTGCAGAGGGACTGCGCAGCTGAGGTGGGGGGCTGCAGAGGGACTGCGCAGCTGAGGTGGGGCATGTGCTGGTCTCAGTGGAGATAATCGGACTGCTGTCCAAACATGCGCAAACACAAACACTGTGGGTTTATTTCTGTGGACGTGCTTATCAACTGTAATGATGTCCATCTGTTTGGCTCGTCACACAGATACCGCTGATCCCAGCTAATCTCCTGCACTTTCTGATTCACTCACTGATCGCAGAAGCAGGCCATGTATCTCCTAATTTTCATATTTCATATTTATGTCCCATTCAGGTGTATGAAAAGAGCTATGAATCGTAAAACTTATGAATCACAAGTTTTATAAGTCTTACAAAAGTCTTATAAAGTATGCATTATAGTGTGAAACTATTACTAAAGTATTATAAAGTATGCATTATAGTGTGAAATTATTACTAAAGTGTGATGTATGTATGTATGAGTCTGCTAGTATATAAAATCTAGTCAATGAGGCAAAAAGCTTGTAAATTGTATGTTTTATGGAAAGCAGTGTAGATTCTAATGGTCTGTGTCTCACTCTGTGTATCACTCTGTGTATCACTCTGTGTATCACTCTGTGTCTCACTCTGTGTCTCACTTTGTGTCTCACCCTGTGCCTCACTCTGTGTATCACTCTGTGTATCACTATGTGTCTCACTCTGTGTCTCACTTTGTGTATCACTCTGTGTCTCATTTATTTCTCTGCAGGGTGCCATTTCCTTCATCTGGCTTTGGGGGAACAAAACTAAAATCTGGAATTTTAGAATTTTTTTTCTGAAACTAAGATCTCTGAGAGAAATGCCACGACCTGAGAAAATATCCCATCCCCAGAAATTCTTTGAGGCATTGAGCTCGTACCCTGAGGAAGGCTTACCTGTGACAGGTAGAAAGACGCTGTGGATCAGGTATGTTTGTGTCATCAGGACCTTAAATTGGGGTGAGCATCTCTTTCATGTTCCATACACCTGTATGTATAACCCTCAGTGATTGGACATGTTCCCCGCACCTGCATGTATAACCCTCAGTGATTGGACATGTTCCACACACCAGCATGTATACACACTGATTGGTTCAGAAGGACAGGCTTGCACCCCTCAGGTCTGCCTCAGTCAAACATAATAACAGCACAGGACACAAACACGGCTACATTCAGCGCTCATCCATCCCATCCAGGCTTTACTCTCAGAGCTTTCTGTCTCTCCCCCTCCCTCTTTCTCTCCCTAACCCCTTCTCTCTTTTACTCCCCCTCTCTCTCTCTCTCAAGAGAACAAAGGAGTGGCTTCGGAGCAAGTCTGTGCATGTCCTTGAGTGGCCCAGCCAGAGCCCAGACCTGAATCCAATTGAACATCTGTGGAAAGAGCTGAAAATGGCTGTGTACCGACGCTCCCCATCCAACCTGACGGAGCTTGCAAGGATATGCCAAGAGGAATGGGCAAAAATGTCCAGAAACAAGTGTGCCAAGCTCGTAGCTTCTTTCCCAAGACGCCTTGAAGCTGTAATCGCTACCAAGTAATCGCTACAGCAACCAAGTATTAGGCTAAGGGTGTGTACAGATATGTAACCCCTAAATAACCTATTTTTGTCAGTAAAATAAAACTGCATATTTTCTAAAAACCTGTTTTCACTTCGTCATTATTGGCTATTGTGTGTAGATGTTTGAGGCAAAAAATTAACTCAATCTATTGTAGTATAAGTCTGTAACGTAATAAAATGTGGAGAAGGTGAAAGGGGTGTGCAGACTTTCCGGCTTGACTGTATCTCCATTTTGAATGGGCAAAAGTTTTGTATTCCAATTTTCCCAGAAATTGTTAGAATTTATGGACTCCTCAATTAGTGTCAGCTGCTTACGGATGTATAGTGCCTTTTTGGTTCGGAGCGCGTTTGCAGTGTTACGGCTGTATAGTGCCTTTTTGGTTCTGAGCGCGTTTGTAGTGTTACGGATGTATAGTGCATTTTTGGTTCTGAGCTTGCGTTTGTCGTGTTTTAGTATCTCACAGTAGCAAAGACGCAAATCAGGGTTTGATGGATCTCTATGTTTTTGATTTGATAATTTCCGCAGTTCTTTCCTTATATTTAGACATTCTGTATCAAACCAGATGTCTTCTTTCGGTTTTATTTGTTTGTTTTTTGATATTTTCAAATTAGATATTTTAGCAGTTTTTCGAAATACTGTATATAATAAATTTTATCCACTGCCTGGTTGACTCCTTCCTTACTGTGAGTATATGCGGTATCCAGAAAGGTATCTAATAATCTTTGAATTACTTTGCTACTGTTTGCTTTCTGGTATTCCTCAGTACTGTTTTCGGCCCATCTGTATGAATTGGGGATACTGAACAGCTTACTGGGCTGTGTGTGTGTGGTGGTGTTAGTTTCTGTCCTTTTGAGATACACAGTAATTTGGCTGTGATCAGACAGAGGGGTTAGTGGACAGTGAATGATCTGAAAGAGAAAGGGTCCATATCTGTGACCATGTAATCAACTGTACTACAGCCAAGAGGTGAGCAATAGGTGTATCTTCCCAAAGAGTCCCCTCGTATCCTACCATTGATAATGTACAGACTCAGGCTACAGCAGAGCTGCAGGGGTGTACAGACTCAGGCCTCTCTCTCTCTCTCTCTCTCGCTCTCTCTCTCGCTCTCTCTCTCTCTTTCTCTCTCTCTCTCTCTGAGAGGATGTGTGGAGGGCTCTCTGTCTGTCTCTCTGCCTTTTTGGCGCTTTTCCCTTGTTTCTCGCACTTTTTCCTTTCCTTTATTTCTTTCACAGTGGGCTGATTATATATTTAGTTACTGATTATTGTATATATACTGATTATAAACTGGTGGTGGGGTTTTTAGGGGTTCGGGAGTGTTTGGCGGGGTGGGGAGGTAGGGGTAGGCCAGGATGGCCTCCCAGGCGGAGGAAGAAGTGCAGTCTCTCCGGCATGGATTTAGGTGCGTGCCGGACAGCGATGCATCGGTTGAAGACGTGTTGTTAGCAGTCGGGGAACAGGTGGGTTGCGAACAGATCTATTCGGCTTCGAGGATGAATAAGGCAGTGGTAGTTTTCCTTAAGAAGGCTAAGGTTATAGAGAGTGGTATCTGGGTGAAGGGACTTTTTGCGCCGATAACCCCGCTTTCAGCACCAGCTACCAAAGTAGTCATTTCTAACGTGCCCCCTTTTATAAAAAACGAAGCAATTGCGAGAGAATTGACGAGGTTTGGAAAATTCGCTAGTTCATTAAAAATGATCCCATTGGGCTGTAAAAGCAGTGCAATGAAACATGTGTTGTCTTTTAGAAGACAGGTTTTTATGTTTTTAAAGAACACTGATCAGACCCTTGATGTGGCGTTTCGCTGCATGCATGGGGAAAGTTCGTATCTGGTGTTTGCATCAACGGAAAGTTTACGTTGCTTTGAGTGTGGGGATATCGGGCACAAAAGGTTTGCGTGTCCGCATAAGACTAAGCCACGGGAGGGAGATACCGGTGAAGACAGACAAGAGGCGAGACAAGATGGGGATAAAGGAAATGGGAAAGCCACTACGGAGGCGAATAATGGCGGAGGAGAACAGGCGGCAGAGAAAGCGTCAGCAGGGGTGAGTACGGAGCCGGGAGAAGGAGACGCTCCGGGAGCGAGTTTAGCTACAGGTTCAGGATTGGGGAAAGTTAGAAGGTCAGTGAAGAGAAGCGCGAAAGGAGAGGTAAATACGGTAAAGAAAAAGAATTTTCAGAAGGAAGACATTTCGGTTTCGGAAGGGAGGGAGCAGGTAGAATTAGAAATTGAGAAGCAGACAGAACCAGAGACTGTAGTTTCTGTGGCGCCGGGAGAAGGGGCCGAGGTCGGGGAAACTGAGATGGGTGAGGCGGGGGAGATCGAAGAAGAGGACGGGGGAAACTCTGATTCTTCCTCGGTGTCCAAAATAACAGCGAGTCAAATGGGTGATGGCTCGATGTACACGGCTAAAGAAATAATACAGTTTCTAGTGGAAACTAAAGGGAAGTCGGTTATGCTGTCAGATTATTTTCCGGATGGGAATACATTTTTAAGATCGGTAAAATCATTGTCAAAAAAAGCCGATTTACATACGCTGTCTCCTAAAAAGAGGTTTAGACTTAGGAAGTGGGCGACTGTAGTGCGGAAGACAATGTTTTAAAAAAACTGATATGAATAGCATAATGCACTTTTTCCTTCTGATTTTCTCACGGGTTCCTGGTTGTCGGTTTCCCTTTCTTACCATGATGGAGCTTTTACGAATAGGCTCACTAAATATAAATGGCGCCAGAGACGATTTAAAAATGGGTTTGCTGTCAGAGTTAGTACAGCAGAAAAGAATCGACATTTTATTTCTTCAGGAGACGCACTCTGATCAAAGTAATGAGGTTGATTGGGGGATCTGGTGGAAGGGGGGACATGTGCTAAGTCATGGTACTAATTTTAGTGCAGGGGTGGCAGTGCTGTTCTCCCCCTCTCTTGCAGTTACTATAAATGCGAAAAAAGAAGTGTGCCAAGGCCGGTTGTTGGTTGTGCACGCATGTGTGCAGCAACAGAAATTTACATTTATAAATGTGTATGCTCCAAATGATGGTCAAGCCCGGGAGGGTATTTTTGCAAAATTAAAGCAGGAGCTGCTACAAATCCCGCAAGACAGTTTTTTAATTATGGGGGGTGATTGGAACTGCACGGTAGATTTTAACGTTGATAGAAATGGGGAAGAACCCCATTTAAGGTCAGCTAGGGTTTTGGGCGATCTACTGGTGCAGTTTGATCTCATAGATACTTGGAGAAACAAATATCCAAGGAAGAAGGGGTACACATGGTTGAGAGTGGTTGGGCAGCGGGTCAGTGCTGCCAGGCTGGACAGGGTGTACATTCCGCTGCAGTACAACAATAGACTGGTACAGGCGGGTATTTTTCCAGTGCCATTTTCTGACCACCACATCGCTATGGCACATGTGACACTTGCACCAGGTCCCCAGAAATCACCATACTGGAAATTGAATGTAAAGTTATTACAAGATGCCTCCTTTTGTACTGCTTTTGCAGATTTTTGGGATAGGTGGAGACAGGAAAAGGGAGGTTTTGAGTCCCTTAGACAGTGGTGGGAAATTGGGAAGACTCAGACTAAAATTTTTTGTCAACAGCATGCATCATTTTCAGCATGGGAAAAAAGAAGGGTGATTGACAACATTGAGAGGAGGATCAGGGAAGTGGAGGAGGAGATAGTGGGCCAAAATCAGGTGGGGCGGAATAATGAGTTGCAGGAGCTGCGGAGAGACCTGGGCTCCTTTTTGAATGAAAAAACAAAGGGGGCACTTGTAAGAGCTAGATTCTCCCTGTTGAGGGAGATGGATGCCCCAAGCTCATTTTTCTTTAACTTAGAGAGACAGGAGGGGCAAAGGAAATGTATGAACTGTCTCTGTCTTCCGGATGGGCGTGTTACATCAGAGCCCAGGGAGATAAGGGAGGCGGTAGTGGATTTTTACAAGCAGCTATATGCTGCAGAAGGCAGTGAGGCCATGTTGATGGGAGAGCTCCATCAAGACCTCCCCACATTGACCGAGGTGGAGAAAGCGGAGCTGGATTCACCCATCACATTGCAGGAGCTTACTGAAGCAATGAAGCAAATGGCAGCAGGTCGGGCCCCAGGGATAGACGGGCTGCCAGTGGACTTTTACAAAAAGTTCTGGGGACACATAGGAGGGGACTTTTACGACATGCTGCTGGAGTGCATGGAGGCAAAGGAACTTCCAACCAGCTGTCGCCGGGCAGTCCTCACACTGTTACCAAAGAAAGGGGACTTATGTTTACTAAAAAACTGGCGGCCGGTGGCCCTGCTGTGTACGGACTATAAGATACTGTCCAAGGCCCTCGCCAACCGGTTGAGGACCCACTTGGAATCGCTGGTAGAAAAAGACCAATCATACTGTGTGCCAGGACGTTCAATAATGGACAATTTGTTTTTATTAATGGACATGATTGGGTTAGCAGAGGGTGGTCAGGTGGACTTTGGGCTGATCTCCTTAGATCAGGAGAAAGCATTTGATCGGGTGGACCACCAGTACTTGTATAAAACTTTGCATGCTTTTGGGTTTGGGGAAGGGTTTATTTCCCTAGTGAGGCTGCTGTACAAGGGTGCCTCATGTCTGGTCAAAGTGGGAGGGGGGTTGAGTAAACCAGTATGGGTGGATAGAGGGATACGGCAGGGTTGCCCTTTGTCTGGACAGCTATACACGTTAGCGGTCGAACCACTGTTAGCAATGCTAAGACGGAGGATAAGGGGGGTAGAAATCCCAGGAGCCAGTGCTTCAAAAGCAGTAAGGTTGTCGGCATATGCTGATGACATTACTGTGTTGGTGAAGGACGGGGAGGACATACAAGCATTGGAGGACAGCCTCCGAGTGTATGAGGGTGCTCCACAGCAAGGGTGAATTGGGGGAAAAGTGAAGCGTTGGCATGTGGTACATGGAGGGAGGGGTCCTTGCCTCAACTGCCAGGAGGCTTGCAGTGGGGCCAGACAGGGGTTAAGGTACTGGGAGTTTACCTGGGAAAGAGCACTTTTATGGCCAGAAATTGGGAGGGGGTGGTTGATAAGCTGGAGGCTAGATTGGGGAAATGGAAGTGGCTGCTGTCACGGGTGTCATACAGGGGGAGGGTACTAATAATTAACAACTTGGTGGCATCCGCTCTGTGGCACCGGCTGATGGTACTGAACCCCCCTGGTGGGTTGCTGGCTGAGATCCAGCGAAAACTGGTAGACTTTTTCTGGTCAGGGCACCATTGGCTACGGGCACCAATACTGTATCTTCCTGTACAAGAAGGAGGGCAGGGGTTGATTGACCTGGAAAGCAGGGTGGCAGCCTTTAGGCTACAGGTGGCTCAGAGGCTCCTCTATCAGCGAGAGATATGCTGGAGGGAGCAAGCATGCGCACTGCTGAGAAGTGCAGGCGGCATGGGGCTGGATGTACAGCTGTTTTTAATGACACTGGACAGCCGTAACACCACAGGGCTCGCAGAGTTCTATGTGGCTGTGTTGAAGGCATGGCATCTGCTGAAGTCTTCTAGAGAGGATGGTCTGGAGCAAGGACCGTGGGTGTGGGAGGAACCGATTCTCCACAACCCTGTGATCAGATCAGAGCCATTGAGGTCAGTCACCCTGCAGCGGCGGTTTGTGGAGGCAGGCATCAGTAAGCTGGCTCACCTGTGTCAACCAGGGGGGTGCAGTTTGGTCACAGCCCAGAGACTAGCAGGTTGCACAGGGGTACAGTCTATTAGAGTCTTGGAGAGGATCCTGGGGGATGTAAGGCAGGCTTTTCCTGGGCTGCAGAGGGGAGTGATCAACCAGGCACCTGAAGGGGAGCTCCCAGAGTTCCCGATCGTTTATGTGACAGCAGCAGTAGAGGAGTGGCAGGAAGGGGGAGGGAAGCTTTTATCCTTCAAATCTCCGGTTTTGGGGAAGTTTCAGGGGGTGAAGGGGAAAGATTTATATGCAGTGTGCATGAAGGTCAGGCACATGAGAGCGTTATGGGGAAAAAAAGAGCATCAGTGGCAGGAAGAGCTAGGGGACCAAACAATGGCTGGGTACAGGTGGAGGGTGTTGTACAAGACCCTCATCCCTAAGAGGACTGGGGATCTGCAGTGGAGGGTTTTGCATGGAGCGGTGGCCACTAAGGTTTGGTTAGCACATGTCGAATCTGGGGGGGGTGAAGAATGTCCATTTTGTACATGCCAGGAAACTGTGTCGCACCTCTTTGTGGCATGCGAGAGGTTGCGAGAAATGTTTATGTTAATGAAAACAGTATGTTTGCGGCTGGGGGTGGTTTTTTCTGTGGGGGACTTTGTCTGTGGACCAAGGTACAGTTTCCAGCAGCGCTACAGGGTGGTACTGCAAAAAAATTTATATGGTCAGGCAAAACTGGCGACGTGGGTCACACGCAGGAACATGCTGCGAGGTAGTGGGTCTACAGATCCGCTGCAACTGTTTAAGGGTTATGTCTCTGCGCGCCTTAGGGTAGAATTTGAGTATTTTAAAATGATGCATGATGTGGAAGCGTTTAAACGAATGTGGTGTATTGGGGAGGCTGTTTGTGTGGTAAACGAAGAAGAGATGGAGACGTGTTTAAGTTGAGTGTGGGAGTTGAGGATGATTGTCTTTGTAAATATGTAAATATGTAAATAGGGGAGTGGGATAGGTTAGAGTGATTGTAGGGTAAGGTTTTGTGTTTTCATGTTTCAATAAAGGAACATCAAAAGTCAAAGTCTCTCTTTTACTCTTCTTTCTCTCTTTCTCTCTCTCTCTCTCTCTCTCTTGCTCTCTCTCTCTCGCTCGCTCTCTCTCTCTCTCTCTCTCTCTCTCTTTCTCTCTCTCTTTTACTCTTCTCTCTCTCTCTCGCTCTCTCTCTCTCTCTCTCTCTCTTTTACTCTTCTTTCTCTCTCTCTCTCTCTCTCTCTCTCTCTCTCTCTCTCTATACCTGTGCTCTAGTCTTGCGGATGCTCGTATGCTTAAATGAGTTGCGTTAGTTTATAATGGATTTTGTTCATACTTTGCTGCCCCACACAGTGAGAGGAGATATGGAGGTGATCCATCAGTCCAGTCCGGTCTAGCAGAGCGATTGTGTCCATGTGGAGAGGACGTGTGTGTCAATACCAAGTGGGTGTGTCCATGTGGAGTGGACGTGTCAATCCCAAGTGGGGGTGTCCATGTGGAGTCCAGTTTCTACAGTGAGGAGTGTGATTTATCTCCTGGGTTTGGCGACAGTGTGGGCAGCACATCGTTTGAATTTTACTGTTGCAGGAAATTAACTGTATAAAGAAAGAGGCGCTGTGCTCTGCCGGTCAGCCCCCTCATAAATAACCCTACCGGCTCTGGGGACCTGTCTGACCCACGCGGCGGTTTAATTACAGCAAGACTCACATGATCTCAGCGGAGAGGGGGCTGTCAGCGGGGGTGGTCTTCACCAGAAGAATTTACACACTGCGTGCCCACCCTCCCCCCGCAGCCCACCCTCCCCCGCAGGCCACCCTCCCCCCGCAGGCCACCCTCCCCCGCAGGCCACCCTACCCCCGCAGGCCACCCTCCCCCCGCAGGCCACCCAGAAAGATTAGCAAGGTTTGTGTAAATACAGTAGCCAAGATTAGAGATTAGCAGGGTTTGTGTAAATACAGTAGCCAAGATTAGAGATTAGCAGGGTTTGTGTAAATACAGTAGCCCAGATGAGAGATTAGCAGGGTTTGTGTAAATACAGTAGCCAAAATTAGAGATTAGCAGGGTTTGTGTAAATACAGTAGCCAAGATTATATATTAGCAGGGTTTGTGTAAATACAGTAGCCAAGATTAGATATTAGCAGGGTTTGTGTAAATACAGTAGCCCAGATGAGATATTAGCAGGGTTTGTGTAAATACAGTAGCCCAGATGAGAGATTAGCAGGGTTTGTGTAAATACAGTAGCCAAGATTAGAGATTAGCAGGGTTTGTGTAAATACAGTAGCCAAGATTAGAGATTAGCAGGGTTTGTGTAAATACAGTAGCCAAAATTAGAGATTAGCAGGGTTTGTGTAAATACAGTAGCCAAGATTAGATATTAGCAGGGTTTGTGTAAATACAGTAGCCAAGATTAGATATTAGCAGGGTTTGTGTAAATACAGTAGCCCAGATTAGAGATTAGCAGGGTTTGTGTAAATACAGTAGCCCAGATGAGATATTAGCAGGGTTTGTGTAAATACAGTAGCCCAGATGAGAGATTAGCAGGGTTTGTGTAAATACAGTAGCCCAGATTAGAGATTAGCAGGGTTTGTGTAAATACAGTAGCCAAAATTAGAGATTAGCAGGGTTTGTGTAAATACAGTAGCCAAGATTAGATATTAGCAGGGTTTGTGTAAATACAGTAGCCAAGATTAGATATTAGCAGGGTTTGTGTAAATACAGTAGCCCAGATGAGAGATTAGCAGGGTTTGTGTAAATACAGTAGCCCAGATGAGATATTAGCAGGGTTTGTGTAAATACAGTAGCCCAGATTAGAGATTAGCAGGGTTTGTGTAAATACAGTAGCCCAGATGAGATATTAGCAGGGTTTGTGTAAATACAGTAGCCCAGATGAGAGATTAGCAGGGTTTGTGTAAATACAGTAGCCAAAATTAGAGATTAGCAGGGTTTGTGTAAATACAGTAGCCCAGATGAGATATTAGCAGGGTTTGTGTAAATACAGTAGCCCAGATGAGAGATTAGCAGGGTTTGTGTAAATACAGTAGCCAAGATTAGAGATTAGCAGGGTTTGTGTAAATACAGTAGCCCAGATGAGATATTAGCAGGGTTTGTGTAAATACAGTAGCCAAAATTAGAGATTAGCAGGGTTTGTGTAAATACAGTAGCCCAGATGAGATATTAGCAGGGTTTGTGTAAATACAGTAGCCCAGATTAGAGATTAGCAGGGTTTGTGTAAATACAGTAGCCAAAATTAGAGATTAGCAGGGTTTGTGTAAATACAGTAGCCAAGATTAGATATTAGCAGGGTTTGTGTAAATACAGTAGCCCAGATGAGATATTAGCAGGGTTTGTGTAAATACAGTAGCCCAGATGAGAGATTAGCAGGGTTTGTGTAAATACAGTAGCCCAGATTAGAGATTAGCAGGGTTTGTGTAAATACAGTAGCCAAAATTAGAGATTAGCAGGGTTTGTGTAAATACAGTAGCCAAGATTAGATATTAGCAGGGTTTGTGTAAATACAGTAGCCCAGATGAGATATTAGCAGGGTTTGTGTAAATACAGTAGCCCAGATGAGAGATTAGCAGGGTTTGTGTAAATACAGTAGCCCAGATTAGAGATTAGCAGGGTTTGTGTAAATACAGTAGCCAAAATTAGAGATTAGCAGGGTTTGTGTAAATACAGTAGCCAAGATGAGATATTAGCAGGGTTTGTGTAAATACAGTAGCCAAGATTAGATATTAGCAGGGTTTGTGTAAATACAGTAGCCCAGATGAGAGATTAGCAGGGTTTGTGTAAATACAGTAGCCCAGATGAGATATTAGCAGGGTTTGTGTAAATACAGTAGCCCAGATGAGAGATTAGCAGGGTTTGTGTAAATACAGTAGCCCAGATTAGAGATTAGCAGGGTTTGTGTAAATACAGTAGCCAAAATTAGAGATTAGCAGGGTTTGTGTAAATACAGTAGCCAAGATTAGATATTAGCAGGGTTTGTGTAAATACAGTAGCCCAGATTAGAGATTAGCAGGGTTTGTGTAAATACAGTAGCCAAGATTAGAGATTAGCAGGGTTTGTGTAAATACAATAGCCAAGATTAGAGATTAGCAGGGTTTGTGTAAATACAGTAGCCAAGATTAGATATTAGCAGGGTTTGTGTAAATACAGTAGCCAAGATTAGATATTAGCAGGGTTTGTGTAAATACAGTAGCCAAGATTAGAGATTAGCAGGTTTTGTGTAAATACAGTAGCCCATATGAGAGATTAGCAGGGTTTGTGTAAATACAGTAGCCCAGGTGAGATATTAGCAGGGTTTGTGTAAATACAGTAGCCCAGATTAGAGATTAGCAGGGTTTGTGTAAATACAGTAGCCCAGGTGAGATATTAGCAGGGTTTGTGTAAATACAGTAGCCCAGATGAGAGATTAGCAGGTTTTGTGTAAATACAGTAGCCAAGATTAGAGATTAGCAGGGTTTGTGTAAATACAGTAGCCAAGATTAGAGATTAGCAGGGTTTGTGTAAATACAGTAGCCAAGATTAGAGATTAGCAGGGTTTGTGTAAATACAGTAGCCAAGATTAGAGATTAGCAGGGTTTGTGTAAATACAGTAGCCCAGATTAGAAATTAGCAGGATTTGTGTAAATACAGTAGCCCAGATTAGAGATTAGCAGGTTTTGTGTAAATACAGTAGCCAAGATTAGAGATTAGCAGGGTTTGTGTAAATACAGTAGCCAAGATTAGAGATTAGCAGGGTTTGTGTAAATACAGTAGCCCAGATGAGATATTAGCAGGGTTTGTGTAAATACAGTAGCCCAGATGAGATATTAGCAGGGTTTGTGTAAATACAGTAGCCCATATTAGATATTAGCAGGGTTTGTGTAAATACAGTAACCAAGATTAGAGATTAGCAGGGTTTGTGTAAATACAGTAGCCCAGATGAGATATTAGCAGGGTTTGTGTAAATACAGTAGCCCAGATGAGATATTAGCAGGGTTTGTGTAAATACAGTAGCCCAGATGAGATATTAGCAGGGTTTGTGTAAATACAGTAGCCCAGATGAGATATTAGCAGGGTTTGTGTAAATACAGTAGCCCAGATGAGATATTAGCAGGGTTTGTGTAAATACAGTACAGTAACCTGCTGCTCTTGCTGCTCTTGCTGCTCCTGCTGCTCCTATACCCTTTGTTTGATTCAGGACTGTAAAATAAGAGGCAGCGCTTTGTCTTGCATTGTTAAAAGAGAAAAACTTTCACTAAAGGCAGTCATTTTAAATGCATCCGGCAACAATAGAAGCTCTTCGCTAATGACGTTCTCAGAGAATTAATTACACTCTCCATCTGGAGCAAACCTTAGAGTGTGCGTGCACTGAAGCTTGTGAGCGCAGAGACATACATAAGAGAGAGAGGGGCCTGGCGGCTATGTGCATTACAACATCTATGCTTTGCTTCAAAGTCATTTATTTCAGACCATTCCAGTCCACATTGGGGGAGGAGATCAGAGCTGGCACAGTTTAACTGACTTTGTTATCTCACGCGCCGAGCCGCTAAAACGCTAACGTGCCGAACCGCTAACACGCTAACGCGCCAAACTGCTAACACGCCAATGCACTGAACCCCCAACGCGCCGAGCCGCTAACACGCCAATGCGCTGAACCCCCAACGCGCCGAGCCGCTAACACGCCAACGCGCCGAGCCGCTAACGCGGGGAACTGCTAACATGCCAACGCGCCGAGCCGCAAACACGCCAATGCACCGAGCCGCTAGCATGCCCAAGCGTTAACACACTAAAGCGTCGAGCCGCTAACACGCCTGAGTTATGCAGTGAAATTACAGGTTAATTTGTGGTTAGATTGGGGGCTGGAATATGTGGAAGAGTTTGACTGTGAGATTGAGGTGTGCAGCTGAGGCTAGGGTTAGGGTTCAACTCCACATCATTGCTATGTACCCCTGTGTTGTGTTTACAAACTAGATCACAATATATTTTCAGTCTCAAGGCCGCTCTCTTGTGTTTCCACAGGGATCTGTAATATGACACGAATGAAAATAAAACTACCACAAACACAGAAAGAATTACTGCTTTGCTTCAAGGTCAACCCAAAAAGCTTTTTAAGCCATTTGCGCCAAATATCCTGGATTTATGTTGACCTTGAACCACCTTTTGAAATTCTTTGAGTGCTTCTGTCTTTAGCTTTTAAAAGCAGAGAGTGCTAGCCTCTGTCCATGTATAGTCATTCTTATTGATACTCGTATTTCCTGTATTCCAAAATACTAATGCGATTAGCAAACCTGAAATAAAATTGGCAGAATACTAAATTAATGATTTTCATAAGCTTCTATCTTTGCTTAAACATCCCTAATAAATCCATTTATAATATTGCATAAGTGCCAGAGGTACACTGTTATTCAGACACACACAGTGTTGGTGTTCTCTGTTCCATACGGCTGTATTTCAGACACACACAGTGGTGGTGTTCTCTGTTCCATACGGCTGTATTTCAGACACACACAGTGGTGGTGTTGTCTGTTCCATATGGCTGTATTTCAGACACACACAGTGGTGGTGTTGTCTGTTCCATACGGCTGTATTTCAGACACACACAGTGGTGGTGTTGTCTGTTCCATACGGCTGTATTTCAGACACACACAGTGGTGGTGTTCTCTGTTCCATACGGCTGTATTTCAGACACACACAGTGTTGGTGTTCTCTGTTCCATACGGCTGTATTTCAGACACACACAGTGTTGGTGTTCTCTGTTCCATACGGCTGTATTTCAGACACACACAGTGTTGGTGTTCTCTGTTCCATACGGCTGTATTTCAGACACACACAGTGGTGGTGTTCTCTGTTCCATACGGCTGTATTTCAGACACACACAGTGTTGGTGTTCTCTGTTCCATACGGCTGTATTTCAGACACACACAGTGTTGGTGTTCTCTGTTCCATACGGCTGTATTTCAGACACACACAGTGTTGGTGTTCTCTGTTCCATACGGCTGTATTTCAGACACACACAGTGGTGGTGTTCTCTGTTCCATACGGCTGTATTTCAGACACACACAGTGGTGGTGTTCTCTGTTCCATACGGCTGTATTTCAGACACACACAGTGTTGGTGTTCTCTGTTCCATACGGCTGTATTTCAGACACACACAGTGGTGGTGTTCTCTGTTCCATACGGCTGTATTTCAGACACACACAGTGGTGGTGTTCTCTGTTCCATACGGCTGTATTTCAGACACACACAGTGGTGGTGTTCTCTGTTCCATACGGCTGTATTTCAGACACACACAGTGGTGGTGTTCTCTGTTCCATACGGCTGTATTTCAGACACACACAGTGGTGGTGTTCTCTGTTCCATACGGCTGTATTTCAGACACACACAGTGGTGGTGTTCTCTGTTCCATACGGCTGTATTTCAGACACACACAGTGGTGGTGTTGTCTGTTCCATACGGCTGTATTTCAGACACACACAGTGGTGGTGTTCTCTGTTCCATACGGCTGTATTTCAGACACACACAGTGGTGGTGTTCTCTCTTTCATACGGCTGTATTTCAGCAGTTTGAGTCCATGTCACAGTCACACAGGGTAATCCTTCAGAAAGTTTACTTTAAGTTCCTCTCAGCACTGTTATACCTTCTTCGTGCAACTCTTGGGTTTATCTCTCCAGTGGGTTGAAAGTAGCAGAAAGTAGCCTCTTTATGAAAGTAGCCCCACGGATACCACTGCTCACATCCCTGCTTACCGCTGCTCACATCCCTGCATACCGCTTTTCAGATCTCTGCTTACCGCTGCTCAGAAGAGAAGTTAATGAGTTCACCTGAACCTCACCTGATCGTCTCAGGGTTGGTTCAACAGTTTAATTAAGTATTATGCAATATTACAAAATGTGCATTGTGCATAATTTTCCATTCAGCCAGCATGCGGACCTTTGACCCCACGAACTACAGCGGCAGCGTGACGGCATCATAAACAGCGTGGCCTTTCTCAGTGGCCCCACTTTACCTGCTTGTATTGACGGTTCATTCTTGGCTCTCTGGAAAACTGGGTGAGACACCTCCGTGGTTCTCAAACATCCACATCCACCGTTACGCCCTTAACATCCACAGCCATTGTCACATCCATAACATCCACAGCCAACGTCACATCCATAACATCCACCATCACATCCATAACATCCATAACATCCACAGCCATCATCACATCCATAACATCCACAGCCAACGTCACATCCATAACATCCACATCCACCATCACATCCACCACCCCATCCATAACATCCACAGCCAACGTCACATCCATAACATCTACCATCACATCCATAACATCCATAACATCCACAGCCATCATCACATCCATAACATCCACAGCCAACGTCACATCCATAACATCCACCATCACATCCATAACATCCACAGCCAACGTCACATCCATAACATCCACAGCCAACGTCACATCCATAACATCCACAGCCAATGTCACATCCATAACATCCACATCCACCATCACATCCACCATCACATCCATAACATCCACAACCAACAGCCAGAATGTGGAAGAATACAACTAATTTGTCGAAGTAAATTGTGCTATTTCTATCGTGTTTTCATGAAGTAAGTGATATTGTTTCAGAAGCTGTAATCTGGCACGCACTAAGGGCCAGATTCAGAGTTCAGATAAACACGCGCAAAAGTGACTTACTCCCGAAATTCCGCGTAGCTTAAGTTACTTGTGATTCACACATTTGACTGGTTTAAGTGTCTCTCCAGTACACATATACGCGGCATCACGCACGCGGCATCACGCACGCGGCATTACGTACGCGGCATCACGCACGCGGCATTACATACGCGGGGTGGAGATTTGATGAAAATGAGGCGTGTCTGCAAGTCGTGCAAGATACACGTATTCAGAGTTTTCACTAAATTATATTTTTCCACGCAACTTTCTTCTGAAAAAAAGGTGGTTTATATCTAGCGCTGCCAATAGGTTATTATGAAAAATACAGCATCTTTCACAAAAATGGATATTAGAATCAGTGCATGTTTTTTGAAA
The DNA here is from genome assembly GCA_022702515.1 of Ilyophis sp. 1 JC-2022. Taxonomy (NCBI): domain Eukaryota; kingdom Metazoa; phylum Chordata; class Actinopteri; order Anguilliformes; family Synaphobranchidae; genus Ilyophis; species Ilyophis sp. 1 JC-2022. The sequence continues at coordinate 57,299,705 of CM040406.1, forward strand.
ATAATATTGGTCTTATTTTCCTTTGCCTAGCCTACTTTCAATTATCAAAGAGCTGTCATAAAAAGAAAAATATGTACAAGTAGGCTATGATTGACCGTCTGCTATATCATACCAGACCAATTGTCAGGGGTAGCGTACGGAACGAAGGACCAAGCACGACAATAGGGGTTCTTTACGTGTTCTTAAGAAACTCCACAAGGCGGAAGGGAAAACCCACAAACAGGGAATTAAGTACAATAAGAAAATACTAAACTCTCTTTACCATGAGAGATTCCGCTACCAAACTCAAAGTGACCCGTATTGGGCTAAAGTCTCTAACACTAGAGATTAAGACAATAACAAACAAAGAAAGTTCTACAGCTCACAACGAGGGAGCAGACAACACACCAACAAGAAGAAAAGAAGACAGCAAAGACAAACTGTCAGACAGAGGTTAATCTGTCTAGGACAGGGAGACAGAGGTTAATCTGTCTAGGACAGGGAGACAGAGGTTAATCTGTCTAGGACAGGGAGACAGAGGTTAATCTGTCTAGGACAGGGAGACAGAGGTTAATCTGTCTAGGACAGGGAGACAGAGGTTAATCTGTCTAGGACAGGGAGACAGAGGTTAATCTGTCTAGGACAGGGAGACAGAGGTTAATCTGTCTAGGACAGGGAGACAGAGGTTAATCTGTCTAGGACAGGGAGACAGAGGTTAATCTGTCTAGGACAGGGAGACAGAGGTTAATCTGTCTAGGACAGGGAGACAGAGGTTAATCTGTCTAGGACAGTGAGACAGAGGTTAATCTGTCTAGGACAGGGAGACAGAGGTTAATCTGTCTAGGACAGGGAGACAGAGGTTAATCTGTCTAGGACAGGGAGACAGAGGTTAATCTGTCTAGGACAGGGAGACAGAGGTTAATCTGTCTAGGACAGGGAGACAGAGGTTAATCTGTCTAGGACAGGGAGACAGAGGTTAATCTGTCTAGGACAGGGAGACAGAGGTTAATCTGTCTAGGACAGGGAGACAGAGGTTAATCTGTCTAGGACAGGGAGACAGAGGTTAATCTGTCTAGGACAGGGAGACAGAGGTTAATCTGTCTAGGACAGGGAGACAGAGGTTAATCTGTCTAGGACAGGGAGACAGAGGTTAATCTGTCTAGGACAGGGAGACAGAGGTTCAATCTGTCTAGGACAGGGAGACAGAGGTTAATCTGTCTAGGACAGGGAGACAGAGGTTAATCTGTCTAGGACAGGGAGACAGAGGTTAATCTGTCTAGGACAGGGAGACAGAGGTTAATCTGTCTAGGACAGGGAGACAGAGGTTAATCTGTCTAGGACAGGGAGACAGAGGTTAATCTGTCTAGGACAGGGAGACAGAGGTTAATCTGTCTAGGACAGGGAGACAGAGGTTAATCTGTCTAGGACAGGGAGACAGAGGTTAATCTGTCTAGGACAGGGAGACAGAGGTTAATCTGTCTAGGACAGGGAGACAGAGGTTAATCTGTCTAGGACAGGGAGACAGAGGTTAATCTGTCTAGGACAGGGAGACAGAGGTTAATCTGTCTAGGACAGGGAGACAGAGGTTAATCTGTCTAGGACAGGGAGACAGAGGTTAATCTGTCTAGGACAGGGAGACAGAGGTTAATCTGTCTAGGACAGGGAGACAGAGGTTAATCTGTCTAGGACAGGGAGACAGAGGTTAATCTGTCTAGGACAGGGAGACAGAGGTTAATCTGTCTAGGACAGGGAGACAGAGGTTAATCTGTCTAGGACAGGGAGACAGAGGTTAATCTGTCTAGGACAGGGAGACAGAGGTTAATCTGTCTAGGACAGGGAGACAGAGGTTAATCTGTCTAGGACAGGGAGACAGAGGTTAATCTGTCTAGGACAGGGAGACAGAGGTTAATCTGTCTAGGACAGGGAGACAGAGGTTAATCTGTCTAGGACAGGGAGACAGAGGTTAATCTGTCTAGGACAGGGAGACAGAGGTTAATCTGTCTAGGACAGGGAGACAGAGGTTAATCTGTCTAGGACAGGGAGACAGAGGTTAATCTGTCTAGGACAGGGAGACAGAGGTTAATCTGTCTAGGACAGGGAGACAGAGGTTAATCTGTCTAGGACAGGGAGACAGAGGTTAATCTGTCTAGGACAGGGAGACAGAGGTTAATCTGTCTAGGACAGGGAGACAGAGGTTAATCTGTCTAGGACAGGGAGACAGAGGTTAATCTGTCTAGGACAGGGAGACAGAGGTTAATCTGTCTAGGACAGGGAGACAGAGGTTAATCTGTCTAGGACAGGGAGACAGAGGTTAATCTGTCTAGGACAGGGAGACAGAGGTTAATCTGTCTAGGACAGGGAGACAGAGGTTAATCTGTCTAGGACAGGGAGACAGAGGTTAATCTGTCTAGGACAGGGAGACAGAGGTTAATCTGTCTAGGACAGGGAGACAGAGGTTAATCTGTCTAGGACAGGGAGACAGAGGTTAATCTGTCTAGGACAGGGAGACAGAGGTTAATCTGTCTAGGACAGGGAGACAGAGGTTAATCTGTCTAGGACAGGGAGACAGAGGTTAATCTGTCTAGGACAGGGAGACAGAGGTTAATCTGTCTAGGACAGGGAGACAGAGGTTAATCTGTCTAGGACAGGGAGACAGAGGTTAATCTGTCTAGGACAGGGAGACAGAGGTTAATCTGTCTAGGACAGGGAGACAGAGGTTAATCTGTCTAGGACAGGGAGACAGAGGTTAATCTGTCTAGGACAGGGAGACAGAGGTTAATCTGTCTAGGACAGGGAGACAGAGGTTAATCTGTCTAGGACAGGGAGACAGAGGTTAATCTGTCTAGGACAGGGAGACAGAGGTTAATCTGTCTAGGACAGGGAGACAGAGGTTAATCTGTCTAGGACAGGGAGACAGAGGTTAATCTGTCTAGGACAGGGAGACAGAGGTTAATCTGTCTAGGACAGGGAGACAGAGGTTAATCTGTCTAGGACAGGGAGACAGAGGTTAATCTGTCTAGGACAGGGAGACAGAGGTTAATCTGTCTAGGACAGGGAGACAGAGGTTAATCTGTCTAGGACAGGGAGACAGAGGTTAATCTGTCTAGGACAGGGAGACAGAGGTTAATCTGTCTAGGACAGGGAGACAGAGGTTAATCTGTCTAGGACAGGGAGACAGAGGTTAATCTGTCTAGGACAGGGAGACAGAGGTTAATCTGTCTAGGACAGGGAGACAGAGGTTAATCTGTCTAGGACAGGGAGACAGAGGTTAATCTGTCTAGGACAGGGAGACAGAGGTTAATCTGTCTAGGACAGGGAGACAGAGGTTAATCTGTCTAGGACAGGGAGACAGAGGTTAATCTGTCTAGGACAGGGAGACAGAGGTTAATCTGTCTAGGACAGGGAGACAGAGGTTAATCTGTCTAGGACAGGGAGACAGAGGTTAATCTGTCTAGGACAGGGAGACAGAGGTTAATCTGTCTAGGACAGGGAGACAGAGGTTAATCTGTCTAGGACAGGGAGACAGAGGTTAATCTGTCTAGGAAAGGGAGACAGAGGTTAATCTGTCTAGGACAGGGAGACAGAGGTTAATCTGTCTAGGACAGGGAGACAGAGGTTAATCTGTCTAGGACAGGGAGACAGAGGTTAATCTGTCTAGGACAGGGAGACAGAGGTTAATCTGTCTAGGACAGGGAGACAGAGGTTAATCTGTCTAGGACAGGGAGACAGAGGTTAATCTGTCTAGGACAGGGAGACAGAGGTTAATCTGTCTAGGACAGGGAGACAGAGGTTAATCTGTCTAGGACAGGGAGACAGAGGTTCAAAAATTGTATTCATCTAAAGCACAGCTGATTGGAATATCAGTGATGTAGACAGAGTGGACATAATCAATTTCACTTGTATAAATAAACACAATTTCAATATGAATGGTCAATATACAGCATTCAATATACAGAAGCTTTCCGGATACCTTTGTAAGCTTCACTCACTTCATATGTAAATTAGAAATTACTATTTTAATCAAAACATATTTTTCTCAGAATGAAAATGCTTATTGTAACCCTACCCCCTTGTTTTAATGGAAATTACTTTATTAGGGAGTGAAGGTAAGGCTCTCTCACTGGGGTGCAGCACAATTATGTGCACATGAGTCGTCCTTATTAGAGAGTGAAGGTGTATGGCCAAACCAGCTATACGCGCATTAGCCACTGTGTCACAACTCTGTCACCTATCACCTCTCACAACATCACCACACATCTCACCTCTCACAACATCACCACAACTCTCTCACATCTCACAACATCACCACACCTCTCACATCTCACAACATCACATCAACACTCTCACCTCTCACAACATCACCACAACTCTCACATCTCACAACATCACATCAACTCTCTCACCTCTCACAACATCACCACAACTCTCACATCTCACAACATCACCACAACTTCACATCTCACAACATCACATCAACACTCTCACCTCTCACAACATCACCACAACTCTCACATCTCACAACATCACATCAACTCTCTCACCTCTCACAACATCACCACAACTCTCACATCTCACATCACATCAACTCTCTCACCTCTCACAACATCACCACAACTCTCACATCTCACAACATCACATCAACTCTCTCACCTCTTACAACATCACCACAACTCTCACATCTCACATCACATCAACTCTCTCACCTCTCACAACATCACCACAACTCTCACATCTCACAACATCACCACAACTCTCACATCTCACAACATCACATCAACTCTCTCACCTCTCACAACATCACCACAACTCTCACATCTCACAACATCACATCAACTCTCTCACCTCTCACAACATCACCACAACTCTCACATCTCACAACATCACCACAACTCTCACATCTCACAACATCACATCAACTCTCTCACCTCTCACAACATCACCACAACTCTCACATCTCACAACATCACATCAACTCTCACATCTCACAACATCACATCAACTCTCACATCTCACAACATCACATCAACTCTCACATCTCACAACATCACATAAACTCTGTCACCTCTCACCTCTCACAACATCACCACAACTCAGTTCAGTGTGTTCACCTGTTCAGTGTTTCCTGTCAGTATTTAAACCTCACGTCATCATTATTTGACGCTTCCATATTGCCTATCTTTTTACGAAGAAAGCCGGTATCCTAGGACATCATCCTTTTCCAGTCCCGCTCTCTTCGTTGTTGGAAAGCGTAAGCGTTATTTTGTTTTCATTTCTTTCACCATTTATCGGGCGTTATAGTCACGTTCCGAGGGTGCCTTTATTTTTCGCTGTTCTTCCTATAACCATTATTGCTGCTGCCCGTGTTTTCGTGGCTGTCTCGTTTTGCAAGAGAGTTTTGGTTTCGGCTCCCTCGTTGTGAGCTATAGGGTTTTTTCGTTGTTGTTTCATTGAATATATAGTTAAGAGTTTTTTCGCCCTATTAGGGTTGCTTTTAGTTGTAGCGGTATCGCTCCTGGTGTGGAGAGTTATTATTTGTTTGTTTATTGTTATTCCCTGTTTGCGGGGTTTCTCTCCCGCTTTGTGGTGTTCAGTTGAGCATTCTCTGAACCCCTACTGTCGCGTCTGGTCCTTCGTTCCCACGCTACCCCTGACACATGTAGCTACAATAACTATTTTTGGTAGATATAACCTTTAAAGTACCTAGAATGCATGTGTTCTTTCAAAACTATTCAATTTAGTCCGTGCTTGTCATAATATACACTGACATTTTGTTGGTCACAATTGTGACCGGTGGGAGAATACAAGGACTCTTTGTATATACATATATTCTAATAACTCTTCCTCTCTATGTTTTCTCTCCATTCATTTAGATTGACTTTAAGTCAGGTTTTGGACATACTTCATCAAGATGAACCCCCAGGAGCTGCATGTAATATTGCAATAATTCCCCAGCCTGAGAAAGATGCAATAGTCAGTGATTGTGATAGTGATGGGTCAGATCTCGACTATGAGGGAGAAATTGGTCATTTACCAGCAAGACTTCTCAACTCAACTGATTAAATATTTGGTTATGATGGACTGAATGACAATAACAGAGATGATGATGATGATGACCTGCCTTTGTCCTTACCTACCACATCACTGCTACATGTGGCCACAGACAGTGATTTTCAGCCACCCACGACAGAAAATAGTGAGGACACCAAAACATTTCAATGTAAACCTGTGATCAGAGAGCCACTCATTTGTTCCAAACCAGAAACCAGAGCATCCACCAGGATATTAAAGAGGAAGTCCAGTGAGCAGCCCACTCTCCCATTGCAGTGTACTTCTCAGGTCAGCAAACCAACATCCAGATGTTCCAAACCAATGAGCAGAGCTTCTACCAGACTACCCAACGAGGAGCCCACTCTCCCATTGAAGTGTTCAACCCAGATCAGTGAGCCACTTCCCAGTGCTGACAAACCATTTGTCCAAGCAAACGTAGAATATGCCAATGCTTCAGTGAAGTCTACAAGTCAGTCAGCTCAAGTGACAACTACACAATCCTTCACACAATCAGCACAGAAACTAAAGCCTATCAAAAACAAAGACCGTGTCTTTATGAAAACAAAGAAGCCAGCAGCAAGCAAAATTCCAGAACATGTTATCTATGAGCCAACTGCTGCCCAGTGCTTCAAGGAGACAAAACCAAACACAATGGATGTCTTTCTGATGCTCTATCCGCCAACACTCAGAGACATTACCATTGAAATGTCAAACCTTTACTCTACTCAGACCAAGGGGAAGCAACTCAACATGAGTATGGATGAGCTCCTTACATTCTATGGGGTTCTGCTCACTTCTGGGTACAGCTATGTACCACGACTTGTGTTTTTTGCATTGTCCACTTTAGGGCATGGTATGTTCCCACCGGTCACAATTGTGACCGTCCATAAAACACATATTTTCAGTAACTTTCCCATTTAATTTTTGAAAAAAACATACAGATTATTTAATAGGGCTACGTATGGAGTAAGATTCATGTAGTGACATATCTGGGAAAAAATTGGGATTAAATGGGTTAAAGGCAATGTCACTGACACGTTGAACATGTATACCCCCCACACATTCTTTTAGTAGAAAGCTGGCAACCCAGGGGGCAGGTACAAGAATCAGGTTATTAGAATATCATGCCCTGTGCCACCCACATTTAGAGAAACGCTCCGCGTAGCGCAGGTTAGAATACGGCGTATCTCATCCCATGTTAAATCCGCGCAGGAGAGGCACTTACGCGTATGACTTAAGTTGGCCATCTCTGAATCTGGCCTTTAGATTTTTGCGTTGTAATGGGAGAAGTGTCTGTGACATTTTTGTGTTTTTCAAAAACAAAAATTGTATTCATCTAAAGCACAGCTGATTGGAATATCAGTGATGTAGACAGAGTGGACATAATCAATTTCACTTGTATAAATAAACACAATTTCAATATGAATGGTCAATATACAGCATTCAATATACAGAAGCTTTCCGGATACCTTTGTAAGCTTCACTCACTTCATATGTAAATTAGAAATTACTATTTTAATCAAAACATATTTTTCTCAGAATGAAAATGCTTATTGTAACCCTACCCCCTTGTTTTAATGGAAATTACTTTATTAGGGAGTGAAGGTAAGGCTCTCTCACTGGGGTGCAGCACAATTATGTGCACATGAGTCGTCCTTATTAGAGAGTGAAGGTGTATGGCCAAACCAGCTATACGCGCATTAGCCACTGTGTCACAACTCTGTCACCTATCACCTCTCACAACATCACCACACATCTCACCTCTCACAACATCACCACAACCCTCACATCTCACAACATCACCACACCTCTCACATCTCACAACATCACATCAACTCTCTCACCTCTCACAACATCACCACAACTCTCACATCTCACATCACATCAACTCTCTCACCTCTCACAACATCACCACAACTCTCACATCTCACAACATCACATCAACACTCTCACCTCTCACAACATCACCACAACTCTCACATCTCACAACATCACATCAACTCTCTAACCTCTCACAACATCACCACAACTCTCACATCTCACATCACATCAACTCTCTCACCTCTCACAACATCACCACAACTCTCACATCTCACAACATCACATCAACTCTCTCACCTCTCACAACATCACCACAACTCTCACATCTCACATCACATCAACTCTCTCACCTCTCACAACATCACCACAACTCTCACATCTCACAACATCACCACAACTCTCACATCTCACAACATCACATCAACTCTCACAACATCACCACAACTCTCACATCTCACAACATCACATCAACTCTCTCACAACATCACCACAACTCTCACATCTCACAACATCACCACAACTCTCACATCTCACAACATCACATCAACTCTCTCACCTCTCACAACATCACCACAACTCTCACATCTCACATCACATCAACTCTCTCACCTCTCACAACATCACCACAACTCTCACATCTCACAACATCACATCAACTCTCACATCTCACAACATCACATCAACTCTCACATCTCACAACATCACATAAACTCTGTCACCTCTCACCTCTCACAACATCACCACAACTCTCACCTCTCACAACATCACATAAACTCTGTGACTCACACACACTCACACACACACACTCTCTCTCTCTCACACACACACACACACACACATGTGGACACACAAGCACAGACAAACACGCACGCAAGCATGCACATACACACGCACACATGCGATCACACACACACGCACACACCGGTGCACGCACACATGCACAGACAAATGCACACACACACACACACTTTTGCAGTTAGCAGTGTGCCTGTGTTGTCTATGTGACATGATGTGATATCACTTTGGGCTCTGGGGAACTGTGAGAGAGAGAGCAATACAGATTTATTGCTCTTCATAACTGTAAATAGATTTACAGGTATTAGTACTGATTTTTCATGCTGGTCGAGCTCTTTGAATGAAATTGATCTGAGAGAAAGAGACAGCAGCACTGCTGAGCTGACCACAGAGGGATTAAACTCAAATCAATCCCCCTTTAGAGTGAACTGCCATACAGAAGACTGTGTGAGCCAGGTTACCTCTGACTGCGTTACTGCTCTGTGTTACTGCTCTGTGTTACTGCACTGACTGTGTTACTGTTCTGTGTTACTGCACTGACTGCATTACTACTCTGTGTTACTGCACTGACTGCGTTACTACTCTGTGTTACTGCACTGACTGCGTTACTACTCTATGTTACTGCTCTGTGTTACTGCACTGACTGTGTTACTACACTGTGTTACTGCACTGACTGCGTTACTGCTCTGTGTTACTGCACTGACTGTGTTACTGTTCTGTGTTACTGCACTGACTGCGTTACTACTCTGTGTTACTGCTCTGTGTTACTGCACTGACTGCGTTACTACTCGGTGTTACTGCACTGACTGCGTTACTGCTCTGTGTTACTGCACTGACTGTGTTACTGCTCTGTGTTACTGCACTGACTGCGTTACTACTCTGTGTTACTGCTCTGTGTTACTGCACTGACTGTGTTACTGTTCTGTGTTACTGCACTGACTGCGTTACTACTCTGTGTTACTGCTCTGTGTTACTGCACTGACTGCGTTACTACTCTGTGTTACTGCTCTGTGTTACTGCACTGACTGCGTTACTACTCTGTGTTACTACTCTGTGTTACTGCACTGACTGTGTTACTGTTCTGTGTTACTGCACTGACTGCGTTACTACCCTGTGTTACTGCACTGACTGTGTTACTGTTCTGTGTTACTGCACTGACTGCGTTACTGCTCTGTGTTACTGCACTGACTGTGTTACTGTTCTGTGTTACTGCACTGACTGTGTTACTGTTCTGTGTTACTGCACTGACTGCGTTACTACTCTGTGTTACTGTACTGACTGTGTTACTGTTCTGTGTTACTGCACTGACTGTGTTACTGTTCTGTGTTACTGCACTGACTGCGTTACTACTCTGTGTTACTGCACTGACTGCGTTACTACTCTGTGTTACTGCACTGACTGCGTTACTACTCTATGTTACTGCTCTGTGTTACTGCACTGACTGTGTTACTACTCTGTGTTACTGCACTGACTGCGTTACTGCTCTGTGTTACTGCACTGACTGTGTTACTGTTCTGTGTTACTGCACTGACTGCGTTACTACTCTGTGTTACTGCTCTGTGTTACTGCACTGACTGCGTTACTACTCTGTGTTACTGCACTGACTGCGTTACTGCTCTGTGTTACTGCACTGACTGTGTTACTGCTCTGTGTTACTGCACTGACTGCGTTACTACTCTGTGTTACTGCTCTGTGTTACTGCACTGACTGTGTTACTACTCTGTGTTACTGCACTGACTGTGTTACTGTTCTGTGTTACTGCACTGACTGCGTTACTACTCTGTGTTACTGCTCTGTGTTACTGCACTGACTGCGTTACTACTCTGTGTTACGACTCTGTGTTACTGCACTGACTGTGTTACTGTTCTGTGTTACTGCACTGACTGCTTTACTACCCTGTGTTACTGTACTGACTGTGTTACTGTTCTGTGTTACTGCACTGACTGCGTTACTGCTCTGTGTTACTGCACTGACTGTGTTACTGTTCTGTGTTACTGCACTGACTGCGTTACTACTCTGTGTTACTGCACTGACTGCGTTACTACTCTGTGTTACTGCACTGTGTTACTGCACTGACTGCGTTACTACTCTGTGTTACTGCACTGACTGCGTTACTGTTCTGTGTTACTGTTCTGTGTTACTGCACTGACTGCGTTACTACTCTGTGTTACTGCACTGACTGCGTTACTGCTCTGTGTTACTGCACTGACTGTGTTACTACTCTGTGTTACTGCACTGACTGCGTTACTGCTCTGTGTTACTGCACTGACTGCGTTACTACTCTGTGTTACTGCACTGACTGTGTTCCTGCTCTGTGTTACTGCACTGACTGCGTTACTGTTCTGTGTTACTGCACTGACTGTGTTACTGCTCTGTGTTACTGCACTGACTGCGTTACTACTCTGTGTTACTGCACTGACTGCGTTACTGTTCTGTGTTACTGCACTGACTGTGTTACTGCTCTGTGTTACTGCACTGACTGCGTTACTACTCTGTGTTACTGCACTGACTGCGTTACTACTCTGTGTTACTGCACTGACTGTGTTACTGCTCTGTGTTACTGCACTGACTGCATTACTGCGAATTTGTATATCAGCTAAGAACATGCTGGACTGTTCCACACATTCCTTCATTATAGTACCCTGCTCAGTAGTCAAATCAAATGAAAATACATATTTTCCCCTGAAGTTCAGACACCCCCTATAACTCCTTTATATGATGCCTGTTGGGTCTTATTTACATTTAGAAACAATGCCCTTGGTACAGCTGATCGTATTTGTACATTTAGGCAGGATTCATTATAGGCTTTCATTCAGGGTGAAATATAGACATTTTCCCTTTTTATTGCCGTTCACGTGTCCCTGAATTCATACTCCAAATTTTCTGCGAAATGTGTTTAGTATTTAGTGTGTTCAGTCATTCAGAGAGAAGATTAAAACTTTATCTTGGCTCCCATGACCTCCTAAAGAGAACATTTATTTTCCTCATTGTCTGCATTTACTTTTGGGATATTATATGTGTAGTTGTGTAAAGATAGGGGCCATCTGTCTAGTGGTACTTATAAATTGTTCTTTGTTATTACATTACACTTACTGGTAATAATAGGTCCTTCTGTGTTTTGTTTTTGATCTAGCTTTTTATATAAGAGCAACACTGATGTTCTCCACTATTGTGTGTGGCTCTGGATAAAATAGTCTGTTGCTAAGTGACGGTAATATAATGACCTCATTAATAACCTCATCTTGCTGTTTCATATTGATCTCAATACTTGAGTTTATCATGGAGTTCTTTGAAATAAACACCCAATTATCTCCATTATCGTCTCCCAGCCCAGACCCTGGGCGATTACTGTAAATACAGAGGATAAATCAGGCTATAGATCCATCACTCTAATCTCTCAAGATAAATGCTAATTACTGTGGATATTGGAGTTCTTCTGGGAATATTTAACATAAACTGTGTGATTGCTCCAAATGAAACACTCCAGCCTACTCTTAAATCTTCTAATTTATTATTATTAATTTAAGCGAAAACATCCCAGTCCTACAAATCTTTTATCAGATCATATGGAAACAAATTCACTGAAACAGGATTTAGAACTACTGGGTCTTAATGGCCTGTGATGGAAAAGATTTTGAGACACTTTTTAGAGACAAGCGTAAATGTAAATAAAGGGGTCATATGCCAAAGACACCAAACAACCATAACAGAGAAACCCCTCGCCTGACGGGAGCCTGGTGCCATAACAGACCCCTCGCCTGACGGGAGCCTGGTGCCATAACAGACCCCTCGCCTGACTGGAGCCTGGTGCCATAACAGACCCCTCGCCTGACTGGAGCCTGGTGCCATAACAGACCCCTCGCCTGACTGGAGCCTGGTGCCATAACAGACCCCTCGCCTGACTGGAGCCTGGTGCCATAACAGACCCCTCGCCTGACTGGAGCCTGGTGCCATAACAGGAGGACCCCCACCAGCCCCCAGCTTTTATTTAAAAACCCAGTAAAAAAAAAACTAAATGGACACAATGCACACAGCACACACACACACACACACACACACACACACACACAGAGACAGCGCACACACACACATGCAAACACACACACACACACATGCAAACACACACATGCACACACACACACGCATACACACACACGCACATATTTAGTTGTTCCATAATCATCCATCTCTCCACAGCTCACATTAGTAATATTGATTACCTGGTCATGAAGGCTGAAGCTGGTGTGTGGATTTAGCAATGCTGCTTGAAAATCCCTACAGCGCTGACAGCCAGCAGACAGGCTAATACTTCCACTCATATTTTACGTTATGTATGTGTGTGTGTGTGTGTGTGTGTGTGTGTGTTTGTGTGTGTATAGGTCTTTTTGTGACTGTGTGTGTGTGACTATGTGTCTTGTGTGTGTGAGACCATGTGTGTGTGTGTGTGTGACTGTGTGTGTGTGTAGGCCTTTTTGTGTCTGTGTGTGTGACCGTGTGTGTAGGCCTTTGTGAGACTGTGTCTGTGTATAGGCCTTTGTGTGACTATGTGTGTGTGTGTGTGTGTAGGCCTTTACTCCTAAACGGTGTTGAAATGGCTCTGTGTGTGTGTGTGTGTAGGCCTTTACTCCTAAAATGTGTTTAAACGGATGTGTGTGTGTGTCTGTGTGACTATGTGTGTGTGTGTGTGTGTGTGTGTGTGTGTGTGTGTGACCGTGTGTGTAGGCCTTTGTGAGACTGTGCGTGTGTATAGGCCTTTGTGTGACTATGTGTGTGTGTGTGTGTGGGTGTGTGTGTGTGTGTGTGTGACCGTGTGTGTAGGCCTTTGTGAGACTGTGCGTGTGTATAGGCCTTTGTGTGACTATGTGTGTGTGTGTGTGTGGGTGTGTGTGTGTGTGTGTGCGTGCAGGCCTTTACTCCTAAAAGGTGTTCAGTCAGAATGGATGCATTGTAGTCTCAGGACATTTACTGATCCACAGCTCTTTTTGTGAGACACAAGTGGTCAGACCAGAGAAATCATATTTAACCCATAATCCTGCTCCGGCCGTGAGCACTGACTGAGAACGAGGAGCTGCTGTCCGGCCCCTCCACAGCCGTTCACAACTCTCTCTCTATCTCTTTTTTTGGGATAAAATTCAGGTTCAATACTTGTTTGACACAAGAGGTTTTTTAAATACTTTACACACAACAATATAATTATTTTTATGCATAATACTTCAAGATTAAATGTTTCTAATGATATGCAAATTGAGAATAAATTATACCTTAATCGATATTAACTAACACACTCACACATGCAGTCACATACATCCACATCCACTAACACACACTCTCACATCCACATACACATGCACTAACACACACGCACACACATACACATCCACATCCACATGCACACATACACACACTCACACACATCCACATGCACACATACACATGCACTAACACACACACACTCACACACATCCACATCCACTAACACACACTCTCACACATCCACATGCACACATACACATCCACTAACACACACACACTCACACACATCCACATCCACTAACACACACTCACACACACTCTCACACACACTCACACACACTCACACACATCCACATCCACTAACACACACTCTCACACATCCACATGCACACATCCACATCCACTAACACACACTCACACACACTCTCACACATCCACATACACATCCACATCCACTAACACACACTCTCACATCCACATACACATGCACTAACACACACGCACACACATACACATCCACTAACACACACTCTCACACATCCACATCCACATGCACACATACACACACTCACACACATCCACATGCACACATACACATGCACTAACACACACACACTCACACACATCCACATCCACTAACACACACTCTCACACATCCACATGCACACATACACATCCACTAACACACACACACTCACACACATCCACATCCACACACTCACACACACTCTCACACACACTCACACACACTCACACACATCCACATCCACTAACACACACTCTCACACATCCACATGCACACATCCACATCCACTAACACACACTCTCACACATCCACATACACATCCACATCCACTAACACACACTCTCACACATCCACATGCACACATCCACATCCACTAACACACACACACTCACACACATCCACATCCACTAACACACACTCTCACACATCCACATGCACACATACACATCCACTAACACACACTCTCACACATTGTTACGGTCAGGGCCCTGACCCAACCGCAACATAAATGGACAGACACAAAAATGGTTGCATAAATAAATATTTATTAAATAAATAATAAACAAACCTTGCGTAGGTATGGATGCGTGCCTGCATGAGATGTGTATGGTAGGTGTATGGATGCGTGTAACGTGGATATAAGAATTGACCGACAAACAACATGAAAAAGAGAGACTACAGTGAAGCAACCTCTCGTGAAAAAGAGACGCCGGTAAAGCAACCCCCTTATCCGGTCTCAACCTCCTTTTAAATAATAACCGGTGATTGCCGTGGGAGCCAATTAAGCCCCGGGAGGCGGACCTAAAAAGGGAAAGGAGAGAACAATATAATGTAAAAGAAAACAGGGGTGACAAACAATACGCGACCGTAACACCCCCCCACCTAAACGGCAGCCGAAGACTGTCGAAAACAACGGACAAATATGCTTTATAACAAACACTAGGACACACGGCCGAATACTTAAGAAAAAAAATAAGAAAACAAAACTACTTACGCCGATTGACACATTTTTATTTTTGTCTCCAGGGGAAAATGATCGGACTTTTGCCCGTCTGTCAAACCGAGACTTAATGCGGCTCTGAGCCACAGCCAATTGTTTTCCCTCAGACAATGTAACCATTTCCACTGGGTCAGAGCTCAACTTCACATCCGTCATCTCTTGCGAGAATGTGAGGGGCTCTGAGTCAGGTCTGCATAAAAACGTTTCATTTAAATCAACAATGTCACCGAGCGTTTTGGTCATAGCTCGTGTGACGGCACATGTGGGGAAAACCTCCGGATAAGCCTGCTCGAGTGTGTCAGGGGAGCTTGCAATGGGTTCGCTTACAACCTCAGGGGAAGCAAAAACCTTACCGCCAGCCAAATCATTCCCCAAAATGAAAGACACACCAGGAACAGGCAGCTCAGGACACACACCCACGATGACATCACCATTCACCAATTCACATTCCAACATCACTTTGTGTAAGGGTACTTCAGCATACCCCATGGTAAAGCCCTGCACGAGTACACTAGCACCAAGAGAGGTGCGGTCAGAAAAGGGCAGTACATCCTCTAAAAGAAAGGATTGGGCAGCGCCCGTATCACGGAGTATATTAATGCTTACTGCGGGTAACCCTGGTATTGTCACAACCCCACTCATGAGGAAGGGAGAATAATCATGACATTCCCTTTTTGGAATCGGGACAGAGGGAACAAAGTGAGTTCGGGTATTAACCACCAATTGTGGTTTTGCATGTTTTCGAGCCAACTTAAAACAGTAGGCAATAGTGTGACCACGGGTTTTGCAGTAAGCGCATCTACGCTCAAGTCTTCGCTTGGTGCGACTGTAGGGAGGAGCACGAGCAGGAGACGGAATATCCTTCTCAATGACAGTACCAGCTGGTTTATGGCCGTTAAACTTACCATATTGCTTGAATTGACCATGTCGCTCAAAACTTGAGGAGAGTGGAGACTTCGACAGAAAGGACTTATGGGTGAGAACATATTCATCAGCCAAGACTGCAGCTTCGGCAACTTGAGCGACTTTATGTTCGTTCAGATAGGTGACAACCGGCTCAGGCAAGCAGTTTTTAAGCTCTTCGATGAGCACTAGATGCCTTAGCTGTTCTTTAGTGGTTATGTTTTGGGAAGTGCACCATCGATCAAATAATCGTTCTTTTTCTTTGGAAAACTCCACATAAGTTTGTCTGTCGCTTTTTCGGCAGGCGCGAAACTTTTGGCGATATGCCTCGGGGACGAGTTCATATGCTCGAAGTATCGCGTTCTTCACAACCTCATAATCTGAGCTAACGTCTAATTCAAGTGATGAATATGTTTCCTGGGCCTTTCCCACAAGGACACATTGGAGTAGCAAAGTCCAAACGGGTTTAGGCCAGTTTAAAGACGTAGCTACTTTTTCAAAATGGGGAAAGTATTGCTCCACGTCCTTCTCAGAGAATGGAGGAACCATTCGAATATGTCGGCTAACGTCAAAGTCAGTGCGAGGAGGAGAGCGTGACAATTCGAGTTTCCGAACCTCTAAACGTTTGATCTCCAATTCAAGCTCTAATGATTTTATTCGTAGCTGAGCTTCAGATTGGGAAGAAATAGATTCGCCCGGCCCAGCGAGACCAGCCTGTAGCAGATGAACGGGTTTTTTTCGAAGAACATTCATTCTTATTAATAATGTTCTTAAAGTGGTAATAATCGTCTCTTTCAATCGTCGATCATTACTCGAGATGTCAATTTCATAGTGTTCAGCTATGGATAATAGTTGTTCTTTCGTGTACAACTCGAGTAATTCATCGGATGGATCTCTGATGAAAGAGTCGATGGACGCCATGGTGATTTTGCTCTCAATATTTCCACCACGCGAATAGGAGTTGGCGTAACGTACTACTACAAAATATAGGCTAGCAACTATTTATTGGCAAGGCAGAGCAATGTGGGGACACAGAAAATAAAACAGGCTAAAACAGATGTAATAAGGAGCGTCCCACTCCCTAACAAGCATAAAATGGGTAACCTGGACACTTCTAAGTGCCAATCGCGACCTATTGTCACCTTACCTGCCTAACTAGCTGACTGTCCTGTAAGAGGCCCTAGTCTTCGTTGTGGTACTCTGAATCCTTGTATATAGGCGGAATCGCCTCTCAGAAGAGCCAGAACGTTCCGTCTATATATTTGATGAAGCTTTTCCCACACACTTTAACAATTACTGGTATTTAGACACAGCGCCAAAGGAACTGGTCTCTTAAGCCTGTATGGGACAGCAGCGTGCTCCACACCTGAACATATATAAGATGCCTGAAATATGTAATTTTTTTATTTAATGTGTTCCCAACATTGACCATGCACAAGCAAATGCATACAAACGAGGAAACAAAGGCGTTTCCCGTTTACTAAATAAGCCTATATAGTACGAGAAAAAAACAAAATACGGCCCAGAAGTTATAATTATAGCCGTAATAAACTAAATAAAGAGAACACGGACCAAAATCTACACGAGATTATATAGCTGGGTAGCGCACAAAAATGCAACATAAGTCACTACAACATATGCGCAATCCAGCAGAATACCTTACCAAAAAGCCTATTAAACAAAATAGGACAAGACGAGTAGCAGGAAAATAGCTCACACCAAAACAGTACCAGAAAAAGCTAATTGAATAAACTACAATTGCTTATAAACCGCCAATTCAAAGGCAAACAGTACCAAAACGTGTGAGACAGCTCCAACCTCAGCCAGAAGCAAAAATCGCATTCGCAAAACAAAGCGAATACAATTAAATATCCCTACAGGGATCAATAGCTACTTGTGAAC
The DNA here is from genome assembly GCA_022702515.1 of Ilyophis sp. 1 JC-2022. NCBI lineage: Eukaryota > Metazoa > Chordata > Actinopteri > Anguilliformes > Synaphobranchidae > Ilyophis > Ilyophis sp. 1 JC-2022. Next base: position 57,317,932 of record CM040406.1, read on the forward strand.
AGGTAAGGAATTCAATTTAAATATTCCGTATTCAGGAGGCAAGATCTAAACCCAGGACAAAACGACCGCCTCTAAAACGCGCAACTTACTGATTGCCACGTCAGACATGGAAACGCGCACCTAGCGCCACGTCACCACAAAAGTTGTATACCAACTTAGCACTGAAAACTCAACACAGTGCATATACAAAATAACCATTAATACAAACAAGTCGTTATTTAAAACAGGATATTTACCTTTTTAAACGACGTCTTCCCCCGAGAAAAGAGAAAAACGCGCCCCAAGGCCAATCCTAGAAAACGGCGTCTCAGCCGTGACAGCAAGCAGCTACACAGCAAACGACTAAAATGGCTATTCAAATGGCTCGAAAACACGTCCAAATCCCGGACGAGCCCCCAATTTATGTTACGGTCAGGGCCCTGACCCAACCGCAACATAAATGGACAGACACAAAAATGGTTGCATAAATAAATATTTATTAAATAAATAATAAACAAACCTTGCGTAGGTATGGATGCGTGCCTGCATGAGATGTGTATGGTAGGTGTATGGATGCGTGTAACGTGGATATAAGAATTGACCGACAAACAACATGAAAAAGAGAGACTACAGTGAAGCAACCTCTCGTGAAAAAGAGACGCCGGTAAAGCAACCCCCTTATCCGGTCTCAACCTCCTTTTAAATAATAACCGGTGATTGCCGTGGGAGCCAATTAAGCCCCGGGAGGCGGACCTAAAAAGGGAAAGGAGAGAACAATATAATGTAAAAGAAAACAGGGGTGACAAACAATACGCGACCGTAACGCCATAACAGACCCCTCGCCTGACTGGAGCCTGGTGCCATAACAGGAGGACCCCCACCAGCCCCCAGCTTTTATTTAAAAACCCAGTAAAAAAAAAACTAAATGGACACAATGCACACAGCACACACACACACACACACACACACACACACACACACAGAGACAGCGCACACACACACATGCAAACACACACACACACACATGCAAACACACACATGCACACACACACACGCATACACACACACGCACATATTTAGTTGTTCCATAATCATCCATCTCTCCACAGCTCACATTAGTAATATTGATTACCTGGTCATGAAGGCTGAAGCTGGTGTGTGGATTTAGCAATGCTGCTTGAAAATCCCTACAGCGCTGACAGCCAGCAGACAGGCTAATACTTCCACTCATATTTTACGTTATGTATGTGTGTGTGTGTGTGTGTGTGTGTGTGTGTGTTTGTGTGTGTATAGGTCTTTTTGTGACTGTGTGTGTGTGACTATGTGTCTTGTGTGTGTGAGACCATGTGTGTGTGTGTGTGTGACTGTGTGTGTGTGTAGGCCTTTTTGTGTCTGTGTGTGTGACCGTGTGTGTAGGCCTTTGTGAGACTGTGTCTGTGTATAGGCCTTTGTGTGACTATGTGTGTGTGTGTGTGTGTAGGCCTTTACTCCTAAACGGTGTTGAAATGGCTCTGTGTGTGTGTGTGTGTAGGCCTTTACTCCTAAAATGTGTTTAAACGGATGTGTGTGTGTGTCTGTGTGACTATGTGTGTGTGTGTGTGTGTGTGTGTGTGTGTGTGTGTGACCGTGTGTGTAGGCCTTTGTGAGACTGTGCGTGTGTATAGGCCTTTGTGTGACTATGTGTGTGTGTGTGTGTGGGTGTGTGTGTGTGTGTGTGACCGTGTGTGTAGGCCTTTGTGAGACTGTGCGTGTGTATAGGCCTTTGTGTGACTATGTGTGTGTGTGTGTGTGGGTGTGTGTGTGTGTGTGTGCGTGCAGGCCTTTACTCCTAAAAGGTGTTCAGTCAGAATGGATGCATTGTAGTCTCAGGACATTTACTGATCCACAGCTCTTTTTGTGAGACACAAGTGGTCAGACCAGAGAAATCATATTTAACCCATAATCCTGCTCCGGCCGTGAGCACTGACTGAGAACGAGGAGCTGCTGTCCGGCCCCTCCACAGCCGTTCACAACTCTCTCTCTATCTCTTTTTTTGGGATAAAATTCAGGTTCAATACTTGTTTGACACAAGAGGTTTTTTAAATACTTTACACACAACAATATAATTATTTTTATGCATAATACTTCAAGATTAAATGTTTCTAATGATATGCAAATTGAGAATAAATTATACCTTAATCGATATTAACTAACACACTCACACATGCAGTCACATACATCCACATCCACTAACACACACTCTCACATCCACATACACATGCACTAACACACACGCACACACATACACATCCACATCCACATGCACACATACACACACTCACACACATCCACATGCACACATACACATGCACTAACACACACACACTCACACACATCCACATCCACTAACACACACTCTCACACATCCACATGCACACATACACATCCACTAACACACACACACTCACACACATCCACATCCACTAACACACACTCACACACACTCTCACACACACTCACACACACTCACACACATCCACATCCACTAACACACACTCTCACACATCCACATGCACACATCCACATCCACTAACACACACTCACACACACTCTCACACATCCACATACACATCCACATCCACTAACACACACTCTCACATCCACATACACATGCACTAACACACACGCACACACATACACATCCACTAACACACACTCTCACACATCCACATCCACATGCACACATACACACACTCACACACATCCACATGCACACATACACATGCACTAACACACACACACTCACACACATCCACATCCACTAACACACACTCTCACACATCCACATGCACACATACACATCCACTAACACACACACACTCACACACATCCACATCCACACACTCACACACACTCTCACACACACTCACACACACTCACACACATCCACATCCACTAACACACACTCTCACACATCCACATGCACACATCCACATCCACTAACACACACTCTCACACATCCACATACACATCCACATCCACTAACACACACTCTCACACATCCACATGCACACATCCACATCCACTAACACACACACACTCACACACATCCACATCCACTAACACACACTCTCACACATCCACATGCACACATACACATCCACTAACACACACTCTCACACATTGTTACGGTCAGGGCCCTGACCCAACCGCAACATAAATGGACAGACACAAAAATGGTTGCATAAATAAATATTTATTAAATAAATAATAAACAAACCTTGCGTAGGTATGGATGCGTGCCTGCATGAGATGTGTATGGTAGGTGTATGGATGCGTGTAACGTGGATATAAGAATTGACCGACAAACAACATGAAAAAGAGAGACTACAGTGAAGCAACCTCTCGTGAAAAAGAGACGCCGGTAAAGCAACCCCCTTATCCGGTCTCAACCTCCTTTTAAATAATAACCGGTGATTGCCGTGGGAGCCAATTAAGCCCCGGGAGGCGGACCTAAAAAGGGAAAGGAGAGAACAATATAATGTAAAAGAAAACAGGGGTGACAAACAATACGCGACCGTAACACCCCCCCACCTAAACGGCAGCCGAAGACTGTCGAAAACAACGGACAAATATGCTTTATAACAAACACTAGGACACACGGCCGAATACTTAAGAAAAAAAATAAGAAAACAAAACTACTTACGCCGATTGACACATTTTTATTTTTGTCTCCAGGGGAAAATGATCGGACTTTTGCCCGTCTGTCAAACCGAGACTTAATGCGGCTCTGAGCCACAGCCAATTGTTTTCCCTCAGACAATGTAACCATTTCCACTGGGTCAGAGCTCAACTTCACATCCGTCATCTCTTGCGAGAATGTGAGGGGCTCTGAGTCAGGTCTGCATAAAAACGTTTCATTTAAATCAACAATGTCACCGAGCGTTTTGGTCATAGCTCGTGTGACGGCACATGTGGGGAAAACCTCCGGATAAGCCTGCTCGAGTGTGTCAGGGGAGCTTGCAATGGGTTCGCTTACAACCTCAGGGGAAGCAAAAACCTTACCGCCAGCCAAATCATTCCCCAAAATGAAAGACACACCAGGAACAGGCAGCTCAGGACACACACCCACGATGACATCACCATTCACCAATTCACATTCCAACATCACTTTGTGTAAGGGTACTTCAGCATACCCCATGGTAAAGCCCTGCACGAGCACACTAGCACCAAGAGAGGTGCGGTCAGAAAAGGGCAGTACATCCTCTAAAAGAAAGGATTGGGCAGCGCCCGTATCACGGAGTATATTAATGCTTACTGCGGGTAACCCTGGTATTGTCACAACCCCACTCATGAGGAAGGGAGAATAATCATGACATTCCCTTTTTGGAATCGGGACAGAGGGAACAAAGTGAGTTCGGGTATTAACCACCAATTGTGGTTTTGCATGTTTTCGAGCCAACTTAAAACAGTAGGCAATAGTGTGACCACGGGTTTTGCAGTAAGCGCATCTACGCTCAAGTCTTCGCTTGGTGCGACTGTAGGGAGGAGCACGAGCAGGAGACGGAATATCCTTCTCAATGACAGTACCAGCTGGTTTATGGCCGTTAAACTTACCATATTGCTTGAATTGACCATGTCGCTCAAAACTTGAGGAGAGTGGAGACTTCGACAGAAAGGACTTATGGGTGAGAACATATTCATCAGCCAAGACTGCAGCTTCGGCAACTTGAGCGACTTTATGTTCGTTCAGATAGGTGACAACCGGCTCAGGCAAGCAGTTTTTAAGCTCTTCGATGAGCACTAGATGCCTTAGCTGTTCTTTAGTGGTTATGTTTTGGGAAGTGCACCATCGATCAAATAATCGTTCTTTTTCTTTGGAAAACTCCACATAAGTTTGTCTGTCGCTTTTTCGGCAGGCGCGAAACTTTTGGCGATATGCCTCGGGGACGAGTTCATATGCTCGAAGTATCGCGTTCTTCACAACCTCATAATCTGAGCTAACGTCTAATTCAAGTGATGAATATGTTTCCTGGGCCTTTCCCACAAGGACACATTGGAGTAGCAAAGTCCAAACGGGTTTAGGCCAGTTTAAAGACGTAGCTACTTTTTCAAAATGGGGAAAGTATTGCTCCACGTCCTTCTCAGAGAATGGAGGAACCATTCGAATATGTCGGCTAACGTCAAAGTCAGTGCGAGGAGGAGAGCGTGACAATTCGAGTTTCCGAACCTCTAAACGTTTGATCTCCAATTCAAGCTCTAATGATTTTATTCGTAGCTGAGCTTCAGATTGGGAAGAAATAGATTCGCCCGGCCCAGCGAGACCAGCCTGTAGCAGATGAACGGGTTTTTTTCGAAGAACATTCATTCTTATTAATAATGTTCTTAAAGTGGTAATAATCGTCTCTTTCAATCGTCGATCATTACTCGAGATGTCAATTTCATAGTGTTCAGCTATGGATAATAGTTGTTCTTTCGTGTACAACTCGAGTAATTCATCGGATGGATCTCTGATGAAAGAGTCGATGGACGCCATGGTGATTTTGCTCTCAATATTTCCACCACGCGAATAGGAGTTGGCGTAACGTACTACTACAAAATATAGGCTAGCAACTATTTATTGGCAAGGCAGAGCAATGTGGGGACACAGAAAATAAAACAGGCTAAAACAGATGTAATAAGGAGCGTCCCACTCCCTAACAAGCATAAAATGGGTAACCTGGACACTTCTAAGTGCCAATCGCGACCTATTGTCACCTTACCTGCCTAACTAGCTGACTGTCCTGTAAGAGGCCCTAGTCTTCGTTGTGGTACTCTGAATCCTTGTATATAGGCGGAATCGCCTCTCAGAAGAGCCAGAACGTTCCGTCTATATATTTGATGAAGCTTTTCCCACACACTTTAACAATTACTGGTATTTAGACACAGCGCCAAAGGAACTGGTCTCTTAAGCCTGTATGGGACAGCAGCGTGCTCCACACCTGAACATATATAAGATGCCTGAAATATGTAATTTTTTTATTTAATGTGTTCCCAACATTGACCATGCACAAGCAAATGCATACAAACGAGGAAACAAAGGCGTTTCCCGTTTACTAAATAAGCCTATATAGTACGAGAAAAAAACAAAATACGGCCCAGAAGTTATAATTATAGCCGTAATAAACTAAATAAAGAGAACACGGACCAAAATCTACACGAGATTATATAGCTGGGTAGCGCACAAAAATGCAACATAAGTCACTACAACATATGCGCAATCCAGCAGAATACCTTACCAAAAAGCCTATTAAACAAAATAGGACAAGACGAGTAGCAGGAAAATAGCTCACACCAAAACAGTACCAGAAAAAGCTAATTGAATAAACTACAATTGCTTATAAACCGCCAATTCAAAGGCAAACAGTACCAAAACGTGTGAGACAGCTCCAACCTCAGCCAGAAGCAAAAATCGCATTCGCAAAACAAAGCGAATACAATTAAATATCCCTACAGGGATCAATAGCTACTTGTGAACAGGTAAGGAATTCAATTTAAATATTCCGTATTCAGGAGGCAAGATCTAAACCCAGGACAAAACGACCGCCTCTAAAACGCGCAACTTACTGATTGCCACGTCAGACATGGAAACGCGCACCTAGCGCCACGTCACCACAAAAGTTGTATACCAACTTAGCACTGAAAACTCAACACAGTGCATATACAAAATAACCATTAATACAAACAAGTCGTTATTTAAAACAGGATATTTACCTTTTTAAACGACGTCTTCCCCCGAGAAAAGAGAAAAACGCGCCCCAAGGCCAATCCTAGAAAACGGCGTCTCAGCCGTGACAGCAAGCAGCTACACAGCAAACGACTAAAATGGCTATTCAAATGGCTCGAAAACACGTCCAAATCGCGGACGAAAGCCCCCAATTTATGTTACGGTCAGGGCCCTGACCCAACCGCAACATAAATGGACAGACACAAAAATGGTTGCATAAATAAATATTTATTAAATAAATAATAAACAAACCTTGCGTAGGTATGGATGCGTGCCTGCATGAGATGTGTATGGTAGGTGTATGGATGCGTGTAACGTGGATATAAGAATTGACCGACAAACAACATGAAAAAGAGAGACTACAGTGAAGCAACCTCTCGTGAAAAAGAGACGCCGGTAAAGCAACCCCCTTATCCGGTCTCAACCTCCTTTTAAATAATAACCGGTGATTGCCGTGGGAGCCAATTAAGCCCCGGGAGGCGGACCTAAAAAGGGAAAGGAGAGAACAATATAATGTAAAAGAAAACAGGGGTGACAAACAATACGCGACCGTAACACACATCCACATGCACACATCCACATCCACTAACACACACACACTCACACACATCCACATCCACTAACACACACTCTCACACATCCACATGCACACATACACATGCACTAACACACACACACTCACACACATCCACATCCACTAACACACACTCACACACACTCTCACACATCCACATGCACACATACACATGCACTAACACACACACACTCACACACATCCACATCCACTAACACACACTCACACACACTCTCACACATCCACATGCACACATACACATGCACTAACACACACACACTCACACACATCCACATCCACTAACACACACTCACACACATCCACATCCACTAATACACACTCACACACATCCACATCCACTAACACACACTCACACACATACACATGCACTAACACACACTCACACACATCCACACACACTCACACACATCCACATGCACTAACACACACGCACACGTACACATGCACTAACACACACGCACACACACTCTCACACATCCACATGCACTAACACACACGCACACGTACACATGCACTAACACACACGCACACACTCTCACACATACACATGCACTAACACACACGCACACTAGCCATCCTGACCTGGATCACTGTGTAACTGGCATAGTTTAGTATGGGCTGCTTATTCCAAGGCTGCATTCAGAATGGCTCCCTGTACACTTTATAGTGCACTATTTAGGGAATCAGCCATTTTGCAGGATGTGCTAATTCTCAGTGTTCTCTATTGAGAATTCGGAAACCATAAAAATAGCCAATCCCCTAAATAGTGCACTATGAAGCTTATTTATTCCAAATGTAGCCCAGGTGTTTTTCTTTCTTTTTTACCCAGCATGCCTCTCATTATCTCTCTTTTCCTTGAATCTGCCTGGAGGTGTCAGATCTTTCTCTTCAATTCACACCAGTTTAGATGGATGTTATTATTGCACAGGCGATTGGTGCATAAGGTGGGCAATGAGGAATCCCGTGATTAATATCTAAACAAGGAACATACAGAGGATTCATCTGTACCTCTTTAACAAGACTTTTTAAAACAAAAAGTTATTGTTTTTTTTTTATTATTTGAATATAATATTTTGACAATATAGTGAAAATCATAACCCCCAGATAAAAATAACACCGCATGGGCATTATCAGATGCATTTATGGGTAAGTAGCCGACTCTTAACAGTTATTGTGAGGACCATCAAACCTCCGACCCTTAACAGTTATTGTAAGGACCATCAAACCTCTCCCTGCAGGAGAACCAAAACTGCGTTTGGATTTCTTATGTAAGCGCTGAAATTGAAATAAGCCGTACTGTAAGAAGCAGAAGGCCATCCTGTTGTTTGAATGTAATTGGCAAAGGCTGGACTTGTAATATTTTACCGCTTATGTAAGCGTAGCAAACACGATTTCTGCCCTCCTTCAGACAAACATCTGATGGCGTTGATTTTTATATTTTTCATGCAATTGTTCCCATGCTTATCTTTCCATCTGTGGCTGTCTAAGAACATTGGTACTATCTCACAGGGTCTGAAAGAGCGTGTTAGTGGTAGACTGTGTCGGATTGATTCCCTGCATTAGGCCACTGGTGCATGTTTCAATGGGGAGTGACCCACTGAAGATGCTGAAGCACTATTATTAATCTTATTTTAATTACAAAAAAAATACAAAATGAACAAAATGAAAAAGTCTTTGTTCTGGTTTTTTTGTTTTGTTTTGTGTTTTTGTGTTTTATTTTGTTTATGCCAAAAATAATGAACAAATAAACAGATTGTTCTGTGTGGAGGGAGTCCCCAGGCATATTACCCATCAGCACTGAATCCTGATAGAATAGCTCAATCTGTTATTTTAGAGACAAACAGCCCGTGAGGCAGTGGGGTGTTTGCGGAATCACTGAGCCGCACGCGGTGCACGCGGACAATCCCACGCGGATAGTATTCTGTTTAATAAAAACACTCGAACCATTTACAACATGGCATTAGAAGTCAAGTAAATAAAACAGTTATTGGAAAGATGATTCAACTCTGCCATCTTGTGGCTAATTACAGTACCACTATTGTGCAACTGTCACTATGTACATTTTATACACTTTGGCAAATGACTTTCCCCAATATTTTTTTCCCCTAGGGTAGAGATACATTGAATTTAATAATATAAAAAGACACTTGCTTTACAAGATCACATTTTGAAACTAAAAGCGAGCCTTTCCAACGAACCGTGTTTACACACAAATTAATGAAACTCAGATATTGATTTTTAAAATCTTTGTTATTTGGAAAACGTGTAATATTACAGTTTTTTATGATTGCTTTGACTCATTTTTCACAGCAGAATTTCAATGTACAAAACTCAAAATGCCAAACTGACTTTCAAAATTCGTACTCTAAGACACAACATCCTATGCTGACATACAAAGTGTAAAACTGTTAACGCAAAGTGCTAAACTGACTTGCAGAATTCTTACCTTAAGACACTATATCCTATGCTGACATACAAAGTGCAAAACTGTTAATACAAATGCAGATCACTAAATCAATTCAACATGTGTTTGTAGTCATGTCTCAGTACTTCCAACAACCTTGCCCAGGTGAGTAGCATTGCAACACAATTGATAATCTCTTCACCACTACATAAAATGCCACAGCGTGGAGCCAACATCTCAATGTGTGCTGTCATTTCCCACAATGGAGTTGAGGCTCGTGACCCTCTGCTGGGGGCATACAACTCCATGCGCCTCATACATTTTCTGGAGGGGCTGTACAATTGTCTCGTACAGCCAAATGCTCAGATGGTGTTCATCATTGTCTGGGACAATGTAAACTTCCATCGTGCATTGGCTGTGCGAGACTGGTTTACAGCCCATCCAGAGTTCCGATCACAATTCCTTCCACCTTACTCCCCCTTTCTAAACCCCATAGAGGAGTTTTTCTCGGCCTGGAGGTGGAAGGTGTATGATCGGCGTCCGTATGAGCAGGCGACACTCCTTCAGGCCATGGATGAGGCGTGTGATGACATTACAGCCCAGCAGTGCCAGGGGTGGATAAGACACTCCCGAAGATTTTACCAACGCTGCCTTGCAAATGAAGACATCAGATGCGATGTAGATGAAATGCTGTGGCCAAATGCAGCAGAGAGGCAAGATGCTGCTTAAGCACTGAAATGCATTTTGGTTTTTTTACTGTAAAGTTTTTTGTTATTGTAACTGCTTTTGCTTTTACTGTTTTTGCTGTTACTGTTGTTTTTGCTTTTACTGTAAAATACAGTTTACTGCATTACTGTATGATTTGTTTTCAATGATTAACCTTCATATACAGTCACCTACTGTAATCTAATATTTAGTTTGTCTTCCATAAAAACACAAGCTATATATATATATATATATATACACACACTGCAGTCTATCACAAGGGATGCTTGCTGTACATCATTTCAAGTACTTATGAGGAAATGACCCTTGCATAGTCTTTTTTGATGGCAATTATTTTGTGTTTGACAGCATTATTTGATAATGGCCGTTGTATTTGGAAATGCACCAATAATTAAACTTCAACGATAAATATATCCAATGTTCTGGTGCTATGATAAACATTTGCATATAATGTTCTCTGATTTGACACAGGTATTTTTATTTTGCATGCTATATTACATTTTGAACCCAAAATGAGCAGTATAGCATTCTGTGTTAAGAGTTTTGCACATTGAAACTTTGTTGTGCAAAATGAGTCAAAGCAATCGTAAAAAACTGTAATGTAATGCGAATATGCATGTCAATTCAATGACTAAAATAATCATAAGTAGATGTGTGTTGTATGTGCATAAATGGCCTATTCTTGCTGATGCTTACTGCAGCAGCTCTCCTGAAAGACCCAAAACCCTGTAAATTAAGGGTTATGTAACTTTCTAATGTTGCTCATAATTAAGTCAATGCACATGCGGTTTATGTCTGGATTATAATATCTCATATATGTAAAATATTCACAGCGGTCCTGGTGGCTCACGCCTGCCTTAGCAAACCCGATTCTCGGTTATTGAGGCGAAGAGCGTATTTCTCTCTTTCTGCAAATAAACATGTGCAGTTCATTTCTGAAACCTGGATTATGTGACTACAACTGCCCGCTGCACATAAACTTGTAGCTACACTTAATTTTTATTTGTGTTTTAGAGTGTTTATTCGAAATAGCCTAAATGGTGTAATATTCAAAAAGCTTCAAGGACCTTTGATTTCTAAAACTGAACTCATGTGTTTGCCTGTATGTGTGCGTGTGTGTGTATGTGTGTGTGTGTGTGTATGTGTGTGTATGTGTATGTGTGTGTATGTGCCTGTATGTGTGCGTGTGTGCTCGTGTGTGTGTGTGCGTGTTTGCCTGTATGTGTGCGTGTGTGCTTGTATGTGTGTGTGTGTGTGTATGTGTGTGTGTGCCTGTATGTGTGCATGTGTGCTCGTGTGTGTGTGCGTGCGTGCCTGTATGTGTGCGTGTGTGCTCGTATATGTGTGTGTGTGTGTGAGCGTGTGTGTGTTTGTGTGTGTGTGTGCGCGCGTGTGTGTGTGTGTGTGTATGTGTGTACAGGCTCAGTGTAGTGGAGGTCTCCTCCTGGTCCCAGGCGTTTGGGAGGCTGTTGGAGAGCACTGCAGGGCAGGGCGTGTTTATGGAGTTTCTGCGCTCTGAGCCCAGTCAGTGCACGGCAGAGCGTGTTTATGGAGTTTCTGCGCTCTGAGCACAGTCAGTGCAGGGCAGAGCATGTTTATGGAGTTTCTGCGCTCTGAGCCCAGTCAGTGCAGGGCAGAGCGTGTTTATGGAGTTTCTGCGCTCTGAGCACAGTCAGTGCAGGGCAGAGCATGTTTATGGAGTTTCTGCGCTCTGAGCCCAGTCAGTGCAGGGCAGAGCGTGTTTATGGAGTTTCTGCGCTCTGAGCACAGTCAGTGCAGGGCAGAGCATGTTTATGGAGTTTCTGCGCTCTGAGCACAGTCAGTGCAGGGCAGAGCGTGTTTATGGAGTTTCTGCTCTCTGAGCACAGTCAGTGCAGGGCACCTGAACCACACGCGCACCTGCACTACAGACACACTCTATTATAATCCCCCTGAACTACAGACATTATTAACTAAAATGAGAATGCAGAGATGGCGATAAAGTGGTCACATGGTGTGCTACAGGTCAGCATCGATGCAGCAGTGAGGGAGACGATTAACCGCGAAATGGCGGCTCCAACAGCAGACATCTTTGATGAGGCCCAAGCGCAGATCTACGCCCTGATGCACAGAGACTCGTACCGCGATTCCTCAGCTCACCCCTCTACCAGTCCCTACTGCAGGGCCCGGGGCCTGCAGCACCCTCTACTGACCACCAGGGGGCGACAACAGGGCCTGCAGTACTTTCTACTGACCGCCAGGGGGCGATAACAGGGTCTGCACTACTCTCTACTGACCACTAGGGGGGATAACAGCCTGCAGTATCTTCCACTGACCGCTAGGGGTGACAGTGCTCCTCCACACACCTGAGGACTTCAATGTGCCCCAGTCACAGCCAGAGGGGGCAACGTAGTACGGCCTGTTATGTTGCCTAGGCCCTACAATACCCTCCATCGACTGCTAGGGGGCCACCATAGTGCTGCCCGCCAGTTTTCTCCAGCTGCTGCCACCACAGAGACAAACTGTGGTGTGTGTTATTTGTGAGAAATATGTGTGTATGTAAGTAAACACACTAAAAAACCCACCCAAAGGTCACAACTGTATTTGTAAAAGTTAAAAAATATATATATATATCCCTCCTGCCAGCATACAGATTTCTTAATAAAAGGGTCTTTATTTTCAACTTTCAAAAACTTTCTTATACAAAATTGTACAATTTAAATCTGATTACATGTTGAAGCAGTTTGCAGCACCAGGTGAGTTTCTCCTGTTAGCTTGGGAACCCCAGCAGGGCCTCTGTTTGCTGAGAGCCCTAGTGTTTGCTCGTGTTCAGTGCCAATAGGATCAAAAAATAAAAACCGATTAAAAAAAATTATAAATACACCATTTTGAAAATAAGCATTAAAAGGATGTGTTTCTTGTTAAAATTTAATTTAAACCCCAATGTAAATGAATTGTATGGGAATATAACCCACAGAAGGGTAAGTTCTTCAGACATTCTTCAGATTATTTTGACATGAACGTTTTGATGTGCTAAAACTCACTAAAAGTATTTTTCCACCATAATAAAAGTAATTAAATCACAGCAAAGGGCAACAAGGTGTGAAGAAGATATTAAAGTTTGGAAAGAGCCGCAGACTGGTGTACAGTAACCTGTAAAAAGCTGCTTTAAACATCAGTGCAGACTGAATACAAGCCGCGTGATGTTCCACTGCGTTTCAGCTCCATTCAAACTACATGCACTGAACATGGAAATCTTACAAATTCAAGTATAAATAAAAAATTCTACAACTGTTATATTACTCTACACCAGTGGAGCCCAATCGTGTGCCATGGAGGGCCGAGCGTATGCAGGTTTTCATCCCAACCAATCACTGCACCTGCTGATTTCACTAATTAACACATCTTCAACCAGAGAGGAGGGGGCTAATTAGTGAAATCAGCAGGTGTAGTGATTGGTCAGGATGAAAGCCTGACTCTCGGCCCTCTGTGCCAGGATTGGCCCCCGCTGCGCTATACTATCACTCATTTTTGCATTTATATTTTTTCCCTGATACGGAAACGTTTATGTGTGTAAATTGATGTGGGTGTGGTCTGGCTGTGGGTGTGTTCAGTTTGTGGGTGTGGTCTGGCTGTGGGTGTGGTCGGGTTGTGGGTGTGGTCTGGCTGTGGGTGTGTTCAGTTTGTGGGTGTGGTCTGGTTGTGGGTATGATCCTTTTTCAGCAGAACTGGAAAAAAAGAGCCATCAGTGTTAGTGGCAGGTATAAAAAAACACAAGCATTGCACTTAGACAAGCATTTCCAATAAAAAATTTGCTAAATTCAAAAAATTGCATTCTTAAAATAATGTGGGCGGGGTTGTGGATGCTGTGGGTGGGGTTGTGTACGCTGTGGGCGGGGTTGTGGATGCTGTGGGCGGGGTCGTGTACACTGTGGGCGGGGTTGTGGATGCTGTGGGTGGGGTTGTGTACGCTGTGGGTGGGGTTGTGTACGCTGTGGGTGGGGTTGTGTACGCTGTGGGTGGGGTTGTGGATGCTGTGGGCGGGGTTGTGGATGCTGTGGGTGGGGTTGTGTACGCTGTGGGTGGGGTTGTGGATGCTGTGGGCGGGGTTGTGGATGCTGTGGGCGGGGTTGTGTACACTGTGGGCGGGGTTGTGGATGCTGTGGGCGGGGTTGTGTACGCTGTGGGCGGGGTTGTGCACGTGTGGGCGGGGTTGTGTACGCTGTGGGCAGGGTTGTGCACGTGTGGGCGGGGTTTGTTTACACTGTGGGCAGGGTTGTGTACACTGTGGGCAGGGTTGTGTACGCTGTGGGTGGGGTTGTGGATGCTGTGGGAGGGGTTGTGGATGCTGTGGGCGGGGTTGTGGATGCTGTGGGCGGGGTTGTGGATGCTGTGGGCGGGGTTGTGTATGCTGTGGGTGGGGTTGTGGATGCTGTGGGCGGGGTTGTGGATGCTGTGGGCGGGGTTGTGTACGCTGTGGGCGGGGTTGTGTACGCTGTGGGCGGGGTTGTGTACTCGGTGGACGGTGGCTCTGAGTTACCTTCCAGCGGTATCCGCACTCGTTGCACAGCACAAAGGTGGTCATCGGCTCGTCAGCACTGCGAGTCTGAACCTGCACAGGTAAATAGGTTCAGTACCTGGCTGTAGGTGTGCAGGTGGGTGTAGGTTCAGTACCTGGCTGTAGGTGTGCAGCATAAGTTCAGTACCTGGTCATAGGTGTGCATGTGGGTGTAGGTTCAGTACCTGGTTGTAGGTGTGCATGTGGGTGTAGGTTCAGTACCTGGCTGTAGGTGTGCAGCATAAGTTCAGTACCTGGTCGTAGGTGTGAATGTGGGTGTAGGTTCAGTACCTGGTTGTAGGTGTGCAGGTGGGTGTAGGTTCAGTACCAGGTTGTAGGCGTGCATGTGGGTGTAGGTTCAGTACCTGGCTGTAGGTGTGCAGCATAAGTTCAGTACCTGGTTGTAGGTGTGCATGTGGGTGTAGGTTCAGTACCTGGTTGTAGGCGTGCATGTGGGTGTAGGTTCAGTACCTGGCTGTAGGTGTGCAGCATAAGTTCAGTACCTGGTCGTAGGTGTGCATGTGGGTGTAGGTTCAGTACCAGGTTGTCGGCATGCATGTGGGTGTAGGTTCAGTACCTGGTTGTAGGCGTGCATGTGGGTGTAGGTTCAGTACCTGGTTGTAGGTGTGCATGTGGGTGTAGGTTCAGTACCTGGTTGTAGGTGCAGTTCTTCTTCCTGCACTTGTCGCACTGCAGCAGGTCAGTGGAGGTTCCGCCGGTTTTTGCCATCTGGTGCTCCCGGATCGCCTCCTGAGTCAGGACGTTCCGCAGCTGCTTCAACTCATCGCTGGCCATCTCCTGCATGAATAACTGCATTAATAACTCATATTAATAATACCCATATTATAAACAACCACATAAACACCTGCATTATAAACACCCTCATTAAACTGGCCATCTCCTGCATGAATAACCACATTAATAACTCATATTAATTATACCCTCATTATAAACACCCGCATTACACTGGCCATCTCCTGCATGAGTCACATAAACACCCATATTATAAACACCTGCATTGCACTGGCCATCTCCTGCAGGAGTTATATAAACACCCATATTATAAACACCCGCATCACCCTGGCCATCTCCTGCAGAAGTTACATAAACACCCATTATATAAACACCCGCATTACACTGGCCATCTCCTGTAGGAGTTACATAAACACCCATATTATAAGCACCTGCATTACAATGGCCATTTCCTGCAGGAGTTACATAAACACCCATATTATAAACACCCGCATTTCACTGGCAATCTCCTGCAGGTTACATAAACACCCATATTATAAACACCTGCATTACAATGGCCATCTCCTGCAGGAGTTACATACAGTAAACACTTGCATTGCAATGGCCATTTCCTACAGGAGTTACATAAACACCCATATTATAAACACCCGCATTGCAATGGCCATTTCCTGCAGAAGTTACATAAACACCCATATTATAAACACCCGTATTACACTGGCCATCTCCTGCAAGAGTTACATAAACACACATATTATAAACACCTGCATTGCACTGGCCATCTCCTGCAGGAGTTACATATACACCCATATTATAAACACCCGCATTACACTGGCCATCTCCTGCAGGTTACATAAACACCCATTATATAAACACCCGCATTACACTGGCCATCTCCTGTAGGAGTTACATAAACACCCATATTATAAGCAGCTGCATTACAATGGCCATTTCCTGCAGGAGTTACATAAATACCCATATTATAAACACCCGCATTACACTGGCCATCTCCTGCAGGAGTTACATAAACACCCATATTATAAGCACCTGCATTACAATGGCCCTTTCCTGCAGGAGTTACAGGAACACCAATATTATAAACACCTGCATTACACTGGCCATCTCCTGCAGGAGTTACATAAACACCCATATTATAAGCACCTGCATTACAATGGCCATCTCCTGCAGGAGTTACATAATCACCCATATTATAAACACCCGCATTGCAATGGCAATTTCCTGCAGGAGTTACATAAACACCCATATTATAAACACCCACATTCACAGGCCAACTCCTGCAGGTTACATAGACACCCCCATTACACTGGCCATCTCCTGAAAGAGTTACATAAACACCCGCATTAATAACAACCATATTATAAACAATCACATTATAAACACCCATATAGTAATCACCAAAATAATAAACACCCACATTGTAATCACCAACATTATAAACATCCACATTGTAATCACCAAAATTATAAACACCCGCATTGTAATGCACCAACATTATAAACACCCGCATTGCAATCACATTAAAAACACCCACATTGTAATTACCAACATTATAAACACCCACATTAGCTGCAAGTGTTTATAATAACACCCATATTATAAACACCCACATTAAAATACATCTGCATTATAAACACCCACATTGCAATGGCCATCTCCTGCAGGAGTTACATAAACAAATACACTAATAACACCCACATTATAATGCCCATCTCTTACAGGAGTTACATAAACACCCACACTAATAACACCCACATTATAAATACCCATATTATTAACACCAATATTAAAAATGCCCACATCATACTGGCTATTTCCTGACACTGCATACCCACAGCCATATAAACACCCTCATTATAAACACCTGCATGTTCCTCCCATTATAAAAACCTGCATTATAAACACTTTCATAAACACTTTCATTATAAACACCTAATGAATATCTTCATTACAAACTACTGTATGTAAAACTCAGCCCCTGCAAC
>CM040406.1:57345670-57348170 GCA_022702515.1 Ilyophis sp. 1 JC-2022
CCACTGCACAATAATACCAGTGTACACACTGCACCACTGCACAATAATACCAGTGTACACACTGCACCACTGCACAATAACACCAGTGTACACACTGTACCACTGCACAATAACACCAGTGTACACACTGCTCCACTGCACAATAATACCAGTGTACACACTGCACCACTGCACAATAACACCAGTGTACACACTGTACCACTGCACAATAATACCAGTGTACACACTGTACCACTGCACAATAATACCAGTGTACACACTGTACCACTGCACAATAATACCAGTGTACACACTGCACCACTGCACAATAATACCAGTGTACACACTGCACAATAATACGTGTACACACTGCACCACTGCACAATAACACCAGTGTACACACTGTACCACTGCACAATAACACCAGTGTACACACTGCACCACTGCACAATAACACCAGTGTACACACTGTACCACTGCACAATAATACCAGTGTACACACTGTACCACTGCACAATAACACCAGTGTACACACTGCACCACTGCACAATAACACCAGTGTACACACTGCACCACTGCACAATAATACCAGTGTACACACTGCACCACTGCACAATAACACCAGTGTACACACTGCACCACTGCACAATAACACCAGTGTACACACTGCACCACTGCACAATAATACCAGTGTACACACTGCACCACTGCACAATAATACCAGTGTACACACTGCACCACTGCACAATAACACCAGTGTACACACTGTACCACTGCACAATAACACCAGTGTACACACTGCTCCACTGCACAATAATACCAGTGTACACACTGCACCACTGCACAATAACACCAGTGTACACACTGTACCACTGCACAATAATACCAGTGTACACACTGTACCACTGCACAATAATACCAGTGTACACACTGTACCACTGCACAATAATACCAGTGTACACACTGTACCACTGCACAATAATACCAGTGTACACACTGCACCACTGCACAATAATACCAGTGTACACACTGCACCACTGCACAATAATACCAGTGTACACACTGCACCACTGCACAATAATACCAGTGTACACACTGCACCACTGCACAATAACACCAGTGTACACACTGTACCACTGCACAATAATACCAGTGTGCACACTGTACCACTGCACAATAATACCAGTGTGCACACTGCACAATAATACCAGTGTACACACTGTACCACTGCACAATAACACCAGTGTACACACTGCTCCACTGCACAATAACACCAGTGTACACACTGTACCACTGCACAATAACACCAGTGTACACACTGCTCCACTGCACAATAACACCAGTGTACACATTGTACCACTGCACAATAATGCCAGTGTACACACTGTACCACTGCACAATAACACCAGTGTACACACTGTACCACTGCACAATAATACCAGTGTACACACTGTACCACTGCACAATAACACCAGTGTACACACTGTACCACTGCACAATAACACCAGTGTACACACTGTACCACTGCACAATAACACCAGTACATGCTAACAGCTCCTGCATATGGCATGCATGCACACTCAGGCACACACACACACACGCATGAAAGCATGCACACTCACATGAACACATGCATGCAAACACAATCACACACACGCACACACGTAGCTGCAGACCTGTCTTTCTTGCCATCCTGTGAGGGTCGTTTATGTAATGCTTTAGAATCTGAAGAGTCTTTTCTGAAAAAATGAGAGAAGTTCAATCTCTGAGAAAACTGCACATTAAACCGCCAGTTACCCACAACCAGACCACAGCTGAAACATGTGCACACGCATGCACACACACGGCTGAAACATGTAGTCGCACATGCATGCACACACATGGCTTACACATGTACTTGCACACGCATGCAGCTACGCTCTCATTGGTCACTGAAGTGAGGCTACTTTCTTATTGGTCACTGAAGTGAGGCTACGCTCTCATTGGTCACGGAAGTGAGACTACGCTCTCATTGGTCACTGAAGTGAGACTACGCTCTCATTGGTCACTGAAGTGAGACTACGCTCTCATTGGTCACTGAAGTGAGACTACGCTCTCATTGGTCACTGAAATGAGACTACGCTCTCATTGGTCACTGAAGTGAGGCTACACTCTCATTGGTCACTGAAGTGAGACTACGCTCTCATTGGTCACTGAAGTGAGGCTACTCTCTCATTGGCCAATGTACTGAGGCTACTCTCTCCCTGGTCACTATCATGAGAAGGCTACTCTATCATTGGTGACTGTATTAAGGCTACTCTCTAATTGGTCAGTCATAAGGCTACTCTCCCATTGGTCAGTCATAAGGCTACTCTCCTATTGGTCAGTCGTGAGGCTGTACCTTTCAGCCCTGTCCTTTTTGTTATCCACAAAGAGACGTTTTGCTGGTTTTCCGTCTGTAGAGTGTTTTCTGCAAAAGAAAAACAGTTTCAGCACTTTCAGCACTTCAAGACCTTCAGCATCCTCACCAGTCTTTAGTGTT
>CM040406.1:57350670-57368170 GCA_022702515.1 Ilyophis sp. 1 JC-2022
TCCACTGGAGCTATGTTCACGGACCCATACCCTACTCTCCACTGAAGCTATGTTCACGGACCCATACCCTACTCTCCACTGGAGCTATGTTCACGGACCCATACCCTACTCTCCACTGGAGCTATGTTCACGGACCCATACCCTACTCTCCACTGGAGCTATGTTCACGGACCCATACCCTACTCTCCACTGGAGCTATGTTCACGGACCCATACCCTACTCTCCACTGGAGCTATGTTCACGGACCCATACCCAACTCTCCACTGGAGCTATGTTCACGGACCCATACCCTACTCTCCACTGGAGCTATGTTCACGGACCCATACCCTACTCTCCACTGGAGACGCAGATGCAGTGCAATAGCCTACCTGCAAATGTGTCAAATGTGGACGCAACTCAAATCTGGCCTGATGTGATCGGATGTTGGACTTCCGATCATAGAAGTTGCATGAAGTGACCAGTGTAACCATGGCCGAGTTCTTACATAATTACAGATCTCTACTATTGTAAATACACCACCCGATTTAACCAGCCAACAACATATTGAACAATGAGCTACAATAGATAGGCTACCTATGAAAAGTGTAGATAGCGAAAGTTTCTGACTTTTCAGACATCGTCAATACAATGGATAACTATTACATGTTGACTCCCGCTTGCTGCGGTGGTCCCGGTATACACGATATATTCTCGCTATGCTATCAGGCACATCAAACACAGATTATCTCTATGCTATCAGGCACATCAAACATTCTTCTATGCTATGCTATCACATCTACACACAATTATCTATCTATGCTATCAGCACATCAACAACAGATTCTCTCTATGCTAATCAGGCTCAAACACAGATTATCTCTATGCTATCAGGCCCATCAAACACAGATTATCTCTATGCTATCAGGCCCATCAAACACAGATTATCTCTATGCTATCAGGCACATCAAACACAGATTATCTCTATGCTATCAGGCACATCAAACACAGATTCTCTCTATGCTATCAGGCACATCAAACACAGATTATCTCTATGCTATCAGGCACATAAAACACAGATTCTCGTTATGCTATCAGGCACATCAAACACAGATTCTCTCTATGCTATCAGGAACATCAAACACAGATTCTCCCTATGCTATCAGGCCCATCAAACACAGATTCTCTCTATGCTATCAGGCACATCAAACACAGATTATCTCTATGCTATCAGGCACATCAAACACAGATTCTCAGTCATCATCAAACACAGATTATCTCTATGCTATCAGGCCCATCAAACACAGATTATCTCTATGCTATCAGGCACATCAAACACAGATTATCTTTATGCTATCAGGCACATCAAACACAGATTATCTCTATGCTATCAGGCACATCAAACACAGATTATCTCTATGCTATCAGGCACATCAAACACAGATTATCTCTATGCTATCAGGCACATCAAACACAGATTATCTCTATGCTATCAGGCCCATCAAACACAGATTATCTCTATGCTATCAGGCACATCAAACACAGATTATCTCTATGCTATCAGGCACATCAAACACAGATTATCTCTATGCTATCAGGCACATCAAACACAGATTATCTCTATGCTATCAGGCACATCAAACACAGATTCTCTCTATGCTATCAGGCACATCAAACACTGATACACTTTACTATGATACACCAGTAAGAATTCTGGATTTGAGTCGGGACAAATTTTATAAATTGGGACAGGGGCTATAAAATGACTGGGAAGTTCAAAAAACACCTGTTTGGAACATTCCACAGGTAAATAGGTGATGCTGTCATGACTAGGTATAAAAGGATATCAAAAGACTCTTGATATCTTAAATTTATTTTCAGGTACTCTTACAAGCGATACTATAACCTCTCTGCATTTTAATAGATCTCTATGGGAATTGGGGAGTGGGACTTGATTAAACTGTAAATTACATGAGAACAGTAAGGAACCCAAGGTTGGCTAAATGGCTGTCAAGGGTCTGATGTATCAAACAAATTTTTCCATAGAGTTGAATAGGAAAATGAGTCAGGAGAAACGACCCTCAAAGTGATCCATCCATATCTACTCCATATCTGGCAGCAGAGTGATGGTTTGAGGCTCGATTGATACGTCAGACCCTTGATGACTTACAGCCATTTAGCCAACTATGGGTGCTATACTATTCTAGTGTAATTTACAGCTGAATCTAGTCTCACCCCCCAATTCCCATAGAGATTCATTCAAATGCAGAGAGGTTATAGTATCGCTTGTAAGAGTACCTGAAAATAAGATATCATGAGTCCTTTTTATATCCTTTTATATCCAGTCATGATAGCATCACCGGTGGATATTTTTGCCTCAGGATAACTGTTTCTGTTTGAAACGGTGGATATTTTTGCCTCAGGATAACTGTTTCTGTTTGAAACGGTGGATATTTTTGCCTCAGGATAACTGTTTCTGTTTGAAACGGTGGATATTTTTTCCTCAGGATAACTGTTTCTGTTTGAAATGGTGGATATTTTTGCCTCAGGATAACTGTTTCTGTTTGAAACGGTGGATATTTTTTCCTCAGGATAACTGTTTCTGTTTGAAACGGTGGATATTTTTGCCTCAGGATAACTGTTTCTGTTTGAAATGGTTGATATTTTTATACTGTATACTGAAACTAGACAGAAACTAGACAGACCTTTCTTTTTTTGTTAATTGTACACATTTTGTTCGCTTGTGTCCCCTGGCCAACGGGGGCCCTTTTGCTAATTCACACTCAACCATCAGCTTGGTCATTAAGGAAAATTTATACATGAACACAAAAGATATTTCTAAAGTATATTCAAAATGAAGCAATGTACTTCTCTACCAATGTTGAATTAAACACTATTAAAACAGACACAAATATATTACCACCCTATTTTTCAGTAGTTCTAAGTTTAATGACAATTTTTTTTTTTTTAAAGAATCTGTACATAAACATTCATCCTTAAAAATAGAACATTCATAAGACATTTGCTGCTCCGTTCATAGCATGTTCATAACATGTAGAGACATGTTTTACAGGATTTAGTGAGTGCTCAATCTAGCTTTGCCGCAAGCCAAATACACGCTCCCGCTCAACACAAGGTGTTACCACGGAGATTCCAGAGAGAGAGGAATGCTGGAAACAGGCCGAATCAACTCCGAATCTCATCCCACATCCACCCATGGCTCACGTGTCTATGTAACTGCTATTCGCTAAACCCGACTGAGACCACCATACTGAAATACCACCACACAGCGCTGATATTCCACCATACTGAAATACCACCACACAGCACTGATATTCCACCATACTGAAATACCACCACACAGCGCTGATATTCCACCATACTGAAATACCACCACACAGCACTCTGATGTTCCACCATACTGAAATACCACCACACAGTGCTCTGATATTCCACCATACTGAAATACCACCACACAGCGCTGATATTCCACCATACTGAAATACCACCACACAGCACTCTGATGTTCCACCATACTGAAATACCACCACACAGTGCTCTGATATTCCACCATACTGAAATACCACCACACAGCGCTGATATTCCACCATACTGAAATACCACCACACAGCGCTCTGATATTCCACCATACTGAAATACCACCACACAGCGCTGATATTTCACCATACTGAAATACCACCATACAGCGCTCTGATATTCCACCATACTGAAATACCACCACACAGCACTCTGATATTCCACCATACTGAAATACCACCACACAGCACTCTGATATTCCACCATACTGAAATACCACCACACAGCGCTGATATTCCACCATACTGAAATACCACCATACAGCGCTCTGATATTCCACCATACTGAAATACCACCATACAGCGCTCTGATATTCCACCATACTGAAATACCACCACACAGCGCTCTGATATTCCACCATACTGAAATACCACCCCACTCAGCGCTCTGATATTCCACCATACTGAAATACCACCACACAGCACTCTGATATTCCACCATACTGAAATACCACCACACAGCACTCTGATATTCCACCATACTGAAATACCACCACACAGCACTCTGATATTCCACCATACTGAAATACCACCCCACTCAGCGCTCTGATATTCCACCATACTGAAATACCACCACACAGCGCTGATATTCCACCATACTGAAATACCACCACAGCACTCTGATATTCCACCATACTGAAATACCACCACACAGCGCTGATATTCCACCATACTGAAATACCACCACACAGCACTCTGATATTCCACCATACTGAAATACCACCACACAGCACTCTGATATTCCACCATACTGAAATACCACCCCACTCAGCGCTCTGATATTCCACCATACTGAAATACCACCACACAGCGCTGATATTCCACCATACTGAAATACCACCACACAGCACTCTGATATTCCACCATACTGAAATACCACCACACAGCGCTGATATTCCACCATACTGAAATACCACCACACAGCACTCTGATATTCCACCATACTGAAATACCACCACACAGCGCTGATATTCCACCATACTGAAATACCACCACACAGCACTCTGATATTCCACCATACTGAAATACCACCACACAGCGCTGATATTCCACCATACTGAAATACCACCACAGCACTCTGATATTCCACCATACTGAAATACCACCACACTCAGCGCTCTGATATTCCACCATACTGAAATACCACCACACAGCGCTGATATTCCACCATACTGAAATACCACCACACAGCGCTGATATTCCACCATACTGAAATACCACCACACAGTGCTCTGATATTCCAGCAGTCACAATAAGCCCACACTCAGGATAAAGGACTGTGAACTCTAAACGTCTGATATCAGAATATAATTTATGCTCCAGAATGTTTTTACCGAGGATTTTAACTATGTGCATCTAACATTCAGGTCAGTTCTCTTAATGTTGCTGTATTATCAGTGTGCATTGTGTGAGATCCGTTTTTACTAGTCCTACTGACATGACCTCATAACACATGCAGTGACATCACAGCAGATGTGATGATGTCATACATGCAGTGACATCACAGCACTCCTGCCCTGACCTCTCCTTCTTCAGTTCAGCTGCCGGCCTTTTGGGAGGAGGAGGAGGATGGAGATGAAGAGGAAGAGGAGGGAAGAGAGCGTTGGGGTCGGGAGTCTCCTTCCTACAGGAGAAATGAACACCCTGAGTGATGCGTGCATTACCAAATTAATGTTCAAATATGAGTCATATGTCATCTTCCTGAAAATCTGACATTCTGCTTCTCTTGTTTCTGAATGATTAACAGCGGAGGCCTGCTAGCTCAGAAACCCAGCTCTGTGAATGAAGCCATTTTGAACAGAACTCTCTCATTCCGCCGTGTTTTCGCCGCTGAATCAGGCATCTTTTATCGAAAATTAAAAACAAGATGACTCTGCAGCATGTACACAGTGACATCATAACAGGCTTTATGACTGCGTTACACACAGTGTGACATCATAACAGGCTTTATGACTGCGTTACTCACAGTGTGACATCATAACAGGCTTTATGACTGCGTTACTCACAGTGTGACATCATAACAGGCTTTATGACTGCGTTACTCACAGTGTGACATCATAACAGGCTTTATGACTGCGTTACTCACAGTGTGACATCATAACAGGCTTTATGACTGCGTTACACACAGTGTGACATCATAACAGGCTTTATGACTGCGTTACACACAGTGTGACATCACAGCAGGCTTTATGACTGCGTTACACACAGTGTGACATCATAACAGGCTTTATGACTGCGT
The DNA here is from genome assembly GCA_022702515.1 of Ilyophis sp. 1 JC-2022. Lineage (NCBI taxonomy): Eukaryota > Metazoa > Chordata > Actinopteri > Anguilliformes > Synaphobranchidae > Ilyophis > Ilyophis sp. 1 JC-2022. Next base: position 57,356,482 of record CM040406.1, read on the forward strand.
TACACACAGTGTGACATCACAGCAGGCTTTATGACTGCGTTACACACAGTGTGACATCACAGCAGGCTTTATGACTGCGTTACACACAGTGTGACATCACAGCAGGCTTTATGATCATGTTACACACAGTGTGACATCATAACAGGCTTTATGACTGTGTTACATACCAAGTGATATCATAGCAGGCTTTATGACTGTGTTACACGCAGGGACATCACAGCAGGCTTTATGACTGTGTTACACACACGGTTACATCATAGCAGGCTTTATGACTGTGTTACACATCACAGCTCTCCTACCCTGACCTCTCCTTCTTCAGTTCAGTGGCCGGGCGCTTGGGAGGGGGAGGAGGAGGATGAAGATTAAGAGGAAGAGGAGGACAGAGAGCGTTGGGGTCAGGAACCTTTTTCCTAAATTAAAAAAACACCCCAGAGCCTCAGAACAGGAAGCCAAACGATGAGGTACAGAAGAACACACTGTGATAGTGACGCCCCTCACCTCTCCCTCTCTCTCTTTTGCTCGCCCCACCGTCTCTCCTTCCTGTGATCCCAGGAGAGCATCCTCTGACGCTCAGGGCTCAGTGTGGAATCAGCACACCACCTCCTGTGGCTTAAAACAAACAGGACCCACCTGAGCAGAAGTGCCAAACACCATCCCTGTCCACAGACACACACACACGCACACACACACACACACACACACACACACACAGTAATGCGCACACACAGTAATTCACACCTCACACACAGCTACACACAGTACTCACACCTCACACACAGCTTCACACAGTACTCACACCTCACACACAGCTTCACACAGTACTCACACCTCACACACAGCTTCACACAGTACTCACTGCTTACACACACAGTACCGTAGCTGTACACAAACCTTGTATATGATGTATTTATGTATGTATATGATGTATTATAAATGTATTTATGTGTGTGAGATATCCCCATTGCTGTATGCCTCACTGTGGCTCTTACCTGGTTTCTTTCTCCACTAAGCTTTTGGCGGAAGCCCTCACTTTATCTGGTACAGTTTTGGCGGGATATTTCTCTTTCTCTGGTACAGTTTTGGCTGGATATTTCTCTCTTTCTGCTGTGGTTATGGCGGAATATCTCTCTTTCTCTGGTGTGGTTTTGGCTGGATATTTCTCTTTCTCTGGTACAGTTTTGGTGGGATATCTTTCTCTCTCTGCTGTAGTTTTGGCGGGATATCGCTCTTTCTCCAGTGTGGTTTTGGCGGGATCTCTCTCTTTCTCTGGTACAGTTTTAGTGGGATATCTCTCTTTCTCTGGTACAGTTTTCGTGGGATATCTCTCTTTCTCTGCTGTGGTTTTGGCGGGATATCTCTCTTTCTCTGCTGTGGTTTTGGCGGGATATCTCTCTTTTTCTGGTACAGTTTTAGCGGGATCTCTCTCTTTTTCTGGTGTAGTTTTGGCGGGATATCTCTCTTTTTCTGGTACAGTTTTAGCGGGATCTCTCTCTTTTTCTGGTGTAGTTTTGGCGGGATATCTCTCCTTCTCTGGTACAGTTTTGGCGGGATCTCTCTCTTTTTCTGGTGTAGTTTTGGCGGGATATCTCTCCTTCTCTGGTACAGTTTTGGCGGGATCTCTCTCTTTTTCTGGTGTAGTTTTGGCGAGATCTCTCTCCTTCTCTGGTACAGTTTTGGCGGGATCTCTCTCTTTTTCTGGTGTAGTTTTGGCGGGATATCTCTCCTTCTCCAGTGTGGTTTTGGCGGGATCTCTCTCCTTCTCCAGTGTAGTTTTGGCAGGATCTCTCTCCTTCTCTGGTGTGGTTTTGGCGGGTGTGCAGTCATTCCCGCTGAGCGTCGGGGCGCTGGACTCGGCCCCATTTTTCCTCTCATATTGCTTCTCCTCCTTCTTAGCCTGGGCTGTTTGTGGGGGGAAAGGGGGGTTGGGGTCCAGTTAGAGTCAACCACATAGCTCTGACCTCTTTAGGACAGTAACCTACATTCACCAATCCCAACTGTAGAGTCATTTAAAGAATAACCATTCCCTCATATTCAGAATATTATGGGCAAAACTCAGAAAATCAAGTGAGACAATCACAGTATGTCACATTCAACCGGTCACATCTCCCATATACAGTATGTCACATTCAACCGGTCACATCTCCCATATACAGTATGTCACATTCAACCGGTCACATCTCCCATATACAGTATGTCACATTCAACCGATCACATCTCCCATATACAGTATGTCACATTCAACCGGTCACATCTCCCATATACAGTATGTCACATTCAACCGGTCACATCTCCCATATACAGTATGTCACATTCAACCGGTCACATCTCCCATATACAGTATGTCACATTCAACCGGTCACATCTCCCATATACAGTATGTCACATTCAACCGGTCACATCTCCCATATACAGTATGTCACATTCAACCGGTCACATCTCCCATATACAGTATGTCACATTCAACCGGTCACATCTCCCATATACAGTATGTCACATTCAACCGGTCACATCTCCCATATACAGTATGTCACATTCAACCGATCACATCTCCCATATACAGTATGTCACATTCAACCGGTCACATCTCCCATATACAGTATGTCACATTCAACCGATCACATCTCCCATATACAGTATGTCACATTCAAACGGGTCACATCTCCCATATACAGAATGTCACATTCAACCGGTCACATCTCCCATATACAGTATGTCACATTCAACCGGTCACATCTCCCATATACAGTATGTCACATTCAACCGGTCACATCTCCCATATACAGTATGTCACATTCTACCGGTCACATCTCCCATATACAGTATGTCACATTCAACCGGTCACATCTCCCATATACAGTATGTCACATTCAACCGGTCACATCTCCCATATACAGTATGTCACATTCAAACGGGTCACATCTCCCATATACAGTATGTCACATTCAACCGGTCACATCTCCCGTATACAGTATGTCACATTCAAAGTTTCAGCTTATGCCATGAGGGAGGCGTTATGGAGTCCAAACAGTAAAGACGTATGAGATTGAAGTGCTTTTTTATCCCGGATAAATATTACATTTGAATGCTGAATGTGAGGTCCAACAACGCAATTTCAATTTGATGACTAGGGGTTTAATCATGGATGTAATAGCATATCCATATATTTTATATGGATGTATCCGTTGTTCATGTTGTTCCATGTTGTGAAACTGTGCCGTAAGATTCAAGATAAATGACTGTGTAATAAGACAATAGAAGCCTGGCATTATCATATTGTATTTGGAACAATGTCTCATCACGTACTGATAAGAGTCGTTAATAGCAACAGTTTTTTGTTATTAATTCCTGGCCGTAGTTCTGTAACCTTATGAAAGTTGCATCCACTTTAATATCCAAACTTCTTTTTTGTTTCTGAAATGGTTCTGCTGTTGTGACATGCTGCCAATCCACACATGATATTTTATTGGTTATGCAAGAACTATTTCCACCAAACAATAAAGCCTGTCTGACCTCGACCTGCATAACGTGCGTCTCAGCCTGTCTGACCTCTACCTGCATAACGTGCGTCTCAGCCTGTCTGACCTCTACCTGCATAACGTGCGTCTCAGCCTGTCTGACCTCTACCTGCATAACTTGCGTCTCAGCCTGTCTGACCTCTACCTGCATAACGTGCGTCTCAGCCTGTCTGACCTCTACCTGCATAACTTGCGTCTCAGCCTGTCTGACCTCTACCTGCATAACTTGCGTCTCAGCCTGTCTGACCTCTACCTGCATAACGTGCGTCTCAGCCTGTCTGACCTCTACCTGCATAACGTGCGTCTCAGCCTGTCTGACCTCTACCTGCATAACGTGCGTCTCAGCCTGTCTGACCTCTACCTGCATAACGTGCGTCTCAGCCTGTCTGACCTCTACCTGCATAACGTGCGTCTCAGCCTGTCTGACCTCTACCTGCATAACGTGCGTCTCAGCCTGTCTGACCTCTACCTGCATAACGTGCGTCTCAGCCTGTCTGACCTCTACCTGCATAACTTGCGTCTCAGCCTGTCTGACCTCTACCTGCATAACGTGCGTCTCAGCCTGTCTGACCTCTACCTGCATAACGTGCGTCTCAGCCTGTCTGACCTCTACCTGCATAATGTGCGTCTCAGCCTGTCTGACCTCTACCTGCATAACGTGCGTCTCAGCCTGTCTGACCTCTACCTGCATAACTTGCGTCTCAGCCTGTCTGACCTCTACCTGCATAACGTGCGTCTCAGCCTGTCTGACCTCTACCTGCATAACGTGCGTCTCAGCCTGTCTGACCTCTACCTGCATAACGTGCGTCTCAGCCTGTCTGACCTCTACCTGCATAACGTGCGTCTCAGCCTGTCTGACCTCTACCTGCATAACGTGCGTCTCAATTTCACACTCCATCAACTTTCTCTTCTTCTTTGTTTTGCGGTTTGACTTCTTAATTTTCTCTGACAATGAATTGCAATGACAAGCTGATCTTCGTGCATGTCATGTTCACATTGGGCGTTCTGTTGTGAGAGTAACTGGGAGTTCATGTGATGGGATACTAGGCTCATGTACATACGCAAAATTTCAAGTAGAGAAAGTGTGAGAAAATGACGTGCAGTTGAGCACACGGACGGGTTTATATATCAGGATATTTTTGAGCAGTTTTCTCCTTTTGTGCGTACATAGCTTTTTAGTGTAGAACCTGCGCAAAGTTTTATAAATGAGGGGGTGGTTGACCGATTGCTGGGTATCCATGTTGCAAAAAGTACCATAGAATAAACTTTCTACTTTCATTCAGGGAGACCTTTTGCACATGCTGCTGGTGGGGTTTCGACACACACAAAGAACAGCGGATTTTACCCAGAAGCCTTTTCCAGTTCTTGATCAGGATCTTGGCAAGGCTGATGGCCTGCTCATCTGTGCAGTGCTTCCGAATCCCGTTAACGGACATGCCGATCCCTGTGTCCTGGGGACAGAGAGAGAATGGGCTTAAGTAGGGGTGCTCATTAATAGCGTGGTGGTTCCCCAATCCGCATTGTGCCGATGGAAACTGCAGTGGCAGCAGCCAGCATCGTGTGTATCAGTAGTTGTTTGTTGTGTGCGTTTCTGTTGTACTTGTCAGGAAGAACTTGTTGTGTTCACATGCAGTCATACTGTACCTGCAGCAGCTTCAAAGTCATATTAAAACCCTTTAGTTCCCTCAGCAGGTCCAGAGCACCATCCTACACACACACACACACACACACACACCAATAAACAGAAGTTTAGTCCCACAACTGGGGAAGTGAAATCAGGTTTAACAACAGGCCAAACAATTCATTTATTATGATCAGCACAGAGCATGTTTGTTATAAACAATTATCCTTTACCACTGTTGAGTCTTTAAAACGTTTTCTAATTCTGTTACATTACAGTTATCATAGCATATGTTATATATTGTATTTTCAGTGTGACATTACTGATGATTTCTCCACATGACCTGCAGCTAAAGACTCATAAACTCAAACTGTGCGTCTGACGCACGGGCCTGCACTGCTGGGTTTCCTTTCCTGTCTGCAGGCTGGTCTGCACGCGGTAGGATTTAGTCCCCGTGCTCTCCCGGCTTATGTCACACGGATAATTATTCTTCTAATGCCCTATTATCATAATCGTATTCTGTTATTGCTGTCATTTATGTCATTTATTGCAATGTCATTGTCTCCCTCCTTGCGATATAGGCCTAATAACGTACTTTAATAAATAAAAATATGTAACATTGGTGCTTCTGTGCCGTTCTTAATATTTATTTGTTTGTTTGTGTGTTTGTTTGATGCAATTCAAATGTTTAAGGCGCAAAATAAGACGTGAATGCTTGTGCGTTCAAACTAACTGACGCAAATACAACCAACGTCCGTGACGACTGGACCGTCCACTGGCAGCGCAGACCGCCATCGGGCGAAGACGCAGCGGCCCGGTCCTGGGTCTCCAGGTGCCCGGTGAAACACACGGCTTGTACATCCATGCTCTTAAATATTTTGATTCGTGTTTAAAATAAATAGTTATGCATGCATATTAAATTCCAATATGCATGGGTATTTAAAATGTAGCTATATTATTAGCTACATAAGCAATGCACATTCAATAAGTGTCAATGACATCAAAACTATCCCCACGTCAACAGAGAGTATAAGAACATTCATACACTGAAAGTTTATGGTTATTGTATCATATATATGTGTGACACGATGTTTAATAGTAGTGTGACATATGGTAGTGGCACGGTTCTGGCACCTTATATATTATATAGGCCTACTGTACTACCGGACAGCACAGATTTAATAATACGCATGACTCCAGCAGTTTAACTCAGAGCTAGTTTCTCTTTGAAAAATTTGCGCAATTTTGATAATACAGCTAAAACAACTATTTTGCGATATGAATACAAACAGCAACGTGCGCGCACTCGCACGACCTTGCAGTTGTTTACATTGCAATCGTAGGGAAGAAAAAAACTGTGATCTGATATCGCCATAGCGCTTTTTCTCCACAACTATGCATGGATCCGAAGACTGGCGGAATAAATAAGATTAGTCTTTCTTGATACTGTTCCCAGTAGCGAGGAAACTTTGTTGGATTGAACAGCCCCACTTGTGAAGCACCTGTTCAGCATTTGCTGCACACACAGCTGTAATCGTGGAACTTGACAGTAGACACAACTGCTTCAAAGTTAAACTGCGTGAATTTAAAAGTATCACAACAACCAACCGAACTGTAACGACAGTAATCTACACCGTGGTAACAGAGTACCGCATAACCTTTTCTATCGAGAACCTGCAGTCACCGCTCGGTCAGCCACGTCAAAATTCACTCAACTGAATACACACACATACACACACAAACACACGCGGCGCGTGCTGGTGGCGTAGCCTACTCATGTCAAACTTCTCACCATGTTATTTCTAGACACCATCTTGTCTAGTTTTTTTGCGATGCGAACCAGGTCTTCTTCTCGTGTCATGGTGATTTCTGTTGCATGAATTGAACGTCACAGACTGTAGATATAAAGTGAGTAAAATCAATTCATAAAAATAAGAAATGTTTGAAGTTTTGTTCCCACTCCGGAGTTTACGTGTCCGCCCAGGTCCTGTGGTTGCGCGCCCAGGGGGCGTGTCTTCAGCTGCCACAGTCAAGGCGGTCGTTCGGATCCCTGCAGCCATCTGGTCAAAATACCCGACACATGGCGCCGCCTAAATATAGCCCGAGTTATGGACTGAACTATAACCTGATCTAAATGCAAAGAAATATCATTATTGTTGGTGCATTTCTCTGGACGTTACGCTTTACCGTGTTTTCCATATGGACCTTTTTTTATTTTGTTACATGTGGACCATATGTGTCGACAGTAGCAAGGCACGGGACTGACAGTTGCTGATGCATTCCAAGACACACTTCTCGCGCACGGTATGGCGCAAGGCGACATTAGAGCGCGCGATATGGAATCAATCCACTTAATCCAAAACGTGCCGCAGTGTGCAGGACCTCCGCGTAACGAGTACACAGTTACTGGCGTGAGTTTGGGCATTTAAAAGATATTATGACCGGATATTCTGCAGCGTATGCTCCTAAATCGGTGTGGAAATATTTATCTTGTTGTTCACTCTGTATAGCACTTTAAAACTAGGTCAGTAGTTCACGTTTTGCTATAGAGGGCGCTGTAGAGGTCTAAATTCAGTACACTAAATTCCAATTGAACACTTGTTTTGGTTGAACACAAATTTGGTTAAAGTGAAATAGTTGAGCTGATTAATTACCATAAGCTGTTGGTAGTGGTTTAAATGCTAAGTCTGGGAGAGAAGAGAACCAGTTGTCTCAAAAATTAAGTTGTTCATCCAAGGTGAGCTTAATGGCTCCCAGGAGTAATGTGATAATCATGGTGTGCAGTTGTATTATTATCAGTGTGTTTCTGTATTTATTTATTTATTAATTAATTTTCCCTTAGAAAGGGGCACTTCCAGTCATTTATAGGGTTTCATTCCATCTACAGAATCATCGCACAACAGCTCAACTCCCTCAGCCAATCAGACGCCTGCAGTCTGTCTGCGCCAGCTGCAAGAAAGGAGATGTTCTCAGCCGGCGGTTTCAGAGTGGGATAAAGCGGCAGCTGGGTGTGTTAGTTTGCTCTGTACTGGACTATTGAATTCTGATTCAATACTGGACTGACTGTGCTGATGATTCTGATTCAATACTGTACTGACTGTGCTGATTATTCTGATTCAAAACTGTACTGACTGTGCTGATGATTCTGATTCAATACTGTACTGACTGTGCTGATGATTCTGATTCAAAACTACTGAATGTGCTGATGATTCTGATTCAAAACTGTACTGACTGTGCTGATGATTCTGATTCAATACTGTACTGACTGTGCTGATGATTCTGATTCAATACTGTACCGACTGTGCTGATGATTCTGATTCAATACTGTACCGACTGTGCTGATGATTCTGATTCAAAACTGTACCGACTGTGCTGATGATTCTGATTCAATACTGTACTGACTGTGCTGATGATTCTGATTCAAAACTGTACTGACTGTGCTGATGATTCTGATTCAAAACTGTACTGACTGTGCTGATGATTCTGATTCAATACTGTACTGACTGTGCTGATGATTCTGATTCAAAACTGCACTGACTGCTGATGATTCTGATTCAATACTGTACTGACTGTGCTGATGATTCTGATTCAAAACTGTACTGACTGTGCTGATGATTCTGATTCAATACTGTACTGACTGTGCTGATGATTCTGATTAAATACTGTACTGACTGTGCTGATGATTCTGATTCAATACTGTACTGACTGTGCTGATGATTCTGATTCAATACTGTACTGACTGTGCTGATGATTCTGATTCAATACTGTACTGACTGTGCTGATGATTCTGATTCAATACTGTACTGACTGTGCTGATGATTCTGATTCAATACTGTACTGACTGTGCTGATGATTCTGATTCAATACTGTACTGACTGTGCTGATGATTCTGATTTAATACTGTACTGACTGTGCTGATGATTCTGATTCAATACTGTACTGACTGTGCTGATGATTCTGATTCAATACTGTACTGACTGTGCTGATGATTCTGATTCAATACTGTACTGACTGTGCTGATGATTCTGATTCAATACTGTACTGACTGTGCTGATGATTCTGATTCAATACTGTACTGACTGTGCTGATGATTCTGATTCAATACTGTACTGACTGTGCTGATGATTCTGATTCAATACTGTACTGACTGTGCTGATGATTCTGATTCAATACTGTACTGACTGTGCTGATGATTCTGATTAAATACTGTACTGACTGTGCTGATGATTCTGATTCAATACTGTACTGACTGTGCTGATGATTCTGATTCAATACTGTACTGACTGTGCTGATGATTCTGACAGCAGAGCCTTCTTTAATTTCTCTATTCTGGTGAGTTGGTTTCTGTATGGAAGTGTGAAATATTGAAGGAATCTTTGATCTATTAAGGGAACAAGTGCATCAGATAGAAACATATACAGCACAGGTTTAAAGGGTAAGTACACTCGAGACAAGTATGGTAAGTATGCCTACCTCATAATGAAACTGATTCATGCATTCCATTATTTCAACAATTCTGAAATAATAACCTAAATCAGGAGAAACTGGTAGAAAAGTGTCTTTGTGCTGCCCCTAACGATTTAAATTTCCTTTCTGCTCCCCACACTGCTCCCGCCCCTATCGTGATGTCAGAGTACCTCTACGTCATATGGATAATTGTTGTCGCCCACAACGGAAACAGCCGGCACCTGATTGGTTAGACCCACTACGTTACTTTCAGTTTTTAAACCGGAACAATGTGGTGTCCTGTTCATAAACTACTAAATAGTCCACTAAAATATGTTTCTGAAAATATTTGAGGTGAGAAATAGGCCATGCAGTTGCTGAATCTTCATTCATATTTGATGTGCAACGTCTAGTTTGACAGTTTGATCCTAGTTATACGTAATCACTCGTACAATGTACGTTAATTTACGCAAATGACGATGGACGCAGCTCATCCACCCCCCCACCCCTCCCCCTTGCTCCCCCCACAAAGTGGCTGAAACAGTGGGTGGGGTGTACTTACTCTTTAATACTATTTTAATTAATCCATATTCTGTCATCCAAAATTAGTGACACATTTATCTGGCGTGGAATAATTTTATTTATTATGTTATTTATTATTTCTTCTGAGAAAATGTCCATTTGTGAATCAATCTGTTACAATCTATTTGTATATTTGTAAATGGAGGTATACAAAATAGAGTTTGATGGACTGATTGGTTTCATGGTATGATCTACCAGCCCACTTTAAAACTACAGTATGAGTACCTTTATATTATTCCAGCCTACCTTAAAACTACAGTACGAGTACCTTTACATTATTCCAGCCTACCTTAAAACTACAGTACGAGTACCTTTACATTATTCCAGCCTACCTTAAAACTACAGTACGAGTACCTTTACATTATTCCAGCCTACCTTAAAACTACAGTATGAGTAACTTTGCATTATTCTACCACACCTTAAATGTGTGAGCAACTTTGTATAAGAGGAAACCAATTTAGAATTAAGAGTAACCTTACAATATTCCAGAACATTTTATGACATTACACCAGCCTTGATACTATTAGAAACGTGGTATTATTTTAAAAATAGCTGCTTACATTCTTAGGGGCTGAATATATATTTGGTGCGTTAGCTATTGTGGTGTCTTAGAGACTTAAAGTACATGGTTTTACTTTTCCCAATTAAATATATAAACATTAAATAGCCATACTTCATAAATGCTTTAGTTTTACACATACAGACATGCTCAAATTTGTTGGTACCCCTGGTAAAGATGAGTAAAGGGTTATAAAAAATTTACCGTTTGGTGAATTAGCTTAATCTCACACTGAAAAAATGAGAAAAATACATCCTTTAATGGACGTTCATTTATTATGAGAAAAACAAATCCCTCATCAAGAAATAATTATTTTTAACAAAACCACACCAAACCGTTCATGCTGGATGATGTTGCAGGCAGCATAACATTCGCCACGGTGTCTCCAGACTCTTTCACGTCTGTCACATGTGCTCAGTGTGAACCTGCTCTCATCTGTCAAGAGAACGGGGCACCAATGACGAACCTGCTAATTCTGGTGTTCTCTGGCAAATGCCAATCGAGCTGCACGGTGCTGTGAGCACAGGTCCCACTACAGGACGTCGGGCCATCATGCCACCCTCATGGAGTCTGTTTCTGACAGTTTGGTCAGAAACATGCACACGAGTAGCCCGCTGGAGGTGATGTTGTCGGGCTCTGGCAGTGATCCTCCTGTTCCTCTTCGCACAAAGGAGCAGATACCAGTCCTGCCGCTGGGTTGTTGCCCTTCTACGGCCCTGTCCAGCTCTCTTCGTGTAATGGCCGGTCTCCCGGTATCTCCTCCACGCTCCTGGGACTGTGCTGGGAGACACAGAAAATCTTCTTGTGACGGCACGCATGGATGTGCCATCCTGGAGGAGCTGGACTACCTGTGCAACCTGAATGGGCTGCAAAGTGATGGTTTGAGACTTGTTTGATACCTCAGACCCTTGATTACATACAGCCACTCAGCCAACCATGGATTCCATACCATTCCCGTGTAATTTA
>CM040406.1:57373170-57375670 GCA_022702515.1 Ilyophis sp. 1 JC-2022
CCTTTTCCTCTTCCTATCCTTTGTCCAACCATTCCTCTCTCTTGTCCAACCATTCCTCTCTCTTGTCCAACCATTCCTCTCTCTTGTCCAACCATTCCTCTCTCTTGTCCAACCATTCCTCTCTCTTGTCCAACCATTCCTCTCTCTTGTCCAACCATTCCTCTCTCTTGTCCAACCATTCCTCTCTCTTGTCCAACCATTCCTCTCTCTTGTCCAACCATTCCTCTCCCTTGTCTAACCATTTTTCTCCTTCTGTTTGGTGGGGGATGAGCTTGTGTGAAAAATAAATTCAAGTAATGTGAAAATGTATTAATTGAGTGCCTCATTGTATCTTATCAACAACCAATGTGTTAATGGTTTGGCCCCCAACAGGCCGCTGTTGTGCTAACTGTGTGAAGAGTTGTGAAAATGCGTCTTCAGAATGGATCAAAACTTTATAGAAATTATAAAAAACTGTAAAACAGAAGAAATGTCCACCGATTGGCTTATAGTGTCTTCTCAACTCTTTGGCACAGGCCACTTTTTCTGACCAGATTTTAAACTGTTATGTTTAATTCAGATAAAAAAGATAATTAATATTTTGCATACTGCATATGCACAGTAGGATGAAAAGAAGCCTTGTATTGTCTTACTGTGTAATATGTTCTGACAGGTTTCTCTGCATTGTGGGAAAGCTGGGTCTTTGGCAGTGGAACAGCCCAGGGATCTGTGCAGTGACAGGCCTGAAAAAACAAACCCCTCACATTTCAGCAGATTAGCGGGAGGAGCAGCGGTTTAGTTACAGGAGCAGCGGTTTAGTGACAGGAGCAGCAGTTTAGTGACAGGAGCAGTGGTTTAGTTACAGGAGCAGCGGTTTAGTGACAGGAGCAGCGGTTTAGTTACAGGAGCAGTGGTTTAGTGACAGGAGCAGCGGTTTAGTGACAGGAGCAGTGGTTTAGTTACAGGAGCAGCGGTTTAGTTACAGGAGCAGTGGTTTAGTGACAGGAGCAGCGGTTTAGTGACAGGAGCAGCGGTTTAGTTACAGGAGCAGTGGTTTAGTGACAGGAGCAGCGGTTTAGTGACAGGAGCAGTGGTTTAGTTACAGGAGCAGCGGTTTAGTGACAGGAGCAGCGGTTTAGTTACAGGAGCAGTGGTTTAGTGACAGGAGCAGCGGTTTAGTTACAGGAGCAGCGGTTTAGTTACAGGAGCAGTGGTTTAGTTACAGGAGCAGCGGTTTAGTTACAGGAGCAGTGGTTTAGTTACAGGAGCAGCGGTTTAGTGACAGGAGCAGCGGTTTAGTTACAGGAGCAGCGGTTTAGTTACAGGAGCAGCGGTTTAGTTACAGGAGCAGCGGTTTAGTTACAGGAGCAGCGGTTTAGTTACAGGAGCAGTGGTTTAGTTACAGGAGCAGTGGTTTAGTTATAGGAGCAGTGGTTTAGTTACAGGAGCAGTGGTTTAGTGACAGGAGCAGTGGTTTAGTGACAGGAGCAGTGGTTTAGTTACAGGAGCAGCGGTTTAGTTACAGGAGCAGCGGTTTAGTTACAGGAGCAGCGGTTTAGTTCCAGGAGCAGTGGTTTAGTTACAGGAGCAGCGGTTTAGTTACAGGAGCAGCGGTTTAGTTACAGGAGCAGCGGTTTAGTGACAGGAGCAGCGGTTTAGTTACAGGAGCAGTGGTTTAGTTACAGGAGCAGCGGTTTAGTTACAGGAGCAGTGGTTTAGTGACAGGAGCAGCGGTTTAGTGACAGGAGCAGCGGTTTAGTGACAGGAGCAGCGGTTTAGTTACAGGAGCAGCGGTTTAGTGACAGGAGCAGCAGTTTAGTGACAGGAGCAGTGGTTTAGTTACAGGAGCAGCGGTTTAGTGACAGGAGCAGCGGTTTAGTGACAGGAGCAGCGGTTTAGTTACAGGAGCAGCGGTTTAGTTACAGGAGCAGCGGTTTAGTTACAGGAGCAGCGGTTTAGTTACAGGAGCAGCGGTTTAGTTACAGGAGCAGTGGTTTAGTGACAGGAGCAGCGGTTTAGTGACAGGAGCAGCGGTTTAGTGACAGGAGCAGCGGTTTAGTTACAGGAGCAGTGGTTTAGTGACAGGAGCAGCAGTTTAGTTACAGGAGCAGTGGTTTAGTGACAGGAGCAGCGGTTTAGTGACAGGAGCAGTGGTTTAGTTACAGGAGCAGCGGTTTAGTGACAGGAGCAGCGGTTTAGTTACAGGAGCAGTGGTTTAGTTACAGGAGCAGCGGTTTAGTTACAGGAGCAGCGGTTTAGTTACAGGAGCAGTGGTTTAGTTACAGGAGCAGCGGTTTAGTTACAGGAGCAGCGGTTTAGTTACAGGAGCAGGGATGTGAGAAATGTATGGGCTCTATATGTGGTCGCAGCAGCTGAAGAAGGGACAATCCGATCCAGCACTCCGGGGGGCGGGGGAGGGTTGCCCTGGGGTCAGCCGGAATCGGCCAATTAACAGGTGGGGGAAGAAGTGATGTAATGGATCTGGGGTGATGTCATGCGATAGGGTTACATATTAAAAATA
>CM040406.1:57378170-57550670 GCA_022702515.1 Ilyophis sp. 1 JC-2022
TGTTATAAGTTTGAGTATGAGCGTTCCCCACCACGGCCAACGTTCCCCACCACGGCCAGCGTACCCCACCACGGCCAGCGTTCCTCACCACGGCTAGCGTTCCCCACCACGGCCAGCGTTCCCCACCACGGCCAGCATTCCCCACCACGCCCAACGTTCCCCACCACGGCCAACGTTCCCCACCACGGCCAACGTTCCCCACCACGGCCAGCGTTCGCCACCACGGCCAGCGTTCCCCACCAGCGTTTTTGAAACAGCGTTGTGGGGGTGGGCTTTTTACAGGGCTCATCAGTCAAAGCACAGAAGTAGGGCGGGGGTCACATTTCTCCTGCACACAGGAAACCCTCGGATTTCCTGAATAATATTTTGAAATATGACCCCACCACCCATCTCTTTCTTTGCCCCCACCCCCCGAAATTGCTTCCAGCGTTTTCCCCAGAAATGGTTCAGCTGAGCGCTGTTAAACGCTTAAGTGTGTTTCCATTCTGCAAGGTCATGTGACCTGTAAAGTCATCAGCTGAACGGCTTTAATCCGGCTCGTCTCCTTCTCTTACTCCCAGCCTCGGCTCGTCTCCTTCTCTTGCTCCCAGCCTCGGCTCGTCTCCTTCTCTTGCTCCCAGCCTCGGCTCGTCTCCTTCTCTTGCTCCCAGCCTCGGCTCGTCTCCTTCTCTTGCTCCCAGCCTCGGCTCGTCTCCTTCTCTTGCTCCCAGCCTCGGCTCGTCTCCTTCTCTTGCTCCCAGCCTCGGCTCACACAGAAGCACAAAAGGTTCTAGCTAATTATGGCTCTAATGAGACAGACAGTGGGGAGCATCTCAGTCTATCCCGGATAGAATCATCCAAATCCAATGATTCGTATGATAACTGCATAAACACTGCTTTACTGAAGATGGGTTTGGAGCACTTTATTTTCAGCTGGGAATGTCGGAATGTCCGGCCCTTGATTCCATCCTCCAGCTGTCTTTCACAGACATGTTTTCCATTCACCTCCTAGTTACAGAAAAAAACTTCCTAAAGTGGTCAGAGACAGCAGAATCATCAGAATAATCAACACTTTAGTCTGTGTTTTTGTATCTTGGGTCGCCTCTCATCCCCACCTCCTATCACATCCACCTTTCGTATTGATTCAGCTTACAGTAATTTATGGGTACGTATATATCTTTTGTATTTTTATGGTTTAACGATTCTCTTCTTGTTACAGATAGTCTGTTTGCATTTGGAATGACTATTTTAGTTTTTGGTTATCATAGCAAACTTACACAGGTGTTGTAGTGATGTTGGATCTCACTGGTCTGGCACTCTTGCTCATGTTAACCAGGTGGATGTATATCTGGTTCTCCTACATTGTATTTGGCCCTTTGCTAAATTCATGTACTGTAATATAATGATCTAGAAAATGCTCTTACCAACACTGTACCATCTTCAGAAATCATGGAAGAAATCATTTCTGATCAAGAGGTTTCCTCCCCATCTATGCTGGTAAATATGATTGCAAATCAAATCAGAAAAAAGCATCAAAAAAGCTGACATTTATCACAGCAGAAATGATCATGTAATATTTTAAGAATCATTATTTGTTCATGTATGTAATTATTAATTCCTAAGCATCTCAGTCAGTAATGTCTCAAACTGGAAAATTTTCAACCCACTTAATTATTTATTGTGTTAGATCCCTCATTACATTTTTTTACCATCCATTCCACCTTTAGTTTAAACTGGGCTCTCCTTCTATCTATATACGTATTCCCAGATATTTCCGCCAATCGGGGAGTTTTTTCTCGTCACCATTTCAGTATTTTTACCTCGTTTGCTGTTCGGGGGTTCAGGCCTGATTTTTTTTCCAATTTTCCTTCTGTTTCTCTGTACAGCATCTTTGTGGCAATTTTCTGTAAAAAGCTATACAATATAAATTCACTAATGTCACATACACATGACATAAGGCAAAATACACATGACAAACCCAACTGAGTCAGAGTCACTCTCCTCCCAAACCCAACAGAGTCAGAGTCACTCTCCTCCCAAACCCAACAGAGTCAGAGTCACTCTCCTCCCAAACCCAACAGAGTCAGAGTCACTCCTCCCAAACCCAACAGAGTCAGAGTCACTCTCCTCCCAAACCCAACAGAGTCAGAGTCACTCTCCTCCCAAACCCAACAGAGTCAGAGTCACTCTTCTCCCAAACCCAACAGAGTCAGAGTCACTCTCCTCCCAAACCCAACAGAGTCAGAGTCACTCCTCCCAAACCCAACAGAGTCAGAGTCACTCTCCTCCCAAACCCAACAGAGTCAGAGTCACTCTTCTCCCAAACCCAACAGAGTCAGAGTCACTCTCCTCCCAAACCCAACAGAGTCAGAGTCACTCTCCTCCCAAACCCAACAGAGTCAGAGTCACTCTCCTCCCAAACCCAACAGAGTCAGAGTCACTCTCCTCCCAAACCCAACAGAGTCAGAGTCACTCTTCTCCCAAACCCAACAGAGTCAGAGTCACTCTCCTCCCAAACCCAACAGAGTCAGAGTCACTCTTCTCCCAAACCCAACAGAGTCAGAGTCACTCTCCTCCCAAACCCAACAGAGTCAGAGTCACTCTCCTCCCAAACCCAACAGAGTCAGAGTCACTCTCCTCCCAAACCCAACAGAGTCAGAGTCACTCTCCTCCCAAACCCAACAGAGTCACAGAGTTTCACTGACTGGCCAGTGAAGGATGACACACTCCAGTTCAGGAGTGTTTCTGTAGGGTTGAGTCGAGCCAAGCCAAACAGCATAAACTCCGGTCCAAACACGGACCGACCATGCAGAAACCCCTGCCTGCAGCCGGGAGAAACTCCTGTTGAACTGTTGAACTGCTGATAATACCATGAAACTGCCAGAACATTACCACACACAGTAACTGTGTTCAGATCCTAACAGCATAGAACATTACCACACACAGTAACTGTGTTCAGATCCTAACAGCATAGAACATTACCACACACAGTAACTGTGTTCAGATCCTAACAGCACAGAACATTACCACACACAGTAACTGTGTTCAGATCCTAACAGCATAGAACATTACCACACACAGTAACTGTGTTCAGATCCTAACAGCACAGAACATTACCACACACAGTAACTGTGTTCAGATCCTAACAGCACAGAACATTACCACACACAGTAACTGTGTTCAGATCCTAACAGCACAGAACATTACCACACACAGTAACTGTGTTCAGATCCTAACAGCATAGAACATTACCACACACAGTAACTGTGTTCAGATCCTAACAGCACAGAACATTACCACACACAGTAACTGTGTTCAGATCCTAACAGCACAGAACATTACCACACACAGTAACTGTGTTCAGATCCTAACAGCACAGAACATTACCACACACAGTAACTGTGTTCAGATCCTAACAGCATAGAACATTACCACACACAGTAACTGTGTTCAGATCCTAACAGCATAGAACATTACCACACACAGTAACTGTGTTCAGATCCTAACAGCACAGAACATTACCACACACAGTAACTGTGTTCAGATCCTAACAGCATAGAACATTAACACACACAGTAACTGTGTTCAGATCCTAACAGCACAGAACATTACCACACACAGTAACTGTGTTCAGATCCTAACAGCACAGAACATGACCACACACAGTAACAGGACGTGTGTCTGATTGTGGTCTCCCAGCTGCACAGTGGCCTGTATTTACACACTTCTCCGTTACACAGCGATCCCTCTCCCTGCACACTGGCTCCCATAAATATACCATGTCAGAAAAGCTCGATACCAAATAAACAAGCGGCTTCACCCAACTTAACTGGACCCAACCAAACGCAATGGCATGGACCTCAAGGCAGCCTAACATTCACAGACTTTAAAGTGTCTTCATTAACTTCATCATTCAGAGTTAAACCTGTATGACTTGAACTCTTCATGACTCCTGATGATGGGCTGTTCTGAAGATACGAGGTTCCAGAGAAAGCGTTGGCGGTTACCATGGTACTTTAGCCTGATAAGGGTACCAGTGCAGCCATGGTGTTATAGTTTCATGGGGCAGCCTGGACAGAAGATCGTAACAGATAATATATTAATTAATGTGAAAATGTCAAACATGTGTCAGTGACAAGCAAACAATAAAAGCAGACTGAAAATATGAGTTGGGAAACCACTTTTTTATTTTGGAATCTGGTTTCCAGTAAAAATTTACCAAAACACCGAAGCATTCTATCACCAATCCCCCCCCCTCTGCCTCCAGCTGTGGCCGCAAGCTCCCACCCACCCCCCCCCCCTTCCATACAGGGCCCTGTGATGAAACCCCAAAAGATTAAAGAAAGAAGAAAAAAAGCAAGACAAAAATAATTTATGAAGTGCTGATTCCGCAATGGTCTGGTCTTAATTTACCCCCCAAGGAGCCATTTCCCCCGA
Organism: Ilyophis sp. 1 JC-2022; assembly: GCA_022702515.1. Classification (NCBI taxonomy): domain Eukaryota; kingdom Metazoa; phylum Chordata; class Actinopteri; order Anguilliformes; family Synaphobranchidae; genus Ilyophis; species Ilyophis sp. 1 JC-2022. The sequence continues at coordinate 57,382,587 of CM040406.1, forward strand.
CCGCAAAAGTGCCTCATTAGAGAACACAGCTCCCTCTGTGCCCCAGACCCCCCCCAGATCATCCACGGCCCCCTCTCTGCCCCCCCCCCCCCCAAATAATCCACAGTTCCCTGCATGTTTCTGCATTACTGCGGTTGCAGCATGTTTCTGCATTACTGCGGGTGCAGCATGTTTCTGCATTACTGCGAGTGCAGCATGTTTCTGCATTACTGCGGGTGCAGCATGTTTCTGCATTACTGCGGGTGCAGCATGTTTCTGCATTACTGCGGGTGCAGCATGTTTCTGCATTACTGCGAGTGCAGCATGTTTCTGCATTACTGCGGGTGCAGCATGTTTCTGCATTACTGCGAGTGCAGCATGTTTCTGCATTAATGCGGGTGCAGCATGTTTCTGCATTACTGCGAGTGCAGCATGTTTCTGCATTAATGCGGGTGCAGCATGTTTCTGCATTACTGCGGGTGCAGCATGTTTCTGCATTACTGCGAGTGCAGCATGTTTCTGCATTACTGCGGGTGCAGCATGTTTCTGCATTACTGCGGGTGCAGCATGTTTCTGCATTACTGCGGGTGCAGCATGTTTCTGCATTAATGCGGGTGCAGCATGTTTCTGCATTAATGCGGGTGCAGCATGTTTCTGCATTAATGCGGGTGCAGCATGTTTCTGCATTAATGCGGGTGCAGCATGTTTCTGCATTACTGCGGGTGCAGCATGTTTCTGCATTAATGCGGGTGCAGCATGTTTCTGCATTACTGCGGGTGCAGCATGTTTCTGCATTACTGCGGGTGCAGCATGTTTCTGCATTAATGCAGGTGCAGCATGTTTCTGCATTACTGCGAGTGCAGCATGTTTCTGCATTAATGCGGGTGCAGCATGTTTCTGCATTAATGCGGGTGCAGCATGTTTCTGCATTAATGCGGGTGCAGCATGTTTCTGCATTACTGCGGGTGCAGCATGTTTCTGCATTAATGCGGGTGCAGCATGTTTCTGCATTAATGCGGGTGCAGCATGTTTCTGCATTACTGCGGGTGCAGCATGTTTCTGCATTAATGCGGGTGCAGCATGTTTCTGCATTACTGCGAGTGCAGCATGTTTCTGCATTAATGCGGGTGCAGCATGTTTCTGCATTACTGCGGGTGCAGCATGTTTCTGCATTACTGCAAGTGCAGCATGTTTCTGCATTACTGCGGGTGCAGCATGTTTCTGCATTACTGCGGGTGCAGCATGTTTCTGCATTAATGCGGGTGCAGCATGTTTCTGCATTAATGTGGGTGCAGCATGTTTCTGCATTACTGCAGCTGATCTGTGAGGTGGAATAGAGTCCTGGTTACTGTAACCAGCATAACTCAAACAGGAAAGAGAGAGTCCCGTTTAAGCACAGGGGAGTGGGGTGCCAGGTCACTGAGCCCTCCCCCAGGACAGACATGTGATACCAGCACTTTGTCTAATTCCTGTACAGTGAAAAACAAAACTCTACACAAAGGGACACACCATCATCATGTGACTTATGAGAAAAGGAAGTTACTTTATTTTTCTGACATTCCTCTGCCTGTAACACACACACACACACTCACACACACACACACACTCACACACACTCTCACTCACACACACTTGCGAACACACACACACACAGACACACACACACTCGCACGCGCACACACACACACACACACACACACACCATTTCACTGAGCTGACTTCATTCTGAGACAGGGATCTGCACGTCTCCCACACGTTGGCTAACAGTGTCAGTCAGCATTTATACAGGGGACGTGGATAACAGCATGTATCTCACAGAAGAAGGCCTGCAGTGTGTGAGACAGGCTGGGGAGCGATAAAATCAACCCCCCTGAAAACGCCTGTCTGTGGAAAAGTCTAATTAGCATAAAGAATCATTAAGTGTTGTAAATTTAGAATGATGATGATGATGCATATAAACGCTCCAGTAGTTTTTCACTGCGGCTGACAAACACAAAGCTCATCGAAGAAAAGAGTGACATGTCTGGCAGCTGTTGAATTCTGGTGCAGGCTGGACCCCAGAGGCAAAGGCAGAGTAACAAACAAACAGCCTGATGGTCTTACACAGGGCAGCTGTAGGAGCTGCACAGGGCAGCTGTAGGGTATGCGCAGGGCAGCTGTAGGGTATGCGCAGGGCAGCTGTAGGAGCTGCGCAGGGCAGCTGTAGGAGCTGCGCAGGGCAGCTGTAGGAGCTGTGCAGGGCGGCTGTAGGGTATGTGCAGGGCGGCTGTAGGGTCTAATAATAGTGGAAGGCACTGTCTATAAATTATACAGCTAAATGATAGCCTGTAAGTGTACTTCTTGACTACCACTGTGCAATAACAAAAGTAAATCATATGTACAGTGGGCAATAATATCATCTCTGTAGCAGAAATGAAATGGTGAAAACTTGCTGAGCACACTCACTGGGGTCCTGCAGCTGTAAAGGCTGCCCCATAGAGTGCCTGTGTAATTGGCTGCAGTCCAAAGGGAAATTCACCCCCCTTATATAACACCAGGCCACTGGGGTCCTGAGGTGCAGTAAAGCCCCCTCAGAAAACTGCAGGAGCCTCCACAAAAAAAAAGGTTTAATACAAAAGGGCTGAACTGGCAGAGCTCATTTTGGGTTCGCATCGAGACCTGGAGGAAGAGAGTTTGAACACTTATATTTATCCAAACTGCTGTCTGAGAAAGTTTTATAAGGAATACTGGAAAATTGTCCAGAGCTGATAAAACTCATTGCCAGCAATGAGAGTGTTTCTGTCCTTTTGAGGCTAAAATAAACAGCAGAAGTCTGACGGACTCTGAGAGTAGAGTATGCACACTGTCTGACAGGCTCTGAGAGTAGAGTATGCACACTGTCTGACAGGCTCTGAGAGTAGAGTATGCACACTTTCTGACAGGCTCTGAGAGTAGAGTATGCACACTGTCTGACAGGCTCTGGGAGTAGAGTATGCACACTGTTTGACAGACTCTGAGAGTAGAGTATGCACACTGTCTGACGGGCTCTGGGAGTTGAGTATGCACACTGTTTGACAGACTCTGAGAGTAGAGTATGCACACTGTCTGACAGGCTCTGGGAGTAGAGTATGCACACTGTCTGACAGGCTCTGAGAGTAGAGTATGCACACTGTCTGACAGGCTCTGGGAGTAGAGTATGCACACTGTCTGACGGGCTCTGGGAGTTGAGTATGCACACTGTTTGACAGACTCTGAGAGTAGAGTATGCACACTGTCTGACGGGCTCTGGGAGTTGAGTATGCACACTGTTTGACAGACTCTGAGAGTAGAGTATGCACACTGTCTGACAGGCTCTGGGAGTAGAGTATGCACACTGTCTGACAGGCTCTGGGAGTAGAGTATGCACACTGTCTGACAGGCTCTGGGAGTAGAGTATGCACACTGTCTGACAGGCTCTGGGAGTTGAGTATGCACACTGTCTGACAGGCTCTGGGAGTAGAGTATGCACACTGTTTGACAGACTCTGAGAGTAGAGTATGCACACTGTCTGACAGGCTCTGGGAGTAGAGTATGCACACTGTCTGACAGGCTCTGAGAGTAGAGTATGCACACTGTCTGACAGGCTCTGGGAGTAGAGTATGCACACTGTCTGACGGGCTCTGGGAGTAGAGTATGCACACTGTCTGACAGGCTCTGGGAGTAGAGTATGCACACTGTCTGACAGGCTCTGGGAGTTGAGTATGCACACTGTCTGACAGGCTCTGGGAGTAGAGTATGCACACTGTCTGACAGGCTCTGGGAGTAGAGTATGCACACTGTCTGACAGGCTCTGGGAGTTGAGTATGCACACTGTCTGACAGGCTCTGAGAGTAGAGTATGCACACGGTCTGACGGGCTCTGAGAGTAGAGTATGCACACTGTCTGACAGGCTCTGGGAGTAGAGCATGCACACTGTCTGACAGGCTCTGGGAGTAGAGTATGCACACTGTCTGACAGGCTCTGGGAGTAGAGTATGCACACTGTCTGACAGGCTCTGAGAGTAGAGTATGCACACTGTTTGACAGACTCTGGGAGTAGAGTATGCACACTATCTGACAGGCTCTGGGAGTAGAGTATGCACACTTTCTGACGGGCTCTGGGAGTAGAGTATGCACACTGTCTGACAGGCTCTGAGAGTAGAGTATGCACCTGTTGGACAGACTCTGGGAGTAGAGTATGCACACTATCTGACAGGCTCTGGGAGTAGAGTATGCACACTGTCTGACGGGCTCTGGGAGTAGAGTATGAACACTGTCTGACAGGCTCTGGGAGTAGAGTATGCACCTGTTGGACAGACTCTGGGAGTAGAGTATGCACACTGACAGGCTCTGGGAGTAGAGTATGCACACTGTCTGACGGGCTCTGGGAGTAGAGTATGCACACTGTCTGACAGGCTCTGAGAGTAGAGTATGCACCTGTTGGACAGACTCTGGGAGTAGAGTATGCACACTATCTGACAGGCTCTGGGAGTAGAGTATGCACACTATCTGACAGGCTCTGGGAGTAGAGTATGCACACTGTCTGACGGGCTCTGGGAGTAGAGTATGCACACTGTCTGACAGGCTCTGGGAGTAGAGTATGCACACTGTCTGACAGGCTCTGGGAGTTGAGTATGCACACTGTCTGACAGGCTCTGAGAGTAGAGTATGCACACGGTCTGACGGGCTCTGAGAGTAGAGTATGCACACTGTCTGACAGGCTCTGGGAGTAGAGTATGCACACTGTCTGACAGGCTCTGGGAGTAGAGTATGCACACTGTCTGACAGGCTCTGGGAGTAGAGTATGCACACTGTCTGACAGGCTCTGAGAGTAGAGTATGCACACTGTTTGACAGACTCTGGGAGTAGAGTATGCACACTATCTGACAGGCTCTGGGAGTAGAGTATGCACACTTTCTGACGGGCTCTGGGAGTAGAGTATGCACACTGTCTGACAGGCTCTGAGAGTAGAGTATGCACACTGTCTGACAGGCTCTGAGAGTAGAGTATGCACACTGTCTGACAGGCTCTGGGAGTAGAGTATGCACACTGTCTGACAGGCTCTGAGAGTAGAGTATGCACCTGTTGGACAGACTCTGGGAGTAGAGTATGCACACTATCTGACAGGCTCTGGGAGTAGAGTATGCACACTATCTGACAGGCTCTGGGAGTAGAGTATGCACACTGTCTGACAGGCTCTGGGAGTAGAGTATGCACACTGTCTGACGGGCTCTGGGAGTAGAGTATGCACACTGTCTGACAGGCTCTGGGAGTAGAGTATGCACACTGTCTGACAGGCTCTGGGAGTAGAGTATGCACACTGTCTGACAGTCTCTGGGAGTAGAGTATGCACACTTTCTGACGGGCTCTGGGAGTAGAGTATGCACACTGTCTGACAGACTCTGGGAGATGCTAACGTGGGGCTGTGTGACTCATGCTAATGTGCGTTCCTGTTCCTCTTTCTCTCAAATTCATGAAATATTTGCACCCTGTTTGTACATTTGGAGCAGTGACCTGCAGACACTGCAGGGTCTGAGACGGAAAGCAGAGCCCAGCTGGGCCGGGCCGGGCTGGGAGACCCGCCCCCCTCCCTTGGGTAAACTACACGGCCCACGGCCCAGACAGAGCAGCCATTCAGCCAACCCACACATGGGATAAAGTTGGGATTGTTTGTCAGTGCACTGCAATGCCAGGAATGCTTAGGTCCATTCCTCTCCAAGAAAGAGAGAAAGAAAGGGAGAGAGAGCGAGTGAGAGACAGAGAGAGACAGAAAGGGAGAGAGAGCGAGTGAGAGACAGAGAGAGACAGAAAGGGGAAGAGAGAGAAAAAGTGAGCCAGAGAGAAAGAGAGCGAGAGACAGAGGGGGGTGTTGAGGGGGAAGTAGTTTCCTGGTTTCTGAAAAAACTAGTCTCACCCATCCCGGCCAGCAGTTGCTCTTAAACCGCATTTTGGAACCCGATTCACCCCTGAACTGGGTCCCCATTCACCCCTGCACTGGGTCCCCATTCACCCCTGCACTGGGTCCCCATTCACCCCTGCACTGGGTCCCCATTCACCCCTGCACTGGGTCCCCATTCACCCCTGCACTGGGTCCCCATTCACCCCTGCACTGGGTCCCCATTCACCCCTGCACTGGGTCCCCATTCACCCCTGCACTGGGTCCCCATTCACCCCTGCACTGGGTCCCCATTCACCCCTGCACTGGGTCCCCATTCCCCCCTGCACTGGGTCCCCATTCCCCCCTGCACTGGGTCCCCATTCCCCCCTGCACTGGGTCCCCATTCCCCCTGCACTGGGTCCCCATTCCCCCCTGCACTGGGTCCCCATTCACCCCTGCACTGGGTCCCCATTCACCCCTGCACTGGGTCCCCATTCACCCCTGCACTGGGTCCCCATTCACCCCTGCACTGGGTCCCCATTCACCCCTGCACTGGGTCCCCATTCACCCCTGCACTGGGTCCCCATTCACCCCTGCACTGGGTCCCCATTCACCCCTGCACTGGGTCCCCATTCACCCCTGCACTGGGTCCCCATTCACCCCTGCACTGAGTCCCCATTCACCCCTGCACTGGGTCCCCATTCACCCCTGCACTGAGTCCCCATTCACCCCTGCACTGGGTCCCCATTCACCCCTGCACTGGGTCCCCATTCACCCCTGCACTGGGTCCCCATTCCCCCCTGCACTGGGTCCCCATTCACCCCTGCACTGGGTCCCCATTCACCCCTGCACTGGGTCCCCATTCACCCCTGCACTGGGTCCCCATTCACCCCTGCACTGGGTCCCCATTCACCCCTGCACTGGGTCCCCATTCACCCCTGCACTGGGTCCCCATTCACCCCTGCACTGGGTCCCCATTCACCCCTGCACTGGGTCCCCATTCACCCCTGCACTGGGTCCCCATTCACCCCTGCACTGGGTCCCCATTCACCCCTGCACTGAGTCCCCATTCACCCCTGCACTGGGTCCCCATTCACCCCTGCACTGAGTCCCCATTCACCCCTGCACTGGGTCCCCATTCACCCCTGCACTGGGTCCCCATTCCTGGGCCCTGGGGCCTCCTGAGTCCTTCATAGGGGATCCCAAATTCACAACATATAACACACTACTGACATACTGCATCTCCCCACCGCCGCACTGCAACGTTCCCCCAACACTCAAGGCCAATTCAGACCAGAAGGGTGTGTTAGGGGAAGAGGTGTGTTACAGACAGAGCAGTGCATTAGGGGTAGAGGTGTGTTACAGACAGAGCAGTGCATTATGGGTAGAGGTGTGTTACAGACAGAGCAGTGCATTAGGGGTAGAGGTGTGTTACAGACAGAGCAGTGCATTATGGGTAGAGGTGTGTTACAGACAGAGCAGTGCATTATGGGTAGAGGTGTGTTACAGACAGAGCAGTGCATTATGGGTAGAGGTGTGTTACAGACAGAGCAGTGCATTAGGGGTAGAGGTGTGTTACAGACAGAGCAGTGCATTAGGGGTAGAGGTGTGTTACAGACAGAGCAGTGCATTAGGGGTAGAGATGTGTTACAGACAGAGCAGTGCATTAGGGGTAGAGGTGAGTTACAGACAGAGCAGTGCATTAGGGGTAGAGGTGTGTTACAGACAGAGCAGTGCATTAGGGGTAGAGGTGTGTTACAGACAGAGCAGTGCATTAGGGGTAGAGGTGTGTTACAGACAGAGCAGTGCATTATGGGTAGAGGTGTGTTACAGACAGAGCAGTGCATTAGGGGTAGAGGTGTGTTACAGACAGAGCAGTGCATTATGGGTAGAGGTGTGTTACAGACAGAGCAGTGCATTAGGGGTAGAGGTGTGTTACAGACAGAGCAGTGCATTATGGGCACCAATGTTTTGAATTTGATGCGAGCTATCACCGGTAGCCAGTGGAGGTCAATGAGCAGGGGGGTGACATGGGAGTGTCGGGGGAGGTTGAAGACCAGGCGCGCGGCTGCGTTCTGGAAAAGCTGAAGGGGTCTAATGGCCGATGCTGGCAGGCCAGCCAGAAGAGAGTTGCAATAGTCCAGGCGAGACAGCACCATTGCTTGGACCAGGAGCTGGGTTGAGTGGGTGGTGAGGAAGGGGCGGATTCTCCTGATGTTGTACAGGAAGAACCTGCATGCCCGGGTTACTGCTGCGATGTTCTCGGAGAGGGACAGCCTGTTGTCCATCACGACTCCGAGGTTCCTGGCACAGGGCGTTGGGGTCAGTGGAATGTCCCCTAGGGAAATAGAGAGATTGAGAGGAGGAGAGGTTAGAGCAGGAATGTAGATGAGCTCAGTCTTGCCTGGATTGAGCTTGAGATGGCGGTTGTCCATCCAGCTCTGGATGTCTCTCAGGCAAGCGGAGATGCGGGCTGATACCTGAGTGTCAGAGGGTGAGAAGGAGAGAAAGAGTTGAGTATCGTCAGCATAGCAGTGGTAAGAAAGACCATGAGCAGTGATAACAGGGCCAAGGGATTTGGTGTAGGTGGAGAAAAGGAGGGGACCAAGGACTGAGCCCTGGGGGACTCCTGTGGTAAGGGGACGGGGTGCCGATACTTTACCAGCCCAGGAAACCTGGGAGGAGCGTTCCGAGAGGTAGGACACAATCCAGGCCAGGGCCGAGCCGCCGATCCCCGCTGCAGACAGGGACGACAGGAGGATGGAGTGATCTACGGTGTCAAAGGCGGCAGAGAGGTCAAGAAGTATTAGCACAGAGGAGAGGGAGGCTGCCCGAGCCGCATGAAGCATCTACATCACTGCAACATTGTGACATCACTGCAGGAGTGTCCAAACTACCAAGAGAATGTGCAGTCACAGCATTCTGTGGGAACAAAACCACGTGTGTTGTTATAACAGGGTTCAGATCTGCAACAGTCCCAAAGCAACTGATCAATTCTATCCTGACATTTCATCAATTCATCAATCTCTTTTTCTCCCTTTTTTTCTCCACATCTTCCAAGTTGCGAAAAATTGGCCCTTTGACTGGTTCTCATATGACTAGATGGGACAGCCTTCCAAATGTGGTATAAACACAACTACACAACTACACAACCCACACTATGCAGCTTTGTCTTTGTACCGTAATATCAAAGCAAATGTTTCCACAAGCTGTCATTAATGACAAGAACAAACAGGATATTTAACCCGACCGTAGGATATGAGTTCATCTACATAAGCCAGGAACAACTAAAAGAAAGATTTTATATATGATTTTTTCAAAAACATAAATTTATTTCCATCTGGAATTCTACCAAGAAAGAGAGACAGGGAACACTTTTAAAAGGCAGCGTCACTAAAAATAAACTTCATCTGAAAAGTCCGAAAATACTTATTTTAAACTCTTTTTACGTTGTGTTTGTTATTGCTTATGACTTTCTGGTGTAGACTCCCTGTGAAATATGAAACATCTGCTGATCAGAAACATAAAATCTATGACTAGAACCAGAATGTTCTTTTCCTCTTCTCCTGGTAGGGTGTAAAGGTTTAAAAGTGATTTTTTTGTTTAAGTCTTATAAATACCATGAATGAAAGTTAAGCTCAGTTCCAACCTAAAACATGACTGCAATTTAATCCCAGATTTACAGGAACGAGCTATCAAACCAACAGACATCGACTTGCCTTTAGCATCACTGGCACGGTCGCACTACTGCTAGCATGCTAACCGAGCTGCATAAGAATTTAACAGCATCGCAGATACAGTATTCTTACCACTTCCATTATAACAGATTAGCACTTCCCCCAACTGTAACACCAACACACACTCTCAAATCACAGCACGTGTGACCTCTAAAGCACAGCATAGGATCGTTACAGACCCTCGGGGCTGTGGAGTGTGACCTCTAAAGCACAGCATCGGATCGTTACAGACCCTCGGGGCTGTGGAGTGTGACCTCTAAAGCACAGCATCGGATCGTTACAGACCCTCGGGGCTGTGGAGTGTGACCTCTAAAGCACAGCATCGGATCGTTACAGGCCCTCGGGGCTGTGGAGTGTGACCTCTAAAGCACAGCATCGGATCGTTACAGGCCCTCGGGGCTGTGGAGTGTGACCTCTAAAGCACAGCATAGGATCGTTACAGGCCCTCGGGGCTGTGGAGTGTGACCTCTAAAGCACAGCATAGGATCGTTACAGGCCCTCGGGGCTGTGGAGTGTGACCTCTAAAGCACAGCATAGGATCGTTACAGACCCTCGGGGCTGTGGAGTGTGACCTCTAAAGCACAGCATAGGATCGTTACAGACCCTCGGGGCTGTGGAGTGTGACCTCTAAAGCACAGCATAGGATCATTACAGGCCCTCGGGGCTGTGGAGTGTGACCTCTAAAGCACAGCATAGGATCGTTACAGGCCCTCTGGGCTGTGGAGTGTGACCTCTAAAGCACAGCATCGGATCGTTACAGGCCCTCGGGGCTGTGGAGTGTGACCTCTAAAGCACAGCATAGGATCGTTACAGGCCCTCGGGGCTGTGGAGTGTGACCTCTAAAGCACAGCATAGGATCGTTACAGGCCCTCGGGGCTGTGGAGTGTGACCTCTAAAGCACAGCATAGGATCGTTACAGGCCCTCGGGGCTGTGGAGTGTGACCTCTAAAGCACAGCATAGGATCGTTACAGGCCCTCGGGGCTGTGGAGTGTGACCTCTAAAGCACAGCATAGGATCGTTACAGGCCCTCGGGGCTGTGGAGTGTGACCTCTAAAGCACAGCATAGGATCGTTACAGGCCCTCGGGGCTGTGGAGTGTGACCTCTAAAGCACAGCATAGGATCGTTACAGACCCTCGGGGCTGTGGAGTGTGACCTCTAAAGCACAGCATCGGATCGTTACAGACCCTCGGGGCTGCGGAGTGTGACCTCTAAAGCACAGCATAGGATCGTTACAGGCCCTCGGGGCTGCGGAGTGTGACCTCTAAAGCACAGCATCGGATCGTTACAGACCCTCGGGGCTGCGGAGTGTGACCTCTAAAGCACAGCATAGGATCGTTACAGGCCCTCGGGGCTGTGGAGTGTGACCTCTAAAGCACAGCATAGGATCGTTACAGGCCCTCGGGGCTGTGGAGTGTGACCTCTAAAGCACAGCATAGGATCGTTACAGGCCCTCGGGGCTGCAGAGTCTCCTTCATTTCATTTAATTTCATTTAATTATTTATTTCGATCATATTTCACAGTACATCAACTAGAGATAAAGATCTCTAGACATCATTGATCACATAAGAATGACCGAAAAGGTTAAGGCTGAAGCTAAGTAGCTTATAATTGCCTAACCTTTGTACGTTGCAATGTTTTCTACACAAAAAAATAAAATAAACCATGTTGCTAAGAACATAAAAGATCAAAACAAAGAAAAAAGCAAACAAACACCCAAAGGAGAATTAAACATCCAAAAAAGAAAAGTTCCGGAAGTCAATTTCTACATAGCCCATTTATCGATCCGTCAAACAAATAAATTTTTAGGTCTTATCATTCAATCCAGTCTATATTTCTGACAAATAAAGTGCTTTAACTTTTTTTTAAAGTGTCCGACATTTTTACTTTGTTTAATAACCTCAGGCAAACTATTCCACAGCTTCACCCCACAGACAGAAATACACATGCTTTTCAGAGTGGTATGTACATTAGGTTGTTTTAAGTTAAAGTTGCCCCTCAAGTCATACCCTCCTTCTCTATCCCTGAACATTTTTTGTATGTTGCCAGGAAGTAAATTATTTCTTGCTTTGTACATTATTTGTGCTGTTTTAAATTCTACTAAGTCCATGAACTTCAATGTCTGTAACTTTAAAAACAGTGCATTTGTGTGATCATGATAACCTACATTATTTACTACTCGTATTGCTCTTTTTTGCATTGTGCATAATGTCTGTAGAGATAATGTCTCCAGCCTGTAATGAAAGGAAACGGCGAGTCTAAAGATGACGTTAAACACAAAGCAGACCCTTAGGCTGTTTGAATGGCATTCACGTGTTACTGAAGAAAACCCATTCAGAGAGGAAGAGACGTCTGGCATTCAGACCCAACACTGTATGTGCACAACAACACAAGAAAATGCATTTTACATGTAGGCCCCAGCCTGCTCCTGCATGTACAAACCCAAATTCCCAAAAAGTTGGAACAGTATGTAAAATTCGCATAAAAGCAAAAAGCAGTGATTTGTAAATTCTCTTTTACGAATATTTAATTTAAAAAAGTATGAAGAAAAGATACAGACACCTCATCAACTTGATTGAATTTTGTAAATATACGCCAATTCCGAATTTGATGCCTGCAACATGTTCCAAAAGGGGAGTTTTCCAATTACACTGGTACAGTATGGAACACATGGCTGGCTAAATGGCTGGAAGTCATCAAGGGTCTGAGCTATCGAACGAGCCCCAAACCATCACTCTGTTGCCAGATATGGCGTAGATGTGGATGGATCACTGCAAGGGTTATTTCTCCTGACTCATTTTCCTATAGAACTCTATGGGGAAAAAAGTCAGGAGAAACAACCCTTAAAGGGATCCATCCACATCTACTCCATATCTGGCCACAGAGTGATGGTTTGGGGCTCGTTTGATACCTTAGACCAGGGGTGTCAAACTCTGGTCCTGGAGGGCCGCAGTGTCTGCTGGTTTTTGGTGTGTTTCAGCACAAGTGATTAATTTAAGTCACTGATTGGCTAAGAAGTCCAAACACCTTGTTCTCAATGCTTTAACTGGGTGCTAATTAAAATGAAACCACAAATACCTGTAGACACTGCGGCCCTCCAGGACTGGAGTTTGACACCCCTGCCTTAGACCCTTGATGATGTACAGCCATTTCGCCAGGCATGTGTTCCATAATGTACCAGTGTAATTTACAGCTGAATCTAGTCTTACCCCCCAATTCTCATAGAGATCAGTTCAAATGCAGAGAGGTTATTGTATCGCTTGTAACAGTACCTGAAAATAAGATATTGAGTGTCTTTTGATGTTGATTTTACTTCAGGAAGTAACAGCATGCAAAGGATATGCGACCAAATATTAAATATGATACTTTAAAAATATGTTAAAGCAAAGGGTATGAATACTTATGTAAATGAGAGATTTCAGTTTTCGATTTTTAATACATTTGCAGAAATTTCTAAAAACATGTTTTCACTTTGTCATTATGGGCTATTTTGTGTAGAATTTTGAGACAAAAAATGTACTCAATCTATTGTAGAATATGTCTGTAATGTAATAAAACGTGGAGAAGGTGAAAGGGGTATTCAGACTTTCCGGCTTGACTGTAGGCTATACTAATTAAAACACACATTTAACCAATGAACGAAATTTGCTTTAAAGTGGCTTACATGTCTGTAGCCGGGGTTGCAATTATGGTCAACAGCTTAATCCAGCTAATGTCAGCGTACATCCAGTTCTCCTACAAGATGCAAAGCCAGGTGGAGGTAAAGCGGGGTTTTTATGAAATTGCCAACCTGTCCAATATTATCGGTGCCATAGACTGCACACCCCAGCGCACGTTTTTGTTGAAAAGTCAGTGAAACGCCGTCTCGCGTTCAGGGGGAAAACCGGATAAACTTTGTTTAAAAGTGAATGTTTTTTAACTGGTTAGATTGTAGCCAGCAGGCTGTATCTCTGTAAAACCTGAGCTGTGTGGGACACGCGCATCAATATGACTGCCAGAGAGATTCTAAAATAAAGTAGCTCATGTGATTACCCAATTGCAAACCACAACTCACATGCACAGAACCTCAACAGAATTACGAAATGAATAACGTTTAATTTATTTCCAGGCTGCGATAAAGCAATGCGCGTGTATTGATGGTACATGTTATCTCCTGCTAGGCCTTTACTTTACCAGTTCATGATGCCGGCACGGACAATATTAAACTTATTTTTTTCCTCGATTGAACATCTGCTAATAAAACTTTGATTTCAGTGTCAGAATAATTCTTTCTTTGCTTTATCTGGGCCATTCTGACTAGATATGGACCTTTAAATGGAAGCGACAGTCTCCATATAAGGCAATTAATGGGCGTGGGATTTATGCTAATCACAAAATAACGTGGACACGGATCGTACGTGAATAAAAAAAAAAATTTTTTACACACGGAAAAGGCATAAAATTTTCATACTAACCCCCTTTGGACATAAATGTACGCTTATATTTATGAGCGCTTCATGAATAAAGCCCAATGTGAGAGTGATTTTAAGAGCTATCTTCACAAGACGAGGCAAAAATAAAAAGTCACAAACAAGAGGAAGTGGTGCCAGAAAGTGATTAATGATCCGTTTGGGTTCCGTATGGGTTCCGTTTGGGTTCCGTATGAAGCTCAGACACACAGACCTGCAACTGATTTAAAGGATCAATAGCTGGAGCGATGACTGATCTTTTTAGATCTCAGAGCGTAATTTTTCCAACGTGTGGTTTTGTATGCGCTCACAGCATTGGAGGAAAGCAGAGCTTTGATGCAGCCCAGGGGGATATGGGTAATAACGCTGAGAGGCCTTCGGGACGAGGAGGGGGGGCATGACGTAAGCACAGTAATATACAGTGGGAAGAGTGGAAATTCCCAGACATGGAATGAGAAGAGGAAGAGGAAGAAGGCATGCTCTATGACCACACACACACACACTCTCACACACACACATACACATACACTCACGCACACGCACATGCACACACACGTGTGCTGGACTAAAACAAAAACCTGAAGCCACATCGGCCCTTTTCGGATAAAAACCTGAACCCACATCAGCCATTTTCGGATAAGATTGGACCCCCTGCATTAGAGATTTCAAACAGTCCTGGAGTGCCGCGGTGTTTGCTGTTTTTTTTGTTTAAAAACTTCAGTGCTTCATCATTGATTGGCTAGATTTAACACATCTAAGCCTAAAACTAGCTGCTAATTGAAGATAAACTACAAAACCTGCAGCTCCCCAGGACTGGACTCAAACTTGGAGAAAATGGCCAGAACCATTTTGTTTAGTTTCCTAGACCGTGTTCCTTCCTGTTACAGTCAGCTTTTAAAACATTCTACAGTCAAATTATTACATGTCCTCTAAAGGTTATTTTCATACAATTAGGTTTCTGGGATCAACCCACATCCAGGCAAATCTGACGCTAAACTACCGAGGCAAGTATTCTTGGAGGATTTGCCTGAAATAAGCACAACCTGCTCTGAAGGCTCCAGAGGCACGAAACAACGTGCCGACTCATCTGGTCACATGACTCATCTCGCTGCCCATCTCCCAGACGCAAACAAAAACCAAAACAGAGCGACTGCGTTTTAGACTGGAGAACTGGCTCCTCTATTCCACTGTAGAAGGGCACTTAATTCATATTTGATGTAAATGCACATTGAGTGCAATGGACACTGCATAACACAAGCAAACCGATTCTGTTCCCATGGCAACATTGAGCAGAACAAAGCTTCATAGTGTGAGCTTCTGGTGTCTCTCACAATGAGCCGTGGATGAAAAAAGACTTCCTACGTTAAATGTCCTCAAACTCTACTGCGCGAGTTCAAACAGAGCCGTTTCAACACCTTTTACAAGTATGCTACATGTCTTCCAGCGTTACCGTGGGAACCCACACTTTAATTCCAAACAGGCTGTGTGAACTGAACATGATGGGAAACCAACTTTACTATTAAACTGTGAGCCCTCTTTTTCTCCCTCTCACGCACGCACGCACGCACGCACGCACGCACGCACTCTCTAAGGTATTTAAAACTCTTCCATTTGGAAGTAAATGTCTTTAGACTCCACACAGCTGATTGTTCTGGTTGAACAGACATCACACAGAGCTGTATTATAAGCGCCCATCTCACCTAACCTACACCCCCCGGAGGCCAAGATATCACAAACTGCCCCTAACGTACACCCCCGAGACCCACACATCACAAACTGCCCCTAACGTACACCCCCGAGACCCACACATTACAAACTGCACAAATTGGTCTTTTATTTTCCCTTTTTAATCATTAGAAAAGGAACAACTCTATCCCTGAACATAGAGATTTACATTAAAGAGGAAACTATAAATCTCTTAACAGCACAGTCCACTTTTCACACAGGGCGGCCGTTGTGTTGGGCGGTCGTTTAGATTTAGGCACTTGCAATTACAAATGGTCAGATTCTCTTCTAAACAAAATCTTTGGTCCTTTAAAAGTTCCTTAAAAAGTGGGCAGATTTAAACCAGTCTGAAAAGGATACAGATGTTTGTTTGATTTCTTTTCTTTTTTTTTTTTTTACTTTACACAAGAAAATTAGAAGAGTCATCTAATGGTGTCCAGGGTCCTGCTACATTAGAAAAGGACCAGCAACCGTGAGTCAGTTCTGTAGGTGTCAGAAAAACAAACAATATATTTTCATATTTATATTTATATAACGGCTCCAATCAGACGTACAGCAGAAGTTCAGCTGAGTCACATTTGCCAAAAAAGAGACATTTCCAAACCACCCCCACGAGAAAAAAAAATACAATGTGGGAGGGGGGGTGGGGTTGGGGGGTTGAAAGTCAAAAAGGAAAACTCCCATCTTCCCTCCGTAAGCGGCGGACGGGCGTGTCAGTTACACGGCAGCCATGTTTGGTAGGAGTTCCTGCAGGTGGCCACTAGGGGCGGTGCGTGTGCAATGTAGTAGTTGTTGAAGTTGATGTCCTGTACATAGGGAGCGGGCTGGTAGTAGCAGGTGATGTTGGCGGCGGCAGGGATGGCGTTCTGCTCGGCGAGCACGCGGAGCGCCAGCGCCGAGATGAGGCTGAGAGTCTGCCGCCGCTCGTGTCCCATGAGGCAGACGGTGCTCTCGTTCACCACGCGGTGCAGCGTCACCAGGCAATCATACCGCTGCTGCTCCACACCGGCGAAGTGGTTCTGCAGGTAGGCCTCCAGCTTGCGCTGCTGCTCGCCGATGTCGGGAAAGTCGATGAAGAAGCGCGAGCACATGTAGCGCTGCAGTGACTTCATCTCGCTCTCCGAGGCCGCGCGGAACCCCCGCACCAGCAGGTGGCAGTATTTCAGCAGGCCTCCGCCCCGGATCTCCTCGGGGCTGCGCGTGGCGATGGTCTTGCAACACAGGTGCCCCAGAGCCTCCTGGAAGTCGCCGTACTTGCTCTCGCCGAGCACGCTGGGGTGGAAGCTCTCGGACATGGGCGTCTCCGAGCAGCGGTCAAACAGCAGCAGCGAGTCCAGCGCGATCTGGAACGAGTCCACGCTGAACTCAAACTGCCGCCGCAGCGAGTCCACGAACTTGAGCTCCACGTTCTTGCCGGTGTTGTTGGACAGAGAGATGAGGCTCCAGCGGTCCGAGTCGTTGCACACCTTCACCAGCTTTTGCACATACACCTCCTTCAGGGTGAGCGGAGTAATGCGATCCTTGTTGACGCCGGCGGGCATGAAGTCCAGCAGGCAGTCCAGCACCACGTCCTTGATGAGCTGGAAGGCGCGATCGTCCTTCAGGCTGACGCCGAAGATGAGGTCCAGGTCCTTGTAACCCAGGCCCGTGTCCTGGTGCAGCACGTGGCTCGCTGCCGACCCGTTCAGCTTCACGTCCCGAATAGCCACGCCCTTCTCCTCCAGCCGCGCCCGCACCACCTGGGGACGGAGGGACAGAGGGGTGTGAGACACTTACACACACACACACAAACTTACGCATACACACACGCATTCATTCTCTGTCACACACGCACACTCATACTCAGTCACACACACATTTACTCACACTCGCACAACTATACACTCATACTCTGTCACACACTCTTTCTCTCACACAGTCACACACACAGGGAGCATGAGGGAGCCGAACAGGGACAGCCTGCAATGCCAGCTTCTGACCGGAAAGAGAAAGAGGTGGGGCCATGTGCTCCACACCATAGAAACCAGAGGGGGCGGAGCCAGAGCAAAGGATTCTATTAGCCTTGCGTAATCCAGGGGGGGGAGGGGGGGTGGTTCAGCTGGGAAAACTTCACACATCCGTAACTGACCCGGCCCCTGCCTTCTAAAGAAGTCCCAGATATATCCTACTAACACACACACACACACACACACAAAAACACATACACACACACAGAGCCTGTACAGAGACACAAAGACACACACACACACACACACACACACACACACAGTCGGGGTTACAGAAAATCGGCAGAGGGCGGGGCTGAAGGCGAGGCCAGAGGGCTGAGGGGATTCAGGGTTATGGATATAGTTCCAGGATGAGGAGCACACACCTATAATGGGCTCTGAGCCGGTACAGAGAGAGACACAGGGACACACACACACACACACACACACACACACACCTATAATGGGCTCTGAAACATAAAGGGGCCGCCGGCTAATCACTGAAGAAATCTCCACAGTCCTGGGTCAAAGGTCAAAGGTCAAAGCTCACCGACTTCCTTCTTGACCCTATCAGTAAGGATTTCATGCCCCCATCAGCCAATGAGAAGTGAGGGGGTTAAAGGCACTGTTAAAAAGACCAATCACACCTCTCTGAGACTCCACCCCCTTTTAACTGTACCGCAACGGACAGTGGCTCGTGTACCAGATCGGAATCACACCTCAGAGACCGGAATCACCCGTAGTGCTCTGCCACAACCGTGTGAAACTAGAGGCAGGAGACCATCCAAACTCTAACCATGCAAGCTGAGAGAGGTGCTCTGTCTCAACCGTGTGAAACTAGAGGCAGGAGACCATCCAAACTCTTACCATGCAAGCTGAAAGAAGTGCTCTGTCACAACCGTGTGAAACTAGAGGCAGGAGACCATCCAAACTCTAACCATGCAAGCTGAGAGAGGTGCTCTGTCTCAACCGTGTGAAACTAGAGGCAGGAGACCATCCAAACTCTTACCATGCAAGCTGAAAGAAGTGCTCTGTCACAACCGTGTGAAACTAGAGGCAGGAGACCATCCAAACTCTAACCATGCAAGCTGAGAGAGGTGCTCTGTCTCAACCGTGTGAAACTAGAGGCAGGAGACCATCCAAACTCTAACCATGCAAGCTGAGAGAGGTGCTCTGTCTCAACCGTGTGAAACTAGAGGCAGGAGACCATCCAAACTCTTACCATGCAAGCTGAAAGAAGTGCTCTGTCACAACCGTGTGAAACTAGAGGCAGGAGACCATCCAAACTCTTACCATGCAAGCTGAAATAAGTGCTCTGTCACAACCGTGTGAAACTACAGGCAGGAGACCATCCAAACTCTTACCATGCAAGCTGAAAGAAGTGCTCTGTCACAACCGTGTGAAACTAGAGGCAGGAGACCATCCAAACTCTAACCATGCAAGCTGAGAGAGGTGCTCTGTCTCAACCGTGTGAAACTAGAGGCAGGAGACCATCCAAACTCTTACCATGCAAGCTGAAAGAAGTGCTCTGTCACAACCGTGTGAAACTAGAGGCAGGAGACCATCCAAACTCTTACCATGCAAACCAGCAGTGAAGTACAATGGTAAAAAAAACGCATTCAAAAAACTTGGACAGCATACATTAAAAACCCTAATTGGCAACCTGCAAGTGTTAGGCTACTACAAATTATTCAGCAAACTTAAAAAAAACTTCTAGGTTTGGAATTAAATATGTTAACCAGAATATGTTGATTTTGGTTTTGCTATTTCATAGCTTAGAATGTATAGCCGACTGTATTCTGTATTCTGAAAGCGTCTGCCAAATAAATGTAATGTAATGTAATCCTCATTCTTCTGGATATTTCTACATTTGGGACCAAAAATATTAATCCAGGTGTGATTTCTAAATTCTTTAAAATGTACAAATAGGTTTTGCTCATTCCATAGACCGTATATAAACAAACAAGTAGCCTTGTATTATTTTCATAATGTCCGCCCGCCCCCGTCCTCTTTTTTGAAATCCAATATATGGACACCCTAAATTAAATGAAAAAATATACTTCCAGGGCTG
Source organism: Ilyophis sp. 1 JC-2022 (assembly GCA_022702515.1). NCBI lineage: Eukaryota > Metazoa > Chordata > Actinopteri > Anguilliformes > Synaphobranchidae > Ilyophis > Ilyophis sp. 1 JC-2022. Next base: position 57,402,405 of record CM040406.1, read on the forward strand.
GGCAAGAAACCACATCGACAATTATCATATTTTCTTTTAAGCGCAATAACAATCCTCACTGCCATGCGGCGTATCAGCTTTCTTTCTGTAATCATAGGCTACCTGATGCGATATCATCCGAACTTCAGAGACCACAGGAAATGCTTCTGGGGGAAAAAAACAACAGGACTCCTATGACTCTGCACCAAGGCCTTGACCTATACCCTACACTAAAAAAAAACATTAAAATGGCAACATTGCTGCCAGTATTTACCGTTTTCTTACAGTATAACAATTCCAAACATGCAAAATTTCTCATTTAAATATGGCCGTTTGCAGCTGGAGTAATTTGCATAATGACTGAGTTGATCACCCGCAAAGTGTGAAATGATAACACGTGCAAATACTTTGGCTGCACCCACAAAATAACACCCCTTATTTGGGATCTTAGTAAATCGACCCCTAGGTGCACTGCAAAGTACTAAAGGTAATGAGATACTGTGTGCGTGTGCGCGTGTGTGTGTGGTGCGAGTGTGTGTGTACTGTAAAGGTGGGAACGCATGTGCACTAACCCTCTCATGTCATACAGATAATCAACTCAGTCTATTTTTTAGCTTCTGGGTCATACTGCACCCCCCTCTCTCTCTCTCCACTCTCTCTCTCCACTCTCTCTCTCCACTCTCTCTCTCCACTCTCTCTCTCCTGCCCCCCCTCTCTCTGAAACCACACAGATTTTTCATTCATAAATTTTCCACTCAGCCACCCCCCCACTGCTATAGAACCAGACACATAACTGCCGCACCCCCAACCCCAGCCTCACACTCCCAAACATTCAGCCAAATTCCCACCACAAAGATGGACACCCATCCAACTGCTGAGCCACAGCATTCCAAATGCACCCCGGAGCTTTCCAAATGCACCCCGGAGCTTTCCAAATGCACCACGGAGCGCTCCAAATGCACCCCGGAGCTTTCCAAATGCACCCCGGAGCGCTCCAAATGCACCCCGGAGCGCTCCAAATGCACCCCGGAGCGCTCCAAATGCACCCCGGAGCGCTCCAAATGCACCCCGGAGCGCTCCAAATGCGCCATGGGACGTTCTAAATGCACCCCGGAGCACTCCAAATGCACCCCGGAGCGCTCCAAATGCACCCCGGAGCTTTCCAAATGCACCCCGGAGCTTTCCAAATGCGCCATGGGACGTTCTAAATGCACCCTGGAGCACAACAAATGTGCCCTGGCTGCTGTATCAGGCTTGTTTTAGAATGCACCGCTGCCGTGGCGCATTCTAAATCAGTGCCGCTGAATCGCAGGTCTGATGTCTGCATTCTCCACATGCAAAACGCTGTCAGCTTCAATTGAGGGCCATAATCTATAAAAATACACTTTTTAACGCATCCCATAATGCACAAAGCCCATTCTCTACTCCTGACTCCATGTTGCTTAATGTTTAAATCTGACATCTCAAACTACAGAGACGTGGCTAAGTGCTAATCTACAGATTTGACACCATAGGTCATAGATTTTCCGTCAAAGGAATTTAAGTGGCACAAATGAGTCCAGTGTTTGCCCGACATGGGCAGTAGCGTGTTTATGTCAGTAGCGTGTTTATGACATGGTCAGTAGTGTGTTTATGACATGGTCAGTAGCGTGTTTATGTCAGTAGCATGTTTATGACACGGTCAGTAGCGTGTTTATGTCAGTAGATGAGTCATGGCAGGCAGATGGCATGTTATGGAACACTGAGAACATTAAAAAGAATTCCACTGATTACTCAGACTCCCATTGGGTAAAAGAGCTGATTACTCAGACTCCCATTGGGTAAAAGAGCTGATTACTCAGACTCCCATTGGGTAAAAGAGCTGATTACTCAGACTCCCATTGGGTAAAAGAGCTGATTACTCAGACTCCCATTGGGTAAAAGAGCTGATTACTCAGACTCCCATTGGGTAAAAGAGCTGATTACTCAGACTCCCATTGGGTAAAAGAGCTGATTACTCAGACTCCCATTGGGTAAAAGAGCTGATTACTCAGACTCCCATTGGGTAAAAGAGCTGATTACTCAGACTCCCATTGGGTAAAAGAGCTGATTACTCAGACTCCCATTGGGTAAAAGAGCTGATTACTCAGACTCCCATTGGGTAAAAGAGCTGATTACCGCTACGGTCTGCCACAGTGTGAGAAGCACTCGCCTGATGTGAGATTTGAAACCGCACCTCTCACTGCTTCAAAGTTGAAGGCGAAATCACACCTATCTAAAGGTAACGTTGTTATTTTGAACCTGACGGTTGTGTCACCAGTGTTGTCACAGTAACCTGCTACTAGCCAAGCTACACTCGCACACGTGCACGCTCACACGCACGCATGCACACACACACACACACACAGACGCACGCACTCTTTCTGCTGCAACCTACCACCTCCTGACCATTCTATTGATCACATATTGACATGAGAGTTCAACTCAAACGCTTCATGTAGACATATATTTACTAAATGTTTCTACAGAATACCATTTAATACCACTTAATAGTTAATACTGAACCTTAAGACACAGAACAACAGGATGCGCAACAGATGTCAAAAACAGCCTGCAGGCTGGACCATTCCCAATCAAACTAAGGCTTTCTCCATTTTCCAGCATCACTACGAATAGAAATATCCTTCCTGTGTAAAATTAATTAGACAAAACTGTAGAATGGAGTTCTTCTGTGAAAGAAACGTATTATGATTTTAAGTAAATGTTGGCTGGAGGAATGATCGCTTTACAGGTCATTATTAGTTATGTTTGCACAAACTGGCCCTTATCAGATGGCCTGCCAGCAACATTACTTACAATCCACACGTTTCCATCAACAATGGGGCGCTATTGGGGTCTCCTTACAGTTTGGCAAACCCGCCCCAACCCAAACCTGCTCCGCCAGGCAGGGGCTCTCCTCTGCCCCGCCAGTATTCTGTTACCGGGACGACGGGTCAGGTTCTAATGTTCCGGTAAATGTGTCGCTCTCTTTCAGGAACACGGGTGTCCAGGTCCAACACAAAGCTGCAAGGGCTATACCCGCCAAACACAAAGCTGCACGGGCTACACCCGCCAAAAACAAAGCTCTCATTTCAAGTACCATATGAGTGTATCTGTTGTTCTCCATTCAAAAGATTTCTCAAGTGTTTTAGGATTCATAATCTGTGTTAGGATTCATAATCCTTCAACAGGTGGTTTACAATACTCTTCCAACATCTAATTTCCAAAACATTCCTTAGTTAAGAGAAGGCCACAGGGAATTCCGGAAAACTCCACCAGCGCGGTACCATAGAATCTGTCTAGTCTGGGTTTATTTTTATAGAACTATTTCAACATCACGTAAGACCCGACCAGACCAGAATATGTGCGGTCATGTTTCCATGTCAACGCGAGCAGCAGGTGCGAACGCATCGACAGTAACGTCAGTGAGAGGACGGAGAGAGAACACAAATGAAACACATCGGTGTACTTTTCCATTCAGAGACGGTTTTAGACACACGTTTTTATACATAAGGCCACTGACGGATCAGTAATTTCTCACAAAAATTCAAATAATTTATTCATAGATGAGCCATGAAAAGACAGAATGAAGAATCAGTTCTCAAGAGATACAAACAGGGTTAATGCTTATGCTATTAAGTAAGCATTAAACGTCAGGGTTAATGGTTAAAGAAGGTTGTGGTTTCCATTCCCCGGTAAGACACTGTCATGGTGCCGATGAGCAAGGTACGTAACCTGAACTGCCTCAGTAAACATCCAGCAGTATGAATGGAATTGTGTAAATAATGTAAGCTACTCCGGGTAAAAGTGTCTGGGAAGTGCCTACATTGTTAACTGGTGTGAAGGGAAACATATTGAGTTGAATTTAAAATGGAACCACATCCTAATACCGTTCAAGTGTTCAAACTGACGGGTGCATATAGGACTATTATTCACACATTAAGCAGATGTCTATCCTCTCTTATAGTGAGGCTTTAATGAGCACGTAGTGCTCGATCAAATATGAAAAATACTCTCCCGTGTATGAAAAACGCCGCCAAAGAACAAAAAAAACTATTCTTAAAAGAATCTCTGACACGCTGTGGAGCGATCATACCCAGGCGCAGTAGAAAGAACGGGTTTAAATTTATCACGGTGTCATTCAGTAGCTCATACGTCAGCCACTGGAGGCCGAGAGGACAGCGCGTGGCACGTCGCTTGTAGATACTGTAGATTGCGCAACCAATTGTGACTGAGATGGGCTTTATCAATGATAACGATGCGTTTTTATTTTTATTTTAAAGATCTGTTCACTAGGGAAATGCTACTACTGCTGCGGATTTTATGGGAACATATTTCAAAGGCTTAGCTAGTTGCCCAAGACAAGAATCAGCTAAATGTTAATAGTCTCCTCTTTTTTTCCCCCAAAGCGTAATTTTGCATTCTGTATCTTTGAAACACAAAATCGACAAGCTTAACATACCAATGGCTAACACGGCATAGCCTAATCAACGTGCGCTTTGAAGTTAATCAATATTAAAGCTGTGGTCTGGTATATAGCAAATTGTTGCTGCGTAGACAGCTGGTGTGATCGTGTCGCCAGCTGGCGTGAATTTCACAATAGCTCCCTAACGCCGGTGCTTCAAAGAAAATGAGATTTTTCGCCCACGTTCTGGGGGAAGCCTCTGGACGTCAACGCGCGGCTGGAAATGACAGTTATTAGTTCATCGCGTTTAAATGTGAGCTTTTTTAACCTTCCTCCAGTGTTCGTAGCTACCCCCCTTACTTTAGTGTTCCCGGCCAAATTTGGCCGGTCGGTTTGCGCTTATATTAACAGAAAATTTATATAATAATGTTTAACACATTTTAAGCTGTTAAACAATGTCTTCAATTAGTGGTTAACATGAGTAATTGCAGTGAATATACAAAAAACACACTGAAAATGTATTTGTAAAAAACAGAGAATTCAAAACAGAGACCCCATATGAACAGAACATGAACATGAACAGTCCCCTCTGTGTAACGAGTAGGTTACGTGCAAACTTATCTGTAGCAGACAGCACGTAAATTATGAGACAGCAATCTATAAGCAATTTTTATTTTTTTGCCAATATTGATATCAATAAAAAGGTACATAGTTCAGGTAGAATACACAGTGTGACGGACGCGAGTCGTCAAAGTCCAGAACGGCATTTTATGGTTTGTAGGAGAAAGGCCCATAGCTACTGCCGAGTAGATCTACATCATTCTACCGAGTCACACTATCAATACGGAGATTAAATGCACTTTAATACGGTTCGGATATCCACACTTCGAGAAGTCCATGCTTATCGACAACTTCGTCACTTCTCTATAACGGGAAGCAGCAATCGTTTAAAGCCATATTTATAGAAGTTGAATTGGGGCGGGGGCTGTCACATCGTGTTTAATATAGTGTGTGAATCAGATCTTCTCTTACACCCTCGGGTAACAGCTCCATTTGCGTGGTTATAGAACTCCCTGCAAGGAGCACAGCACGCCCCTCGGTCCCACAAGTGAACCCCTCAGCTTACCTGTACAATTTGCCGGGGTTGCATGGAGAGTGTGGGGAAGTTTCCGCGGCCGTGAATCGGCACGGCCTCACCGAGGATGGAGTCCAAACGCTGAACCTGTTCCCAGGACAAAACACAGAAACGCCGACTCTGCTCCGCGCCATCACCGGAGGACATGACAGCCAATGCAAGTGTGGAAACCTTTTACGCTGCTGATGTCGAGATCAATATTAGCGGCTCCCGTCTTAGTGTCAAAGCAAACTCAAACTTGTCTTAACCGAGTTATGGATAAATATTCGAAATAAAAATAGGCCTAGAGCTCGCTCTTTCGTGTCCTGTCAAAGAAAAATATATATATATATTTTCAAATCCAGAATAAGGTGTGGAGAGGTAAGCCTGTCAGGTGTTTGGTGATGAAAGTTTTCAAAGGAGCACGGAAAACTGACAGGAGCAAGGCTGGCTATTCGCAATCTCACGCGCTCCGGTGCTCCCACGCGCTTGATTCACAATGCTTGCGCAAAGCACAGAAACGCCTTTAAACCCTGAAAATTTACATAAACGTCCTGATTGGCTAGACTGTGACTTCATGAATTATTACTACTCTGATCGAACGCGCATGTAGGCGTTACTATTATGACGTAACCCAGCAAGCCATACCCCTGCACCGTTTGCGTTATTGCAAAAGCTGTGGTAATCGGATGCGAATCTAACTTCAGTGACGTACATGAATTTGGACCCGCCTCCACATTCAGGCAGTCATGAACCCTTTTAAAATGACAGAGGCTCGCTTTTTTAATGCCGAGTATTCTTTTCTAAAAGTAGAAAGAAATGCACACGCGAAGAAATATGATACTGGTCGTGTTTCTTAAATATGACATACCAATACAGAATAATGTTTTAAAAAATGATTTCGGTTTCTTTATTTACGTCCAAGAATGTACTCCAATACACTATATAAAAGTTAATTAGCTATCGTAATTTCTAGACGAACAATACACTCAGATACAATGAAAGAAGTATGCACTTTGAGATTTCAAAGCTGCTAGTCATGAGAGTACTAATATTATTATGCCACATCTTCAACCCAGTGACTGACAGTGTGAAAGAGCATAATGTCATCGTCTACCCAGAGAAACCCTGCACATCATGTTCACATCCACAAACAGCACATATACCCTGAGCATCATGTTCACATCCACAAACAGCACATATACCCTGAGCATCATGTTCACATCCACAAACAGCACATATACCCTGAGCATCATGTTCACATCCACAAACAGCACATATACCCTGAGCATCATGTTCACATCCACAAACAGCACATGTACCCTGAGCATCATGTTCACATCCCCAAACAGCACATGTACCCTGAGCATCATGTTCACATCCCCAAACAGCACATATACCCTGAGCATCATGTTCACATCCACAAACAGCACATATACCCTGAGCATCATGTTCACATCCACAAACGGCACATTTAATAAACAAAGGACAATTTGTATGTAAAAAAATTAGTTGAAATGTGTTTAATACCCACTTAACATAAGAGCTAACTGCAGTCTGTAACTATGTCTACCTCTGTACACAGGCTGTAACTATGAGTGAGTGAGTGCGTGCGTGCGTGCGTGCGTGCGTAAGGGCAAGTGCAGTTCTGTGATAAATTCTTACTGACCCATTGTGTAAAATAACATGTCTGTATCACTGCCCAACAAGGGGTCTCTCTGAATTAGAAACCACTACTGCTGCTCATGCTGCCATTTTCATAGTTTCAGTACCTGAAAATAAGATATCGAGAGTATTTTGATGTTGACTGGTCACAGACTTCAGGAAGTAACAGTATGCAAAGGATATGCGACCAAATATTAAATATGATACTTTAAAAATATGTTAAAGCAAAATATTCAAATTTTCTGAGACACCGAATTTTGGGTTTCATTAGCTGTAAGCCATAATCATCAAAATTACAAGAAATAAAGGCTTGAAATATTTCACTATGTGTAATGAATCTATATAATATATGAGTTTCACTTTCTGAAATGAGTGACAAAAAATATTGAACTTTTTCACGATATTCAAATTTTTTGAGCTGCACCTGTATGTGCTAAATTGGATACCTTAGAGATGGTGTTCATGGCACATTTCTGGAACGTCAGACTTGACCGGTTTCACACTACAATCATGCACCTACAGAAAAGTGATATTGACATCTCTGTAGCAGCACAGCTTTTGTCTTCGTTGAGGGATTTTGTGGCGGGACAGCGAGACCAGTTTGAGGCTTTTGAAAGGGCAGCCTTAAATGTGACAGGTGTCTCTCAGTCATATAAGCACGATCTTCATTGAAAGAGGAAATGCAAAACATTTGCAGATGAGAGCTCAGAGCCAGGTGTGACACTTGAGGGGAGGGAGAAGTTCAAAATAGAAACATTTTATGTGGTCATTGATAAGCTAGTGGCATGCCTTGAACATCGCTTGGACGCTCCAAAAGACATGTGCCCAGGGGCCTCACGAGACCATGATCCGGCCCTTAACAAACAAAATAATGGTAATAAACAGCAATAACAACAACAATATGTTACTTACTATTAAGGGCTATTGTCCACGTCTTAGGGACTGATAATCTTGTTGTATCAGTCATTTCTTTGAATTGAGGGAGAGGTATTTCAAATTTTTTAAATATATTTTTCTTTCAATTGTGTATACTTTTCACAAAATAGGAGAAAGTGCATTACTGTTTCCGTCACTCACCCTCTCTCACACTCTCACACGCTCACTCTCTCACTCTCTCACTCTCTCACTCTCTCACTCTCTCACTCACTCACTCTCTCACTCTCTCACTCACTCACTCTCTCACAAGCCAGTGTTTTACACCCCACATGGTAAAGAGCATTAATCCATTTAACATACATCACACCCTTTAGCACACACATACCCGTATCCAAATGTGTGAAATCCACATTGCCTGTTCAACTACAACAAGATTATTTCAAACATTTAAATCAACAATCGCTTAACCTACCAGGTCAAATGGGTCTACTAACAGGCTTGATTAAACATAATAAAATGTCATTGAAAGCACAGAAGTAATGTAAGATAATATAGATATGGCATATTTGCAGATAGCCTCCATAGGAAAGCCACGGCAGAACGGATTGATTTTCCACAGACTGAGATTCTATATCACAGCATATTTCCACTGTTTGCTTTTCCTATTTGCAGATTGTTTGAGCACATCAGTTATGGTTTTATTCCACGCTGTGTTTGTGTTCCTGGCAACGAGGAAGGCAGGGCTGTATCTACACTCAGAGGGATAAGTTTCCCATCGCTACGGCTCTGAAGCCTCCATGAAGGGAGGCGGGGCTGTATCTATCGCTACGGCTCTGAAGCCTCCATGAAGGGAGGCGGGGCTGTATCTATCGCTACGGCTCTGAAGCCTCCATGAAGGGAGGCGGGGCTGTATCTATCGCTACGGCTCTGAAGCCTCCATGAAGGGAGGCGGGGCTGTATCTATCGCTACGGCTCTGAAGCCTCCATGAAGGGAGGCGGGGCTGTATCTATCGCTACGGCTCTGAAGCCTCCATGAAGGGAGGCGGGGCTGTATCTATCGCTACGGCTCTGAAGCCTCCATGAAGGGAGGCGGGGCTGTATCTATCGCTACGGCTCTGAAGCCTCCATGAAGGGAGGCGGGGCTGTATCTATCGCTACGGCTCTGAAGCCTCCATGAAGGGAGGCGGGGCTGTATCTATCGCTACGGCTCTGAAGCCTCCATGAAGGGAGGCGGGGCTGTATCTATCGCTACGGCTCTGAAGCCTCCATGGGGAGGCGGGGCTGTATCTATCGCTACGGCTCTGAAGCCTCCATGAAGGGAGGCGGGGCTGTATCTATCGCTACGGCTCTGAAGCCTCCATGAAGGGAGGCGGGGCTGTATCTATCGCTACGGCTCTGAAGCCTCCATGAAGGGAGGCGGGGCTGTATCTATCGCTACGGCTCTGAATCCTCCATGAAGGGAGGCGGGGCTGTATCTATCGCTACGGCTCTGAAGCCTCCATGAAGGGAGGCGGGGCTGTATCTATCGCTATGGCTCTGAATCCTCCATGAAGGGAGGCAGGGCTGTATCTAACGCTACGGCTCTGAAGCCTCCATGAAGGGAGGCAGGGCTGTATCTAACGCTACGGCTCTGAAGCCTCCATGAAGGGAGGCGGGGCTGTATCTATCGCTACGGCTCTGAAGCCTCCATGAAGGGAGGCGGGGCTGTATCTATCGCTACGGCTCTGAAGCCTCCATGAAGGGAGGCGGGGCTGTATCTATCGCTACGGCTCTGAATCCTCCATGAAGGGAGGCGGGGCTGTATCTATCGCTACGGCTCTGAAGCCTCCATGAAGGGAGGCGGGGCTGTATCTATCGCTACGGCTCTGAAGCCTCCATGAAGGGAGGCGGGGCTGTATCTATCGCTACGGCTCTGAAGCCTCCATGAAGGGAGGCGGGGCTGTATCTATCGCTACGGCTCTGAAGCCTCCATGAAGGGAGGCGGGGCTGTATCTATCGCTACGGCTCTGAAGCCTCCATGAAGGGAGGCGGGGCTGTATCTATCGCTACGGCTCTGAAGCCTCCATGGGGAGGCGGGGCTGTATCTATCGCTACGGCTCTGAAGCCTCCATGAAGGGAGGCGGGGCTGTATCTATCGCTACGGCTCTGAAGCCTCCATGAAGGGAGGCGGGGCTGTATCTATCGCTATGGCTCTGAATCCTCCATGAAGGGAGGCGGGGCTGTATCTATCGCTACGGCTCTGAAGCCTCCATGAAGGGAGGCGGGGCTGTATCTATCGCTACGGCTCTGAAGCCTCCATGAAGGGAGGCGGGGCTGTATCTATCGCTATGGCTCTGAATCCTCCATGAAGGGAGGCGGGGCTGTATCTATCGCTACGGCTCTGAAGCCTCCATGAAGGGAGGCGGGGCTGTATCTATCGCTACGGCTCTGAAGCCTCCATGAAGGGAGGCGGGGCTGTATCTATCGCTACGGCTCTGAAGCCTCCATGAAGGGAGGCGGGGCTGTATCTATCGCTACGGCTCTGAAGCCTCCATGAAGGGAGGCGGGGCTGTATCTATCGCTACGGCTCTGAAGCCTCCATGGGGAGGCGGGGCTGTATCTATCGCTACGGCTCTGAAGCCTCCATGAAGGGAGGCGGGGCTGTATCTATCGCTACGGCTCTGAAGCCTCCATGAAGGGAGGCGGGGCTGTATCTATCGCTACGGCTCTGAAGCCTCCATGAAGGGAGGCGGGGCTGTATCTATCGCTACGGCTCTGAAGCCTCCATGAAGGGAGGCGGGGCTGTATCTATCGCTATGGCTCTGAATCCTCCATGAAGGGAGGCGGGGCTGTATCTATCGCTACGGCTCTGAAGCCTCCATGAAGGGAGGCGGGGCTGTATCTATCGCTACGGCTCTGAAGCCTCCATGAAGGGAGGCGGGGCTGTATCTATCGCTACGGCTCTGAAGCCTCCATGAAGGGAGGCGGGGCTGTATCTATCGCTACGGCTCTGAAGCCTCCATGAAGGGAGGCGGGGCTGTATCTATCGCTATGGCTCTGAATCCTCCATGAAGGGAGGCGGGGCTGTATCTATCGCTACGGCTCTGAAGCCTCCATGAAGGGAGGCGGGGCTGTATCTATCGCTATGGCTCTGAAGCCTCCATGAAGGGAGGCGGGGCTGTATCTATCGCTATGGCTCTGAAGCCTCCATGGGGAGGCGGGGCTGTATCTATCGCTATGGCTCTGAATCCTCCATGAAGGGAGGCGGGGCTGTATCTATCGCTACGGCTCTGAAGCCTCCATGAAGGGAGGCGGGGCTGTATCTATCGCTACGGCTCTGAAGCCTCCATGCCACCAGGAGGTTGCATGTTTCAGCTCAGAAGCAAAAATACCAAAAATATTAAAACTAACAAATTTCATGTTTACGTATTTATGCCCAGGCATGTGGGTTTTGTAATCACATTTGTGGATAACTGGCAGGACGCTGTTATTGCTTTTGATGCAGTATTAAAATAGATGCTTCATAGATGCTATGCACTGCTTTCAGTGCATAAATGAAACTAACAGAGTTCCGGCAGCATGTGGTTGGAATTGCGCGCAGGTTTGTTGAACTATAGAAGAGAAGTGATTATTACTTGTTGTCGGTTTAATTTGAAATAAAAGTGAGGATTGATCCGTAAAGAGAGATTCCAGCACCATGGCCCCCTGGCCGCCTGACTGCCTTCGGCTGGTGAGATCGTTTGTGTTTGAGGCCAGAATGAGTCTGATTTAATGATTTAATGATTTAATGATTTAATGATTTAATGCTACTATTGTATGCAGCTCTATGTCAGCTTCAATAAACCTGAAATCGCCCAAATTCACCAGAACCGTTTTCGTATCAGCCATGGAAGCAAACAAACAAATAAACAAATAAAAGATTAAAAAGCCATAGCAGACCAGTTGCTGAAGCATATCAGCAGTGTTATCATAGTCATAACAACGGTTCTCATATTGTTTTATAAAACATGTGCCCCCACAGGGATTTAAACTTGCATTCCTATCAATATCCTCATGGGGTCCCCATAGCCACTGGAAAAACAGTCAGAGTCAGCTGACTAATCATGCAATTAGTGGTTAATTGCTAACTGTCATTAAACCAATTAATTTAACAAACACACAAAGATGAAAGAAAATGGACGGAACATGGACGGAATGCCAAACAAAAAGTCTGTGTGAGTGTGTGAGTGTGTGTGTGTGTGTGTGTGTGTGTGTGTGTGTGTGAGTGTGTGGTACGAGCCTGGTACACCGCACACAGACAGATCTGTGTGAGTGTGTGGTACGTGCCTGGTACACCGCACACAGACAGATTCAATATATACAGCCACAAAAAACAATAACAGATCAACACTTACAATAAAAAATAAACTACGGCCTTTTTGCACAGAAACCAACAACAAGGATAAATAATGTTTATGAGTCAGCTGTTTTCCACAGATTAAACAATACAACACTATTAAATATGATACTGCCACTGTTAGATTAAACAATACAACACTATTAAATATACTACTGCCACTGCTAGATTAAACAATACAACACTATTAAATATACTACTGCCACTGCTAGATTAAACAATACAACACTATTAAATATACTACTGCCACTGTTAGATTAAACAATACAACACTATTAAATATACTACTGCCACTGTTAGATTAAACAATACAACACTATTAAATATACTACTGCCACTGTTAGATTAAACAATACAACACTATTAAATATACTACTGCCACTGCTAGATTAAACAATACAACACTATTAAATATACTACTGCCACTGTTAGATTAAACAATACAACACTATTAAATATACTACTGCCACTGTTAGATTAAACAATACAACACTATTAAATATACTACTGCCACTGTTAGATTAAACAATACAACACTATTAAATATACTACTGCCACTGTTAGATTAAACAATACAACACTATTCTTAATTTAGATAAGACTAAGGAGCTCATTGTTGATTTTAGGAAGAAAAAAGCAGAGGTAACCCCTGTCCTGATTAAAGGACAGGCAGTCGAGGTGGTCCCCTCATACAAATACCTGGGTGTTTATGTGGATAACAAGCTGGACTGGAAGGAGAACACCAGAGTCATTTTTAAGCGGGCCCAGTCCAGATTGTTCTTCCTCAGGAAGCTCAGGTCATTTGAGGTCAGCAGGTCTCTTTTAAATGTCTTTTATCAAGGTATTGTGGCTAGTGTTCTTTTTTATGCTGTTGTCTGCTGGGGTGGCAGCCTAACAGTTGAGGATAGGAATAGGATCAATAAGTTGATCAAGAAGGCAGGATCTATTATTGGCCTGACCCCAGATTCTCTGGAGGCCATTACAGAGCAGAGAACCAGAAGGAAGCTTAGGAGTGTTCTGTCACGGGACGATCATCCCTTGTACAGCACTTTTAAGGGCAGTAGGAGCAATCGGCTCCTATTGCCAAAATGCTCAACTGAAAGGTTCAGGAAATCTTTTGTTCCTGCAGCAATCAGGTTTTTTAATGAACGTTGATGTAATGTTTTTTTAATTGTTGTTGCAATGGAATTATGCACTTACCCTTCAATGATTCTGCCTGATGTCATAATGAATGAATGAATGATCTTTATTGTCATTGTACAAGTACAACGAAATTGAAATAATGTATTTATTGTGTACGTATATTGTGTCTATGTCTTTGTTATGGTAGCAAACCAGTTTCCCCTTTGGGGATCAATAAAGTTTATCCTATCCTATCCTATCCTATTAAATATGCTTCATAATGAGGTCCTTCGATGCAGACACACATCTGCTCCTCTGTACAGAGCCGGGGGGGCTTTTCCACATGTGTGACACGTGTGGGGGGGGGGGGCTTTTCCACATGTGTGTGACACGCTTGGGGGGGACGTTTCTGTATGTGTGTGACCACACCTGGGGGGGGGGTGTTTCTGTATGTGTGTGACACGCTTGGAAGAGGGGGTGTTTCTGTATGTGTGTGACACGCTTGGGGCATGTTTTTGTATGTGTGTGACACACTTGGGGGGGGGGATTTCTGTATGTGTGTGTGTGTGTGTGGGGGGGGGGGGGTGCGATTTTGAGTTGTTTGGGGGCATCAAATCATGCGTATGGTCTGTTGTCACCACAAAGTCAGCCTTTTATACCTCCATGATGTCAACATGCTCCTGTTTCCCAGGTAACAGCATCCCTCGGTCACCTCACAGCAGTTTACCGGTTTCCAGGCGGCAGGAGGAACAGGTGGCGGACAGAGGCAACTGCGTCATGCGCTATTAATACCCTACAGCCCATCCGCCTTCCCGCCTTACTCATCTGCCTTCCCACTTTACTCATCCGCCATCCCGCCTTACTCATCCGCCTTCCCGCCTTACTCATCCGCCATCCCGCCTTACTCATCCGCCATCCGCCTTACTCATCCGCCATCCCGCCTTACTCATCCGCCATCCCGCCTTACTCATCCGCCATCCCGCCTTACTCATCCGCCTTCCCGCCTTACTCATCCGCCATCCCGCCTTACTCATCCGCCATCCCGCCTTACTCATCCGCCATCCCGCCTTACTCATCCGCCATCCCGCCTTACTCATCCGCCTTCTCGCCTTACTCATCCGCCATCCACCTTACTCATCCGCTATCCTGCCTTACTCATCCGCCATCCCGCCTTACTCATCCGCCATCCCGCCTTACTCATCCACCTTCCCGCCTTACTCATCCGCCTTCCCTCCTTACTCATCCGCCTTCCCTCCTTATTCATCCGCCATCCCGCCTTACTCATCCGCCTTCCCGCCTTACTCATCCGCCATCCCGCCTTACTCATCCGCCTTCCCTCCTTATTCATCCGCCATCCCGCCTTACTCATCCGCCATCCCGCCTTACTCATCCGCCATCCCGCCTTACTCATCCGCCATCCGCCTTACTCATCCACCATCCCGCCTTACTCATCCGCCATCTGCCTTACTCATCCGCCTTCCCTCCTTATTCATCCGCCTTCCCGCCTTACTCATCCGCCATCCCGCCTTACTCAACCGCCTTCCCTCCTTATTCATCCGCCATCCCGCCTTACTCATCCGCCATCCCGCCTTACTCATCCGCCTTCCCGCCTTACTCATCCGCCTTCCCGCCTTACTCATCCGCCTTCCCTCCTTACTCATCCGCCATCCCGCCTTACTCATCCGCCTTCCCGCCTTACTCATCCGCCATCCCGCCTTACTCATCCGCCATCCCGCCTTACTCATCCGCCATCCGCCTTACTCATCCGCCATCCCGCCTTACTCATCCGCCATCTGCCTTACTCATCCGCCTTCCCTCCTTATTCATCCGCCATCTGCCTTACTCATCCGCCATCCCGCCTTACTCATCCGCCATCCACCTTACTCATCCGCTATCCCGCCTTACTCATCCGCCTTCCCTCCTTATTCATACGCCATCTGCCTTACTCATCCGCCATCCCGCCTTACTCATCCGCCATCCCGCCTTACTCATCCGCCATCCACCTTACTCATCCGCCATCCACCTTACTCATCCGCTATCCTGCCTTACTCATCCGCCATCCCGCCTTACTCATCCGCCATCCCGCCTTACTCATCCGCCTTCCCGCCTTACTCATCCGCCTTCCCTCCTTACTCATCCGCCTTCCCTCCTTATTCATCCGCCATCCCGCCTTACTCATCCGCCTTCCCGCCTTACTCATCCGCCATCCCGCCTTACTCATCCGCCTTCCCTCCTTATTCATCCGCCATCCCGCCTTACTCATCCGCCATCCCGCCTTACTCATCCGCCATCCCGCCTTACTCATCCGCCTTCCCGCCTTACTCATCCGCCTTCCCTCCTTACTCATCCGCCTTCCCTCCTTATTCATCCGCCTTCCCGCCTTACTCATCCGCCATCCGCCTTACTCATCCGCCATCCCGCCTTACTCATCCGCCTTCCCTCCTTATTCATCCGCCATCTGCCTTACTCATCCGCCATCCCGCCTTACTCATCCGCCATCCACCTTACTCATCCGCTATCCCGCCTTACTCATCCGCCTTCCCTCCTTACTCATCCGCCATCCCGCCTTACTCATCCGCCTTCCCGCCTTACTCATCCGCCATCCCGCCTTACTCATCCGCCATCCCTCCTTACTCATCCGCCTTCCCGCCTTACTCATCCGCCATCCGCCGTACTCATCCGCCATCCGCCTTACTCATCCGCCTTCCCGCCTTACTCATCCGCCATCCGCCTTACTCATCCGCCATCCGCCTTACTCATCCGCTATCCCGCCTTACTCATCTGCTATCCCGCCTTACTCATCCGCCTTCCCACCTTACTCATCCGCCATCCGCCTTACTCATCCGCCATCCACCTTACTCATCCGCTATCCCGCCTTACTCATCCGCCTTCCCGCCTTACTCATCCGCCATCCCGCCTTACTCATCCGCCATCCCGCCTTACTCATCCGCCTTCCCGCCTTACTCATCCGCCTTCCCGCCTTACTCATCCGCCTTCCCTCCTTATTCATCCGCCATCTGCCTTACTCATCCGCCATCCCGCCTTACTCAACCGCCTTCCCTCCTTACTCAACCGCCTTCCCTCCTTATTCATCCGCCATCCCGCCTTACTCATCCGCCATCCCGCCTTACTCATCCGCCTTCCCGCCTTACTCATCCGCCTTCCCGCCTTACTCATCCGCCTTCCCTCCTTACTCATCCGCCATCCCGCCTTACTCATCCGCCTTCCCGCCTTACTCATCCGCCATCCCGCCTTACTCATCCGCCATCCCGCCTTACTCATCCGCCATCCGCCTTACTCATCCGCCATCCCGCCTTACTCATCCGCCATCTGCCTTACTCATCCGCCTTCCCTCCTTATTCATCCGCCATCTGCCTTACTCATCCGCCATCCCGCCTTACTCATCCGCCATCCACCTTACTCATCCGCTATCCCGCCTTACTCATCCGCCTTCCCTCCTTATTCATCCGCCATCTGCCTTACTCATCCGCCATCCCGCCTTACTCATCCGCCATCCCGCCTTATTCATCCGCCATCTGCCTTACTCATCCGCCATCCCGCCTTACTCATCCGCCATCCACCTTACTCATCCGCTATCCCGCCTTACTCATCCGCCTTCCCTCCTTACTCATCCGCCATCCCGCCTTACTCATCCGCCTTCCCGCCTTACTCATCCGCCATCCCGCCTTACTCATCCGCCATCCCTCCTTACTCATCCGCCTTCCCGCCTTACTCATCCGCCATCCGCCGTACTCATCCGCCATCCGCCTTACTCATCCGCCTTCCCGCCTTACTCATCCGCCATCCGCCTTACTCATCCGCCATCCGCCTTACTCATCCGCTATCCCGCCTTACTCATCTGCTATCCCGCCTTACTCATCCGCCTTCCCACCTTAATCATCCGCCATCCGCCTTACTCATCCGCCATCCACCTTACTCATCCGCTATCCCGCCTTACTCATCCGCCTTCCCGCCTTACTCATCCGCCATCCCGCCTTACTCATCCGCCATCCCGCCTTACTCATCCGCCTTCCCGCCTTACTCATCCGCCTTCCCGCCTTACTCATCCGCCTTCCCTCCTTATTCATCCGCCATCTGCCTTACTCATCCGCCATCCCGCCTTACTCAACCGCCTTCCCTCCTTACTCAACCGCCTTCCCTCCTTATTCATCCGCCATCCCGCCTTACTCATCCGCCTTCCCTCCTTATTCATCCGCCTTCCCGCCTTACTCATCCGCCATCCCGCCTTACTCAACCGCCTTCCCTCCTTATTCATCCGCCATCCCGCCTTACTCATCCGCCATCCCGCCTTACTCATCCGCCTTCCCGCCTTACTCATCCGCCTTCCCGCCTTACTCATCTGCCTTCCCTCCTTACTCATCCGCCATCCCGCCTTACTCATCCGCCTTCCCGCCTTACTCATCCGCCATCCCGCCTTACTCATCCGCCATCCCGCCTTACTCATCCGCCATCCGCCTTACTCATCCGCCATCCCGCCTTACTCATCCGCCATCTGCCTTACTCATCCGCCTTCCCTCCTTATTCATCCGCCATCTGCCTTACTCATCCGCCATCCCGCCTTACTCATCCGCCATCCACCTTACTCATCCGCTATCCCGCCTTACTCATCCGCCTTCCCTCCTTATTCATCCGCCATCTGCCTTACTCATCCGCCATCCCGCCTTACTCATCCGCCATCCCGCCTTACTCATCCGCCATCCACCTTACTCATCCGCCATCCACCTTACTCATCCGCTATCCTGCCTTACTCATCCGCCATCCCGCCTTACTCATCCGCCATCCCGCCTTACTCATCCGCCTTCCCGCCTTACTCATCCGCCTTCCCTCCTTACTCATCCGCCTTCCCTCCTTATTCATCCGCCATCCCGCCTTACTCATCCGCCTTCCCGCCTTACTCATCCGCCATCCCGCCTTACTCATCCGCCTTCCCTCCTTATTCATCCGCCATCCCGCCTTACTCATCCGCGATCCTGCCTTACTCATCCGCCATCCCGCCTTACTCATCCGCCTTCCCGCCTTACTCATCCGCCTTCCCTCCTTACTCATCCGCCTTCCCTCCTTATTCATCCGCCTTCCCGCCTTACTCATCCGCCATCGGCCTTACTCATCCGCCATCCCGCCTTACTCATCCGCCTTCCCTCCTTATTCATCCGCCATCTGCCTTACTCATCCGCCATCCCGCCTTACTCATCCGCCATCCACCTTACTCATCCGCTATCCCGCCTTACTCATCCGCCTTCCCTCCTTACTCATCCGCCATCCCGCCTTACTCATCCGCCTTCCCGCCTTACTCATCCGCCATCCCGCCTTACTCATCCGCCATCCCTCCTTACTCATCCGCCTTCCCGCCTTACTCATCCGCCATCCGCCGTACTCATCCGCCATCCGCCTTACTCATCCGCCTTCCCGCCTTACTCATCCGCCATCCGCCTTACTCATCCGCCATCCGCCTTACTCATCCGCTATCCCGCCTTACTCATCTGCTATCCCGCCTTACTCATCCGCCTTCCCACCTTACTCATCCACCATCCGCCTTACTCATCCGCCATCCACCTTACTCATCCGCTATCCCGCCTTACTCATCCGCCTTCCCGCCTTACTCATCCGCCATCCCGCCTTACTCATCCGCCATCCCGCCTTACTCATCCGCCTTCCCGCCTTACTCATCCGCCTTCCCGCCTTACTCATCCGCCTTCCCTCCTTATTCATCCGCCATCTGCCTTACTCATCCGCCATCCCGCCTTACTCAACCGCCTTCCCTCCTTACTCAACCGCCTTCCCTCCTTATTCATCCGCCATCCCGCCTTACTCATCCGCCATCCCGCCTTACTCATCCGCCTTCCCGCCTTACTCATCCGCCTTCCCGCCTTACTCATCCGCCTTCCCTCCTTACTCATCCGCCATCCCGCCTTACTCATCCGCCTTCCCGCCTTACTCATCCGCCATCCCGCCTTACTCATCCGCCATCCCGCCTTACTCATCCGCCATCCGCCTTACTCATCCGCCATCCCGCCTTACTCATCCGCCATCTGCCTTACTCATCCGCCTTCCCTCCTTATTCATCCGCCATCTGCCTTACTCATCCGCCATCCCGCCTTACTCATCCGCCATCCACCTTACTCATCCGCTATCCCGCCTTACTCATCCGCCTTCCCTCCTTATTCATCCGCCATCTGCCTTACTCATCCGCCATCCCGCCTTACTCATCCGCCATCCCGCCTTACTCATCCGCCATCCACCTTACTCATCCGCCATCCACCTTACTCATCCGCTATCCTGCCTTACTCATCCGCCATCCCGCCTTACTCATCCGCCATCCCGCCTTACTCATCCGCCTTCCCGCCTTACTCATCCGCCTTCCCTCCTTACTCATCCGCCTTCCCTCCTTATTCATCCGCCATCCCGCCTTACTCATCCGCCTTCCCGCCTTACTCATCCGCCATCCCGCCTTACTCATCCGCCTTCCCTCCTTATTCATCCGCCATCCCGCCTTACTCATCCGCCATCCCGCCTTACTCATCCGCCATCCCGCCTTACTCATCCGCCTTCCCGCCTTACTCATCCGCCTTCCCTCCTTACTCATCCGCCTTCCCTCCTTATTCATCCGCCTTCCCGCCTTACTCATCCGCCATCCCGCCTTACTCATCCGCCATCCCGCCTTACTCATCCGCCATCCGCCTTACTCATCCGCCATCCCGCCTTACTCATCCGCCTTCCCTCCTTATTCATCCGCCATCTGCCTTACTCATCCGCCATCCCGCCTTACTCATCCGCCATCCACCTTACTCATCCGCTATCCCGCCTTACTCATCCGCCTTCCCTCCTTACTCATCCGCCATCCCGCCTTACTCATCCGCCATCCCGCCTTACTCATCCGCCTTCCCGCCTTACTCATCCGCCATCCCGCCTTACTCATCCGCCATCCCTCCTTACTCATCCGCCTTCCCGCCTTACTCATCCGCCATCCGCCTTACTCATCCGCCATCCGCCTTACTCATCCGCCTTCCCGCCTTACTCATCCGCCATCCGCCTTACTCATCCGCCATCCGCCTTACTCATCTGCTATCCCGCCTTACTCATCCGCCTTCCCACCTTACTCATCCGCCATCCACCTTACTCATCCGCCATCCACCTTACTCATCCGCTATCCCGCCTTACTCATCCGCCTTCCCGCCTTACTCATCCGCCATCCCGCCTTACTCATCCGCCATCCCGCCTTACTCATCCGCCTTCCCGCCTTACTCATCCGCCTTCCCTCCTTACTCATCCGCCTTCCCTCCTTATTCATCCGCCATCCCACCTTACTCATCCGCCTTCCCGCCTTACTCATCTGCCATCCCGCCTTACTCATCCGCCTTCCCTCCTTATTCATCCGCCATCCCGCCTTACTCATCCGCCTTCCCGCCTTACACATCCGATATCCCGCCTTACTCATCCGCCTTCCCGCCTTACTCATCCGCCATCCGCCTTACTCATCCACCTTCCCTCCTTATTCATCCGCCATCCCGCCTTACTCATCCGCCTTCCCGCCTTACTCATCCGCCTTCCCGCCTTACTCATCCGCCTTCCCTCCTTATTCATCCGCCATCTGCCTTACTCATCCGCCTTCCCTCCTTATTCATCCGCCATCTGCCTTACTCATCCGCCTTCCCGCCTTACTCATCCGCCATCCGCCTGACTCATCCGCCTTCCCTCCTTATTCATCCGCCATCTGCCTTACTCATCCACCTTCCCGCCTTACTCATCCGCCATCCGCCTTACTCATCCGCCTTCCCTCCTTATTCATCCGCCATCCCGCCTTACTCATCCGCCTTCCCGCCTTACTCATCCGCTTTCCCGCCTTACTCATCCGCCTTCCCTCCTTATTCATCCGCCATCTGCCTTACTCATCCGCCTTCCCGCCTTACTCATCCGCCATCCGCCTTACTCATCCGCCTTCCCTCCTTACTCATCCGCCTTCCCGCCTTACTCATCCGCCATCCCGCCTTACTCATCCGCCTTCCCTCCTTATTCATCTGCCATCTGCCTTACTCATCCGCCTTCCCTCCTTATTCATCCGCCATCTGCCTTACTCATCCGCCTTCCCGCCTTACTCATCCGCCTTCCCTCCTTATTCATCCGCCATCTGCCTTACTCATCCGCCATCCCGCCTTACTCATCCGCCATCCCGCCTTACTCATCCGCCATCCACCTTACTCATCCGCCATCCACCTTACTCATCCGCTATCCTGCCTTACTCATCCGCCATCCACCTTACTCATCCGCCATCCACCTTACTCATCCGCCTTCCCGCCTTACTCATCCGCCATCCCGCCTTACTCATCCGCCTTCCCTCCTTATTCATCCGCCATCCCGCCTTACTCATCCGCCATCCCGCCTTACTCATCCGCCATCCCGCCTTACTCATCCGCCTTCCCGCCTTACTCATCCGCCTTCCCTCCTTACTCATCCGCCTTCCCTCCTTATTCATCCGCCTTCCCGCCTTACTCATCCGCCATCCCGCCTTACTCATCCGCCATCCCGCCTTACTCATCCGTCATCCGCCTTACTCATCCGCCATCCCGCCTTACTCATCCGCCTTCCCTCCTTATTCATCCGCCATCTGCCTTACTCATCCGCCATCCCGCCTTACTCATCCGCCATCCCTCCTTATTCATCCGCCATCCCGCCTTACTCATCCGCCATCCCGCCTTACTCATCCGCCATCCCGCCTTACTCATCCGCCTTCCCGCCTTACTCATCCGCCTTCCCTCCTTACTCATCCGCCTTCCCTCCTTATTCATCCGCCTTCCCGCCTTACTCATCCGCCATCCCGCCTTACTCATCCGCCATCCCGCCTTACTCATCCGTCATCCGCCTTACTCATCCGCCATCCCGCTTTACTCATCCGCCTTCCCTCCTTATTCATCCCTGCCTTACTCATCCGCCATCCCGCCTTACTCATCCGCCATCCACCTTACTCATCCGCCATCCCACCTTACTCATCCGCCTTCCCGCCTTACTCATCCGCCATCCCGCCTTACTCATCCGCCATCCCTCCTTACTCATCCGCCTTCCCGCCTTACTCATCCGCCATCCGCCTTACTCATCCGCCATCCGCCTTACTCATCCGCCATCCCGCCTTACTCATCCGCCATCCGCCTTACTCATCCGCTATCCCGCCTTACTCATCTGCTATCCCGCCTTACTCATCCGCCTTCCCACCTTACTCATCCGCCATCCGCCTTACTCATCCGCCATCCACCTTACTCATCCGCTATCCCGCCTTACTCATCCGCCTTCCCGCCTTACTCATCCGCCATCCCGCCTTACTCATCCGCCATCCCGCCTTACTCATCCGCCTTCCCGCCTTACTCTTCCGCCTTCCCGCCTTACTCATCCGCCTTCCCTCCTTATTCATCCGCCATCTGCCTTACTCATCCGCCTTCCCTCCTTATTCATCCGCCATCTGCCTTACTCATCCGCCATCCCGCCTTACTCATCCGCCATCCACCTTACTCATCCGCTATCCCGCCTTACTCATCCGCCTTCCCTCCTTATTCATCCGCCATCTGCCTTACTCATCCGCCATCCCGCCTTACTCATCCGCCATCCCGCCTTACTCATCCGCCATCCACCTTACTCATCCGCTATCCCGCCTTACTCATCCGCCATCCCGCCTTACTCATCCGCCTTCCCGCCTTACTCATCCGCCTTCCCTCCTTACTCATCCGCCTTCCCTCCTTATTCATCCGCCATCCCGCCTTACTCATCCGCCTTCCCGCCTTACTCATCCGCCATCCCGCCTTACTCATCCGCCTTCCCTCCTTATTCATCCGCCATCCCGCCTTACTCATCCGCCTTCCCGCCTTACTCATCCGCTATCCCGCCTTACTCATCCGCCTTCCCGCCTTACTCATCCGCCATCCCGCCTTACTCATCCGCCTTCCCGCCTTACTCATCCGCCATCCGCCTTACTCATCCGCCTTCCCGCCTTACTCATCCGCCATCCCGCCTTACTCATCCGCCTTCCCGCCTTACTCATCCGCCTTCCCGCCTTACTCATCCGCCTTCCCTCCTTATTCATCCGCCATCTGCCTTACTCATCCGCCTTCCCTCCTTATTCATCCGCCATCCGCCTTACTCATCCGCCTTCCCTCCTTACTCATCCGCCATCCGCCTGACTCATCCGCCTTCCCTCCTTATTCATCCGCCATCTGCCTTACTCATCCACCTTCCCGCCTTACTCATCCGCCATCCGCCTTACTCATCCGCCTTCCCTCCTTATTCATCCGCCATCCCGCCTTACTCATCCGCCTTCCCGCCTTACTCATCCGCTTTCCCGCCTTACTCATCCGCCTTCCCTCCTTATTCATCCGCCATCTGCCTTACTCATCCGCCTTCCCGCCTTACTCATCCGCCATCCGCCTTACTCATCCGCCTTCCCTCCTTACTCATCCGCCTTCCCGCCTTACTCATCCGCCATCCCGCCTTACTCATCCGCCTTCCCTCCTTATTCATCTGCCATCTGCCTTACTCATCCGCCTTCCCTCCTTATTCATCCGCCATCTGCCTTACTCATCCGCCTTCCCGCCTTACTCATCCGCCATCCGCCTGACTCATCCGCCTTCCCTCCTTATTCATCCGCCTTCCCTCCTTATTCATCCGCCATCTGCCTTACTCATCCGCCTTCCCGCCTTACTCATCCGCCATCCGCCTTACTCATCCGCCTTCCCTCCTTACTCATCCGCCTTCCCGCCTTACTCATCCGCCATCCCGCCATACTCATACGCCTTCCCTCCTTATTCATCCGCCATCTGCCTTACTCATCCGCCTTCCCTCCTTATTCATCCGCCATCTGCCTTACTCATCCGCCATCCCGCCTTACTCATCCGCCATCCACCTTACTCATCCGCTATCCTGCCTTACTCATCCGCCTTCCCTCCTTATTCATCCGACATCTGCCTTACTCATCCGCCTTCCCTCCTTATTCATCCGCCATCTGCCTTACTCATCCGCCTTCCCGCCTTACTCATCCGCCTGACTCATCCGCCTGACTCATCCGCCTTCCCTCCTTATTCATCCGCCATCTGCCTTACTCATCCACCTTCCCGCCTTACTCATCCGCCATCCGCCTTACTCATCCGCCTTCCCTCCTTATTCATCCGCCATCCCGCCTTACTCATCCGCCTTCCCGCCTTACTCATCCGCCTTCCCGCCTTACTCATCCGCCTTACTCATCCGCCTTCCCTCCTTATTCATCCGCCATCCGCCTTACTCATCCGCCTTCCCGCCTTACTCATCCGCCATCCGCCTTACTCATCCGCCTTCCCGCCTTACTCATCCGCCATCCGCCTTACTCATCTGCCTTCCCGCCTTACTCATCTGCCTTCCCTCCTTACTCATCCGCCTTCCCTCCTTATTCATCCGCCATCCCGCCTTACTCATCCGCCTTCCCGCCTTACTCATCCGCCATCCCGCCTTACTCATCCGCCATCCCACCTTACTTATCCGCTATCCTGCCTTACTCATCCGCCTTCCCTCCTTATTCATCCGCCATCTGCCTTACTCATCCGCCATCCCGCCTTACACATCCACCATCCACCTTACTCATCCGCCTTCCCGCCTTACTCATCCGCCATCCTTACTCATCCGCCATCATCCGCCATCCCGCCTTACTCATCCGCCTTCCCGCCTTACTCATCCGCCATCCCGCCTTACTCATCCGCCATTTACTCATCCGCCTTCCCTCCTTATTCATCCGCCATCTGCCTTACTCATCCGCCATCCCGCCTTACTCATCCGCCATCCCCCCTTACTCATCCGCCTTCCCTCCTTATTCATCCGCCATCTGCCTTACTCATCCGCCATCCCGCCTTCCTCATCCGCCATCCACCTTACTTATCCGCTATCCCGCCTTACTCATCCGCCTTCCCTCCTTACTCATCCGCCATCCCGCCTTACTCATCCGCCTTCCCGCCTTACTCATCCGCCTTCCCTCCTTACTCATCCGCCTTCCCTCCTTATTCATCCGCCATCCCGCCTTACTCATCCGCCTTCCCGCCTTACTCATCCGCCATCCCGCCTTACTCATCCGCCTTCCCTCCTTATTCATCCGCCATCCCGCCTTACTCATCCGCCATCCCGCCTTACTCATCCGCCATCCCGCCTTACTCATCCGCCTTCCCGCCTTACTCATCCGCCTTCCCTCCTTACTCATCCGCCTTCCCTCCTTATTCATCCGCCTTCCCGCCTTACTCATCCGCCATCCCGCCTAACTCATCCGCCATCCCGCCTTACTCATCCGCCATCCGCCTTACTCATCCGCCATCCCGCCTTACTCATCCGCCTTCCCTCCTTATTCATCCGCCATCTGCCTTACTCATCCGCCATCCCGCCTTACTCATCCGCCATCCACCTTACTCATCCGCTATCCCGCCTTACTCATCCGCCTTCCCTCCTTACTCATCCGCCATCCCGCCTTACTCATCCGCCATCCCGCCTTACTCATCCGCCTTCCCGCCTTACTCATCCGCCATCCCGCCTTACTCATCCGCCATCCCTCCTTACTCATCCGCCTTCCCGCCTTACTCATCCGCCATCCGCCTTACTCATCCGCCATCCGCCTTACTCATCCGCCTTCCCGCCTTACTCATCCGCCATCCGCCTTACTCATCCGCCATCCGCCTTACTCATCCGCCATCCACCTTACTCATCCGCCATCCACCTTACTCATCCGCTATCCCGCCTTACTCATCCGCCTTCCCGCCTTACTCATCCGCCATCCCGCCTTACTCATCCGCCATCCCGCCTTACTCATCCGCCTTCCCGCCTTACTCATCCGCCTTCCCTCCTTACTCATCCGCCTTCCCTCCTTATTCATCCGCCATCCCACCTTACTCATCCGCCTTCCCGCCTTACTCATCCGCCATCCCGCCTTACTCATCCGCCTTCCCTCCTTATTCATCCGCCATCCCGCCTTACTCATCCGCCTTCCCGCCTTACTCATCCGATATCCCGCCTTACTCATCCGCCTTCCCGCCTTACTCATCCGCCATCCGCCTTACTCATCCACCTTCCCTCCTTATTCATCCGCCATCCCGCCTTACTCATCCGCCTTCCCGCCTTACTCATCCGCCTTCCCGCCTTACTCATCCGCCTTCCCTCCTTATTCATCCGCCATCTGCCTTACTCATCCGCCTTCCCTCCTTATTCATCCGCCATCTGCCTTACTCATCCGCCTTCCCGCCTTACTCATCCGCCATCCGCCTGACTCATCCGCCTTCCCTCCTTATTCATCCGCCATCTGCCTTACTCATCCACCTTCCCGCCTTACTCATCCGCCATCCGCCTTACTCATCCGCCTTCCCTCCTTATTCATCCGCCATCCCGCCTTACTCATCCGCCTTCCCGCCTTACTCATCCGCTTTCCCGCCTTACTCATCCGCCTTCCCTCCTTATTCATCCGCCATCTGCCTTACTCATCCGCCTTCCCGCCTTACTCATCCGCCATCCGCCTTACTCATCCGCCTTCCCTCCTTACTCATCCGCCTTCCCGCCTTACTCATCCGCCATCCCGCCTTACTCATCCGCCTTCCCTCCTTATTCATCTGCCATCTGCCTTACTCATCCGCCTTCCCTCCTTATTCATCCGCCATCTGCCTTACTCATCCGCCTTCCCGCCTTACTCATCCGCCTTCCCTCCTTATTCATCCGCCATCTGCCTTACTCATCCGCCATCCCGCCTTACTCATCCGCCATCCCGCCTTACTCATCCGCCATCCACCTTACTCATCCGCCATCCACCTTACTCATCCGCTATCCTGCCTTACTCATCCGCCATCCACCTTACTCATCCGCCATCCACCTTACTCATCCGCCTTCCCGCCTTACTCATCCGCCATCCCGCCTTACTCATCCGCCTTCCCTCCTTATTCATCCGCCATCCCGCCTTACTCATCCGCCATCCCGCCTTACTCATCCGCCATCCCGCCTTACTCATCCGCCTTCCCGCCTTACTCATCCGCCTTCCCTCCTTACTCATCCGCCTTCCCTCCGCCTTCCCGCCTTACTCATCCGCCATCCCGCCTTACTCATCCGCCATCCCGCCTTACTCATCCGTCATCCGCCTTACTCATCCGCCATCCCGCCTTACTCATCCGCCTTCCCTCCTTATTCATCCGCCATCTGCCTTACTCATCCGCCATCCCGCCTTACTCATCCGCCATCCACCTTACTCATCCGCCATCCCACCTTACTCATCCGCCTTCCCGCCTTACTCATCCGCCATCCCGCCTTACTCATCCGCCATCCCTCCTTACTCATCCGCCTTCCCGCCTTACTCATCCGCCATCCCGCCTTACTCATCCGCCATCCGCCTTACTCATCCGCCTTCCCGCCTTACTCATCCGCCTTCCCTCCTTATTCATCCGCCATCCCGCCTTACTCATCCGCCATCCCGCCTTACTCATCCGCCATCCCGCCTTACTCATCCGCCTTCCCGCCTTACTCATCCGCCTTCCCTCCTTACTCAACCGCCTTCCCTCCTTATTCATCCGCCATCCCGCCTTACTCATCCGCCATCGGCCTTACTCATCCGCCATCCCGCCTTACTCATCCGCCTTCCCTCCTTATTCATCCGCCATCTGCCTTACTCATCCGCCATCCCGCCTTACTCATCCGCCTTCCCGCCTTACTCATCCGCTATCCCGCCTTACTCATCCGCCATCCCGCCTTACTCATCCGCCATCCGCCTTACTCATCCGCCATCCCGCCTTACTCATCCGCCATCTGCCTTACTCATCCGCCTTCCCTCCTTATTCATCCGCCATCTGCCTTACTCATCCGCCATCCCGCCTTACTCATCCGCCATCCGCCTTACTCATCCGCTATCCCGCCTTACTCATCCGCCTTCCCTCCTTATTCATCCGCCATCTGCCTTACTCATCCGCCATCCCGCCTTACTCATCCGCCATCCCGCCTTACTCATCCGCCATCCACCTTACTCATCCGCCATCCACCTTACTCATCCGCTATCCTGCCTTACTCATCCGCCATCCCGCCTTACTCATCCGCCATCCCGCCTTACTCATCCGCCTTCCCGCCTTACTCATCCGCCTTCCCTCCTTACTCATCCGCCTTCCCTCCTTATTCATCCGCCATCCCGCCTTACTCATCCGCCTTCCCGCCTTACTCATCCGCCATCCCGCCTTACTCATCCGCCTTCCCTCCTTATTCATCCGCCATCCCGCCTTACTCATCCGCCATCCCGCCTTACTCATCCGCCATCCCGCCTTACTCATCCGCCTTCCCGCCTTACTCATCCGCCTTCCCTCCTTACTCATCCGCCTTCCCTCCTTATTCATCCGCCTTCCCGCCTTACTCATCCGCCATCCCGCCTTACTCATCCGCCATCCCGCCTTACTCATCCGTCATCCGCCTTACTCATCCGCCATCCCGCCTTACTCATCCGCCTTCCCTCCTTATTCATCCGCCATCTGCCTTACTCATCCGCCATCCCGCCTTACTCATCCGCCATCCACCTTACTCATCCGCTATCCCGCCTTACTCATCCGCCTTCCCTCCTTACTCATCCGCCATCCACCTTACTCATCCGCTATCCCGCCTTACTCATCCGCCTTCCCTCCTTATTCATCCGCCATCTGCCTTACTCATCCGCCATCCCGCCTTACTCATCCGCCATCCCGCCTTACTCATCCGCCATCCACCTTACTCATCCGCCATCCACCTTACTCATCCGCTATCCTGCCTTACTCATCCGCCATCCCGCCTTACTCATCCGCCATCCCGCCTTACTCATCCGCCTTCCCGCCTTACTCATCCGCCTTCCCTCCTTACTCATCCGCCTTCCCTCCTTATTCATCCGCCATCCCGCCTTACTCATCCGCCTTCCCGCCTTACTCATCCGCCATCCCGCCTTACTCATCCGCCTTCCCTCCTTATTCATCCGCCATCCCGCCTTACTCATCCGCCATCCCGCCTTACTCATCCGCCATCCCGCCTTACTCATCCGCCTTCCCGCCTTACTCATCCGCCTTCCCTCCTTACTCATCCGCCTTCCCTCCTTATTCATCCGCCTTCCCGCCTTACTCATCCGCCATCCCGCCTTACTCATCCGCCATCCCGCCTTACTCATCCGCCATCCGCCTTACTCATCCGCCATCCCGCCTTACTCATCCGCCTTCCCTCCTTATTCATCCGCCATCTGCCTTACTCATCCGCCATCCCGCCTTACTCATCCGCCATCCACCTTACTCATCCGCTATCCCGCCTTACTCATCCGCCTTCCCTCCTTACTCATCCGCCATCCCGCCTTACTCATCCGCCATCCCGCCTTACTCATCCGCCTTCCCGCCTTACTCATCCGCCATCCCGCCTTACTCATCCGCCATCCCTCCTTACTCATCCGCCTTCCCGCCTTACTCATCCGCCATCCGCCTTACTCATCCGCCATCCGCCTTACTCATCCGCCTTCCCGCCTTACTCATCCGCCATCCGCCTTACTCATCCGCCATCCGCCTTACTCATCCGCTATCCCGCCTTACTCATCTGCTATCCCGCCTTACTCATCCGCCTTCCCACCTTACTCATCCGCCATCCACCTTACTCATCCGCCATCCACCTTACTCATCCGCTATCCCGCCTTACTCATCCGCCTTCCCGCCTTACTCATCCGCCATCCCGCCTTACTCATCCGCCATCCCGCCTTACTCATCCGCCTTCCCGCCTTACTCATCCGCCTTCCCGCCTTACTCATCCGCCTTCCCTCCTTATTCATCCGCCATCTGCCTTACTCATCCGCCTTCCCTCCTTATTCATCCGCCATCTGCCTTACTCATCCGCCATCCCGCCTTACTCATCCGCCATCCACCTTACTCATCCGCTATCCCGCCTTACTCATCCGCCTTCCCTCCTTATTCATCCGCCATCTGCCTTACTCATCCGCCATCCCGCCTTACTCATCCGCCATCCCGCCTTACTCATCCGCCATCCACCTTACTCATCCGCTATCCCGCCTTACTCATCCGCCATCCCGCCTTACTCATCCGCCTTCCCGCCTTACTCATCCGCCTTCCCTCCTTACTCATCCGCCTTCCCTCCTTATTCATCCGCCATCCCACCTTACTCATCCGCCTTCCCGCCTTACTCATCCGCCATCCCGCCTTACTCATCCGCCTTCCCGCCTTACTCATCCGATATCCCGCCTTACTCATCCGCCTTCCCGCCTTACTCATCCGCCATCCGCCTTACTCATCCGCCATCCCGCCTTACTCATCCGCCTTCCCGCCTTACTCATCCGCCTTCCCGCCTTACTCATCCGCCTTCCCTCCTTATTCATCCGCCATCTGCCTTACTCATCCGCCTTCCCTCCTTATTCATCCGCCATCTGCCTTACTCATCCGCCTTCCCGCCTTACTCATCCGCCATCCGCCTGACTCATCCGCCTTCCCTCCTTATTCATCCGCCATCTGCCTTACTCATCCACCTTCCCGCCTTACTCATCCGCCATCCGCCTTACTCATCCGCCTTCCCTCCTTATTCATCCGCCATCCCGCCTTACTCATCCGCCTTCCCGCCTTACTCATCCGCTTTCCCGCCTTACTCATCCGCCTTCCCTCCTTATTCATCCGCCATCTGCCTTACTCATCCGCCTTCCCGCCTTACTCATCCGCCATCCGCCTTACTCATCCGCCTTCCCTCCTTACTCATCCGCCTTCCCGCCTTACTCATCCGCCATCCCGCCTTACTCATCCGCCTTCCCTCCTTATTCATCTGCCATCTGCCTTACTCATCCGCCTTCCCTCCTTATTCATCCGCCATCTGCCTTACTCATCCGCCTTCCCGCCTTACTCATCCGCCTTCCCTCCTTATTCATCCGCCATCTGCCTTACTCATCCGCCATCCCGCCTTACTCATCCGCCATCCCGCCTTACTCATCCGCCATCCACCTTACTCATCCGCCATCCACCTTACTCATCCGCTATCCTGCCTTACTCATCCGCCATCCACCTTACTCATCCGCCATCCACCTTACTCATCCGCCTTCCCGCCTTACTCATCCGCCATCCCGCCTTACTCATCCGCCTTCCCTCCTTATTCATCCGCCATCCCGCCTTACTCATCCGCCATCCCGCCTTACTCATCCGCCATCCCGCCTTACTCATCCGCCTTCCCGCCTTACTCATCCGCCTTCCCTCCTTACTCATCCGCCTTCCCTCCTTATTCATCCGCCTTCCCGCCTTACTCATCCGCCATCCCGCCTTACTCATCCGCCATCCCGCCTTACTCATCCGTCATCCGCCTTACTCATCCGCCATCCCGCCTTACTCATCCGCCTTCCCTCCTTATTCATCCGCCATCTGCCTTACTCATCCGCCATCCCGCCTTACTCATCCGCCATCCACCTTACTCATCCGCCATCCCACCTTACTCATCCGCCTTCCCGCCTTACTCATCCGCCATCCCGCCTTACTCATCCGCCATCCCTCCTTACTCATCCGCCTTCCCGCCTTACTCATCCGCCATCCGCCTTACTCATCCGCCATCCGCCTTACTCATCCGCCTTCCCGCCTTACTCATCCGCCATCCGCCTTACTCATCCGCCATCCGCCTTACTCATCCGCTATCCCGCCTTACTCATCTGCTATCCCGCCTTACTCATCCGCCTTCCCACCTTACTCATCCGCCATCCGCCTTACTCATCCGCCATCCACCTTACTCATCCGCTATCCCGCCTTACTCATCCGCCTTCCCGCCTTACTCATCCGCCATCCCGCCTTACTCATCCGCCATCCCGCCTTACTCATCCGCCTTCCCGCCTTACTCATCCGCCTTCCCGCCTTACTCATCCGCCTTCCCTCCTTATTCATCCGCCATCTGCCTTACTCATCCGCCTTCCCTCCTTATTCATCCGCCATCTGCCTTACTCATCCGCCATCCCGCCTTACTCATCCGCCATCCACCTTACTCATCCGCTATCCCGCCTTACTCATCCGCCTTCCCTCCTTATTCATCCGCCATCTGCCTTACTCATCCGCCATCCCGCCTTACTCATCCGCCATCCCGCCTTACTCATCCGCCATCCACCTTACTCATCCGCTATCCCGCCTTACTCATCCGCCATCCCGCCTTACTCATCCGCCTTCCCGCCTTACTCATCCGCCTTCCCTCCTTACTCATCCGCCTTCCCTCCTTATTCATCCGCCATCCCGCCTTACTCATCCGCCTTCCCGCCTTACTCATCCGCCATCCCGCCTTACTCATCCGCCTTCCCTCCTTATTCATCCGCCATCCCGCCTTACTCATCCGCCTTCCCGCCTTACTCATCCGCTATCCCGCCTTACTCATCCGCCTTCCCGCCTTACTCATCCGCCATCCGCCTTACTCATCCACCTTCCCTCCTTATTCATCCGCCATCCCGCCTTACTCATCCGCCTTCCCGCCTTACTCATCCGCCTTCCCGCCTTACTCATCCGCCTTCCCTCCTTATTCATCCGCCATCTGCCTTACTCATCCGCCTTCCCTCCTTATTCATCCGCCATCTGCCTTACTCATCCGCCTTCCCGCCTTACTCATCCGCCATCCGCCTGACTCATCCGCCTTCCCTCCTTATTCATCCGCCATCTGCCTTACTCATCCACCTTCCCGCCTTACTCATCCGCCATCCGCCTTACTCATCCGCCTTCCCTCCTTATTCATCCGCCATCCCGCCTTACTCATCCGCCTTCCCGCCTTACTCATCCGCTTTCCCGCCTTACTCATCCGCCTTCCCTCCTTATTCATCCGCCATCTGCCTTACTCATCCGCCTTCCCGCCTTACTCATCCGCCATCCGCCTTACTCATCCGCCTTCCCTCCTTACTCATCCGCCTTCCCGCCTTACTCATCCGCCATCCCGCCTTACTCATCCGCCTTCCCTCCTTATTCATCTGCCATCTGCCTTACTCATCCGCCTTCCCTCCTTATTCATCCGCCATCTGCCTTACTCATCCGCCTTCCCGCCTTACTCATCCGCCATCCGCCTGACTCATCCGCCTTCCCTCCTTATTCATCCGCCTTCCCTCCTTATTCATCCGCCATCTGCCTTACTCATCCGCCTTCCCGCCTTACTCATCCGCCATCCGCCTTACTCATCCGCCTTCCCTCCTTACTCATCCGCCTTCCCGCCTTACTCATCCGCCATCCCGCCATACTCATACGCCTTCCCTCCTTATTCATCCGCCATCTGCCTTACTCATCCGCCTTCCCTCCTTATTCATCCGCCATCTGCCTTACTCATCCGCCATCCCGCCTTACTCATCCGCCATCCACCTTACTCATCCGCTATCCTGCCTTACTCATCCGCCTTCCCTCCTTATTCATCCGACATCTGCCTTACTCATCCGCCTTCCCTCCTTATTCATCCGCCATCTGCCTTACTCATCCGCCTTCCCGCCTTACTCATCCGCCTGACTCATCCGCCTGACTCATCCGCCTTCCCTCCTTATTCATCCGCCATCTGCCTTACTCATCCACCTTCCCGCCTTACTCATCCGCCATCCGCCTTACTCATCCGCCTTCCCTCCTTATTCATCCGCCATCCCGCCTTACTCATCCGCCTTCCCGCCTTACTCATCCGCCTTCCCGCCTTACTCATCCGCCTTCCCTCCTTATTCATCCGCCATCCGCCTTACTCATCCGCCTTCCCGCCTTACTCATCCGCCATCCGCCTTACTCATCCGCCTTCCCGCCTTACTCATCCGCCATCCGCCTTACTCATCTGCCTTCCCGCCTTACTCATCTGCCTTCCCTCCTTACTCATCCGCCTTCCCTCCTTATTCATCCGCCATCCCGCCTTACTCATCCGCCTTCCCGCCTTACTCATCCGCCATCCCGCCTTACTCATCCGCCATCCACCTTACTTATCCGCTATCCTGCCTTACTCATCCGCCTTCCCTCCTTATTCATCCGCCATCTGCCTTACTCATCCGCCATCCCGCCTTACTCATCCACCATCCACCTTACTCATCCGCCTTCCCTCCTTATTCATCCGCCATCTGCCTTACTCATCCGCCATCCCGCCTTCCTCATCCGCCATCCACCTTACTTATCCGCTATCCCGCCTTACTCATCCGCCTTCCCTCCTTACTCATCCGCCATCTGCCTTACTCATCCGCCATCCCGCCTTACTCATCCGCCATCCACCTTACTCATCCGCTATCCCGCCTTACTCATCCGCCTTCCCTCCTTATTCATCCGCCATCTGCCTTACTCATCCGCCTTCCCGCCTTACTCATCCGCCATCCACCTTACTCATCCGCTATCCCGCCTTACTCATCCGCCTTCCCTCCTTATTCATCCGCCATCCCGCCTTACTCATCCGCCTTCCCGCCTTACTCATCCGCCATCCCGCCTTACTCATCCGCCATCCCTCCTTACTCATCCGCCTTCCCGCCTTACTCATCCGCCATCCGCCTTACTCATCCGCCTTCCCACCTTACTCATCCGCCATCCGCCTTACTCATCCGCCATCCACCTTACTCATCCGCTATCCCGCCTTACTCATCCGCCTTCCCGCCTTACTCATCCGCCATCCCGCCTTACTCATCCGCCATCCCGCCTTACTCATCCGCCTTCCCGCCTTACTCATCCGCCTTCCCGCCTTACTCATCCGCCTTCCCTCCTTATTCATCCGCCATCTGCCTTACTCATCCGCCTTCCCTCCTTATTCATCCGCCATCCCGCCTTACTCATCCGCCATCCACCTTACTCATCCGCTATCCCGCCTTACTCATCCGCCTTCCCTCCTTACTCATCCGCCTTCCCTCCTTATTCATCCGCCATCTGCCTTACTCATCCGCCTTCCCTCCTTATTCATCCGCCATCTGCCTTACTCATCCGCCTTCCCGCCTTACTCATCCGCCATCCGCCTTACTCATCCGCCTTCCCGCCTTACTCATCCGCCATCCCGCCTTACTCATCCGCCATCCCGCCTTACTCATGACTGAGAAAAAAAATGTCTCAGGATCATGCAGAGGTAAGCTGCTGCAGATACCACAGTCATACCAGATACTCAACTCTATCACACAGTTACACCTGATACTCAGCTCCTGAATTTACCTTGTGATTATGATCAGGCACATATTACATTACATTAATTACATTACATTATAGACATTTAGCAGACGCTCTTATCCAGAGCGACATATGATCACAAGTGAGTGAGAAACAAAGATTTGTTTTCGATGAATGCAGGGGGTTGTATTAATGTAGGTAATTGCGTGATGGAGAATTGGGGATTCCCTGTGCATAATCCTTATGTTTGCAGGATGGAAAACTGGGACATCTCTGTGCATAATCTTTATAGAGAGACACAGGGAGAAGCTGA
This sequence comes from Ilyophis sp. 1 JC-2022, assembly GCA_022702515.1. NCBI lineage: Eukaryota > Metazoa > Chordata > Actinopteri > Anguilliformes > Synaphobranchidae > Ilyophis > Ilyophis sp. 1 JC-2022. The sequence continues at coordinate 57,438,345 of CM040406.1, forward strand.
GCTGGATCTGTGAGTCCCGTAGGTGGGGTGGATTTGTGCTGTTTGATCACACCTTGAATAAACGCTGAACAGAGATGGGCCTCTGGGCGATCCCTTATCAAACAGAGAGCAGGGTTACATCCACAGTCAACAGCTCCTGTTTACTCTCCTGTCCTTAACCAACAGACCATCACAGCACCGTGATAAGAAAGAAGTATCCTCACGCACACGCGTACACACACACACGCACACACAGGGTGGGAAATTAGCACCTGCCAAATGCGGGTAGATTTCAGATTTGTCGGGTAAATGTATCAAACCTACCCGCCACAGTAGCGTGTAGCAAAGTGGATACAAGCAGGAATAAAAAAACTTCAGGTTTCTTTCTCTGATTTCCTAAACGTGAGACAGAAAAAAGCGCTTGTTAGAATCGTGTTCACAACTCATCCATTGTTTTTACGTAGCCTACCATAAATCCTCAAAATAAACTATGGTATTATGTCATACCCTCGATATAAAAATAAATTTGACAGAAAATATGTGAATTATTTGCATAAAAAATTTGTATAATTTTTATAAAACAAACCTTTCACAATGAAAACGGCTGTTATTTAATATTGTTTTAACATAATTTTATTAGTTTGCTGGAAAATAAGATTGTTTACAAGTTAGATTGTTATCAAAGAAACAAGCAGTGAAATTATTTATTTTTCTACTTCCGCCAATTCCGATGGTCCATTTAGCAACGCAGAGTCCAGTGTAACTGATATGCATTCGATTTACCATAAAGCAATTTTAACAAGCGTCGCACAGAACAACAAAAGAAAAGACCTTTGTATATACCTTTGTCAATGCGCTCTAAGGTAAAAGTGCTATCTCCGGACAGCTCGCTCTATCGTTAGGCCTACTGGCATCTGTTCGTTCAGAAAAACGTACCTAGTATTAGATCATAGATTATATGAAATGTAGGCCAATGTACTGTAGCTAATACATTTATAAACAATGTTTGACCTGTAATAGCCTACATGATATAATAAATACTATTGTATTAGAGCTACTAAACATGAGTGCATTCTGAAACGTTATTCAAGCACAATGTATTAAAAAAAAGAAAAAATAATTTTTGGGGTGGCTGGTAAAATTCGGCATCTACCAGCCACTGTGGCTGGTAAGTCAGAAAGTTAATTTCCCACTCTGCGCGTGCACACACATTTTTATTTAAAATACTGATGATGATTTATGTGAAGCTTCCTTCAGTGTTCTCAGATCGCCAGCCTGTTGGCTCTGTTTGTTCTAGAAGCGGCGTGCGATAACAGTGAGTGCGTAATAACGGCTCTTATCTCTCTCTGGTTTGTGTGCGCAAATTCAGGGTTGTGTGTAACAGGCTCTTTCCTGTGTTCTCCTCCAGTTGAGAGAGAATCATTCCTCTGGAGAGAAGTGAATGTGTTCTGTGTTCAGGCCTCATTGTCACGTCAAGGCCAAACCTGTGTTCAACATCCCAGAGGAGAGGTTCTGCCATGTGACTCACCAATCCAAAGATCCTTTAAAAAACATGCTCAGCACATTCAGAGCTGCTCTTCACATAAAAATGAAAGCGGAAACTTATTTTGCAGGCATGTATTCCCAGATGTGCTTGTGTGTAGCGTGACACACGTATGTGTGCACATGCTGCTTCTGCTTGGGCTGAGTAACAGGGCAGGGGGGGTGAAATCAGAGCCACCAGTATACCGCACATAAGTAATATAACACACACACACCCACTACACCCACTACACACACTACACACACACCACACACACCACACACACCCACACACCACACACACCCTTCCCCACCACTCTCAGTAAACGATTCTCATGTGCACCAAAAAAATTAGAAAAGATTATGCTAAATACAAGTTTCTCTGAAACAGAAGCTGTTTTTTGCTTCTGGGTTGGGGGGCTCGTAAAAAAAAATCTTATAGTCCTACCCCCCAAACCCCCCCCGTACAGAGCCATGACCACCAGACCATATCCACATAGCCACCGCCACCCCCCCCCCCCCCCCCCCAAGACAGAAAAAACATCAAAAGCATGCAACACCTTTGAATCATGATTCTGTCAAAATATCTGGAAGCATGAAAGTGATAAAAACCTGCAGTGGGCTGCATGCGGCATGCATCATCACGGCCTCGTCCCGCAGACATGCAGCTGTGCATCATCACGGCCTCGTCCCGCAGACATGCAGCTGTGCATCATCACGGCCTCGTCCCGCAGACATGCAGCTGTGCATCATCACGGCCTCGTCCCGCAGACATGCAGCTGTGCATCATCACGGCCTCGTCCCGCAGACATGCAGCTGTGCATCATCACGGCCTCGTCCCGCAGACATGCAGCTGTGCATCATCACGGCCTCGTCCCGCAGACATGCAGCTGTGCATCATCACGGCCTCGTCCCGCAGACATGCAGCTGTGCATCATCACGGCCTCGTCCGCTTCCGCGGAAACACGGGCTGCCTAAACACACACTTCCCAGCAGAACACAGCCCTCATTGCATTCCCAGAATGCACCCTCCTGTTCTCCAGTGTGTCACTGCGCAGTGGAGAGCTGCCCGCTCACCCTGCTGTTCTCCAGTGTGTCACTGATAGGCTCTTGAAAATGTTAAAGATTTTATCCATTTCGATTTTATTCCACTCTCCTCTGTATGTCTCCAGAGCGTCGCGTCGCGTCACACCTACGAGTTTCACAGCCGATCCATCTCCAGAGACTGTTCCCAGATCAGGCTAGATCATAAGTATCACATTGTGATTCTATCACGCAGCCAGGATTCCACTTTCTTTCTTTTTTAAAATAAAGTTTTAAAATACGAGCCAGACTTCAGTTGCCCGTCTTTCTCTCGACCTTTTCATTAGCATGCTAATATTAGCGCTTTTTCCCTTTGTCATGTGACTGAGGGTGAGGCTGATTTAACGGGCGCTGTGATTTCAGATCACTGATTTAACGGGCGCTGTGATTTTAGATCACTGATTTAACCTGCACTGTGATTTCATATCACCGATTTAATGGGTGCTGTGATTTCAGATCACTGATTTAACCTGCACTGTGATTTTAGATCACTGATTTAACCTGCACTGTGATTTCAGATCACTGATTTAACCTGCACTGTGATTTCAGATCACTGATTTAACCTGCACTGTGATTTCAGATCACTGATTTAACCTGTACTGTGATTTCAGATCACTGATTTAACCTGCACTGTGATTTTAGATCACACACGTACGGTCAGCAGCATATTCAGAGGAGGAAAATTTATTCTGAGAGTTTATTGGAGTGGAAAGAGAAGCATTAGAAACTTAAAGGAATAAAATTACAAAAAAATTCTCCTGTTCTCCAGAAGATTATTATTTTAAAGTGCTGCTCACAGTGCCACTCACAGTGAGAGATTCAGGGGTGGAGCTTTTGCAGCCAGACTCCAGCCTCTAGCCTCTAGCCTCTAGCCTCCAGCCTCCAGCCTCCAGCCTCCAGCCGCGTATCCTCTTCACCCACCACCGCACAGCTCCTCGGTCCCATGTCACATTCGGACACGCCACGCCCATCCTGCAGTAACAGATTTATCGCTCGGCTGTAATCTGCTTTAGCGACCCGACAGACCGATAGCAGCAGTGCCAGCACTTACATAACGCACTCAAAACAGTGCTCTGTAGTTCCAGCAGGTACCACCGCTACAGACAGGAACCGGATAAAAGCAGGTAAACCGATGCTCGGCGTGACCGTGTCAGCAAACAGCAGGTAACCATCGGGCACATTCTTACCCCAGTGCCCACAGCCGCACGATACGTGTGTTATAAGTGGCTGGACTTTGTGCTGGAGCAGCTTGGTCAGGTACTCAGAGATAAGAGCCAGGTTATCAGGCCAAATACAGCAGTGGGTTACAGTATCCCGCTAATGCTCAATGTGCCTCAGATGTGCTTTAGCCTCAGCGCTAATGCTCAATGTGCTTTAGCCTCAGCGCTAATGCTCAATGTGCTTTAGCCTCAGCGCTAATGCTCAATGTGCCTCAGATGTGCTTTAGCCACAGCGCTAATGCTCAATGTGCTTTAGCCTCAGCGCTAATGCTCAATGTGCCTCAGATGTGCTTTAGCCACAGCGCTAATGCTCAATGTGCTTTAGCCTCAGCGCTAATGCTCAATGTGCTTTAGCCTGAGCGCTAATGCTCAATGTGATTTAGCCTCAGCGCTAATGCTCAATGTGCTTTAGCCTCAGCACTAATGCTCAATGTGCTTTAGCCTCAGTGCTAATGCTCAATGTGCTTTAGCCTCAGCGCTAATGCTCAATATGCTTTAGCCTCAGCGCTAATGCTCAATGTGATTTAGCCTCAGCGCTAATGCTCAATGTGCTTTAGCCTCAGCGCTAATGCTCAATGTGATTTAGCCTCAGCGCTAATGCTCAATATGCTTTAGCCTCAGCGCTAATGCTCAATGTGCTTTAGCCTCAGCGCTAATGCTCAATGTGCTTTAGCCTCAGCGCTAATGCTCAATGTGCTTTAGCCTCAGCGCTAATGCTCAATGTGCTTTAGCCTCAGCGCTAATGCTCAATGTGCTTTAGCCTCAGCGCTAATGCTCAATGTGATTTAGCCTCAGCGCTAATGCTCAATATGCTTTAGCCTCAGCGCTAATGCTCAATGTGCTTTAGCCTCAGCGCTAATGCTCAATGTGCTTTAGCCTCAGCGCTAATGCTCAATGTGCTTTAGCCTCAGCGCTAATGCTCAATGTGATTTAGCCTCATGTATGAACACGCTGATATGAGTCCAAATGGTGGTGAAATATGTTTGTTAGTTGCTCTGTGCTGCCCTGGGGGTGATAATCCAGAATAGGGCATTTGTCGCTCTCCATTCACTTCTATGGTGCAGCTTCTAGCACGTATACGATCGCAAACTAAGAGGATTCTGTAAATACAAACAATAACCATATGTATTTTTTTTTGTGTAATTACAATTATTTATTAAAGTACTATTTTCTTCAATGTTGTTAGGAAGCTAACAGAAAAGACTAGCAAAATGTCGGCAGGTCCATCTGTTTACCATAGATATATACTATCAAGAACGCTTGCTTCCATGGAAATTTGGACCAATGAGTGGTTTCTGACTTATCGACGTACAAACAATAACCAGTCCTCATACGTATTTTTTTTGTTGAAAATGAAATGGCCCTTTTCTGGCTTTTTTGTATTTTATTTGGAATGTAGATCCGGTAGGTAATTCTTGCTCCAGAAACAGTGTTAATGCACCCATGCATTTATTCTATATACAAATGCAGGGGTGCCAATAATTGTGGCACACGTGGTTTTGTTAAAAATAATTATTTCTTGATGAGGTTTTTTTTTTTTTTCTCATAATACATTTATTTCAATTAAAGGTTGGATTTTTTCAGCGTGAGATTAAGCTAATTCAATGATGAATTTTTTATAACCTTTTTACTCATTACATTCCATTACATTACATTCCATTCCATTCCATTCCATTACATTACAGGCATTTAGCAGACGCTCTTATCCAGAGTGTGTGTGTGTGTGTGTGTGTGTGTGTGTATGAGCGTGTGTATGTACAGTATGTGTGTGTGTGTGTGTATGAGCGTGTGTATATGCAGTATGTGTGTGTGTGTGTGTGTGTAGACTGTGTTACATTAGATTATCCTGCAGACACACCTGTTCTGTAGGGCTTTGATGGTGAAACTGGGTGGAGGGAAAAAGCTTAAACCCGGAGTCCCCACAAATCCCCTGTACAACGCAGAAGGTTACTGTGCAACTTATGTAAGGCGTCTCCAGGTTTATAGACAGTTTCTCCGCTCTGCTGTTCAGAATGTTGTGGTTATTGGTGGGCAGAGACCCGGGAGCTTAAGAGTGCACACGTTGGCATTACGGGAAGATTAGAACCATGTCTGTGAGCTGTGGGGTGTGGAGAAGGTGTTAGCATCTTCCCTGAGCAGCCCAAGGCTAACCTCACTGCTAACACAATTTGAGCCTTAGAGTAACAAGCAAGGGGCCAAGACTGGGCTTTCGTTTTGCAGCTCACTTCCTGGTTGGGCTGGGAGCGGCAAGTGTGTCGTTGCTCACTAGCACCACTGCGGTTGACTCCAGTATAGGTCTTTCACCATGTAAGTCAATGGCAGCAATGTGGTCAAAATACTCTGTGTGTGTGTGTGTGTATGAGTGTATGAGTGTATGAGCGTGTGTGTGTGTGTGTGTGTGTGAGCGTGTGTGTGTATGAGCATATGTGTGAGTGTGTGACAGTGTGTGTGTGTGTGTGTGTGTGTGTATGAGTGTATGAGTGTATGAGCGTGTGTGTGTGTGTATGAGCATATGTGTGAGTGTGTGTGAGAGTGTGTATGAGCATATGTGTGAGTGTGTGACAGTGTGTGTGTGTGTGTGTGTGTGTGTGTGAGAGAGTGTGTATGATCATTGTCAAGCCAGAAGGTCTGCATACCCCTTTCACCTTCTCCACATTTTATTACATTACAGACATATTCTACAATAGATCGAGTTCATTTTTTGTCTCAAAATAGCTCATATCATGGGGGGTGAGACTAGATTCTAGGTATCAAACGAGCCCCAAACCATCACTCTGTGGCCAGATATGGATTAGATGTGGATTGATCCTTTTAAGGGTTGTTTCTCTTGACTTTTTTCCCCATAGAGTTCTATAGGAAAATGAGTCAGGAGAAATAACCCTTGCAGTGAGTGTGTGTGTGAGATTGAGAGAGAGAGAGAGAGAGTGTGTGTGTGTGTGTGTGTGAGAGAGAGAGAGATGTGCCTTTTCTCATATATATAAAGCCAGCGCTGAACCTCACAGCGCAGATCCTCACAGAGCTGAACCTCACAGCGCTGAACCTCACAGAGCTGAGATACAGTCTTCATTCTCTGTCCAACTCAAACACCTCCAGCTCAGCCCACCCAGAGAACAATACAGCTCTACTGTGTTTCTCAGGCCTGAAAGAGAGGCCTGGGGAGCAGGTGAGAGGGCTCCCCAGCAACCAGCACAGCTGAGTGGAGGAGTGTGAACCCAGCTGTCCCCTCTGCCTTCCTGTCTGGGTGGACAGGGGTACAGCCGGAACTGTTTTTGTTTGTGTTGGGTCTGTCTCCCCGTTGGGAGTGAGGGAGAGCAACCATTCAAAAACAACACGTCCCACAAGAGCCAGACTCTGTACCCCCACAAGAGCCAGACTCTGTACCCCCACAAGAGCCAGACTCTGTACCCCACAAGAGCCAGACTCTGTACCCCACAAGAGCCAGACTCTGTACCCCACAAGAGCCAGACTCTGTACCCCCACAAGAGCCAGACTCTGTACCCCACAAGAGTCAGACTCTGTACCCCACAAGAGCCAGACTCTGTACCCCACAAGAGCCAGACTCTGTACCCCACAAGAGCCAGACTCTGTACCCCACAAGAGCCAGACTCTGTACCCCACAAGAGCCACACATGGAGGTCCTGCCAAGAAGCAGAGAGATACATTTCTTATTAATCTAATAAATAAATAAAATCCAAACAACCACTAACAAGCAAGAAGGGGGGTAGGGGGGGGGGGAGTCGAAAAAACAGCCATATAAACGTGTGGGGGGGGGTTAGCACAGGAAGCTATAAACCCTGCCAGTGCCAGCCAGGAGAGAGTGAGAGTGCACACTATAAATGAGAGTGAGAGAGTGCACACACTATAAATAGACTAAGAGGGAGTGGGTGCTGTAATTAGCCTGCGGGGTGGAGGGGGGTTCTGACGGCTGTTAGGGGGGTGGGGGTGAGTGGTTACTCAGCTCCAGATTTAAGCTCTGTGCGGCCGTGTCATAAGTACAACCCAATGCTCCCAATGGCCTGTTCTCCTCATTATGTATTCTTATGTTCTAGATGGGCTGAATGGCCTGTTCTCCTCATTATGTATTCTTATTTTCTAGAGGGGCAGAATGGCCTGTTCTCCTCATTATGTATTCTTATGTTCTAGATGGGCTGAATAGCCTGTTCTCCTCATTATGTATTCTTATTTTCTAGAGGGGCGGAATGGCCTGTTCTCTTCAATTAAAGATTAAATAAGAAAGCGTAACCAAATCTGGAGGTACACTTCAGCGTCTCCACACAGCAGCTTTTAAAGGGTAATTAACCCCTAAAACACTTTTTTTTTTTTTTTTTTTAAGCTGTAAACATGTTTATATACCTACCTTATAATGAAACTTATTCATGGATTCCGTTATTTCAACAATTCTGAAATAATAACATAAATCAGGAAAAACTGGTAGAAAAGCATCTTTGCGGTTGAAATTTATTTTCTGCTCCCCACACTGCCCCCGCCCCAATCGTGATATCAAAGTACCTTTTTGGAGGTACCTCCACGTCATATGGATAATTGTTGTCGCCCACAACGCAGCCGGCACCTGATTGGTTAGACCCACTACGTTACATTCGTTTTAGCTCCACGTTCTTAAACTGGAACAACGTGGCGTCCTGTTCATAAACTCTTATTCCACCAAAATAGTCCACTAAAATATGTTTCTGAAAATATTTGGCGAGAAATGCAGTTGCTGAATGTTGATTCATATTTGATGTGCAACGTCTAGTTTGACAGTTTGATCCTAGTTATACGTAATCACTTTACGTTCATCAATGTCCGTTCATTTATGCAAATGACGATGGACACAGCTCCTCTGCCCCCACCCCTCTCCCTCATTCAACCCACAAAGTATTTTTCTAAATTGTTTCATGGGCGGAGACAGGCTGAAAAAGCGGGGTTAGTTACCCTTTAAGGCACCTGTGTGAGCAGGTATATGCTGTATATGTCCAGCAGGTGGCATCACTGCACAAAGACAGCAGACCACAGTATGTGTGAAAGAAACAGTCTGAGACAGCAGTTTAGTGACCAGCACAACAGGGGCACAACATTACACCTGTGAAATTATCCTCACACCTGTGAACCTGTCATCACACCCGTGAACTTCATTTTCATTTCCTACTTTTCTAAAGCTACCATGAAGAGTAAAGCAGAATTACTGTTTTCCTCTGTATGAGACAAAATCAGAGCTGAGCTGGTTATTCCTTTCAGTCAATCAGGAAAATTCAAATCATCAATTCAAAAAACAACCTCACAATATTGCATTTCCAAATCATTTCTTTATTTTTTTGGACGCCATTTCCAAAGTGCAAAGTGCAGTGACACCAGTCAGTAACCAAACCAGCTGTGCAGAAAAGAGGAAACTTTCAGATGAAGAAATGTCACCGTGCGGAACAAGCAGGTTCGCCTCCCCGACGTGCAGCACTTTAAAACGGCAGCTGACGAAAGGCGCCCTCTGCTGGTTAGAACGGAAAGTGTTTTAAAACGCTAGCTGGTGAAGATCGCCCTCTGCTGATCAGAATAATTCAGTGCAATGTGGATGCTCACACACCACACAGAGCGTGCATGTTCACCGGGAGCGAGCTTACCGCCGGGCAACCAAAGGTCATTAAAATGTAATCCAATAACTCCAGAGTCTCCGGTTCATTTTACACTTCTAGAATGTTCTGCGGGGGCAGTATCTGTAACGCGGTCTTCTCAGCTCGACACATAAATCATTTCCGTCCCATTTTATTTTTACGTCACATCGATTTGCAGCAAGTCTGATAATTTACGGTACATCTTAGGGCAAGAGGAAATATAAATGAAAACTCTGGTAAAAAGGCTAACTGTAATCATCCGAGCACAGTGCGTATGTCGCCAAACGCCACAGCATTAGACTAGATGGCTTGACTGGTTGTAATAAAGGGGCTTGATTGATAGCACAAGTTTTCCTTCATAGAACCAGCAAAAATAGACAGCATAACTCCCGTTTAAGGTTCTGTATGTGACAGGAAGCAGCCCAAAATTAAATAACACTACCACTTCCTTTTAAAGTTGTTTTTTTATTGAAGGTATTTTGTGCAGACCATTACATGATTACATAATCAGCCCTTGAGACATATAAAAAGAGAAGACAGGATGACCCAGTTATTTTAAAGCCCTTTCCTGTCTCCACAAAGTTCAGAGGCAAACCAGAGAGGAAAATTCCTCAGTCTTTAAATTTAAACACCAAAAAGAGTTTCTCTCAGCTCGAGCAGTTCAGCCGTTTCTCTCAGCTTGTCAGAGGAGGTGAAGACACTGGATTAGATTTCAGGCCAGTTACAGACAGTGGCTGTATTGCAAGAGGAAATGGGGATTTTTGAGAAGGGCGTGTCTAAAGCATGCAGTGGGCGTGTCTAAACCACACAGTGGTCTAAAGCAGGGATGAGTGTGCAGACAAATGTAACAGTTTGTATCATAAACAAATGGGACTAAATCTCTATTCTCTGTCTCTCTCTAAAGGATCACCTTCACTCACCTTAAAGCACCTGTTTTTAAAAACTATGAAACCAAAACAAACACACATACAAGCAAAAGAGAAAATGAGGCAGTGCTTACCTGCTCAGGTGATGAAGAGACCACAGGTGGCATACTAATATGGGTCGTTAAGCACAGCGCCTACATTCCACCGTTCACGCCACCTGCCTTATGATGTCATACATGCACTGTGCATGATATCATATTCACTGTGTGCATGATGTCATACCTAGGAAAGGGTTTCCTGCATGGTCTCTATGGTAACAGCAGGTAACCACATTGTGCCTTTTAAAGGTCATTGCTCAGGTGCAGAAGGCTAGGGCTGCAGGGCAGGTTTAGAGATCAGTAACTCTCCCTCTGCTCTTCTCTCTGTAGTTAAATATAGCACTCTGTGGTTTGCATAAAGAGGGGGGGGGGGGCAGTTGTGGCATTGCCGTGGCGACACATCCAGGTGTGTAACGCAGCGAGCAGCTGGTACACATTATTTCTGTAAGCTTGTGCTGAAGGGAGCTCCGCCTCCTGACTCCGCCTCCATTTCTTCAGTATAAAATATGAAAATATGGCTCAACACTTTGCATGAGGTACACTGACCAGGACACTGACCAGGACACGGCCTATAAAATGGGGGGATGTTGGAAAAACAGCCCCTCTAGTCTGTTGTGCTTTTTCCAAAGTTTCAGGCAGCTATTCCCACTGACCCCGCCCCCAGCTGAAGAGTCTGTTCTAAGGCCCTGCCCCCTTCCTGAAGCCCCTCCCCTTCCTGAAGCCCCTCCCCCCTCTGCTCCCTCCAACAGGCGAGATGTGTTGTGATTGCAGTAGAGCTGCATCCCTGGATCCTCCCGATAATGCACTTCACTGAGCCCGGGGAGACGACCCGTTTCTGTTCTGGAGCGCAGCGGGATGAAAGCCATGTTGGGGGCGTGGTCATGGGTGGGGTCGCCACATCGTAGACGGGGTTTGGGGCGTGCAGAGCCGTGTGCTTGCTGCTGCGCTGGGGGCGGAGCTTGTCTGAAGGTCGGCGAGCGTGACAGCCCGCGCAGCCCGGAGAAGGTGGCCCATTGGCCGGTGCAGGGCTGGGGACAGGGCAGCGGGCGGACCTTTCCAGCAGCTCCTTCGTCCCGCGCGTGCACTGAGGGGCAGCCAGAGAACAACCAATTAGAGGGCAGCACTGGAGCGAGGGACAGGAAAGAAAAGAAGTGTGTAGAGACAAGTGTGCAGAGATGAGTGTGTATAGATAAGCATGCAGAGAGTGTGTAGAGATCAGAGTGCGTAGAGATAAGCGAGTAGAAATGAGTGTGCAGAGAGTGTGTAGAGATGGGAGTGTGTAGAGACGGGAGAGTGTAGCGAGTGTGCAGAAATGAGTGTGTAGGGAGCTTGTAGAGATAAGTGTACAGAGTGTGTAGAGATGAGTGTGTAGCAACTGTGTAGAGATGAGTTTGCAGAGTGTGTAGAGATGAGTGTGCAGAAAGTGTGTAGAGATGAGTGTGTAGGGAGCGTGTAGAGATGAGTGTGCAGAGTGTGTAGAAATAAGTGTGATAAGTGTGCAGAAAGTGTGTAGAGATGGGAGTGTGTAGCGAGTGTGTAGAGATGAGTGTGTAGGGAGCGTGTAGAGATGGGAGTGTGTAGGGAGCGTGTAGAGATGAGTGTGTAGAGATGGGAGTGTGTAGCAAGTGTGTGCAGTGTATAGAGATGAGTGTGTAGGGAGTGTGTAGAGATGAGTGTGCAGAGTGTGTAGAGATGAATGTGTAGGGAGCGTGTAGAGATGAGTGTGCAGAGTGTGTAGAAATAAGTGTGATAAGTGTGCAGAGAGTGTGCAGAAAGTGTGTAGAGATGGGAGTGTGTAGCGAGTGTGTAGAGATGAGTGTGTAGGGAGCGTGTAGAGATGGGAGTGTGTAGGGAGCGTGTAGAGATGAGTGTGTAGAGATGGGAGTGTGTAGCAAGTGTGTGCAGTGTATAGAGATGAGTGTGTAGGGAGTGTGTAGAGATGAGTGTGCAGAGTGTGTAGAGATGAGTGTGTAGGGAGTGTGTAGAGATGAGTGTGTAGCGAGTGTGTAGAGATGAGTGTGTAGAGACGGGAGAGTGTAGCGAGTGTGTAGCAGGAGCAGAAGAACAGTGTGCAGGAAAGATTGCATTTTCTCCTTCCAAGTGCAGGAACTGTGACATCACTTCCTTTGAGCCAATCAGCTGGGAGAGCTCCTGCTGAGTGTTAGAGGAGGAAGCCATGAGCATGTGCGGGAAATAAACCGTTAGAGAAGCAGTTCCACTCTGTGCGCGCGCACACACACACACACACAGACTGGTGAGACGCTCAGGTGAGGTCACACAGGTGAGATTCTCAGGTGAAGCAGGTGAGATTCTCAGGTGAATCAGGTGAGGTCACACAGGTGAGATTCTCAGGTGAAGCAGGTGTGGGTGATGCTAACAGTGCTGCTAACGGAGGAGTGAGTGGCATGCAGCACCAGTGACAGTGAGAAGGCGGGAACCTGCACTCAGACTCTTACCAGCCAATCAGAGGCCACTCTGCACACACCTGCCCAAACTCCCATCAGGCAGTGCAGGTCAGCGCAAATTCCTCACAGCTGTCCTCCTGAGACATCACAATACCACATGTTAATACTGACACAGGTACACGCACGCGCACGCACACACGCACGCGCACGCGCACACGCACACGCACACACACCTGTCCTCCTGAGACACCACAACACCACAGCTTCATACTGACACAGGTGCACACGTGTATACACACACAGACCGGGGCTAACATAAGCACTGCTACGTTAGGAATAAGAGTGTATGTAGCATTGGTATCACCTGTAAAACACCTGCCCTGCTGAGAGAGGACCGTCTGGGCGGGGCTTCAGGTTGGGTGTGGTATAGTAGGAGGAGCTAAAGCAAAGCACAGTCTTCATAGCTCAACTAGGCGGCGCTGCCTACCATGTTAGTGTCGTTTTTTTCCACAAAGGGGGGCGGCTCCATCTCTTGGGCGGCAGCAGGGGGCGTGTCCGTCAGCACAAAACCCCGCCTGTCAATCAAACTACAGGGAGGAGACCAGAAAGTAAATGGCATTAATGAACACACACACACACACACACACACACACACACACACACACACACACACACACACACACACACACACACCTGGGGGGCATGGGGCCACACAGTACCGCACAGCAGTTGGTGAAGATGTTGTTGTAGCTGTATGGGTTCCCAGAATCCACTGCACCCCTCTTCCCCGACCAAGAACCTTTAATCTGCACACACACCATTAGCACATATATACAGTACATATATACATACCATTAGCACATATACAGTAAATATACACACGCCGTTAGCACATATATACAGTACATACAGTGAGCACCATAATTCATTGGACAGTGACACATTTTTTGTTCTTTTGGTTCTGTATTCTAGCACTTTGAGTTTGAACAGATACAACAGGATACAAGGACAGTAAAGACTGTCAGATTTAATTTGAGGGTATTTTCATCCATATTGGATGAACAGTTTAGAAATTATCGAACCTTTTGTACATAGAGAGTGGCATGAGGGCCCGACATCCTGTAGTGGGACCTGTGCTCACAGCCCAGCACCGTGCAGCTTGATTGGCATTTGCCAGAGAACACCAGAATTGGCAGGTTCGCCATTGGTGCCCCGTTTAGATCATATTTGATCTTTCTGGAGGTGACGATTGGCTGAATCTTTGCCATTCTGACTATTCTTCGATCCGTTTTAACAGTAGTTGCTCGTTTTCTTCCGCGTGTTTCGGGATTTTGTTGCCATTTTAAAGCATTTGAGATCTTTTTAGCTGAGCATATAATTTGCTGCACTTCTTTATACGTTTTCCCCTCTCCAATCAACTTTTTAATCAAATTACGTTGTTTCTCTGAACAATGTTTGGAATGGCCCATTTTACTTAGCAATTGAGAAGGAAATATATTTTATAACAATGTGTGCTTCCCGTCTTCCTTAATAAAGAACAATTAATGACACCTGTTTTTTCACAGAATGAATGAATTCTCTAATTAAACTCCACACTGCTATTATTTTGAACACGCCCCTTTCAATGAATGAGTCAATTACTCAAAACAAGCAGCGTGCAGGGTTGGGTGAGGGTTGTTACTCACGTCCTCATTGGTGGTGAGGTTTGAGGCCACGAGGTAAGTATGGAAGCCTGAGAGGCCCAGAATGGACCAGATGGAGAAGAAACAGACGACCAGTTCCAGTACAGTGCAACACCAAGAGTCAAGGAGCTTTGCTGCACATGCTCCCAACATCACACCAACTGCTCCCAACATCACACATGCTCCCAACATCACACCAACTGCTCCCAACATCACACCAACTGCTCCCAACATCACACCTGCTCCCAACATCACACCTACTCCCAACATCCCACCAACTGCTCCCAACATCCCACCTGCTCTTTTTATTATATATTCTGGTCTACATCATATTTCTGTGTGCTACTTGGCAACCAATTACATGCTCTTAAGGCTTTGATGTAGCCTACACATTACTGCTCCGAGCCTCTTCCTCGTTGTACATGTGATAAGGCATGTGACCAAGGACACAACCGAGCATGCGTGTTGAGCACAACAAATTTTACTCCCTGGTTCGGATTTGCTCCCATTGGTTTCTATTAGCATCGCTGTCTCTACATATTACACACAGGAGGAGAGTTACACACAGGAGGAGAGTTACACAACAGAAAGGAGAGTGACCACAGAACCACTGCCGTGCTGGGCCGGGGGGTCAGTACAATCTAACCCTCAGCCTGTGTGATAAACAGCACTAGGCACAAATGGAAAAGCACCCACATCAGTAAAACGAGAGGTTTCTGGGATTACACGGCGGTAAAGGATATCTGGCAGGGCTCTCCTGCAGAGCCAGCACCAGGCCTTTCCCACTCTGAGAACCTGCAGGAAAAACAAAACATTACAGCCTAATTACATTCATATTTCACTGGTGATACATCCCATATGAACAGAACTGCTCACTTTCTTTACAAAATTAATGGAGTATCGACGCCACCCCCTCTGAAACAACCACCTATCAAAGACCCAGCCTAGGCTCCGCCCCCTCTGAGACAGCCACCCATCAGAGACTCGGCCTAGGCTCCGCCCCCTCTGAGACAGCCACCCATCAGAGACTCGGCCTAGGCTCCGCCCCCTCTGAGACAGCCACCCATCAGAGACTCGGCCTAGGCTCCGCCCCCTCTGAGACAGCCACCCATCAGAGACTCGGCCTAGGCTCCGCCCCCTCTGAGACAGCCACCCATCAGAGACTCGGCCTAGGCTCCGCCCCCTCTGAGACAGCCACCTATCAGAGACCCAGCATTTCTCAGGCATGTTGGTCAAGGCTTTGCTTGCGATGCGAAGTGACCAGAAGAAAGTAATTAAAGATCTTATTTATTTATAAATTGTTCCCCTCTTCAAACACATGCCGACAAGTGACCGATTGTGGGAGGCGAGAGCGATGGCAGGCGATTTTACCGCTTTCTGTGGGGCTTTAGCCTTAGAGGGAATTAACAGAGTAAAGCACCTTCTGCCCAATCAGAGAGAGAGAGAGAGAGTAATTACAGTAGAGTACGTACACAGTGTGAGGTGTGTAATCGGAGAGTAGAGTACGTACGCAGTGCGAGGTGTGTAATCGGAGAGTAGAGTACGTACGCAGTGCGAGGTGTGTAATCGGAGAGTAGAGTACGTACGCAGTGCGAGGTGTGTAATCGGAGAATAGAGTACGTACGCAGTGTGAGGTGTGTAATCGGAGAGTAGAGTACGTACGCAGTGCGAGGTGTGTAATCGGAGAGTAGAGTACGTACGCAGTGCGAGGTGTGTAATCGGAGAGTAGAGTACGTACGCAGTGCGAGGTGTGTAATCACGCAGCCGAAGATGAAGCTGTTGAGGAAGGACAGCGAGACGATGAAGGTGTAGAAGAAGCGGTAATTCCGTTTCCCCACACAGTTCCCAACCCAGGGGCAGTGGTGATCAAAGCGCTCTGCAGGAGAAGACACACAAACACGCGCACGCACGCACACACAGCCTCAGTACTGTATTGGGGTGCAGGGGATCTCAGTATTGGGGTGCAGGGGGTCTCAGTATTGGGGTGCAGGGGATCTCAGTATTGGGGTGCAGGGGGTCTCAGTATTGGGGTGCAGGGGGTCTCAGTATTGGGGTGCAGGGGGTCTCAGTATTGGGGTGCAGGGGGTCTCAGTATTGGGGTGCAGGGGGACCCTTCTGCTCCTTACCCACACAGTTGTCACACATGCTGCAGTGGGAGGTTCTTGGTGGACGGAACATCTTGCAGGTGAAGCAGTACTTGAGCTTCACTACCTGCTGGTTGATCAGGACCTCCCTGGTGCGCGGAGGCGGGCGGTAGGAGGAGGAGCCCGAGTTATCTGTGTGAGAGACAGCCAATCGTTTAACAGCTTGGGAAGGGGCAGCCAATCAGTAACGAGGAAGCTGAAACACTGGGATATATTAGTAAATGCGCAGCTAATGAGAAGCAGACTCCAATCATCCAATGGACAGCCTACTTCCTTCAACTCAGCAAGTGACTAGAGACCAGGAGGAATGTGAGAGTTAAATAATTAAACACTGCTAATTAAACACCAGACTGCTGGGAACTGGGCCCCAGCTTAGTGCAGCCAGTGTACAGGGAGCAGGAGCAGCCCTGTGGCACTTAACTCTCTTTACGGACAGAAATACACACTGATCATAACAGAGGTAACAGAGTGCTCTCAAGCTACAGTCAGAGCCTTTAAAAGCCTTCATTCACTGCACAGTACACACGCGCACACACACACACGTGCACACACACGCACGCGCACACACACACGCACACAATGTGTCCCAGTTTGGCTTTCTCACAGCCTCTATCCACCAACTCATATCTCTCCCCCTCCCTCCCTCCCTCCCTTGCGCTCTCTCTTCCTCTCTCTCTCTCTCTCTCTCCATGCCTCTGCTCATAGAAGCACACCACAGCCAGTCTAACAGTAGTCCCGCCATGTGAAGATCATGTGTTGAGTATTAAATAATTAAATTAAGTGAGACAGTGTTTCCTTTAGTCTCCTTCACAAAGAGCAGCGTTCAGCTCCATGGGCTCCAATGCAACAGCAGCGAGCAGCAGGAAACAGCAGCGAGCAGCAGGAAACAGCAGCGAGCAGCAGTAAACAGAATCAGTAGCCGAAAAAGGAAACCTACAAGGCACAGGACTCTCAGCCCATTTGTGAACCTGTGAAGCATCTGAGATGAAACTAAAGAATGAGACTGGAACAGCCAGTCCTGAGTCACTCAGCACTTCAGCCATCAAATAAAGCAGAACAGCCAGTCCTGAGTCACTCAGCACTTCAGCCATCAAATAAAGCAGAACAGCCAGTCCTGAGTCACTCAGCACTTCAGCCATCAAATAAAGCAGAACAGCCAGTCCTGAGTCACTCAGCACTTCAGCCATCAAATAAAGCAGAACAGCCAGTCCTGAGTCACTCAGCACTTCAGCCATCAAATAAAGCAGAACAGCCAGTCCTGAGTCACTCAGCACTTCAGCCATCAAATAAAGCAGAACAGCCAGTCCTGAGTCACTCAGCACTTCAGCCATCAAATAAAGAAGATTATTGTCTGTTACATCATCACACTGTGTGAGAGTGAGCATGTATTTGTGTGAGTGTGTGAGTGAGTGAGTGAGCATTTATTTGTGTGAGTGAGGCGCCATAACTGAGCCAGTCCGCTCTCACCGATCTGCTTCTCTATGTCGGCAGCCTCCTCAGGCGTGGCTCTGGGCAGGATGCCGGGGTCAGTGAAGCAGGTCTGGAGGAGAGAGACCACCACCACCACACACAGCAGCCCTGCGATGGCGGGGATACAGCCCGTCAGGTGCGCCACCAGGAAGGGGCAGCTGTGCGGGAGAGAGAGCGGCATTCTGGGTCTGGAACAGCAGCACTGCGGAGCATCGGCCCTCAATCAGCGACAAGCGGCAGAAAAACCCAAATGACAGGCTGTCACCACCGTAAACGTGTGCTTACCTGACGTTTGATCATTACTAAATTCTCAGTCCCAGACCACAAAATCTGCCACTGTGCCAACCAGCCCCAGAGACCCTAATCTTACGAACGCCCCGTTCAAAAATGCCAACCACTGTGAAATACTCAGTTAACTCACACAACAGGCAAAAATAGAAACTACGTTAGCCAACACAATTAAAATGTGAAACTGGGAGTTGAGGACAGTTTACTGGGCTGCGGGGCTGTAACGTTACTTACTCAAATATAAAAAACAGGCCACTGGTGACCAGTATGAGGCCTAGTGTCAAAGGGAGCACCCCACTTTGCCGGGCGACGATGATCCGTCCGTCGCAGTAGAAGCGATTTCGGCCCGGGAAAACTTCCCATTTTCTCCGAGGTCTTCCAGTCTTCTTCGCACACGGTGGAGGCAGAGGTAGAGGTGTAGGTGTAGGTGTCGAAAGTGCCCGCGGGTCAATTTGCTGATACTCGCAGTTTTGCATGATGTTACAGTTTTAAACGGTTGAATGTGCGCAATTACGGAAAGTAAGTGGGTTAAAAAAAACAGCTACAGAGAGCTAAAATGAGCTGTGCATGCAGGCGTGACTAAGAGCACTGGAAGGTGTGTAAGATACTAAATTAGCACCAAATGTCATTGTTCAGAAATTATTGAATAAACGTGAGATAAAATAGCCAGAGAGGTTGCGCCAACTAGCCAACAACTCGTGTGACTTTAATCTGAGCTAGATCACCGTTAGTAAATGACTCGTTTGGCTCTGGATAACGTTAGTTGGCGTATCCACAGCTGTAGCTATATCGGTTAATATAATAAATAACAGCCAGAGACGGACAAAATCCCAAAGTGACACTGTGTAAATTAGCATAGCTGCCGTTAGCTACACACCGTCCTTAAGAAAGACGCAAGGCAACGTTAAGTTACCAACTGAAATAATTACGGGCTAAAGACATTCATTCCAGCTAACAGCTAATCATCAGTCAATGTTCAGTCGGGTTGTATTTTTGTAACATTTAAGGTAAACGTTACTAACATTAGTTAGCCAGCTAGTTATACAACTGGTAACGTTAGCGAAACGACAGAAAACTGGTCAAATAGCATGTGTAGTTAGCGTTAGCTTGCAGTCCTGCTCTCGGCACTAATTCCTTTGTCTACGGAGTCAGTTTGCTGGGTAAACTGTCAGCCATAAGTTATAAACGCTAGTTACCTTATCTACGGTTAGTGTACAAGCGCAATGCAAACAGCCATTCAGCCCCTATCCCCGCTGAAAGCCTAACCCTAACCCTTCGCTAACGGCTCCTGCACCTTTTGTAGCCCGATGTCGTGCCGACATTCACCCTTTATCTGAGTCGGCTAGCTATACAGCGACCAGCTCTCATCCAGACAATAGCACCAATGCTCAAGTGTCTCCCAGTTTGCAGTCTGGCTATACGCCGATGTTCATGGAGCTTCGGGTTCAGTTCCCTTCACAAAATATAACGTTAACAATTTAGCATATCTTCAGAAAACCGAGATTTCCAGCCAAAGCCTGCTTTCTGGAACCGTGATGAAGCCCCGTATCATCGTGTCGACCTCCTGCGCTCTCTGCGGAGCCCAAAGCGCACAGCGCTACTGAGTGGCTTTGCGATCCTGAGCTGAAATGTTACACACATCCATACCTACTGACCCTAATAGGGCAAAGTCAATAAGGTAGCTCTAGCTAAGCATTAGAAACAAGGATGGATAGAAAAGATACGAATTGGCTCCTTGCTGTAGACCCTTTTTTTTTTTTTAAACTGTCCCTTGAAACCTTTCCATTTTGGAATCAAAATAACTCCCCATACTTTGATCAGTGATAAAACTTAAGCAACGGACGGACAACAACCCATACCTACCATGAATAAGCGCGATGGATGCGACACCCTTACCTGAAAGCTTTCCTTTGGACATATCCAGTCAAATTGCAGATAAGTGTTTTATTTTTGGGTTGCATTTATCTTGCACATTACAATACATTTTCTATGTCCAGCAGAATTCTTCCAGCCTTGTTTTATGCACTTCATTATAAATCACTTTGCATAAAAGCGTTTTATAATGCCGGAATTTAAACGAGTACTCAAATGGATATGGAGTTGAGTGGTCTGACAGTATTATTGCAGGAAAAGTGTTCAACATATTTTATTTGGTCATACAGAAAGTGTCCCATAGTGTCCCATTTCTGTGAAAAAGTGAACACTCATTGAGCTGCAGAAAAGCCCTTATGGTTATGGTGTCTCAAAACATACCATAACATTGCATAACATAATGACAATAGTTCATAATGATGGCAGTTCTGGATAACTCCCTTTTCCTGGAGGAAATGGCCATCTGGGTGCCCTGAGGGTCAAGGGTCAGGTCCAATTCCTGAAAGGGCTGGAATCAGTTGGACACCACAACCTCTGGAGAAACAGTCCCTGTGTGGTAGGCACGCCCTTTTCTGCTCTTGCGCCCTACTGTCACCCAACTCTCTCTGCCTGCCTGCTCTGGAGTCAACCCCCTTCCCAGCTGTGGAGGGCACACCATCTCTCTAATGGACGTGCTGCTGGAACTCTTTTTGAACTGTGGAGTCCAGCAAGTTGGCCGTCAAGAGCAAGGATCTTGCTCTCAAGGTGCTCAACGAGCCGTGAGTGTGTGAGGTGCTCTGTGGGTGTGGCTCAGTCGGTGTGAGGTGCTCTGTTGGTGTGGCTCAGTCGGTGTGAGGTGCTCTGTGGGTGTGGCTCAGTCGGTGTGAGGTGCTCTGTGGGTGTGGCTCAGTCGGTGTGAGGTGCTCTGTGGGTGTGGCTCAGTCGGTGTGAGGTGCTCTGTGGGTGTGGCTCAGTCGGTGTGAGGTGCTCTGTGGGTGTGGCTCAGTCGGTGTGAGGTGCTCTGTTGGTGTGGCTCAGTCGGTGTGAGGTGCTCTGTGGGTGTGGCTCAGTCGGTGTGAGGTGCTCTGTTGGTGTGGCTCAGTCGGTGTGAGGTGCTCTGTGGGTGTGGCTCAGTCGGTGTGAGGTGCTCTGTGGGTGTGGCTCAGTCGGTGTGAGGTGCTCTGTGGGTGTGGCTCAGTCGGTGTGAGGTGCTCTGTTGGTGTGGCTCAGTCGGTGTGAGGTGCTCTGTGGGTGTGGCTCAGTCGGTGTGAGGTGCTCTGTTGGTGTGGCTCAGTCGGTGTGAGGTGCTCTGTGGGTGTGGCTCAGTCGGTGTGAGGTGCTCTGTGGGTGTGGCTCAGTCGGTGTGAGGTGCTCTGTGGGTGTGGCTCAGTCGGTGTGAGATGCTAGTCCAACAAGCAAGCAGCGATCCTAAGGCTCTGAACATGCACATGTTACACAGGTGAGTTTGAAAGGGAATAGCACAGAGTGAAATAACAGGATAAATACTATAATGGTGATACCGCTTGGCGGCAGTTCTGGGTCAGGTCCAGGGCAGGAAGTTGCAGTGGAGTGCCAGGCCCAGCAGCCAATAAGAGGTGAAGTATCCCAGCAGCCAGCGGGAGTGGGCGGAGCAGGACCTCCATTGGAGCAGCAGCTGGGTGACGGGGTTGTGGGGCAGGCCTCTCCATACCGCTCTGGGGAGGCGCACAGGGGAAGGGGAGCCCTGCTGCTCCTCCTGCAGAAGGGGCTCGTTGTGCACGAGGAGGTGAGCACTGAACCAGTAAAGCACAGGGGATGAGGAGGCCAGGAACCGGGTCAGAACCTGCACAGGTAGAGGAAGTGACCATGAGGTGATTACCTGTACATGCCCCTCCCACAGGTGATTACCTGTACATGCCCCTCCCACAGGTGATTACCTGTACATGCCCCTCCCACAGGTCATTACCTGTACATGCCCCTCCCACAGGTCATTAACTGTACATGCCCCTCCCACAGGTCATTACCTGTACATGCCCCTCCCACAGGTCATTACCTGTACATGCCCCTCCCACAGGTCATTACCTGTACATGCCCCTCCCACAGGTCATTACCTGTACATGCCCCTCCCACAGGTCATTAACTGTACATGCCCCTCCCACAGGTCATTACCTGTACATGCCCCTCCCACAGGTCATTACCTGTACATGCCCCTCCCACAGGTCATTACCTGTACATGCCCCTCCCACAGGTGATTACCTGTACATGCCCCTCCCGCAGGTGATTACCTGTACATGCCCCTCCCACAGGTCATTACCTGTACATGCCCGTCCCACAGGTCATTACCTGTACATGCCCCTCTCACAGGTCATTACCTGTACATGCCCCTCCCACAGGTGATTAACTGTACATGCCCCTCCCACAGGTCATTACCTGTACATGCATGCAGAAGAAGCCGAACGCCAGGAGGACTCCGCAGTGCATCACGTACACAAACACTCTGGGGTTGAGGAATCCGGCGGCCGGTTTCTCCGCCCCCCCTTTAAGCCCCTCCCCCCACAGCCCCAGGCACAGGCAGAGGGCGGGGCTGGCGGCGGCATAACTCCAGGCTGCCATGGCGACCAGCAGGGCCACAGGCAGGGCCAACAGGAAATTGGGGATCTGTCTGAGCTGGAAATAGCGCAGGAAGCCCACGTCCCAGTACACATCCTGTATGTAGGAATAGAGCAGGGGGGGCCGGGCAGAGCACCAGGGAGGGGGCGGCCGGCTGGCGTCAGGGACCCTGTAACCTTTGACCTCTGCCAGAGACAGCAGCGCCGGGGAGACCTGCTCTGGCAGCATAGACGGGGTGCAGAACGTCCGGTACCCGTAGAACTGGAAAATGGCAAACGGCAGCACAATGAGGGCGGAGCCTAGGGCGGCCGTGAGGAGGAAGCGTAAGCCGACGCCCACCAGGCGCAGCCCTCTGCCCCGCCCCCCCGCACCTCTACTGACCCCCCTAGCCTGGGACACGCCCCAGCGCAGGGGCAGGTAGAGCAGGAACCCCACGTTGATCAGGCCGTTGGCCCGTGTGGCCGTGGCCAGGGACAGCAGCAGGCTGGCCGTCAGCGGGGACCCCCTCTCCAGCAGCCAGAGCCCCGCAAACGTCAGCGCGCAGAACATGCTCTCCGAGTACCCCGCTGCCAGGAACACGTTGGCGGGCGTGAGGCAGAAGAGCAGACTGGAGATCAGCGCCAGCCGACGGTCGCCCAGAACCAGACGGCTCAGCTGGTATAGCGCCACGGCGCAGAGGAGGAACAGGGCGCTGTTAAGCAGCGCGACCGCCAGCAGGAGGCGCCCCCGCATCGTGAGCCAGCCCGCCAGCGGCCGCAGCAGAACCCCCGCCGTCACGCGCAGGCTCAGTGGCAGCAGCGGGAAGAAGGCGTGGTTGTGCTCGTACAGGTAGCCGCGCTCGGCGATGAACAGGAAGTGCTCGGCGTCCCAGCGGGCCAGCCCCCCCAGCAACGCCTCCACCCCCCTGTCCAGCGGCCCTGGCTCCTCCCCCCGTGGGGGACTAAAGGCGTCTGCAGCGTGGTCCGGAATCAGCGCGTTAAACACAGCCTGTCAATCACAACATACCGCCATCAGTGCACACGCACGCACACACAATATACATACGCAATACACAATGAGCACCGTAATTGATTGGACAGTGACACATCTTTTGTTATTTTGGTTCTGTATTCTAGCACTTTGAGTTTAAAGGATACAATGACAAGGAGGTTGAAGTGCAGACTGTGACACTATCTGACAGAGAGTGATGGTTTGAGGCTTGTTTGATTACGTCAGACCCATGATGACTTGGAGCCATTTAGCCAACCATGTGTTCCATACTGTTCCAGTGTAATTTACAGCTAAATCTAGTCCCACCCCCCAATTCCCATAGAGATCCATTCAAATGCAGAGAGATTATAGTATCGCTTGTAGGAGTACCAGAAAATAAGATAGTCTTTTGATATTGTTGAGTCACAGACATCAGGAAGTCATGGCATGCAAAGGATATGCGACCAAATACTAAAAATTATTACTTTATTCTACCTCGTGTCCATAACTGTCCAATATTTTTTGATTCCCGAAAATGTGGGAAGACTATGTACAAAAGGTTCTATAATTTCTAAACGGTTCATCTGATATGGATGAAAATACCCTCAAATTAAAGCTGACAGTCTTCACTTCAACCTCGTTGTCATTGTATCCTTTCAAACTCAAAGTGCTAGAGTACAGAACCAAAATAACAAAAAATGTGTCACTGTCCAATGAATTATGGCGCTCACTGTACATACATGCACGCACGCTAAACGGCAGTCATCCATAAGACCATGTCCTCACGAGCAATGGTCTCCAACACTTTATGCATAATACTTCCCGGTAACCCTTTAAGCACACGCTACTATTATAGAACCTATGCTTATAACTGATTTTATATTTTTCACTCATGATTGAATTTCAAAACGAAGCTGTCAGATGATCATACCTGCAAGACTAAAGTCAAGACTCTTGTGAACGCCGCGAACTGGACCACCGTTCTCACGTCCATTTCAAAACCCCTCTCACGCCAACATGAGGACGGCAATTAACCAGAACCAGGTCGGAAGGGGAACAGGTATGTGCATGAGTTCAATTTACATACATTATTCGCGAAGCAGGATAGCCTGCTTGCTAACTAATGCGTTTAACTCGCTTCCTGGTAGCGAGTGGGATGGTTAGCAGCCAGTTACAACAGCACTGTACGATCAAGTCCTAACGTGACATTTAGATGATAAAGATTACCCAATTCCCATTGACTAGGCGTAAAACGGGAGCAGCGTACATTCAAACACTGTTCAGTTCTAGTTCTGCTAAACTGCTGCACAAACTCCTTAAATGTTGCGCTGCTCCTTCTTGACTGAAGCGTTGCAGCGTGTTCGTGTCGGACACGTCACTGGACGCATGCGTGTTCGTGTCGGACACGTCACTGGACGCATGCGCGTATCCCTTCTCAGTGACGCCCAGCGCCCTTGCTCTATGTGGGAATATAAAATGGCATACGGTTACAAATCTCCATGTTTCCTTAACAAAATTGGAAACATGAATTGAAGCAGACCCTGTTTTTCTTGCTGTAGCCCTGGCAGGATGATTGCAAGGTTAATTACGTATTTAGACGCTAACCGCCCTGGTGGCTAACAAAATGGGGGATCAGAATAAAACAAGCGCATTTAACTGCTCGACAACGGAGAAGCCACAAAATGCTGTCCGCAACTACGCAGGACAGCAGACTGTACGCATATAAGTACTTAATTTACTATAATATGTAACATTTATTAGGTTGCTAATTCACGAACACAAGTAACACTCAAAACATGTAGAATACAGCGGTTGAATACATGCGACTCCTCATTGTAGGCAGGAGAGGGCGCCATTACCTTAGCTCTAACAAAACTTAGAGAAAGCTGGAACTGCTGTGCTTACCGATTGTTAAGAACGACCCCAACACCCTTTTGGGGGCGCATATTTGAGTGTCAAAAAGTTTTTGAGTGGGTGACTTTTTCTCACAAATGGGGGCACTTAAAATACCAGGATGAACCCCTTATTTCCGGGGTTTTGTTGAGGGAATTCAGGAGCACACACCTGCAGAACGGTGCACTCACCCGACAATTTCAGTAAGTAACCCGGAAGTAAAAGCCATAGAGCGTATATAGTATAAAATAGGTTCAGATTTCAAAATACTTTTTATTTTTGTTAATTCTATCTTCATTCATAATCTACACTTTATAACAATCGTCATATGTTAACTGATTGATATTCTTAATAAAAATTTAAATAAAATATTACGAACTACTTCCTCACTAGTTTGGAAAGAATTTTGCGCGATTTCTTTCGCACACTGCTTGCAAAGTGAAGGGACAGGGCACATAGAGACAGTGGACAGGGGTCGTATTCGGGACGGCCAAGGTCTGTTTTTAGGTGGTTTCAAGATAAAACAAAAATAACTACTAGATAAACTCAATTGTGTGATGGTGTATCTTTTTGTGAAACTGAAAATTGAGGAACACTGACCAAATTTCCCTGGTCAGTGCAAATAAAGGCCTGTTCAATCGAGCAAACACAAGTAAACAAGTTTTACACTTACACCTTTTGTTCACAAACTAATTTTGGCAAATTAGTTTAAGTCAATGCTGAACCCGCCAAACACTATTTTTATCCCAGCCACCGTCTTTTTTAAAACCTCCTAAAAGCAAATCTAATCTTGGCACAGGCTTCCCACCTATGATCTTATTACAATTAAAATCAGTTTTAATGGCAAAATGAATGAAACTTCTTCCAAACACGTTTAAACACACACACACACACATAATCATTTCAAACACGTCTACACACACATTCTCATTTCAGACACACATCCTCTCATTACAAACATGTTTACACACACATTCTAAACATGTTTACATACACACATTCTATCATTCTAAACACGTTTACACACACATCCTCTCATTTCACATTTACACACACACACATTCTCATTTTAAACATGTTCACACACATATCCTCTAGCTTCAAACATGTTTACACACACACATTCTCATTTCACGTTTACACATTTTCTCATTTCAAACATGTTTACACACATATCCTCTAATTTCAAAGACATTTAGATTAATTTCAAACACGTTTACACACACATCCTATCATTTCAAACACGTTTACACACACACAGATCCTCTCATTTCACGTTTACACACACGTTCTCATTTCAAACACATTTAAACACACATCCTCTCATTTCAAACACACTTACACACATCCTCTCATTTCAAACACGCTTACACACACATCCTCTCATTTCAAACATGTTTACACATATCCTCTAATTTCAAACACGCTTACACACACACTCATTTCAAATACACACAAACATCCTCTCATTTCAAACATGCTTACACACACGTTCTCATTTCAAACACGTTTACGCATATCCTCTCATTTCAAACACATTTACACACACATCCTCATTTTTACATGTTCACACATCCTCTCATTTCAAACAGGTTTAACTTCACACACATATCCTCTCGCTTCAAACATGTTTACACACACACATCCTCTCATTTCACGTTTACACATTCTCTCATTTCAAACACACATCCTCTCATTTCAAACACGCTTACACACATCCTCATTTCAAACATGTTTACACACATCCTCTCATTTCAAACACATTTAAACACATCCTCTCATTTCAAACACACTTACACACATCCTCTCATTTCAAACACGCTTACACACACATCCTCTCATTTCAAACATGTTTACACACATCCTCTCATTTCAAACACATTTAAACACACATCCTCTCATTTCAAACACACTTACACACATCCTCTCATTTCAAACACGCTTACACACATCCTCATTTCAAACATGTTTACACACATCCTCTCATTTCAAACACATTTAAACACACATCCTCTCATTTCAAACACACTTACACACATCCTCTCATTTCAAACATGTTTACACACACTAATTTAAAACACATTTACACACACTCATTTCAAACACACTTACACACACATCTTCTCATTTCAAACACGTTTACACACTCATTTCAAACACACACAAACATCCTCTCATTTCAAACATGCTTACATACACATGTTCTCATTTCAAACACGCTTACACACATCCTCTCATTTCAAACACGCTTACACACATCCTCATTTCAAACATGTTTACGCACATCCTCTCATTTCAAACACGCTTACACACATCCTCTCATTTCAAACATGTTTACACACACTCATTTCAAACACATTTACACACACTCATTTCAAACACACTTACACAAACATCCTCTCATTTCAAACACACTTACACACACATCCTATCATTTCAAACACACTTACACACACATCCTATCATTTCAAACACGTTTACACACATCCTCTCATTTCAAACACGTTTACACACACATCCTCTCATTTCAAACACATTTACAGACACATCCTCTCATCTCAAACACGTTTAAACACACATCCTCTCATTTCAAACATGCTTACACAAACATCCTCTCATTTCAAACAAACCTACACACACATCCTCTCATTTCAAACATGCTTACACACACATCCTCTCATTTCAAACACGTTTACACAAACATCCTCTCATTTCAAACAAACCTACACACACATCCTCTCATTTCAAACACGTTTAAACACACATCCTCTCATTTCAAACAAACCTACACACACATCCTCTCATTTCAAACACGTTTACACACACATCCTCTCATTTCAAACATGCTTACACACACATCCTATCATTTCAAACAAACCTACACACACATCCTATCATTTCAAACACGTTTACACACACATCCTCTCATTTCAAACAAACCTACACACACATCCTCTCATTTCAAACACGTTTACACACACATCCTCTCATTTCAAACACGTTTACACACACATCCTCTCATTTCAAACACGTTTACACACACATCCTCTCATTTCAAACATGCTTACACACACATCCTCTCATTTCAAACACGTTTACACACACATCCTCTCATTTCAAACACGTTTACACACACATCCTCTCATTTCAAACACGTTTACACACACATCCTCTCATTTCAAACACGTTTACACACACATCCTCTCATTTCAAACACGTTTACACACACATCCTCTCATTTCAAACACGCTTACACAAACATCCTCTCATTTCAAACAAACCTACACACACATCCTATCATTTCAAACACGTTTACACACACATCCTCTCATTTCAAACACGTTTACACACACATCCTCTCATTTCAAACATGCTTACACACACATCCTCTCATTTCAAACACGCTTACACACACATCCTCTCATTTCAAACACGTTTACACACACATCCTCTCATTTCAAACACGTTTACACACACATCCTCTCATTTCAAACATGTTTACACACGCATCCTCATTTCAAACATGCTTACACACACATCCTCTCATTTCAAACACGCTTACAAACATCCTCTCATTTCAAACAAACCTACACACACATCCTATCATTTCAAACACGTTTACACACACATCCTCTCATTTCAAACATGTTTACACACGCATCCTCATTTCAAACATGCTTACACACATCCTCTCATTTCAAACACGCTTACACACACATCCTCTCATTTCAAACAAACCTACACACACATCCTCTCATTTCAAACACGTTTACACACACATCCTCTCATTTCAAACACGTTTACACACACATCCTCTCATTTCAAACAAACCTACACACACATCCTATCATTTCGGCCATATTATGAACAGAACAAAAGAAAACGCATCTTAAATGATTGAGAGATTATATTTTTCTTTGCGTTGGTAGGAGTCGACCAATCCATTCAAAAACAGCCGTTTTCTGACCTTAAAGTCCAGCTCTTATGTGGCTCCATTATTTTATCTGGAAAATTCAATGATCTGTGAATCCAGACTCAATTTCACACAACTCGCACTGCCTGCCTACTGCACACACACTGATCACAACTCACACACTGCCTGCCTACTGCACACACACTGATCACAACTCACACACTGCCTGCCTACTGCACACACACACTGCCTGCTGCACACACACTGATCACAACTCACACACTGCCTGCCTACTGCACACACACTGATCACAACTCACACACTGCCTGCCTACTGCACACACACTGATCACAACTCACACACTGCCTGCCTACTGCACACACACTGATCACAACTCACACACACACACACTGCACACTGTACACACTGCCTGCCTACTGTATACATCACAACTCACACACTGCCTGCTACTGCCTGCCTACTGCACACACACTGATCACAACAAACACACTTCACAGGGTCTATAGCACCAACACAACGCTGCACCAGGCCAGATATGCCCGACATTTCTCCCCATACCAGCCATAACCCTCCTGTCAAAATGAACAAAAAGCCGTCCAAGCGACCTGTAATCTCTCACACACATTATACTTCAGCTCCAATTTCATTCATACGTGCATTTCTGTTTCTTTCTTCATAAAAGAGTAAAACTGGTCTGGTGTCTGAAAAGCAGGAGAGGGCAGGTATATGTATGCAGGATTTTACTAATTATTTGTTATGAAAGTGATTTTAGGGCTTCTCTCATTGAGTGCACCCCAAAAATGAATAAAACCGTCACAAACGTCCTACGAAGATTTAATGTACATTTATTCTTAACACGCGGAACATATAGTATAAAGATTTCATACTGAATAAATGATATTCATTAAGCCAAAAAAGAAGGAATTTACATCAAGTTTTTAGCTACATTGTCTGAAATACAAATATGTAGAATCTGTTTCACTGGAGGGAAAAAAATCTCAAATCTGTGTCGTCATCGGCGAGTCTGAAATTCAATCCAGGGTCAGGGGTCGGGCACAGACAGCAGCCAATCACTGAGCAGGATCAGAACGGCTGTATGCTAAAGGTGGGGGCAGGGGGCAGGGTTAAATCAGCACTTGGTGGGATTGGATGACCAGCGTTTGTGTTTTCCATTTATTCTTCAAAGATATAAAAAAAGGGTGCAGAGCATCAGAGAGTGAGAGACAGGAAGAGAGAGAGAATGTAATTAATGTACAAGGTCATATATACACGGCAGCCTGACTGCCTGTAATGTTGGACACTAGTCCTAAGATGATTTCTTTAAGGGTTGATTTGGACACTGGGGGGTGAGAGAAGAGGTCAGGGCGTCGGGGGGGAAAGCCGCCTTATTTTCTCGCTCTCCAACGTTGATTAAAAACATTTTCTTTTAAAAACTACAGTTGTGCTGCAGGCCAGCACTTCAGTGTGAAAGAGCATCATTACAGCATGTTTACAGTCGTATTGGTATGGTGTACAGTACAGTCCTACAATCTACTGCACAGGGCTCTCTGATCACAGCCAATTACGTGCTTCCTGTAGGGCTGTGCACACGCTAGAGTCCAGCAGTCTGTTACGCATAAAACAGCTCCTCACACCCCCACTGGGGTCCCCCAAACTCACCCTGGGACCCCCCCAAACTCACTGTAAACGAGACAGCAACTTTGGTTACAGTTCTGTTTTTTTTTTGTTTTTTCTCTCTCTTTTTTAAAATTTTTAATTTAATTAAATCTTTTTGTAAAAAAAAAAAAAGAAAAGAAAAAAGGCAGCACTCTGTCCCTAAGCCAGGATTGTGGTCTGATCGTCTGCGTTGATTTTATACCGTTTGTACAATTATCTGCTTAAAAATCCACAGTTTCATCATGATGTCCTTCCTTTTCTGGGCAAAGCTGGGTGGCGGGGGTGGGGGGAGGGGGGGGGGGGGGGGTGGGGGGGGTGGGGGGTGGGGAGGCAGACAGAGGAATCCGAGGTGCTTTTGTATAAATAAAAATTTAAAAAAGGACAAAAACAAATCAGTTTCGCTCTCCATCATCGGGCACTCATTCGCATCACACACACACACACACACACACACACACACACACACTCATACAGAGACGGGAGGGGAGGGGGGGTCAGGGGGGCGGAGCCACCGCGCCCCACGGCCGTCATGACCGACCAATCAGATAGAGTACGTCACAGATCACATGGGACACCAGCGAGTTCATGAGCGGCGACACGGAGATGTCGAGCAGCCGCGACTCGTACAGCGTGAACTCGGAGCGGTTGTCGTGGAGACGCGCCATGGCGTGCAGCGCGCGGGCGGCACGCCGCATCATGTCTGTGCTGGTGGGCTCCAGGTGCGCCCCCTGCAGGTGGAGCAGGGAACTCTGGCTCTGCTGGAACTGCGTGGCGGCCAGGCTGTCCTCCAGGAAACCCAGGAGGTTTCCCACGCTGCCCTTCTGCACGGCGATGGTGCGGGCCGCCAGGCTGTCGCCGTGCGCTAGGTTAGCCAGCAGCACCACTGCCATCTCGCGGCACACCGGAACCTTCCGCTCACCCACCTGGCGCACCAGCGAGCCGTACAGCTTCCCCAGGCGGCTGAGAGGGGGCGTGGCCAGCATCAGGTCCACGTTATTGTCCTGGATACTGAGTTTACTCAGGGCCTCCAGCACCAGTCTCTGGGGGCACAGTGCAGCGTTCAGCCCCAGCGTGGGAAAGGGATCCTGGGCCTCGGCAGACGGACACACGGCCCAATGGAGGAGCCCGTCCAGCAGGGGGAGACAGATGCTCTCTGAGTACACAGACAGGTCCAGCTGGCCTGAGATGTTAGCGAGCGTCACAAGGCAGTTCTCCCTGAGCACTTCCAGACACTCCCACCACCACTCCTCCTCCCCCCGGCCGCCTCCTCCCTGCTCCCCCTCCTCCTCCTTCTCCTTCTCGTAGGTGAGGGGCGTCTGCTTGCGCTGGGGGTGTCTGTGGTGCAGCAGGATCAGGCGCCCCAGGAGCAGCAGAAGGCCCGGGTGTTTGGACATCTCCAGGTCGTTTCCCGGGACGAAGGAGAGACTGCGGACGATGTTGGAGACGCAGACACAGCGCCTGGCGAGGGCGTCCTGCCACGCCCACAGCGTGCTGAGCGGCGTCTCGTCTTTGCTGTGCGGCTCGTCCTCCAGGATGGTCAGGTTGCGCAGGCCACAACAGGGGAACGATGGTGCGCTCTCCTGCCGGCCCTCTGGCACCCCCTCCTGCTCCGGGGTGGAACTGCGGCGCGGCGACAGAACATCATCCATGGTGGCCGTGATGCTGCCGCTCTTCTCCTCCTCTACACGCGCTGGCTCCGCCCCCTCTCCCACGCTGTGCTGCTGCTCATTCCTGTCAGCGGGCGGGGCAGGGGGCGGGCCTGGGAGCGGGGCAGGGGGCGGGCCTGGGAGCGGGGCAGGGCGGTTTCGCGGCCGCAGCAGGTCTGTGCGGCTCTCGAAGTGGGTCTGGATGTGCTGCGTGGTATCTCCGCCCCCGACGCTCCAGTGGACGAGGCCGCTGTCGAACTCCTGCAGCCGGCCCCGCCCACTCACCCGCCCCGCTGCAAACGGGTCCTTCCTGCGCACCACCCTGATGGGCAGCCTGTCGAACTTACTGGCCTGCTTGGGCTTCTCCTGAAGGGGCGGGGCCTCTGCGCTGTGGGCGGAGCCCTGGCCAGCTGCACCAGGCTCCGGGGAGGGCGATTGGCCCTCCCTGCTCTCTGGCTCCTCCCTCTCACCAGGCTGCTCTTCCTTCACAGACGAGGGCTGCTGCTCTTCTTCATCCTCTTCATCGTCCTCTTCATCCTCCTCTTCGTCCTCGTCCACATCCTCCGCCCCCAGCTCATCAGGTTCTGCCCCGTCAGGCTCTGCCTGGGGGTGGTCCAGGGCGTGGGGGTCCAGCAGGGTGCGCTGACCGGGGTCCCCCACCTCATACTCCCGCAGAATCCCAAAAATCTCAATCAGACAGCGGCGGAAGTGCTCCACGATCAACTCCAGGAACCCCGGCAACTGGGAGGGAAAGAGAGGGAGAGACAGAGAGAGAAAAAGAGGGAGAGAGGGAGAGACAGAGAGAGAGAGAAAGAGAGAGACAGAGAGAAAGAGAGAGGGAGAGAGAGAAAGAGAGAGGGAGAGAGAGGGAGAGAGGGAAAGAGAGGGAGAGAGAGGGAAAGAGAGGGAAAGAGAGGGAGAGAGAGGGAAAGAGAGAGGGAGAGGGAGAAAGGGAGGGAGGGGGAAAGAGAAAGAATGGTTTGTTGGTTTATTCATTTCTGAGGACAGCAATTTACACAAAGGATAAGAGTTAAAATGTTTGGAGCGTGGCGTTTGGAGCGTGGCGTGTGGAGCGTGGCGTTTGGAGCGTGGCGTGTGGAGCGTGGCGTGTGGAGCGTGGCGTGTGGAGCGTGGCGTGTGGAGCGTGGCGTTTGGAGCGTGGCGTGTGGAGCGTGGCGTTTGGAGCGTGGCGTGTGGAGCGTGGCGTGTGGAGCGTGGCGTGTGGAGCGTGGCGTGTGGAGCGTGGCGTGTGGAGCGTGGCGTGTGGAGCGTGGCGTTTGGAGCGTGGCGTTTGGAGCGTGGCGTGTGGAGCGTGGCGTTTGGAGCGTGGCGTTTGGAGCGTGGCGTTTGGAGCGTGGCGTGTGGAGCGTGGCGTGTGGAGCGTGGCGTTTGGAGCGTGGCGTGTGGAGCGTGGCGTTTGGAGCGTGGCGTTTGGAGCGTGGCGTGTGGAGCGTGGCGTTTGGAGCGTGGCGTTTGGAGCGTGGCGTGTGGAGCGTGGCGTGTGGAGCGTGGCGTTTGGAGCGTGGCGTTTGGAGCGTGGCGTGTGGAGCGTGGCGTTTGGAGCGTGGCGTGTGGAGCGTGGCGTTTGGAGCGTGGCGTGTGGAGCGTGGCGTTTGGAGCGTGGCGTGTGGAGCGTGGCGTTTGGAGCGTGGCGTGTGGAGCGTGGCGTGTGGAGCGTGGCGTTTGGAGCGTGGCGTTTGGAGCGTGGCGTGTGGAGCGTGGCGTGTGGAGCGTGGCGTTTGGAGCGTGGCGTGTGGAGCGTGGCGTTTGGAGCGTGGCGTTTGGAGCGTGGCGTGTGGAGCGTGGCGTTTGGAGCGTGGCGTTTGGAGCGTGGCGTGTGGAGCGTGGCGTTTGGAGCGTGGCGTTTGGAGCGTGGCGTGTGGAGCGTGGCGTTTGGAGCGTGGCGTGTGGAGCGTGGCGTTTGGAGCGTGGCGTGTGGAGCGTGGCGTTTGGAGCGTGGCGTGTGGAGCGTGGCGTTTGGAGCGTGGCGTGTGAGCGTGGCGTGTGGAGCGTGGCGTTTGGAGCGTGGCGTTTGGAGCGTGGCGTGTGGAGCGTGGCGTTTGGAGCGTGGCGTTTGGAGCGTGGCGTGTGGAGCGTGGCGTTTGGAGCGTGGCGTTTGGAGCGTGGCGTTTGGAGCGTGGCGTTTGGAGCGTGGCGTTTGGAGCGTGGCGTGTGGAGCGTGGCGTTTGGAGCGTGGCGTGTGGAGCGTGGCGTTTGGAGCGTGGCGTGTGGAGCGTGGCGTTTGGAGCGTGGCGTGTGGAGCGTGGCGTGTGGAGCGTGGCGTTTGGAGCGTGGCGTTTGGAGCGTGGCGTGTGGAGCGTGGCGTTTGGAGCGTGGCGTTTGGAGCGTGGCGTGTGGAGCGTGGCGTTTGGAGCGTGGCGTTTGGAGCGTGGCGTTTGGAGCGTGGCGTTTGGAGCGTGGCGTTTGGAGCGTGGCGTTTGGAGCGTGGCGTGTGGAGCGTGGCGTTTGGAGCGTGGCGTTTGGAGCGTGGCGTGTGGAGCGTGGCGTTTGGAGCGTGGCGTGTGGAGCGTGGCGTGTGGAGCGTGGCGTTTGGAGCGTGGCGTGTGGAGCGTGGCGTGTGGAGCGTGGCGTGTGGAGCGTGGCGTTTGGAGCGTGGCGTGTGGAGCGTGGCGTTTGGAGCGTGGCGTTTGGAGCGTGGCGTTTGGAGCGTGGCGTTTGGAGCGTGGCGTGTGGAGCGTGGCGTTTGGAGCGTGGCGTGTGGAGCGTGGCGTGTGGAGCGTGGCGTGTGGAGCGTGGCGTTTGGAGCGTGGCGTGTGGAGCGTGGCGTGTGGAGCGTGGCGTGTGGAGCGTGGCGTTGGGAGCGTGGCGTGTGGAGCGTGGCGTGTGGAGCGTGGCGTTTGGAGCGTGGCGTTTGGAGCGTGGCGTGTGGAGCGTGGCGTGTGGAGCGTGGCGTTTGGAGCGTGGCGTGTGGAGCGTGGCGTGTGGAGCGTGGCGTTGGGAGCGTGGCGTGTGGAGGCGGCTCCACACTAAGCCTGTGCTACCTGTGTGAGTGCAGGTGACTCACCTGGCAAAGGCTGAAGGTGGAGATGCTGCTGTCGTCAAACAGCAGGATGTTAATGGTGTCCAACGCCCAGGTGCTCTCCGCTAGCAAACCCGACTTCAGTGACATCATCACCCGCCAGGCCTCCGGCGTCCCTGAGGGCAGCCAACCAGAGAAGAGTTTGGTGACTGTCAGAAACGGGCGTGGTCACATCGAACAGGGTGGGCCAGCGGAGCGTAATGCTTTATTTCGGGGACAACCCTGTTCTTGGAACCAAACCTGGCAGAATTCACAAATTTTCAATTTTCCCCCCACAATCGTGTTCACTGGTAGATTAGAGATGACTCAACATTTCATGCAGAAACAGGAAGTGTTGAGCAGTTATTCGCTGGATCATCCAGCTGCCCCATGCTGAGTTAACATTACCAAGCGCTAAGTGAAGTGCACCGTGGGATTGCAGGTCATACCGATGTCCTTAGTGTTGAGGCGTCGTCGTGGTTTGAGCACAGGGGGCGTGGCCTCCACAGACCCCGGCGGGAAGGTGATGTCACGGCGTATCAGCGGCGGCTGGGTGGACGGGGCTCCGATGTGGGAGGCGGGAACGGGAGGCCCCGCCTTCTGCATCTTCATCCCGGCATGCATGTAGGGCGACTTGCTGGGGGAGGTGCGGCTTTCTAGGGGGCGGGGCATGGGGGCGGGGCTGGACACCTGCGGAATGTGGTTCTGCATGGACTGCAGTGATTGGTAGTTCGGCTGCATGGGGCGGGGCATGGGCGTTCCCGCGGGGCTGTAGGGGGGTTGTCGCTGGGTCACATGCCCGGCCCACTCCTGGTGATTCATACGCTGGTCTCCCGCCATCAGCTCCTCTGAGCGGCTGATGCCATGGTAACCGGGCCCCTGGGCGGGGCCTCCGGGTACCCCCTGCCGGCCAGGGAAGCCAGAGTAACCCATCTCGTTCCGGCCCTGCCACATGCCACTTTGGGGCCCCTCTGGGGTCGCTTGCAGGGGGCTGCCCATCATCTGGGGCCCCATGGAGGATGGGGCGTTGGGCCCCGCTGAGCTCGGCCCCCGGTCCCGGTTGAAGGGAAAGGGAAACTGGCCCTGGGGCCCCGGGGCCCGGCGGTCTGGGGTGGGGCCGGGGTAGGCGTTGCTGTACTGGTTGTACATGTCCTGCTGAGGGGGGGGCACCCCAGACTGCTGCTGGGGGGGGCCGCTGAACGGTACACTGTACATCTCCCCCTCATGGCGCTTCGCTGGGGGTCCATACCCCCCCTCCACCGGCCGCTTATAGCTCTGCACACAGGAGAGAGAAATCAGCAATCATTCACTCTCTCTCTCTCTCTCTCACACACACACTCTCTCATACAGCTATCATTCACCCTCACACACACACCCTCTCAAAGTTATCATTCACCCTCTCATACAGCTATCATTTACACTCTCACACACACACACACACCCTCTCATACAGCTATCATTCACCCTCACACACACACCCTCTCAAAGTTATCATTCTCCCTCTCATACAGCTATCATTCACACTCTCACACACACACCCTCTCATACAGCTATCATTCACCCTCTCACAAACACACACACACACCCTCTCATACAGCTATCATTCACCCTCTCTCTCTCTCACAAACACACACACACACCCTCTCATACAGCTATCATTCACCCTCTCATACAGCTATCATTCACCCTCTCACACACACACACACACACACACACACACACCCTCTCATACAGCTATCATTCACCCTCTCATACAGCTATCATTCACACTCTCACACACACACCCTCTCATACAGCTATCATTCACCCTCTCACAAACACACACACACACACACACCCTCTCATACAGCTATCATTCACCCTCTCACAAACACACACACACACCCTCTCATACAGCTATCATTCACCCTCTCATACAGCTATCATTCACACTCACACACACACACCCTCTCATACAGCTATCATTCACCCTCTCATACAGCTATCATTCACACTCTCACACACACACACACCCTCTCATACAGCTATCATTCACCCTCTCACAAACACACACTCACACCCTCTCATACAGCTATCATTCACCCTCTCACACACCCTCTCATACAGCTATCATTCACCCTCTCACAAACACACTCACACCCTCTCATACAGCTATCATTCACCCTCTCACACACCCTCTCATACAGCTATCATTCACCCTCACACACACACCCTCTCATAGTTATCATTCACCCTCTCATACAGCTATCATTCACCCTCTCACACACACACCCTCTCATACAGCTATCATTCACCCTCTCACAAACACACACTCACACCCTCTCATACAGCTATCATTCACCCTCTCACACACCCTCTCATACAGCTATCATTCACCCTCACACACACACCCTCTCATACAGTTATCATTCACCCTCTCATACAGCTATCATTCACCCTCTCACAAACACACACACACACCCTCTCATACAGCTATCATTCACCCTCTCACAAACACACACACACACCCTCTCATACAGCTATCATTCACCCTCTCACAAACACACACACACACACACACACACACCCTCTCATACAGCTATCATTCACCCTCTCACAAACACACACACACACCCTCTCATACAGCTATCATTCACCCTCTCACAAACACACACACACCCTCTCATACAGCTATCATTCACACTCTCACACACACCCCCTCTCATACAGCTATCATTCACCCTCTCACACACCCTCTCATACAGCTATCATTCACCCTCTCACACACCCTCTCATACAGCTATCATTCACCCTCTCTCTCACACACACACACACACACACCCTCTCATACAGCTATCATTCACCCTCTCACAAACACACACACACACCCTCTCATACAGCTATCATTCACCCTCTCATACAGCTATCATTCACACTCTCACACACACACACACCCTCTCATACAGCTATCATTCACCCTCTCACAAACACACACACACACACACACCCTCTCATACAGCTATCATTCACCCTCTCACACACACACACACACACACACACCCCCTCTCATATTAAATAATTAATGTGAAATATTTAGTGGAAAGGCTGGTTAGCACGGACCAGCTGTTGCTGTGGATACATTCCTGGCTGCTGGTTGGGGTATGGACCAGCAGGGGGCGCTCCTGGGCCAGGGTACTGATTACCATAGGAATCATGCCTGTGAGGACCAACACACAAACATATATACATATTACATGTGTGGCACAAGTGATCCTTACATGCAGGAGACATGAACAGACAGGCGTGACACCCGTGTGACACCCATGTGAATGTTATCAGCACAGATTCTGTAAACCCACCAGATAATGAACTCTGTACTATTAACAGTCAAAGTCCCTAACCCTAATCCTACTGCTGAAATAAAAACAATTACACTCCGATGCACCTTATGAATATTCAATAAGGGGTGTGGCCAAGCAGAATACTGTAGCCATGGACACTGTTGTGCTTGGAGGCGGAGCCTGGTGTGGCTCAGCAGGGCTAGAGATGGGTACAGAATGTGTGGCAAAGGGGAACTCCATGGCGTTGGTATGGCGATACTTACCGCTGCTGTTGCGGAGGGTAGCGGTTTGGTGAGTACATCCCTGCGTCGGCGTTGGAAGGCATCAGGTTGGGCTGCACTGCTGTGGGTCCCATCGGGCTGCCCTCCGGCCCAAGACCTGCCTCCGGCCTGCGAACACACCACAGAGCGGCGTCACCGTGCCACCAAAACACAGCCAAGCACAACCAAACTCCCCAAACACAAGCAAACCACCCAAACACAACCAAACCACCCAAACACAACCAAACCACCCAAACACAACCAAAAACAACCATAAAAAACAACCAAACCATCCTAACACAACCAAATCACCAAAACACAACCAAACCACCCAATCGCAACCAAACGGTGCCAAAACACAGCCAAACACAACCAAACCACCCAAACGCA
This sequence comes from Ilyophis sp. 1 JC-2022, assembly GCA_022702515.1. Lineage (NCBI taxonomy): Eukaryota > Metazoa > Chordata > Actinopteri > Anguilliformes > Synaphobranchidae > Ilyophis > Ilyophis sp. 1 JC-2022. The sequence continues at coordinate 57,478,231 of CM040406.1, forward strand.
ACCAGACCACCCAAACGCAACCAAACGGTGCCAAAACACAGCCAAACACAACCAAACCACCCAAACGCAACCAAACACAACCAAATCACCCAAAAAGCGCAAAAACACAGCCAAACACAACCAAACAGCGCCAAGACACAACCAAACCACCCAAACACAACCAAATCACCCAAATGCAACCAAACGGCGCCAAAACACAGCTAAACAGTGCCAAGACACAACCAAACACAACCATACCACCCAAGCGCAACCAAACAGTGCCAAAACACAACCAAACACAACCAAGACACAACCAAACAGCGCCCAAACACAACCAAACACACCAAAACACAGCCAAACGCCAAAACACAACCAAACCACACAAACAGTGCCAAAACACAGCCAAACACAACCAAACAGCGCTAAGACACAACCTAACACAACCAAACCACCCAAACGCAACCAAACAGCGCCAAAACACAACCAACGCAACCAAACAGCGCCAAAACACCACCAAACAACGCCAAGACGCAACCAACCCACCCAAACAGTGCCAAAACACAACCAAACAGCGCCAAGACACAACCAAACCACCGAAACACAACCAAATCACCCAAATGCAACCAAACAGCGCCAAAGCACAGCCAAACAGTGCCAAAACACAGCCAAACACAACCAAACCACCCAAACAGTGCCAAAACACAACCAAACAGCGCCAAGACACAACCAAACCACCGAAACACAACCAAATCACCCAAATGCAACCAAACAGCGCCAAAGCACAGCCAAACAGTGCCAAAACACAGCCAAACACAACCAACCAACTCAAACAGTGCCAAAACACAACCAAACAGCGCCAAGACACAACCAAACCACCGAAACACAACCAAATCACCCAAATGCAACCAAACAGCGCCAAAGCACAGCCAAACAGTGCCAAGACAGGGAGAGAGAAACAGAGAGAGAGCGAGAGAGGGAGAGAGGGAAAGGAAGGGAGAAACAGAGAAGGTGGGAGGGAGGGACAGACAGACAGAAGAGAGGCCCGTACCTCCTCTCGTACCCGGGGCCGTATGGGTACTGCTGCCTCTGGCCAATGGACATATTTCCCATGGTTCCTGTCGGCCCGCGGCTGTACTGCTCACCCATGGTACTGTTCGGCCCCTGAGCTGGGGGCATGAACTGCTCTCCTACTACAACACACACATACACACACACACATGAGCATACACACACACACACAGATCAGCATACACACACACACACACACACGTAAGCATACACACGCACACACACACATTAGCATACACACACACACACACACAGATCAGCATACACACACATTAGCATGCATACACACACACACACACACACACACACGAGCATAAAACACACACACACACCGGCATATGTACACACACACACGCACACGAACTTACAAACACACACACACACACACACATCAGCATACACACACACATCAGCATACACACACACACAGACACACAGACACACACAGACACACACACACCCCGCCCTTACCTTTCCTCATGGCGGTAAAGGGATCCTTGTTGGGCTCATAGGGGCCCATGCGGGTCACCATTTCGGGGGTCCCCATACCGGGCTGAAACCCTGAGTTTGGCGTGATGGAGTTTCGGCGGGGGAAGGCAGGGTCACTGCTGTCAGAGAACGGGTCCTGCAGGTTTACTGCGCTGCTCCTGGGGGAGGCAGTAGGGTGGGTCAGGTGAGCTGACACAGGTGAGCCAAGACAGGTGCGCTGACACAGGTGAGCCAAGACAGGTGCGCTGACACAGGTGAGCCAAGACAGGTGCGCTGACACAGGTGAGCCAAGACAGGTGCGCTGACACAGGTGAGCTCAGACAGGTACATACCTGACCCCGGGCATGGGGGGAATTTGGCTGTGGGGGGTGGAGGCAGGGGTGGGGGGCTTCAGGTCTCCCCCCTCGGCCATCGAGCTGCTGGTGGACTGGGGGGTCTGGGGTCCCTGCAGTGACCCGGAGCCAGCTACACACACACACACACACACACACACAAAAAACCATTATACGTTACCTGTTTCTAATTAACAGCTCATTAATATTCAGAGTTTTATAAGTAATTACGTAAAATCCTGCTCTAGGCAACAAACATAAGCAAGGAGAGAGAGTGTGTGTGTGTGTGTGTGTGTGACCTGAGTGTGTGTGTGTGTGTGTGTGTGACCTGAGTGTGTCTGTGTGTGTGTGTGTGTGTGTGTGTGTGTGTGTGTGTGTGACCTGAGTGTGTGTGTGTGTATGTTTTCACGCTGCGACCCCTCTGTAGTCTGATGACTCGTGTCTCGGGGAGGAAGAAAGGGGGGAGGGTGACACTGAGAAAGAGAAAGAGAGAAAGAGAGAAAGAGAGAGACACAGACTCCCCAACACAGGGTCTCCAACACGGTGTACAGCAGTCTATATGAATGCAGGTGGAGGTTCAGGCCGAAGCCTGGGCCTGGAGTAGCGAGCCAACCTGGGGAAGGAGGCTGGATCTTGGGCTGGTTCTTCTTGTTGTCGGTGAAGATTTCGGGAGGCGGGTCCTCTCCGCGCTCGATCTTGCACTCGAAGGCGTACAGACACTGGATGTACTGCTTCTTCAGTGAGCTGGCTGCACTGCTGGAGGTCCCCACATTCAGGCTGGTCGATAACTCCCGCCATTTCTTATTCTTATTCACCTGGAGAGAGAGAAACACTTTACACACACACAGACACACACACACACCAGCGAAAACACACACACATGCACACATAAGCGCACACACACACAGTCACACACGCACAAGCACAAACACTCACATACACAGCCAAACACACAGCCACACACACAGGAGCCATGTCTACCTGTGCGAAGCCCCCGATGTCTTTGACGGAGATGTAGAGGCGGAAGAGGTCAAGGGGTTTGCGGCCAACGGCGGGCAGGTTGGTCATGGTCATGCTCTTCTCCTCGATAAAGGCCAGGTAGCGATCCACCCACATCTTCCTCTCCGGCTCCAACCCCAGCTCGTACAGCTTGCTGATCTTCTCATTGGTTGTTGTGGAGGAGCTGGACTTCTGTAGAGGGAGGGGCATAGTGAAAGGGGTGGGGTTAAAATAAAGGCAGGGAGAAGATGAGGCCCCACCCACCACTAACTTTTACAACAGCCACCAAGGTGGGTTTATTGTCATGTGATCCATTCACTCCAATCATCAAAGGTCTGATAGCAGCCTTGAATTATTGATGATGCGTGATGTCATAATGCTTGCCAGACTGTGATTGGCTGCTCATTTCAGCAGGTTACCTTGGATTTGGTTTCTGGTTTGGGGGTCCCATCTGTTCTGCTGTTGATCTTCTGATTTAGCTTCACATCCAGACCAAACTCTGGGCTGGGGGCCATTCCTGCAGGGAACACACAACACTTTAGTGCGTCCATGCATCCTTCCTTCCGTCCTTCCGTCCTCCATCCATCCATCCATCCCTCCCTCCCTCCCTCCCTCCATCAATCCATACCTCCCTCCATCCCTCCCTCCCTCCTTCTCTCCATCCATCAATCGTACTGTGATGCGTACTGCAGGTGATGTCACTTCCTGCTTAGTGCCCTGTGTTCAGCTGGTCTCCATGGTGACAGTACAGCCATAGTGTGTTGGAGTGTACTGACCTGTGGAGTTGTTGGTCATGTTCCCCCCCATGGGGTACGGGGAGGTCTGGGGGTTCATCATGCCAGACATGCTGTTCACGGGAGACGTGTAAGGGGAGCCACTACCCATCATGCCTGGCGACATGTTGGGGTACCCAGAAGACCTGTGAAAAGGGTGCAGTAAGAGTCTCCATCACTGACACATTCACCCCAAAACCAACCATTGCACACAACTTACACTTACACCCAAAAACCCGCCATTGCACACAGCTTACTGCAGGTGTGTGTGTACCTGTGTACGGAGTTGGTGGCGGCGTGTTGCAGGTGTGTGTGTACCTGTGTACGGAGTTGGTGGCGGCGTGCTGCAGGTGTGTGTGTACCTGTGTACGGAGTTGGTGGCGGCATGTTGCAGGTGTGTGTGTACCTGTGTACGGAGTTGGTGGCGGCGTGTTGCAGGTGTGTGTGTACCTGTGTACGGAGTTGGTGGCGGCGTGCTGCAGGTGTGTGTGTACCTGTGTACGGAGTTGGTGGCGGCGTGCTGCAGGTGTGTGTGTACCTGTGTACGGAGTTGGTGGCGGCGTGTTGCAGGTGTGTGTGTACCTGTGTACGGAGTTGGTGGCGGCGTGCTGCAGGTGTGTGTGTACCTGTGTACAGAGTTGGTGGCGGCGTGCTGCATGGCGGCGGCAGCAGCTTCTTGGGCCTTCCTGTTGAGACTCCCGGGGGGAGGACACATCCCAGAGACCACTTGAGAGGGAATGCTGCCCATGTTGGACGCCATGTTGGACGCCATGTTGGACGCCATGTTGGGCCCCATGTTGGGCGCCATGTTGGGCGCCATGTTGGGCGCCATGTTGGGCCCAAGGTTAGCGCCCATGTTGGGCGCCACGTTGGGCCCCAGGTTAGCGCCCATGTTGGGCGCCACGTTGGGCCCCAGGTTAGCGCCCATGTTGGACGCCATGTTGGACGCCACGTTGGGCCCCAGGTTAGCGCCCATGTTGGATGCCATGTTGGGTCCGTAGGGCCGGGGGCCCATTGGGCCCGGTGCTATCCTGCCAGCATAGGATGACCCCCCAGCCTGGCCGGGTATGCCCATCCCGGGGCCCGGGTATTGCGCGTTGGGCATCCCACTGTAGCTGGGTTGCCGGGGGTAACCTAACAGGAGGAAGAGGGGAGAGATCAGACGCATACTATGAAATAGGACTTTACACACTGGCCTGGTAATACTGTATTACTTCATTAGGTCACAGTATATGGTCACAATATTAACAATTACTAAATTCAATCACTAAGTTTAAGAGTTACTTTTTCTTTTAATTTCAGTAATTCTCTTCTTCTTGTGCACACTTTGTTATATATTTCGACTACACCCCCCAAAATGAAACAATATAGCACAATGCTCTAAAGGCATGCCCAGTATCTGTGGCTGGAATGAGCTCAGTGAATGCAGCACCAGACTTTGTGGGAACAGTAGCAGTTAGCACGTTAGCATAGCTTCATCTGTACAGACCATCTCTCTGAAGAGGGAGTGTAAGTCTTGGATGTTTGGTTGGAAACACAAAGTTTATCCTTTTACCTCACGACTGTTGAGAAACACCACAAAGAATGAGAGAAGAGGAGAATCGCGAACCAAACGCGAACCAAACGCGAACCAGTGGGAAAGTTTTAGTGTTGGGGTCACCTGTCCCTGCTCTAGGTACACCTGCACACACGGCTTCTCTTTCATCTCTGTCCTGAGCATCCAGAGGAGCCAGGTAACACTGGGGAAACCGTACTGCCCCCGTCCCACCGCTCACCTTGGGGCCCGTACGGTACACCCTGGGGCCCGTAGTTACCCATGGAGTTGTTCTGTTGATAAGGCCCCATCCCAGCATGCATCTGGGCTCCTGAGGACTGGCGTGGAGATAAGGCAGATCCAGGCTGGGGCGACCCGTACGGAGATATCTGGGGGTTCCTCTGAATGAACCCTGAGAGAAAGAGACAACACAGTGAGCACCCCACACACACACACACACACACACACACACGCACACACAGACACACACAGACACACACATGCACACGCATGCACGCACACACGCACGCCAGAGGTCGCGCTAGGATTTTAAACTGCCAGCCAGAATGTCCGGAATGATTACAGTTTGTCGGACATAATATACAAAATTTTATCGCACCTTCGCATTTTGCATTTCTTCAGAATAACGAGCAATAACCTCATTTTGAATAACGATTTATACATTTTGCAGAGTTGCAGAAGATGCTATAAGGAAAAGAGCCAGCAACGACACGTGACAATTGGGATCCGACCTAACGTTAACGAACAACGCTAGTCAGATTTTCACATCTTAACCACGTGTATTGAGTCCTGAAACCTCTGGTTTTGTTACCTGCAGGCAGTGCAGGGAGAACTTCCACTTCTGGCTCTGGGTCAGATAATCTAGCCTGCATTTCATTATTTATATTAGTGTTAGAACCAAAATATGTACTAAGAGAAGATTGTTTAGCCATTATTGAATGCTAGCTCACACAGCTACACCACACTGCTAGTCTAGACGTTACGTCTTACGTCACTGCAAGCTCCGCAGAGGGCCGAGGGACAGACGATTTGAAATAGCGGATTTCGTGAGAGTAGTGTTGTCTGATTTGCGGTGATAATGGGCCTAATGATAAATTGTCGTGGTTTTGAGACTAAATATGTTAAATTACTATATTGCAAAGTTAAGAATTTTAAAAGTTTTTTTACCCGCCCGAATGTCCGGAGGGAATTACATTTTCCGGCCTTTGTCATAAAAAAACCGGTCAAAACCGGCCATTGCCGGCCTAACTCGACCCCTGACGCACGCACGCACGCACGCACGCACGCACGCACGCACACTTGGGATGCAAATTTAAAGGAATTTCCTTAATCGATAGTTGTTCGTCGATTCATTGATAACATAAAAGCTAAATATAGCTTATGATATACAAAATACAAAATGCATGTTATATTCGTCAATCAAAGATTTATTGTAACATTTGAGAAACAGGCATTGTTGTAGCATAACAAAAATAGAATATGAAGGCGTGGATAGGCTACTTTAACAGAAAAGAAATTGCGCTCCGTCTCATCTGTTGCAAGCGAAACCGTTGCTCCGCTAGGCGCTAGCAGCATTAACATAATCGCTCTTGAAATGGGAAAGGCGACAGTAAAACTAGTAGACCTAGCCTAGAACAGTCAACTTAAAACATAGGCTATTGTGTTTTCAATAGGCTCCTCATATGCATACTAGATAGACCAACGTATTTTTATTCAAGAACATTTAAGCATATCTACGTGGTCGGGAGTGAGTCGTGTGTGCAGCCTGTTTATTAGCTCTCGAAATCCTTCACCGTCAACGGTGCTTATTGGCATCATGTCCTTTTCAACCATCAACCTCTGAGTAATACCCTCCGCTCATCTATCGTCACACACCCTCCGCTCGTCTATCATCACATAGCCTCCGCTCGTCTATCATCACACACCCTCCGCTCGTCTATCGTCACACACCCTCCGCTCGTCTATCGTCACACACCCTCCGCTCGTCTATCGTCACACACCCTCCGCTCGTCTATCTTCACACACCCTCCGCTCGTCTATCGTCACACACCCTCCGCTCGTCTATCGTCACACACCCTCCGCTCGTCTATCGTCACATAGCCTCCGCTCGTCTATCATCACATAGCCTCCGCTCGTCTATCGTCACACACCCTCCGCTCGTCTATCGTCACATAGCCTCCGCTCGTCTATCGTCACACACCCTCCGCTCGTCTATCGTCACACAGCCTCCGCTCGTCTATCGTCACATAGCCTCCGCTCGTCTATCGTCACACACCCTCCGCTCGTCTATCATCACATAGCCTCCGCTCGTCTATCGACACACACCCTCCGCTCGTCTATCGTCACATTGCCTCCGCTCGTCTATCGTCACACACCCTCCGCTCGTCTATCGTCACACACCCTCCGCTCGTCTATCGTCACACACCCTCCGCTCGTCTATCGTCACACACCCTCCGCTCGTCTATCATCACATAGCCTCCGCTCGTCTATCGTCACACACCCTCCGCTCGTCTATCGTCACACAGCCTCCGCTCGTCTATCGTCACACACCCTCCGCTCGTCTATCGTCACACACCCTCCGCTCGTCTATCGTCACACACCCTCCGCTCGTCTATCGTCACATAGCCTCCGCTCGTCTATCGTCACACACCCTCCGCTCGTCTATCGTCACACACCCTCCGCTCGTCTATCGTCACACACCCTCCGCTCGTCTATCGTCACATAGCCTCCGCTCGTCTATCGTCACACACCCTCCGCTCGTCTATCATCACATAGCCTCCGCTCGTCTATCGACACACACCCTCCGCTCGTCTATCGTCACACAGCCTCCGCTCGTCTATCGTCACACACCCTCCGCTCGTCTATCGTCACACACCCTCCGCTCGTCTATCATCACATAGCCTCCGCTCGTCTATCGTCACACACCCTCCGCTCGTCTATCGTCACACAGCCTCCGCTCGTCTATCGTCACACACCCTCCGCTCGTCTATCGTCACACACCCTCCGCTCGTCTATCGTCACACACCCTCCGCTCGTCTATCATCACATAGCCTCCGCTCGTCTATCGTCACACACCCTCCGCTCGTCTATCGTCACACAGCCTCCGCTCGTCTATCGTCACACACCCTCCGCTCGTCTATCGTCACACACCCTCCGCTCGTCTATCGTCACACACCCTCCGCTCGTCTATCGTCACACACCCTCCGCTCGTCTATCGTCACACACCCTCCGCTCGTCTATCGTCACACACCCTCCGCTCGTCTATCATCACATAGCCTCCGCTCGTCTATCGTCACACACCCTCCGCTCGTCTATCGTCACACAGCCTCCGCTCGTCTATCGTCACACACCCTCCGCTCGTCTATCGTCACACACCCTCCGCTCGTCTATCGTCACATACCCTCCGCTCGTCTATCGTCACACAGCCTCCGCTCGTCTATCGTCACACACCCTCCGCTCGTCTATAGTCACATAGCCTCCGCTCGTCTATCGTCACATAGCCTCCGCTCGTCTATCGTCACACACCCTCCGCTCGTCTATCGTCACATTGCCTCCGCTCGTCTATCGTCACATTGCCTCCGCTCGTCTATCGTCACACAGCCTCCGCTCGTCTATCGTCACACACCCTCCGCTCGTCTATAGTCACATAGCCTCCGCTCGTCTATCGTCACATAGCCTCCGCACGTCTATCGTCACACAGCCTCCGCTCGTCTATCGTCACACACCCTCCGCTCGTCTATCGCCACATAGCCTCCGCTCGTCTATCGTCACACAGCCTCCGCTCGTCTATCGTCACACACCCTCCGCTCGTCTATAGTCACATAGCCTCCGCTCGTCTATCGTCACACAGCCTCCGCTCGTCTATCGTCACACAGCCTCCGCTCGTCTATCGTCACACACCCTCCGCTCGTCTATCGCCACATAGCCTCCGCTCGTCTATCGTCACACAGCCTCCGCTCGTCTATCGTCACACAGCCTCCGCTCGTCTATCGTCACATAGCCTCCGCTCGTCTATCGTCACACACCCTCCGCTCGTCTATCATCACATAGCCTCCGCTCGTCTATCGACACACACCCTCCGCTCGTCTATCGTCACACAGCCTCCGCTCGTCTATCGTCACACACCCTCCGCTCGTCTATCGTCACACACCCTCCGCTCGTCTATCATCACATAGCCTCCGCTCGTCTATCGTCACACACCCTCCGCTCGTCTATCGTCACACAGCCTCCGCTCGTCTATCGTCACACACCCTCCGCTCGTCTATCGTCACACACCCTCCGCTCGTCTATCGTCACACACCCTCCGCTCGTCTATCATCACATAGCCTCCGCTCGTCTATCGTCACACACCCTCCGCTCGTCTATCGTCACACACCCTCCGCTCGTCTATCGTCACACACCCTCCGCTCGTCTATCGTCACACACCCTCCGCTCGTCTATAGTCACATAGCCTCCGCTCGTCTATCGTCACACACCCTCCGCTCGTCTATCGTCACACACCCTCCGCTCGTCTATCGTCACACACCCTCCGCTCGTCTATCGTCACACACCCTCCGCTCGTCTATCGTCACATTGCCTCCGCTCGTCTATCGTCACATACCCTCCGCTCGTCTATCGTCACACACCCTCCGCTCGTCTATCGTCACACAGCCTCCGCTCGTCTATCGTCACATAGCCTCCGCTCGTCTATCGTCACATAGCCTCCGCTCGTCTATCGTCACACACCCTCCGCTCGTCTATCGTCACATTGCCTCCGCTCGTCTATCGTCACATACCCTCCGCTCGTCTATCGTCACATAGCCTCCGCTCGTCTATCGTCACACACCCTCCGCTCGTCTATCGCCACATAGCCTCCGCTCGTCTATCGTCACACACCCTCCGCTCGTCTATCGTCACACACCCTCCGCTCGTCTATCGTCACACACCCTCCGCTCGTCTATAGTCACATAGCCTCCGCTCGTCTATCGTCACACAGCCTCCGCTCGTCTATCGTCACACAGCCTCCGCTCGTCTATCGTCACACACCCTCCGCTCGTCTATCGTCACACACCCTCCGCTCGTCTATCGTCACATAGCCTCCGCTCGTCTATCGTCACACACCCTCCGCTCGTCTATCGTCACATAGCCTCCGCTCGTCTATCGTCACACAGCCTCCGCTCGTCTATCGTCACACACCCTCCGCTCGTCTATCGTCACACACCCTCCGCTCGTCTATCGTCACACAGCCTCCGCTCGTCTATCGTCACACAGCCTCCGCTCGTCTATCGTCACATACCCTCTTTGCCAACACTGAGGTGATGGTAGGTTGTGATCCACTTTGCCCTGACAGCACGGTTGGATGCACGCTTTTTAGGTGGTAGGCTACATTAACGAAGTAGTTGAGTTGTTATACTTCAAAACAGCACCACAGGTATTGCAATGGGCATCATTGTTTTGCCCGCTTAATTTTTGTGTCTTCTTGTGTCGGCTAAACTTCGCGGCCTCTTCAATAATTACACTAGGCTGAATTTGGCGCCTTCGCGTGGAAACCTTAAATCATGATTACATTTCACACAAGAACTCCCGTTGAAACAATTGATAGTCGATTCATTGTTAACATCCCTACACACGCACGCACACGCACGCACGGTAGCTGAAGGCCTACCTCTCTCCGGGCCCAGAGACGGCTGGTTGACGGAGGGATGCAGGACGCCGTCTGACTGCACACTGGGGGGTCTGGGGGGCATCGGGCTCCCTGTAAACAAACCGCAGTGTTACAGCTGCGTGTGCCCTGTCTGTACTGCGTGTGTGCCCTGTCTGTACTGCGTGTGCCCGGTCTGTACTGCGTGTGCCCTGTCTGTACTGCGTGTGCCCTGTCTGTACTGCGTGTGCCCTGTCTGTACTGCGTGTGCCCTGTCTGTACTGCGTGTGCCCGGTCTGCACTGCGTGTGCCCTGTCCGCACTGCGTGTGCCCTGTCCGCACTGCGTGTGCCCTGTCCGCACTGCGTGTGCCCTGTCCGCACTGCGTGTGCCCTGTCCGCACTGCGTGTGCCCTGTCCGTACTGCGTGTGCCCTGTCCGCACTGCGTGTGCCCTGTCCGCACTGCGTGTCCCTGTCCGTACTGCGTGTGCCCTGTCCGCACTGCGTGTGCCCTGTCCGCACTGCGTGTGCCCTGTCCGCACTGCGTGTGCCCTGTCCGCACTGCGTGTGCCCTGTCCGCACTGCGTGTGCCCTGTCCGCACTGCGTGTGCCCTGTCCGCACTGCGTGTGCCCTGTCCGTACTGCGTGTGCCCTGTCTGTACTGCGTGTGCCCTGTCTGTACTGCAGACATGTTATCAGTGTCTGGTTTTCAGCCCGCGATTAGAGCGCGCTCAGAGAGCGTTCAGAGAGCGTTCATACCTGGCACAGCGCTGGGGGACATGGGCCCGGAGCGGGAGGGCGTGGCGCTGGCGGGGGATCCCACAGGGGAAGGGGAGGGGCCTCGCAGGCCGGGCAGGTGGGGCGAAGTGTGGGGGGAGAAGGGTGATTGGGCAGAGTTACTCTGCTCGCCCTGGCTGCTGGACACGCCCGAGGTGCTCACTCCGGGGCTCAGCGCCCCCTCCGTACCCGTTGGCAGGTCATCGATGGAGCCCGACAGATCCTGCAAGCACCGCACAGCATTATGGGCCGTTACACTAACGTATACACAATATCAATATAATACACACTCTGCAACAGCATTCCGCTGCCCACACGCACGCATGCACGCACACACACATGCATGCGCACACACACACACACACACTAACATGCATGCGCACACACACACACGCACGCACGCACGCACGCACACACACACACACACACAAGCAAACACACACGCTAACATGCATGCACACACACATGAACACATCAAGGCCCTAAAGGCTATTGTTTCTGGAGGTGTGAAATTGTGGCTTATTAGGGCCCCCATCTGCCCTATACTGAGCTGTGTTTGTAATGTTATATTGGGCCACCAGGGGGCATCACACATGTGAGCGAATGGGGAAGACTCCCAAGCCACTGCAGACTGCAACGGGAATACCGTGGAGCACTTACAGGAAGTGCATGGAGCAGACAGGAAGTGAAGACATTCCGCTTAAACTTCAGCGGTGATACCTCATCACCATTCACAAAAATGAATCTAAGCCTACACACACACACACAGAGCTTTGGGAGAATAATAATATCACACTGTTCTAACGGTGTGCAACACTGACGCATTTTTACATCATTTTCAAGTGGGAATTACTATATTTTCATCAGTATAGGGGGGTACCTATACCAAACCCTACCCAATACATGTCATAAAATGAATAAAATTAGTTTTGTCCATTATAAAGCATATACATTTGCCCCTTCTGATGATTTAAGATGAAAACATTGATATCACACTTGTTACACACACCTAAATATGTAGCCTAATCATTCACTCTTGTACCTGAATAAAACATCATTCATAATGACTCCAAGAAAAAGTTTACATTCATCTAGCATATATCAGAGCACAGTAAATTGGAATCTCAACAAAAACGTTTTCAACGTTGTGTGTGAGACGGGTGTGTTTGTGTGTGAGAGAGGGGTGTGTGGGGTTGTGAGAGAGAGAGAGAGAGAGAGAGAGAGAGAGGGTGTGGACTAATTGTGCGTTCATTTTAATACATTTTAAAACTTTCTATGCATTACATTATAGACTAAATGTCTTTTGACCTGGGATTACGTATATATTGGCGGGAGGGGGGGGGGGGGGGGGGGGGGTTTGTTGTTCATGTTTTGTTTTTTCCCTCATCCTTCTTGGATATGGGGAGTGTTATTGTCTGTCATTTATGTATCAATGCTTGTGCAACACAAGTTTACTTGTCATGCAAATAAAGCACATTTGAATTGAATTGAATTGAGAGAGAGAGAGAGAGAGAGAGAGAGAGAAAGAAAGAGAGAGAGAGAGAGAGAGAGAGAGAGAGAGAGAGAGAGAGAGAGAGAGAGAGAGAGAAAAGCTGGCCGCCCCAGACTCTGAACAAGCTCACAGGAAGCCACAGGACAGAAATAGAAACAGGAAACACCCCAGACTCTGAATACTGCAATAACACCCCAGACTCTGAATACTGCAATAACACCCCAGACTCTGAATACTGCAATAACACCCCAGACTCTGAATACTGCAATAACACCCCAGACACTGAATACTGCAATAACACCCCAGACTCTGAATACTTCAATAACACCCCAGACACTGAATACTGCAATAACAGCCCAGACTCTGCCTGTGTACAAATCAGCACCCTTCCATACTATTAGGTAGGCTTGTTGAGTAGACAGGAATAGAAAGTCGTTAAGTAGGCAACATTTTCTCTAAATACAGTATACTTAAAACTTGATACACTTACTTCCGGGGTTTCGCTGAGTACATTCGGGAGCACACTTTTCAAGAAGTACACATTTTGGTCACATAAATAGGACGCGTAGCTTAATTTTAAAAAATGAGGCGCAGCTTCGCAACGTTTTCCTTCCATAACAACAAAAACAACACGTGACATGGCCGCACAAGGGTGGGATGTCTTAACACACTTCCACAGTATGGTTGGAAAATAGTATGCTGAATATTTTTTGCGTACTGCACATTGCGTGCGAAACAGTGCACATTAACACACACAGTCTGAGGGATGCAGACTAGAGGGTGGATACCCGACCCGAACCCGACGGGTCGGGCCGGGTTCGGACTAAACTTTTAAAATGATGTTCGGGCTCGGACAATTTCTTGCTTCGCCTTACGAGCCTAGACCCGAGTTACGAGCCGAGCAAGCGGAGCATTCGCATTTCCGAAAAATTCTGAAGGGAAGGAAGAAACAAACCACCATGGATAGGTTTTTATCGAAACGCCCTGCAGATCAGAGTCAGAAAAGCGTGACGAAAAAGCCAAAAATCAATGAAAAATATGCAAACGTCACTGATGAAGATTAAGTGTAAGTGAAGAATAATAATGTAGCAATTAAGTTTAGAACCAGTTTATTTCTTTATATTCTATTTTATTATCTTTGTATTATGTTTTGTATTAATTATTTATTATTTATAAATACATTTCTCATTTTTATAACTACGTAACAAAGAAATTAGGGTGTTTTTTGGGGGGCTGGAACGGATTAATGGTATTTAAATTAATTTCAATGGGGAAAATTGATTTGATATACGAGTAAACCGAGTTACGAGCTCGGTCACGGAACGAATTAAACTTGTATGTCAAGGTATTACTGTACTAATTAGGATGGGTTAGCTTACTTCACATGGTGCTTCAAGTTGTTTTTGGTGAAAATATAGTGTGAAATAAATAAAAATAATACCGAATATTGTGTGTGTGTCTGTTATCTACCAATAAAACAATGCCTTTTGACGGTCATTTAGGTGCCCAGTGACCACTAAACAGAGAAGCTGTAACCATGGTAACTACAACTGCGTGACAGGGAAACACAATGTCAGCGCTTCAGTGCCTTACATTAACTGCGTCGGGCTCGGGTCGGGTTCGGACATAAAAAGCAGAATTCCTGTCGAGTTTGGGTCGGGCTCGGTTACTACTATCTCGGGCTCGGTCGGGTTCGGACAGAAATATGCGGCCCGATCCGCACTCTAATGCAGACTCACTGGCAGGCTAGGGGGACGGACTTGCAGTGTGACATCATCAGTGCTGCTCTTGTTGGAAGCCATGGGTTGGTTGGAAGGCGGAGCGCTTGACTGGGAGCTGAAGGAATCCTGGGATAGCTCCTGGAGGAGTGGGGAAAAATGAGGCTAAATAAACAGCAGCAGATACTCTAAGGGGAGTAACCAATCACAGATCAGTATTTCCATATGGGAATAACCAATCAGAGATCAATAATTCTATATGAGAGTAACCAATCAGAGATTACCATTTCTATACAGGAGTAACCAATCAGAGATCAGTATTTCTATACAGGAGAAACCAATCAGAGATCAGCATTTATATATGGGAGTAACCAATCAAAGATTAATAATTCTATATGGGAGTAACCAATCAGACATGAAGGGGATCGCTATATGTGTGTGTGTGTGTGTGTGTGTGTGTGTGTGTGTTTACCTGTGGAGGAGGAGGAAATCTCTGATATGGAGACTGTTGCTGCTGTTGTTGCTGTTGCTGTTGTTGCTGCTGTTGTTGTTGCTGTTGCTGCTGTTGCTGCTGTGGGGGGCTCTGGCCGTAAGGGGTGGAGCCCTGGGGGAGCGGCCCGTGTCCAGGAGGCTGCTGGGATTGGGGTGTGGGGGTGGTTTGAGGGGGCTGTTGTTGCTGCTGGGGCATTGTTGGCGGTTGTTGCTGAGCTTGGGGGGCTGCTGGCTGCTGTTGGGGTGGAGTGGAACCCGAGGCCGGGGGGTAGTTGGGTTGGGACTGGGGCCCCTGAGGGCTCCGGGAGCTCTGTGGGGCCTGCTGTGAGGGGGGGCCCTGCTGGGCGTAGGGGTCTCGGGCAGACTGAGGCAGCGGCTGGCCATAGGATGAGGGCCCCTGCACAGGCCCCTGGGTCTGAGGGTGGGGTGACCCCTGTGTCTGGGGGTACGCTGGCTGGGGGTACGGGGTCTGGGGACCCTGCCCTGCTGGGGGCGGCTGGGGGTATGGGGAGGCCTGCTGGCTCCCGTGGGGAGGCGGGGCCTGCTGGCTGTAGTACGGCCCCTGACTCTGTCCGTAACCTGCCATCTGCACAAAAACACAGCCAATGGCACAGTTACAGCACAGTCAGGATAAACCTCATTAAGAGCACAGTTACAGCTGTCCGTAACCTGCCATCTGCACAAAAACACAGCCAATGGCACAGTTACAGCACAGTCAGGATAAACCTCATTAAGAGCACAGTTACAGCACAGTTCCTGACCGGATAAACCTCATTCAGAGCACAGTTACTGACCGGCTAAACCTCATTAAGAGCACAGTTACTGACCGGCTAAACCTAATTAAGAGCACAGTTACTGACCGGCTAAACCTCATTAAGAGCACAGTTAAAGCACAGTTATTGACCAGATAAACCTAATTAAGAGCACAGTTACTGACCGGCTAAACCTCATTAAGAGCACAGTTAAAGCACAGTCACTGACCAGATAAACCTCATTAGGAGCACAGTTCCTGACCAGATAAACCTCATTAAGAGCACAGTTACTGACCGGCTAAACCTCATTAAGAGCACAGTTACTGACCGGCTAAACCTCATTAAGAGCACAGTTAAAGCACAGTTATTGACCAGATAAACCTCATTAAGATCACAGTTAAAGCACAGTTACTGACCGGATATAAACCTCATTAAAAGCACAGTTAAAGCACAGTTACTGACCAGATAAACCTCATTAAGAGCACAGTTACTGACCGGATAAACCTCATTAAGAGCACAGTTACTGACCGGATAAACCTCATTAAGACTGCTCTAGACCTAAGCCTGTCTAGCAAAGTTCAAGTGTGTTTGGAAACGGGCAGAATTACCCTCTCAGTCAGAGAACCAAACTACCACAGCTATCAGAGAGAGAGGAACAGCACATATCCACACACTGCATGCTTCATTCAGAGAGAGAGAGAGAGAGAGAGAGAGAGGAACAGCACATATCCACACACTGCATGCTTCATTTTTGAAAAATATGCTACATTTTTGAAAGATAAAACAAATAAATAAAATTTCTAAAAAAGCTAATCAAACCATTCTGTCCTGTTCAGAATCAATCAGTAAGATTTTAAATCCTTATTTTTCAAAAGCTGATTTTCAGTTGCTTTCGCACTCTATGGTTTACTTTACTTTTGAAGAACAGAACATTTGGGAGGGTTGCAGCCCATTATAATTACCCAAAACCTCTCTCCTGCATGGACCCTACACTTGTTTTAGTTTTTAAAACTATGAATCAAGGTACCAAAAGTAAAGATGAACTTCCTGTATAGCCTAGTTATTCATACATTTTTACGAATAGATGTTCTTCAAATAACTCCAGCTGTTCCTGCATTTAAACAAGATAAATCGTGTAAGTGTGAAAATGGCATTGCATGTGAACAGCACTTTCACAGCCCATCTCATGCTCTCACATCTGTTACTGGGGTTAAAGGGGTGTTCATCATGGTAATTCCAGACCTTTCCTGGAGTTCTGTCAGTCACACTCTGCAGTCTGAGCTGGGAATTGCAGTTCGATTAAGGAGCTGAATGGCTAATCTCAACAGCAGCAAACACAAATAAACAGCATTTAGCCTAAGCCCTATGAAAACAAAAGACATCACTGCTTGTTTGCACAACTGATGCATCGGAATCCAATAAACTAGAATTCCACAAGTTATGGGAAAGCGCTTTAATTAGCTCACAACAGTTAAATACTTACAATAAACTCATCTGCCACAGAACAATTTTGCAGCCAAACACGGGTTCTCAGAGCAGTGACTATTCGGACTAATACGGGCTGGTCGCCAAAGGTCTAGTTACCATGGTAATTGTTGCCAGTTTAGGTAACTACCATTTTAGAACTCTGAAGCCCAAGTTGCACTAATGGTAAGAAAACGGAGGTCGTTTTTTAAAGCCTGAAGCCCGAAAGAGGATTAGAGGTGAACAAAATTTAAATAACACAAATAGGGGAAGGAAGGAAAACTCAGAAAAGCCCATATACATATAAGTAAGCAGTAGTAGTAGAGATAGTGCCTTCAGGGAGAAAATTAACAATAATAAATGTGTTCACTTTGACAAAAGAAGTTGATCCTTTTTAAAGAAAAAAAACCATAATGGAATGTTGAGGAACGCGCCTCCCAGGCAACAGCAGCTCGGCTCAGAGACTCTGAACATTCAAGTTGCAGAAATATTTGCAGAGAAAAAATGTTTATTGAACTGAAGTAATGACCATAAAGACTAGAGTTAGTTATCCTATATACATAAATCACCTGTGTGAGAGGTAGAGATAGAGGGAGAGAGAGATAGGGGGGAGAGGGGGAGAGAGAGAGAGAGAGAGAGAGAGAGAAACAGGGGGAGAGAGGGAGAGAGGGATGGAGGGGGGGGTGCATCCCAATACTCGAAGAATGCACCCCCTTTCTTCCACTACCACCTCCTCTCCTCTGCCATCCCTTCCTCCCCTACCACCTCCTCTCCTCCGTGCCCTGGAAACGGATCTTTGTGTTTTAATCTAACGTTGCTGATTACATCTTAATTACGTATTAATGGTTACATATTAATTAATGTCTCGACACAAACCTCAATGTCAGGTACATTGCATACTGTACATGCAAACACTTGTACTTGAAACGTTCAGACAGTTTTGCATACTTCCTTGTAGGAGAGCAGTGGTAGTGGGGGAGTGGAGGAAAGGAGGTGGGGAGTGAAGAATATTGGGACGCAGCCAGGGAGAGAGAAAGAGATAGAATGAGAGAGAGGGAAAGATAGAGAGGGATGGAGAGAGAGCGATAGGGGAAGAGAGGGATGGAGAGAGAAAGATAGAGGAGAGATGGAGAGAGGATGCTGACTGACCTGTTGGCTGTACTGTAAGCTCATACCCGGGGTACGACCCTGCATGCCCATGGGGTATCGCTGGGGCCCTGGGGGCCCATAGCCTGGGTATGAGGATCCCTGCTGGGGCCCGGGGGGCGGGACCGTCTGCTGCTGGGAGTAGGGGTTCCCCGTACCGTACCCCTGAGCACGCATCTTTCCCATCTGGTCCATTGAACCGGCAGCCTGCGAAACACAGAGCCAGGATCAACTTCACACACACACACACACACACACACGCGCACGTGCGCACACACACACACGCGCACACACATGCGCACACACATGCGCACCGGCTGTAAACACAGAACAACAATCAGCCACACACACAGATGTATGTGGTGTGTGTGTGTGTGTGTGTGTGTGTGTGTGTGTGTGTGTGTGTTTACAACTGGAGCTCCTAATCTCTGCTCTCTCCCTCTCTCTCTCCTGCTGGTCTCAGGGCTCCCTCTGTTTCCTGATAAAGCAGCACATGGCTAATCTCCATAAAAGCGGCTCTTGGCAGAAAAGGTTAAGAAGGCTGGAATGTCTAGCTGTGAGGGGGCGGGGTTAAGATGGATGGAATCTTCCTGTGAGAGGGCGGGGTTACGATGTACAATGTAACTCACTGTGAGGGGGCGGAGTTACGATGGCTGGCATGAAATGACCACAGCCAGGGGGCTGATCTGGGATCAGTGTTCAGCTGCTGCAGTGCCCCATGAAATTAACCTATAGAGGTGACTTCCCTATGAGAGCCAATGCTTCTGAGTAACGGCCAGCTTACCTTCTGCCACCCAATTTAGACTGTGCTCTCTCTCCCTCCCTCTCTCTCCCCCTCTCTCTCTCCTATAGAACACAGTAAAGCCACACCTCCTATAGAACACAGCAAAGCCACACCTCCTACAGAACACAGCAAAGCCACACCTCCTATAGAACACAGCAAAGCCACACCTCCTATAGAACACAGTAAAGCCACACCTCCTATAGCACACAGCAAAGCCACACCTCCTATAGAACACAGCAAAGCCATACCTCCTATAGAACACAGCAAAGTCACACCTCCTATAGAACACAGCAAAGCCATACCTCCTATAGAACACAGCAAAGTCACACCTCCTATAGAACACAGTAAAGCCACACCTCCTATAGAACACAGCAAAGCCATACCTCCTATAGAACACAGCAAAGTCACACCTCCTATAGAACACAGCAAAGTCACACCTCCTATAGAACACAGCAAAGTCACACCTCCTATAGAACACAGCAAAGTCACACCTCCTATAGAACACAGCAAAGCCACACCTCCTATAGAACATGTCAGCAGTCACAAAAAGCTACAAATACACAAACAAATGCAGACACTCGGCCAGTGATCCTGTCTGACACTGACTCAAGCAGCCCAGACAGGTCTTTCATTAAAATGAGAAACACACCGACTCTTTTACCACTACCACTCTGTATAATCAATGTGCTAACAACTAAACGCTGAGAGAGAGCGTGTGCGTGTGCGTGTGCGTGTGTGTGTGTGTGTGTGTGTGTGTGTGTGTCATTATAGTTCCCTACCAGGGCATATTACTGGAGCAGCTATCTAGCCGCATCATTAGCTTGCAGCAGCCTTATCTTCTAGCCTCTGGTTTATGGTCATGGCGACCTGACCATGCAGCATCGTGGTGAGGGAGCCGGATCCCAGGTGGGGCTCTCTGCTAACGGTGCTTAACCTGCTTTGCTTCAGTAAATATCCAGCTGTATAAATGGATTGAATGTAAGAGGCTGTACGTTACATAAATCAGTCGAGGATACAGGGTGTAGCGTAACGCGATACTCAGAGCGCGTTATGGTTATTCTCACATTCCGTCATGTTCCATCTTAGAGAGCTCGCTAAGCTGCCCTTCATTACAGTCCAGACATTTAGCAGACTTTCTTATCCAGAGCCACTTATACAACCATTTCTCCATTCATACAGCTGGATATATACTGAAGCAACTCAGGTTAAGTACCTTGCTCAAGGGTACAACGACAGTGTCTAATCTGGGAATTGAAAGTCCAGTTCCTGAACAGAGAGAACCTTACTCCATCCTTCACTCTCTGAACCAGACAACGGAAAACTGCCGTTAAGAACCTGCCATGACACTAGAAACTGCCCCAGAGCCTTTAAGAACCTGCCATTACACTAGAAACTGCCCCTGAGCCTTTAAGAACCTGCCATTACAATAGAAACTGCCCCTAAGCCTTTAAGAACCTGCCATTACACTAGAAACTGCCCCTGAGCCTTTAAGAACATGCCATTACAATATAAACTGCCCCTGAGCCTTTAAGAACCTGCCATTACAATAGAAACTGGCCCTGAGTCTTTAAGAACCTGCCATTACACTAGAAACTGCCCCTGAGCCTTTAAGAACCTGCCATTACAATAGAAACTGCCCCTGAGCCTTTAAGAACCTGCCATTACAATAGAAACTGCCCCTGAGCCTTTAAGAACCTGCCATTACAATAGAAACTGCCCCTGAGCCTTTAAGAACCTGCCATTACAGCAGAAACTGCCCCAGAGTCTTTAAGAATCTGCCATTACAGTAGAAACTGGCCCTGAGCCTTTAAGAACCTGCCATTACAGCATAAACTGCCCCTGAGCCTTTAAGAACCTGCCATTACACTAGAAACTGCCCCTGAGCCTTTAAGAACCTGCCATTACAATAGAAACTTCCCCTGAGCCTTTAAGAATCTGCCATTACAACAGAAACTGCCCCTGAGCCTTTAAAAACCTGCCATTACAGTAGAAGACTCATATCTCATATAGAGAACCTATATAAGCACTGCACCTCAAACCACCGGAGCGTTCCAATATTCTTCACTCCTCACCTCCTTTCCTCCACTCATCTCCTCCAGTCATCTCCTACCCTGAAGCATGCAAAACAGCATCCTCTTACACACCTGTACAGTGACCCTCCTCTTACACACCTGTACAGTGACCCTCCTCTTACACACCTGTACAGTGACCCTCCTCTTACACACCTGTACAGTGACCCTCCTACAAACCTGTACAGTGACCCTCCTCTTACACACCTGTACAGTGACCCTCCTCTTACATACCTGTACAGTGACCCTCCTACAAACCTGTACAGTGACCCTCCTCTTACACACCTGTACAGTGACCCTCCTCTTACATACCTGTACAGTGACCCTCCTACACACCTGTACAGTGACCCTCCTCTTACACACCTGTACAGTGACCCTCCTCTTACATACCTGTACAGTGACCCTCCTCTTACACACCTGTACAGTGACCCTCCTCTTACACACCTGTACAGTGACCCTCCTCTTACACACCTGTACAGTGACCCTCCTACAAACCTGTACAGTGACCCTCCTCTTACACACCTGTACAGTGACCCTCCTCTTACACACCTGTACAGTGACCCTCCTACAAACCTGTACAGTGACACGCCTCTTACACACCTGTACAGTGACTAGGATTGGGCATCGAGAACCGGTTCCAAAATTCCAATTCCAGACATTTTTATTTGGATTCTGCTTATCGGTTCCTAAACTAATTTAAATCACGCTCGTTTCAGTTTCCGTGGCGACGGTGGCATGCACCTTTGCCTTTGGTTTGCAGTCTGTCAGAGAATTAAGTAGTTAGAAGCAGGGAGGGAAATTAGCACCCGCCAAATGCGGGTAGATTTAAGAATTGTCGGGTAAATGTATCAAACCTTCCCGCCACAGTGGCGTGTAGCAAAGTGGATACAATCATTATTTTTATTTAATTTTTTTCTATTTATCTGGCATGTGGAGACGTATAACGGGAGTTTAACAACCCGCACCACTGGCAGCCGAAAGTAAATAATGTGTTTTGTTTATGTTGTCTCAAGCTTTACCTAGTTCCTTATACTTCTGACTATTAGCTAACTTACAAACCCCAATTCCAAAAAAGTTGGGACAGTATGTAAAATGCACATGAAAGCAGAAAGCAGTGATTTATAAATTCTCTTTTACACATATTTAATTGAAAACAGTACAAAAAAAAAAGATATTTAATGTTTTACCTTTTCAACTTTATTGATTTTTGTAAATATACACAAATTCAGAATTTGATGCCTGCAACACGTTCCAAAAAAGTTGGTACAGGGTCAAAGAAAGACAGGAAGTCCTGTTTGGAACATTCCACAGGTTAACAGGTGATGCTGTCATGACTGGGTATAAAAAGAGTCATGATATGCAGTAGATATGGATGGATCACTTTAAGGGTTGTTTCCCCTGACTCAGTTTTCCATAGAATTCAATAGGAACTTTGTACTTGTACCGTTTTCAATGAAACATATGTAAAAGAGAATTTACAAATCATGCTTTCTGCTTTTATGTGCATTTTACATACTGTCCCAACTTTTCTGGAATTGGGGTTTGTACTTATGTAGGCTACATATGAAATGTAGGCTATGTAATACATTTATACACGTTTGTGTATCTAATGTATCTTAAACATTATTTTAGTGTAATTTGGAAAAAAACAAGGTGTCTGGTAAGATTTTGTGGTGGCTGGTAAAATTTAGCATCTATCAGCCACTGTGGCTGGTAGGTCAGAAAGTTTATTTCCCACCCTGGTTAGAAGTAGTTTCCGCCTGCGCGATTTGAATGGGTCGAGCCGTGCGCCATCATGGACCACAGTAAGCGGCGCTCAAAAGTGTGGCTTTATTTTGTTATGAAAAATGACGGGTCGGCACAGCGCAACACCTGCGCCACACTTATATCGTGCAAGAGAGGATGCGCTACTAACATTACTAAACACCTTCGCCTGCACGGTGTACAAATCAACGAGTGTAGTTCCCGTGTTTGACGTGTTGCGCCGGTCTCCCTCTGCCTCGTCTTCCTCAGTCAACCCTGAGCCAACAGCCAGCACCTCGTCGCAATCGGGTAAGTGAAAATTAAATAACGTTTGTCTTAATCTCAACAGCGAGACAGCAGACAAGTATTACTTGACCAAATTGCTATAAACTGTGTCAAATGCAAATACTGTAATGTATGTTTTCGTAGATGAACGTCCGCAGATTGCTAGTAACGCTAGTAGCCAGCCTAACGTTACTGCTAAGTTACTGCTCTTCAGGAGTTTTGTATATTTTTTATTTGGTTCGGTTGAAATTATGCAAGTGCACCAAGAACCACACAGACGTTCCTACTTCATTCTCGTCACCCACATGGGCTGCAGCTCCCTAAACTCTAAATGAGTTGGTTTTGCCGTGTTGTCATTTCGGCGGGTTACAGTTACAGGATGAAAAGTTAATTTTACAGTAAATTTTTTCTTCTGTGAAATAAGCATGGGACCAGTTGTGACCCCGCCCCTCAAAAAACCGGAATCGAGAATCGTTAAGAACCGGAATCGAAAAGCAGAATCAGAATCGTACACACACCTGTACAGTGACCCCCTCCTACACACCTGTACAGTGACCCACCTCCTACACACCTGTACAGTGACCCGCCTCCTACACACCTGTACATAGTGACCCCCTCCTACACACCTGTACAGTGACCCCCTCCTACACACCTGTACAGTGACCCCCTCCTACACACCTGTACAGTGACCCCCTCCTACACACACCTGTACAGTGACCCCCTCCTACACACCTGTACAGTGACCCCCTCCTACACACACCTGTACAGTGACCCCTCCTACACACCTGTACAGTGACCCCCTCCTACACACACCTGTACAGTGACCCCCTCCAACACACCTGTACAGTGACCCCCTCCTACACACACCTGTACAGTGACCCCCTCCTACACACCTGTACAGTGACCCCCTCCTACACACCTGTACAGTGACCCCCTCCTACACACACCTGTACAGTGACCCCCTCCTACACACCTGTACAGTGACCCCCTCCTACACACCTGTACAGTGACCCGCCTCCTACACACCTGTACAGTGACCCCCTCCTACACACCTGTACAGTGACCCCCTCCTACACACCTGTACAGTGACCCGCCTCCTACACACCTGTACAGTGACCCACCTCCTACACACACCTGTACAGTGACCCCCTCCTACACACACCTGTACAGTGACCCGCCTCCTACACACCTGTACAGTGACCCACCTCCTACACACACCTGTACAGTGACCCACCTCCTACACACACCTGTACAGTGACCCCCTCCTACACACCTGTACAGTGACCCACCTCCTACACACACCTGTACAGTGACCCCCTCCTACACACACCTGTACAGTGACCCCATCCTACACACACCTGTACAGTGACCCCCCTCCTACACACACCTGTACAGTGACCCGCCTCCTACACACCTGTACAGTGACCCCCTCCTACACACTTGTACAGTGACTCGCCTCCTACACACACCTGTACAGTGACCCACCTCCTACACACACCTGTACAGTGACCCGCCTCCTACACACCTGTACAGTGATCCGCCTCCTACACACCTGTACAGTGACCCGCCTCCTACACACCTGTACAGTGATCCGCCTCCTACACACCTGTAGTGACCCCCTCCTACACACCTGTACAGTGATCCGCCTCCTACACACCTGTAGTGACCCCCTCCTACACACCTGTACAGTGACCCGCCTCCTACACACCTGTAGTGACCCCCTCCTACACACCTGTACAGTGATCCGCCTCCTACACACCTGTAGTGACCCCCTCCTACACACACCTGTACAGTGACCCGCCTCCTACACACCTGTACAGTGACACACCTGCTGAAGAAAGAGCTGTACAGTGAATCCCAGAGTGTAAAGGAAAGTGAATTAAATGATTGAGAGAGAGAAAGAGAGAAGGTGAGAAAGATCTAAGCGTATGGAGAAAGAATGGTTTGTTAGTTTGTTCAGGAAAAGAAAAAGAGCTGATCAGGGTGAGGGAGCAGCTATCTGCCCCCCCCCCTATTCCACCTTTCCCCAGTCCCCACATGATAAGGTTAACTGCTTTCCTCTGAAAGACACGCATAGATTATGTAAATGAGCTCCAGCAGGAAATGAATATGCTAATCTGGAGTGTTTAAAAGCAAATGTCAAGCGAAATGAAACCTTTACATTTCAATCCAGCGTGATGAAGAGCCTGATGAAGAGTCTGAATGAAACATTAATCTCCATATGAAGAAACAGTGGCATATAGCACTCCACTTCATACTTACTAATATAGCACTCCACTCCATACTTACTAATATAGCACTCCACTCCACACTTAATATAGCACAGCTCCAAACTTACTAATATAGCACTCCACTCCATACTTAATATAGCACTCCACTCCATACTTACTAATATAGCACTCCACTCCATACTTACTAATATAGCACTCCACTCCATACTTACTAATATAGCACTCCACTCCATACTTACTAATATAGCACAGCTCCAAACTTACTAATATAGCACTGCTCCAAACTTACTAATATAGCACTCCACTCCATACTTAATATAGCACTCCACACTTACTAATATAGCACTCCACTCCATACTTACTAATATAGCACTGCTCCAAACTTACTAATATAGCACTCCACTTCATACTTACTAATATAGCTCAGCTCCAAACTTACTAATATAGCACTCCACTACATACTTAATATAGCACTCCACTCCATACTTACTAATATAGCACTCCACTCCACACTTAATATAGCACTCCACTCCATACTTACTAATATAGCACTCCACTCCATACTTACTAATATAGCACTGCTCCAAACTTACTAATATAGCACTCCACTCCATACTTAATATAGCACTCCACTCCATACTTAATATAGCACTCCACTCCATACTTAATATAGCACTCCACTCCATACTTACTAATATAGCACTCCACTCCATACTTACTAATATAGCACTCCACTCCATACTTACTAATATAGCACAGCTCCAAACTTACTAATATAGCACTCCACTCCATACTTACTAATATAGCACTCCACCCCATACTTACTAATAGAGCACTCCACTCCATACTTAATATAGCACTCCACTCCATACTTACTAATATAGCACTCCACTCCATACTTATTATAGCACTCCACTCCAAACTTACTAATATAGCACTCCACTCCATACTTACTAATATAGCACTCCACTCCATACTTAATACATACATACATGTTTCACTCTTATAAAGCCCTATTCAGGGGTACTGAAGTAAACATGTTTCACTCTTATAAAGCCCTATTCAGGGGTACTGAAGTAAACATGTTTCACTCTTATAAAGCCCTATTCAGGGGTACTGAAGTAAATGGTAGAAAAGGTCTACCGTGCATTTATGCATGTTCCTGTCTTACATGCATTAAAACTCAATGTTCTTCTTATCCTGCTCTTCTTTTCTTCTAGCTAGTTAAACTCTAGCATTCATTAATAATAACTACAGTATTTTACACAAGCATTCATTAATAACTACAGCATTTTACACTAGCATTCATTCATAATAACTACAGCATTTTACACTAAAATCACAGGGAATTATAATGGGTGGCAGTGCAGTGGTTAGGGACCGGATTTGCAGCGAAGAGGGTGCAGGTTTGTAAATATCCAGCTGTATAAACAGACTGATTCTGGGTGAGAGCGCCTCCTACAGGCCTGGATGTACAGGCACAGTGCAGAATCACAGGCAACGCTCCAGATGGGGCAAGTGTATCAACACCCGCACCACCTCCGCCTCCCCCGCCCCCTCCCCCGCCTTGTAAAGCATGCTGGGAAAAGCGCAGTGTATTTCCGCCACTTAGTCCTCAGCCATGACGGGGATTTTCACTTTTTACCCCCAATCAACGTTTAAGCATTTTTCCAAAAATTTAATGGGGCTCATTTAACAAGCTTTTTTCCTTGCTGTGGAGTTCCTATGGCTAACGGCAGGTAGGACTGTTTCATGTGCAATAAACTTAGCATCTCAACTCCCAGTCTCATATTTTCACTTCTGGCACAGAGCTCACCTGGGTTAACAGCTCTTTTAGATGGGAATGGAAAACATTACGAATTCAGCAGTAGGTATGTCAGGTATTCCAGATTGCGTGGGAATGGCAGGCATTCCTGATTGAGTGGGAATAGCAGGTATTCCTAAATCAGTGGAAATTGAAGGTATTCCTGAATGAGTGGGA
The DNA here is from genome assembly GCA_022702515.1 of Ilyophis sp. 1 JC-2022. NCBI lineage: Eukaryota > Metazoa > Chordata > Actinopteri > Anguilliformes > Synaphobranchidae > Ilyophis > Ilyophis sp. 1 JC-2022. The sequence continues at coordinate 57,505,979 of CM040406.1, forward strand.
ATGGCAGGTATTCTTGATTCAGTAGGAATGGCAGGTATTCCTGATTGAATGGGAATGGCAGGTTTTCCTGATTGAATGGGAATGGCAGGTTTTCCTGATTGAGTGAGAAAATCTAGTATTGGTTAGGGATCAGTAACAGTGCAGAGCCCTGTTCACCTGAAACCCCAGAGTCGGTGTTTCCACACATCCCGCCGATGACCACGGCGTCACACACATCCCGCCGATGACCACGGCGTCACACACATCCCGCCGATGACCACGGCGTCACACACATCCCGCCGATGACCACGGCGTCGCACACATCCCGCCGATGACCACGGCGTCGCACACATCCCGCCGATGACCACGGCGTCGCACACATCCCGCCGATGACCACGGCGTCACACACATCCCGCCGATGACCACGGCGTGACTTGGAATAGACTATCCCATTCCGATTGAATTTTCACTTGGTTTGAAAGGGGTGGTGTGAACCTTTTGATAACCTGATCAATAGGAAATATGTAAACAATTAACCAACTACTTTCTTTGGAAGAAATATAGCAGGGATTGACATAAGTGCTGGCCCGCTCGTGTCTTCAACACCTCCAGGCCAATGAATGACTCTTTTCAATGGCCCGCTCAGGCCAGTGCAAATATTATATAATTTTTTTCAAATCATATATTATAGATACACAAAGCTTACAGTCGTCTTCCCATAACAAATCAAATTTTTTAGAGATTCTCGACTACGAATCGTTTTGGGAAAATAGGCAGGCACCACGGCTGCAGTCACGTTCCACAGACAAGCAGAGAAGATGGCGGGAGAGCCTAAAACACAGCGACTAAGAGGCAGGGGAACTGTATTCACACCCTGCTTCCCCCCAGTGTGAGACTAAGAGGCAGGGGAACTGCATTCACACCCTGCTTCACCCCAGTGTGAGACTAAGAGGCAGGGGAACTGCATTCACACCCTGCTTCACCCCAGTGTGAGACTAAGAGCAGTGGCTAGTGTGTGTGTTTATGCTCAGTGTAAATGTGATTGAGAGCCGGGTATATGGCATACATATGCAAAAATCATTTTGATTGGCTCTTGGTTCTCCATGGAGATAGTACAGCCAATTGCCTGATTGAAATTCCCTTTGCTTCCTCCTGATGGGAGGTTTTTAGCATTGAACTTGTTATTAGCAGCACATTATTAGGACTGTCTGGAGCTACAGGGCCATTATAAACAGCACATTATTAAGACTGTCTGGAGCTACAGGGACATTATAAACAGCACATTATTAAGACTGTCTGGAGCTACAGGGACATTATAAACAGCACATTATTAAGACTGTCTGGAGCTACAGGGACATTATAAACAGCACATTATTAGGACTGTCTGGAGCTACAGGGCCATTATAAACAGCACACTATTAAGACTGTCTGGAGCTACAGGGACATTATAAACAGCACATTATTAAGACTGTCTGGAGCTACAGGGACATTATAAACAGCACATTATTAAGACTGTCTGGAGCTACAGGGACATTATAAACAGCACATTATTAGGACTGTCTGGAGCTACAGGGCCATTATAAACAGCACATTATTAAGACTGTCTGGAGCTACAGGGACATTATAAACAGCACATTATTAAGACTGTCTGGAGCTACAGGGACATTATAAACAGCACATTATTAAGACTGTCTGGAGCTACAGGGACATTATAAACAGCACATTATTAGGACTGTCTGGAGCTACAGGGCCATTATAAACAGCACACTATTAAGACTGTCTGGAGCTACAGGGACATTATAAACAGCACATTATTAAGACTGTCTGGAGCTACAGGGACATTATAAACAGCACATTATTAGGACTGTCTGGAGCTACAGGGCCATTATAAACAGCACATTATTAGGACTGTCTGGAGCTACAGGGCCATTATAAAGAGGCGGAGCCAAACACGGCCAAACCATAATCCAAAACAAAACCAAAAGCATAACTCAAAACTCAACCCCAAACACGACCTTCGGTCCTAGCACTGTTCCTCACAAAGATTGTGTATCGAGAGCCGGTTCTGAATCGGAACCGGTTCCACATTCCCAAGAACCGGGAATTTGTTAAGAAATGTGCGTTTCGAATCCGCTTATCGAATCCTGAAAACGTATCATTCTGAAAACGTATCATTCTGAAAACATAATTTCAGTGCCGTTCATAACGAGTGAAATGCAAAAAAAATGTTGTCAAATGCCAGGACCCACAGCGCTTACGTCGCGGAAGAGTATGTTTACAGTATGGCGGACCGGAGCAAACTGAAAGCATGCACTGCAGCTTAAAGCATGTACTGCAGCATGGTATAAGGCCTAAAGCATGCACTGCAGCATGGTATAAGGCCTAAAGCATGTACTGCAGCATGGTATAAGGCCTAAAGCATGCACTGCAGCATGGTATAAGGCCTAAAGCATGCACTGCAGCATGGTATAAGGCCTAAAGCATGCACTGCAGTATGGTATAAGGCTTAAAGCATGCACTGCAGTATGGTATAAGGCTTAAAACATGCACTGCAGTATGGTATAAGGCTTAAAGCATGCACTGCAGCATGGTATAAGGCTTAAAGCATGCACTGCAGCATGGTATAAGGCTTAAAGCATGCACTGCAGCATGGTATAAGGCTTAAAGCATGCACTGCAGCATGGTATAAGGCTTAAAGCATGCACTGCAGCATGGTATAAGGCTTAAAGCATGCACTGCAGCATGGTATAAGGCTTAAAGCATGCACTGCAGCATGGTATAAGGCTTAAAGCATGCACTGCAGCATGGTATAAGGCTTGAAGCATGCACTGCAGCATGGTATAAGGCACACACGCACGCACGCACACACTTTAGCCTGGCTCTAACAGGAGTACCACCCTATCCCTCACACAGGCACACAGGCACACAGGCGCACACACACACACACACACACACACACACACACGTTAGCCTGGCTCTAACAGGAGTAGGACTGCCCCTCTGCAGCATAATCAATAACAGCACAACCAGCTCAGAGTCACCGACCAATAAATGTGATCGTTTGACAGAACTATCAGTTTGAATAAATGTGATTGATTGACAGAACTATCAGTTTGAATAAATGTGATTGATTGACAGGACTATCAGTTTGAATAAATGTGATTGATTGACAGGACTATCAGTTTGAATAAATGTGATTGATTGACAGAACTATCAGTTTGAATAAATGTGATTGATTGACAGGACTATCAGTTTGAATAAATGTGATTGATTGACAGGACTATCGGTTTGAATAAATTTGTACCATTTCTGACCATCGTTTCTTAAAGCTTTGTTAAACGAGTGCAGAGTAAACCTGTCGTCCCCCACGCATGAGCATGTCGTTATCATGCATGAGCATGTCGTTATCACGCATGAGCATGTCGTTATCATGTAGCCTACAGTTGTTGACATCTGATCTATGTTGTGAATTATAATGATTATAACTACTCCCATTCAGTTGGGAGCGCATCCACTCTATTCGGCACTCAAATAACGGCAATCAAACAAGCTTAACGTTTATCTGGGAACACGAGCCGGCAAGCATAACCAGTATGTTTGTATTTTTCGTTTTTACAACAAACTTCGTCATTATCATTTCTCTTGAATGTTTGCATCACAATATACCTGATGGCCACCTCCATTTAATTCATTAGCATATTGATGGTGGACAATTCGAGGGAAACCAGGAAATCTTTGTCTTATATAACATCACATTAACATGTGTGTGTGTGAGAATAGATGTTAACTAACTTAGGTTAACTAACTTACGACATTTATTCATTTAACGTTAGGTCGAATCTTTTAGACTGCAAATATTTCACTATGACCATGACAATAAAATTTCACTTACCAAAGGAACATGTAATAAACATCAAATTCGATAAAAAAAGAGAAGACAATGAAAAACAATACGTTTGACCACCAAAAATCGGTACAATTGTGTGTGGGTATAACTGAAGAGACAAGATTCAAGTTAAAAGTTTATTAGGCTGGATATGTTGATGCCATCAAGCTCTTAAAATAACTCCAGCACAGAAAAGAGAGAACAAGGAGCAGAGAAACTTGGTTAAGTTATAACGTTAGCGAGCTAATATAAAAAAGTAGCTAACTTAGCGAGCTCGCTAACATAAAATATCTTCTTACCGTGAAAATCGCTGACCTGTTTACATTTTGGCACAGATGTTAAGGTAAATCTATCACTACGGCGGCACTTCCACCACAAGTCAGCAATTATACCGGGAAATGTTTTGTTTGAAAACAAAAAAACTACTGAAAATAAAAAGGCTAGTCTGTTACTGCATACCTGTTTTTGCCAAAGCTGCACAATGGCTATGATACAAACTAATAAATGGAATACAATAATAATTTATTAAGTGATTGATTGGTTATTTGGTTAATTCATCAATTATGCATGATTCCGATGTCAAGAATACTTTGTTACCATTCAAGAAATAAATAGTTTCCATAAACTTATAGGGTGAAGTCAGAACGGTGGGACATCAGGTAAAATGGGACTCTAAGATTCTAGGCATTGTGCTTTTTAAATATAAACAGTGAATGACTTAATCTGGCTTTTAGTTTTTGCTACAGAGGTACTTGGCCATGGGCAGGGTTAAACCTTCAGCACAGGCTCATTTGAATATTCAATTTGAATTTCATTGAATTTTAAACCATAAACCTATTTCTCATGTAAAAGCAACCTGTCATTCATAAATAAATCAGTGAATAATTGTGATTCTCTACAGAGACTATTATTTTCTCAGTCACTGCCACATTTTTTTTAAAAAAAAAAAAAAATAATTTTTTTTTTTTTTTTTTTTTTAGGTTTTGTGTGTTTTTTTTTTTTTTTTTTGATTCTGTTGTGACTGATGAAAAAAAAAAGGAAGAGGAGACAATGTTGTGTGGTGTAGTGTAGTACTTCTTTAAAAAAAAAAAAAAAAAAAATGCCAATTTAAAACTTAAAAATTTTTTTTTTTTTTTTTTTTTTTTTTTTTTTTTTTAGGAGGTTTTTTTTTTTTGGAGGTTTTTTGGGTGAGGGCACAAACAAAAAAACAAACAAAAAAAATTTTAAAAAACAAATAAAAAATAAAAAATAAAAAAAAAAAAAAAAAAAAAAAAGTTTCTGTTTGTTTTAAATTAAATAAATTGTGTTTTAAATGTTTTGTTAGGATCGGAAAAAAAAATAAATATATAAATAAAAAATATATACTTTGGCACAATTTCATGAGACATATTATAGACCCAAAACAATTAATTAAAACACCAGTAGTGTGTAATATGCAAAAAATGAGGATATGGTAGGAGCTATGGCAACATGTCAGGGAGCGATGGAGGTGGTGGCAGCCGTGAGGCAAGTTTAATGTCCCATGGAAGACCCTTGATGACAGGGTGAAAGCCAAGGCCACATTCACCATGGGTCTAAACATGGCCGTCCTAAAAAATTATCAGAGGCAGATGAGAAGGTGTTGGTCAGGTATGCAATTTACAGTGCGAGGCAGGGGTTTACACACACCAAGGCCACTCTTGTTTTTTGCCCTGGCTGTGGCAAAGAAGAGGGGAACCAGTGAGTCTCTTGGACAGAAAGCTACTACTCAGTTAACGTAATAATATTCACAAAAGGTGCACATTCCGTTTTTATTGCATTAATAGTATTACAGATTATATCATACCTGAAAGGGGAGAGATATCACGTTTCCTCATCAATTGTTTTGTCATTAATGAAGAAAAGTACCGCAAATCTCCCCCTACTGCTTGGGAGTAGGCATAACCAACCAATCAGAAATCACTGTAAAAGGGGCCTACCACCTTATCTTTCTCTCACTCATATTTTAACCCAGTGGTTCTCAACCTCAGTCCTCAGTCAACCCTGAAGGGCATGAAATTAACTTTTTCACCCACTGGCCAGAGTGGCTTGTGGAGTAAAAAAATCAGCAGCCATTTTCAACATTTTACCAGCCACATTACCTTTTACAATATAACAGAACCTGATTCATTACCAGCCAAAGTGTCTGCTCGAGTAAAAATCTTACCAGCCACAATCAGCATTTTACCAGCATTTGACTGGTGGCTGGTGTTAATTTCACACCCTGGCCCCCTGTGTATGCTGGTTTTTGTTCCAAGCACAATTGCAATCCCAGAATTTTAACAAATATTTCTTAATTAGGTTCTTTTCATGTTTAGAGGGATTATTTACTCTCATTTTTTTATTTTAGCCACATGAAATTCCCATGTTCACATTATGCTTAGTGTGATATTGAAAACATCTACAAAAAGAGGTAAAAAAATATATATATAGTTTAACTGATCAAATTAAAGACTGAAGTAAATCAGTAGGCTCCTAATTATGTGTTTAGATGCCTTCATAATTTTTTCTGCAAACTTATTAACACAATGCAGGTTTGGCTTGTTATCATTTGCATTGTCTTTGAATTCTTCATTACTTACCACACGGTTAGATTTACCACACGGTTAGATTTACCACACGGTTAGTTTTACCACACGGTTAGTTTTACCACACGGTTAGTTTTACCACACGGTTAGATTTACCACACGGTTAGTTTTACCACACGGTTAGTTTTACCACACGGTTAGATTTACCACACGGTTAGATTTACCACACGGTTAGTTTTACCACACGGTTAGTTTTACCACACGGTTAGTTTTACCACACGGTTAGTTTTACCACACGGTTAGATTTACCACACGGTTAGTTTTACCACACGGTTAGTTTTACCACACGGTTAGATTTACCACACGGTTAGTTTTACCACACGGTTAGATTTACCACACGGTTAGTTTTACCACACGGTTAGTTTTACCACACGGTTAGATTTACCACACGGTTAGATTTACCACACGGTTAGTTTTACCACACGGTTAGTTTTACCACACGGTTAGATTTACCACACGGTTAGATTTACCACACGGTTAGATTTACCACACGGTTAGATTTAACACACGGTTAGATTTAACACACGGTTAGATTTACCACACGGTTAGTTTTACCACACGGTTAGTTTTACCACACAGTTAGATTTACCATACGGTTAGTTTTAGTGGCCAGATGTCCACAATTTCACCAATTAGGAGCCTATTGATTCACCTCAGGATTTAGTTTGTAATATAGCACAATGTGAATATTAGACTTTTTCTTCGTGGCATGCATAGCTATTGTGGACATAATGTGGTTTAAGAGGGTAAATAATCCCTCTAATAATCCCTCCTAGTTAATAACAATTCACAGCTGGGATTGCAAAGAAAACCAGGAAACACAAGGGGCCCCAGGACCGAGGTGAGAACCACCGTTTTAAACCATAACCATATTTAACATTATTTATATTTTATCCTGAAACTAATTTGAGTTAAGCTCAAATTAGTTTCCGGATGACCTCCTTTTAGGTAAATTAAATAATATTAGCTTGTGCTCATGGATTGACACATGCCTTCTATATCTCTTTTGCCATCACATCATGAATTTACATTCTTAGTTGGTCCATGTAGCATTGCTGTCTAATGAAGACTACGTTGCTCATTATCATAAAGTTAGAGGTTCAACATTTAATATATTCGTATTTAGTGTGGCATCTAAATTATAGTGGTCCTGATTGCTACTAGATGGTAAGAATCACACTGGTGGTGGTAATCAAAAGTTGACAGGTACCTCCTTCCAAGTAGGTCTACCCCCCATCCCCAATCATAATAGTTCCACATAAAAATACTGGAATATAATTATAAAACTGGACATTTTGAACAAGTAATTGTTCAAACTACATATATTTAGTCTAGTTCTTTATTCATTTTTTTTTCTGTGGTGTAAAACGGCGTATTTTCGTTTAATTAATTACGTGGAGAGTTTGGACTCATGAAATGGCGAGATTTGGACCGCAGGCGGAGTCAATGCAGAAGCGGCACAGACGGTCTATCGAGTCCGTTTTAAAATACAAACAACAAACTAGCATAAATACAGTAACCGAGTTTGATAGTTAGTAAGTGACATTTCAAAACGGGCCACACGGTTGACTACCTGTGCCTTCGCTTTAAAAAAAAAATGTTTTTAAAGGCTGGAGTTGTGAAAAAGTGGCGAGATTAGGCACAACTACGCTAGCTTACTTTTGAGTTTTATGAAATAAAAAGCGGCCCGTTTAGTCCAGACAGTTATCAAAGCCACCGGCTAGGCTACGTGTAGCTTAGCTACGGTTTTTATTTAGTTTTTTAAAGGGTTTCCGCGCTGTTATATTTTTGACAGCTCCGCGTTATCATAGCTATGATGCAGCTTTGGCAAAAACAGGTAGCTATGCAGTAACAGACTAGCCTTTTTATTTTCATTTGTTTTTTGTTACAAAAAGGGCATTTCCCGGTATATTTGCTGACTTGTGGCGAAAATGCCACCGTGGTCATAGATTTACCTTAACATCTGTCCCAAAATGTAAACAGGTCGGCGATTTTCACGGTAAGAAGAAATTTTATGACAACGTAGCCTAACGTTACTGTAAATGAGTCGGTGTCCTGACGTATAACGTTAACATTATTAATGGCATTTATTAGCCAGCTACTGTATTAAATGTCACAGAATAAACAAAATAGCTATTTTATATCAATTTACTTCAAGTGACAGCTTACCTGAAAACCAGTAACGTTACGACAACTTCTGAATACGAAGAGAACGTGACAGTTTGAAGAGTGAGCGCTTCTCCTCCTCGAACACTGGTTGACACGGCTAAATGCAGACTGCGATATTCCCACTGAGGAGACTGCGATTTTCCCAAACAGTAGTTAGAGGCCACAGTGTCGATTAGAGAAACATCAACCCAAGAACCTTTCCCCTGTGACCCCCGCGATCTGGTACCCCATCCTGGCCCTGCCCAGGCTGACCCAGCCGAGGAGTGTACACGCTCATCTGTACGCTAGCGCTCGTGTGCACATCAGGCAGCGCTTGTGTGCACGCTAGCATCACGCAGTTAGCGGTGTACGTGCTAGCAACACGCGGTTAGCGGTGTACGTGCTAGCAACACGCGGTTAGCGGTGTACGTGCTAGCATCACGCGGTTAGCGGTGTACGCGCTCCTGTGCGCGCTAGCATCACGCGGTTAGCGGTGTACGCGCACCTGTGCGCGCTAGCATCACGCGGTTAGCGGTGTGGGCGCTAGCATCACACGGTTAGCGCTGTACACGCTTGTGTGCGCGCTAGCATCACGCGGATAGCGGTGTACGCGCTCCTGTGCGCGCTAGCATCACGCGGTTAGCGGTGTAAGCGCTCCTGTATGTGCTAGCATCACGCGGTTAGCGGTGTACGCGCTCGTGTGCGCGCTAGCATCACGCGGTTAGGGGTGTACGCGCTCCTGTATGTGCTAGGATCCCACGGTTAGGGGTGTATGCGCTCGTGTGCGCGCTAGCATCCCACGGTTAGGGGTGTATGCGCTCATGTGCACGCTAGCATCACGCGGTTAGCGGTGTGCGCGCTAGCATCACACGGTTAGCGCTGTACATGTTTGTGTGCGCGCTAGCATCACACGGTTAGCGCTGTAGAAAAGCTAAATAATACTTCCTCTCATTTTGCTTTGCTCTCGTGAGGATAAATAAACCAATCATTGCTCTTACAGAATCTGACAGCTTGGATGACAGCTGACATCTTCAGCCCCACCTGCCCCACTCAACATCAAACCAGACACACACACACACACACACACACACACAACACAACCCCACTCAACTGGGTCTTTCAGATTACTGACGGCACCGTTTACGGTTTAGTGTTGATCTTGTGGGATAAACAGCGCTGCCCGTTGGTTTGTGCTCAGGGCCCCATAACACCTATGCCCCACCTCCACAACACCTGAACACTGAAGCCCCACCTCCACAACACCTGAACACTGAAGCCAAACACCCTGAGTGACATCACCACAGAGAGAGAAGCAGTGGAGGGTAGCGGTCTATCTGTCCCATTTTTTTTGTAGGAAACCCTGAAAAGTGGCAAACTGGGTGCTGTATAGGTATACTGGTGCATGCCCCACCAAGTTCCTTCCTTAAATCACTTTACCTTGTTACATTTAGGCATTAAGCATATACTTATACAGAATAACATACACCATCTTTACATAAAACCCATTTAAAAACCACAACTGCTTCAGCAAATATGCAGTTTAAGTACCTCTTTCTCCAAGGTAGCGCCGTAGCCGGGCAACAAACCTACAACCTCCGAGTCGCAAGCCAAGTTTCCTAAAAGCATCATGCCACACCTGTGTATCCCTTTACCTGTATACCTGTGTACCTGCCTGTCTGTGTACCTGCCCTTCTGTCTGTGTACCTGCCTGTCTGTGTACCTGCCTGTCTGCGTACCTGTCTGTCTGCGTACCTGCCCGTCTGTCTGTGTACCTGCCTGTCTGCGTACCTGCCTGTCTGTGTACCTGCCCGCCTGTCTGTGTACCTGTCTGTCTGCGTACCTGCCTGTCTGCGTACCTGCCTGTGTGCGTACCTGCCCGTCTGTCTGTGTACCTGCCCGTCTGTCTGTGTACCTGCCTGTCTGTGTACCTGTGTACCTGCCTGTCTGCATACCTGCCTGTCTGTGTACCTGCCCGGCTGTCTGTGTACCTGCCTGTCTGTCTGTGTACCTGCCTGTCTGTGTACCTGCCCGTCTGTCTGTGTACCTGCCCGCCTGTCTGTCTGTGTACCTGCCCGCCTGTCTGTCTGTGTACCTGCCCGTCTGTCTGTGTACCTGCCCATCTGTCTGTGTACTTGCCTGTCTGTGTACCTGTGTGCCTGTCTGTGTACCTGTGTACCTGCCTGTCTGTGTACCCGTGTATGTGTTAACCTGTGTGTGGATCTGTACAGGATCCATATGGACAGTTAAAATAAACGAATTTAATCTAAAACAGCATGTATATTAGCGTGTTATATTTATAAAACAAAAAATATTACATTTCCATAAACTGACATCACAGACCGGTCTTTTTTTGTTTTGTTTTTTTTCTTTTTGTTTTTTAATATGTTGCATTAATCTAATAACTGAAATAAAATAAAAAACATGCAGCATGTTACTTGTTCACATTGGGACACTGGGACTTCAAACAACCCCCCCCCCCCCCCCCATCACTTCCAGTTAGTCAGTGATGTCATCTCACCATACAAACAGGTTTGGGAGAGACGGGTAGACCTGTCAGCTGCACCTCATTTTGAAAGTGAAGTGCATCATATTTATGCGCCCAAAATGTTTACGCACTTCTTGCATACTTTTTTGGAGGATATATTTCACATACTGCAAGTCACGTACAAAACGGTACACAGCAGGAGACGGGACGCAGTAGATAGGGCTCTGATTCGGACACAGTGCACTGTACGCAGGAGACGGGGTGCAGTAGATAGGGCTCTGATTCAGACACAGTGCACAGTATGCAGGAGACAGGACGCAGTAGACAGGGCTCTGATTCGGACACAGTGCACTGTATGCAGGAGACAGGACGCAGTAGATAGGGCTCTGATTCGGACACAGTGCAATGTATGCAGGAGACAGGACGCAGTAGATAGGGCTCTGATTCGGACACAGCCAGCAGTGCATCCGCCCCAAAGCTATCCATCTCACCTATGATATCAGACTATGGATATATTATTCAACCTATTGCAATTACAGGAGGCAATACTAAACATATCTGCCTTTAAAAAGTTACGAATGTCGTGCTTATTCTATACACTCATTAACAAGGTCAGAAATAGACCAAACTAACCTAAATAAGCCAGACTCCAAAATAACCGAAATAAAAAAGATATAATGCAACATTCCCACCCAAAAAACTGCAATCAGTAATACTAAGTTAAATGCAATGACAACATTGTTACCTGGATAAACAAGATTCATTCTGATAATCAACAACAAAACTGTAGTTAAATGCTGTTAATACGAAAGACTCCAGAGACACATAAATACCTTTGCGACTTTCATTAACATTGTAAGCCAAACCAACCTGGCATTCTGCAGGTTGAGAGAGCGAAAAATGAATGCCTGGATCACGGTGATAAAATGTTGAAGGCGCACGAGCTGTCACAGTGTGTTTGTTTGGATGCGTTTGGTGTCCTCGCGGTGTGCACGCACGCGGGCTAATCAGGGATTGTTGCTGTGTTACATCAGATGCAATTATAAATGGCCACGAGCGGAGGGTGGGCAGCCAATCAGATCTCAGCTAGCATGTCAACCTAAGACCAACTGTCTCCTGCCTTTGACAGCAGGATTTTACCTCCATAATTCAAATCCCAAAGCAAAGCAACCTGCTCTGACTCAAAGCACTGCACGGTGCTTACTACCAGAACACGAGAAAAAAAACAACCAATTTCGGGGAACACGGAGGCTCATTTAAGCGGCTCTCTACAACAAGAAATGGGTCAGGACTTTTAGAGAAAAAAAAACTGCTGATGGGAGTGTTCGTTACATTTCATACAATGAAACAACTTGCGCAAAAATCAACTAAAACCAATTAGGCTATCTCGTGAACGTGGATTTGTCTAGGTTGGGCGCAGCGAGCACGATGCTGTATTTCCCCCACGATTTAAGTCAAATATGCAAATTAATCTAAACAAGCTTGTTAATCTATTATTGACGACTTTAGGTATTCTACTTATACTCAAGTTTAACTCGGGTGTTCCAACAGAGACACAACTCTATAACAGGGCAATCGCGTCAACTCGGAACAAAACGTTTTAATTAGGGTTAAAGCCGACTGCACATAAACGCAGAAGCGCCCAAGATCTCTACTGTCACTTCACCGACGCTAAAAACGGGGCTCTCCAGTCCCGACGGCCCAAAGATCGACCAGATTCCCCGCTTTTACAAAACACTGCTGTGTGGACGGGGAACTCATTTTTACAAGATAAATGCAGTTTAAAGGAGGTGGTATGGGGGGGACCAAGGAGGCAGCCATTTTAGAGAGTCTGAGATAGACAATGGCTGGTCCGTTGCAATGTGTGCTAATGTTACTCCATTACAAAGAGCCAGTATGTAAAACACAGTGAAGTGCGGAGAGCCCCACACTACTGTAGGTTTACCTGAGTTCTGCTCAGCGGCTGTCCCGAGCTCCCGGGGCTTATCTGCGACGGGTGATGGCTCCTTTGTTGCCAAACCTGGTGGCCCCCACCGTACTGACTGCCAATGTCGGCTGGTCCCTTGCTAGTCCCTTCCTGGTTGCCGTAGTCGCTCGGTGGGTAATTTTGGTATCCCCTGGCAGAGCTTGGAGAGGTTAGTAGCTGATTTAGGGTCGGGGTGGATGTGGGCTGAGGGTTTCCCACGTTAACGTTATACCTCTGATTATTGTACGATGCAGCCATAGCTGCCGCTCCTCCCGCGGGCTGCTGCTTGGCTGGCTGGCCCCCGGCTGCCGAAGGCTGGCTGTTTCGCGGGGAGCTCATTGTGTACGCTTGGACCGGATAGGGAGTCCGGTTCGGGAAAGAGCTGTAGCTGTTAAACTGGTGGTTGGGGTACCCGTGCTCGTGCGAGTTGGACTGATACGAGTCCATCATGCCGCCCGGTTGCACGAGCGGGCCCGCCGGAGCTGCCATGCCAGCGCTTTGTTGTCCGCCATGTTGATGAAAAGGGCCCCGGCTGTAGTGCTGACTGTAACCGTAGGAAGGTGGAGGAAAGGTGGCCGAGTGGTGGTGTGCCATCCCGGGGTGGCTATTCCCTTCCGGCGGCCCGGAATCATTCTGGCTGTTATTACTATTCACCCTGGACGGATTCCCGTTCCCGTTCTTCATTTCAACATCGCCTCCTACCCCTACATTTCCAACATCGGCCCCGTCCTGCAATTCCTTCTGTCCCGGAGATCCGCTCTCGGATCCCGCTTCCTTATTTTCCTGCTGATTCTCTCTCGGTACCGTCTCCTCTTGTGGGTCCCGATCCGGTTTTTTTAGTTCGGCAGGCGGACTCGTATTGAGAGTAGCGGCGCTGGCGACCTGAGCGGCCATGATACCCCCTCGCGCTCCCTCTTTCGCTGCGAGTCGGTCACAATCAAGCGCTCAATCGCATTGAATATAAATGCAATTATTTATAACAATTTACCCGTGTCCCGGCTCATTCCCCCCCAACGCCGGACCGAATCCGGGCTCCACTCCCGGTTCCGATTCGAATTCAAAGTTACTGGAAAAATATAAATACACGTACCGGGAATGAATTTTACCGACACAGAATTTGGAGGGGGTTCTGTTACAGAACGAGACTGAGAGCGAGAAACTGATCAAACCAGCACGAGGCTCCGCGAGATACAGCCATTTTACTGAGGCACACAGAGACACGCAAAACACGGAGCGGATCTGGCCAGATAACGGAGTGGGATTGGGAAATGGCCTCAATGTTTCTGTTTATAAATCACTAAAACATGATATTTGATATTAAAACAACGCACAGTGGATGTTCAACATATTTTTTAATATCATAGTTACATTGACTGAATTAATTCGGCATGGCGGCTGTTAACACTGACTTCTTGTTTGGGAATAAAAAACAAGCTTGTGTTCATTTTGTTAATTTTAACTTCAGCAAAAGTCCCTTTGCTATCATACGTTGATACATGCATTTACCAGTGTGTGTGTGTGTGTGTGCCTGCGTGAGTGTGTGTGTGGGGAGTGTCTATGTGACTGTGTGTCAGAATGAGGATATTCGGTTTATTTTTTGTAAAATTATTAAAATGAACAGTATTCCAGACTTTATTGGTGCCTGTGTGGGTGAAGCGCGAGTTTAGCAGCGAGCGGAGACAGCCGCGTCTCCTGGCAGCGTCTATGGGAGAGACAGAGGCAGGAGTTTGACAGCAGAGCGTGGATCTGCAGAGAGAGCAAAGCCTGGAATTACAGCCCCGGCCTGTGCGCGAGGGGGGAGGGGGGCCAACCCAACCAGTCAGCAAGCAGGAAGTGGGAACGGAAAAAAAGAGAAGAGGAAAGAGCAGCGAGAGAGAGCCACAGAAGTAGCTAATATCCAGAAAACCATTTCTTTATAAAAACTCTCAGCACTCTGACTAATTTTTGACGGAAAGGCCGAGAAAAATATATATAACTTGTGGAGGTTTTTTTGTAAAACGTCAAAAGAAAAAAACTAGTATAAACCACCTTCAGCGCTCCCCCTCCCTCTCTGTCTCTCTCCCCACCCCCTCTTCTCTCTCTCTCTCTCTCTCTCTCTCTGGCTCGCGCTTGAGCAGCAGGCTGAGCGGTTGCTAAAGCAGCGCTGCTGTACAGTGTGCGTGTGTGGGGGATGGGCGCCGTAGCGCAGGGCTTCTGCAGCGGGACTGGCACGTCACATAGTCGCCAGCCAACTTGACCTTGCCCGGTGTAGGGAAGGCCCCCCCCCCCCACAGATTTTATAGTACACCAAGGGGGGTGTAATTTTAAAGGGAGGGCGGCAGTGGAGGAAAAAAGTCTATTACTTAGTATGTTTATCAGAGCCAAAAACAGTAGAGGCAGAGCTGTTATCTGGTGACTGTGCAGTAGAGAGCCCTGCCTTCGTGTGCAGGAGGCACACGAGGTATGCAGGCGTGTTACTGGAAAAGAGCTTCCCTCCCTGTGTCCTGTACCCCCCCCAATAAAGTTTGTTTGTGTGTATATGTGTGCTTGTGTGTATTTGTGAGTTTGTATCTATTTGTGAGTCTGTGGGAATTTGTGTTATTGGTGGTTCTGTGTTGAGTGTGTGTGGTTCTGTGTTGACTGTGGTTGTCTGTGTGTGTGTGTGGTTCTGAGCTGTGTGTGTGGTTCTGTGTTGGGTCTGAGCTGTGTGTATGGTTCTGCATTGAGTGTGGTTTTGTGTTGAGTCTGAGCTGTGTGTGTGGTTCAGTGTTGAGTGTGTGTGCGGTTCCATGTTGAGTGTGGTTCTGTCTTGAGCGTGTGTGGGGTTTTGTGTTGATTGTGGTTCTCTGTGTGTGTGGTTCTGTGTTGAGTGTGTGTGGTCCTGTGTGTGCGGTTGTGTGTTGAGTGTGTGTGGGGTTCTGTGTTGATTGTGTTTTTTTGTGTATGTGTGGTTCTGTGTTGAGTCTGAGCTGTGTGTATGGTTCTGTGTGTGTGGTTCTATGTTGAGTCTGACATGTGTGTATGGTTCTGTGTTGAGTGTGTGCTGTGTGTGGTTCCATGTTGTGTGTATGGTTCTGTGTTGAGTGTGGTTCTGTGTGTGCGGTTCAATATTGTGTGTGTGTGGTTCTGTGTTGAGTCTGAGCTGTGTGTATGGTTCAATATTGTGTGTGTGTGGTTCTGTGTTGAGTCTGAGCTGTGTGTATGGTTCTGTGTTGAGTGTGTGGTTCCATGATGTGTGTATGGTTCTGTGTTGAGTGTGGTTCTGTGTGTGCGGTTCCATATTGTGTGTGGTTCTGTCTTGAGTGTGTGCTGTGTGTGTTGTTCTGTGTTGAGTGAGGTTTTGTGTGTTAGAATAAGTCAATAAAATGACAAATTTTTATATTTATTTGTTTTCTAAAACTTTAAACATTTAATGAAATATCACTAGCCTACTAGGAAAAACTATCAATATTTGAGCCTGAATTTATGCAAGTATTTGAAAATGAAGCCATGTCTGGATCAGCTGATTTAATCTGTCTCTTAATGATGATGTAATCAGAGTTAGCCCACCTGGAGGTTGTCGATAATGCTAAGGTATCCATGGCAACAACCCTAAAACCAAGATTACAGCAAGAACATTGTGCATTTGGTGAGTTGTCAAAAATGATTTCTGGGAAGTATTTAATATCCATTATTCACCCGTCACAAGAGTGTTTTAACTGGGAAAACTCTGTGCTTGCCAGACCACTTTTGCTAAAGAGATTTCTTATCTTACCACGACTTCCATATTTTCATGCAATGAATTTCAGACCAACGTAGTACAAGAGAGTAGTACTTCAGTGATCCCACATTGGGAAATTTCTCTGCCAGAGTTACACTCAAGTATTCAGCGAACAAACAATGCAAAAACATAGAACATTAGAGTTACACAAAACACAGCACAATTGAAGCTGTTTCTGAATCACAACAAAATTAAATACATGATAAAAAGAGACAGACTTGGTGATAACAAGGTCCTGTATCACAGATGATTGTGACAGATTAATAATTCAGGAATACTCTGTAATACATATTACATTTTTACTTTTACTTTGAACTGTAAAATCTCACTTTATGAAGCATTTTACCCGTACAAATATGAGGACACATCACCTGTTACTGAAACACTTTGATGTTGTATCTCAATATTCAGGTCTCTCATCTCCGATTACACAGTGATAATTCTGCAAGGGAGGGGGCACTGAAAGGGGCATTGTGATGTCACATTGCAATGTGAAGGCAGCATTGTGATGTCACAGTGCACTGTAACTGTGAAGGGGGATTGTGATGTCACAATGCACTAAGAGAACAGAAGCAGAGGGACATCAGCAATTAACCACCCCCCACCCCACGCACACACACACACACCAATTTCACATCTACCAACTGTGAACATTTTTAATAATTAAACATATTCTTAAGAGACCAGCCATGATTTTTGTTTACTTGCTTTCATTACACCATATGTCGGGATAAAAAAACAGCCATTCAAGCTCTGCAATTCTGCTGTATTTCTCCAGAGATTGTTTATGTTTCTGAAATCATTTTTCAATCTTGCGCTTTAATTTAGATGTTATTGCTGAGGTAGGAGAAACAAGGCCGCCGTAGATCATGGCTGCAGAAAGCCGTTTTCCGCAATAAGAGCTCAGAGCGGAGGGGTGCTAGGAGGGGCCAGAGTGGCGGTAAGGGGGCTGTGGGTGTTTGATTAAGGGCTGTGGATGAAAGTGGGTTTTAATGCAGAACAACGCAAGGACTCCATCAGCTAGACTGGCCTTGGTCTGTGGCTAAAAGCAGCAATCAGACATGAGGCTCCAAAATCAGCAATCAGACATGAGGCTCCAAAATCAGCAATCAGACATGAGGCTCCAAAATCAGCAATCAGACATGAGGCTCCAAAATCAGCAATCAGACATGAGGCTCCAAAATCAGCAATCAGACATGAGGCTCCATGCGGGATGTGGAGGCTGGAACCTTTCTCTGTGATTAAGGAGAAGACTGAGAAATGATGCCGGTTCGGGAGCCTGAAGGAGGAGGCGGAGCTAAGGTTGCGCTCAGATTGGGGGGGGGGGGGGGGGGCTGTGTGAGGCTAATAGCCACGTAGCATGTGGAGTTTAGACATGTGTTGGTTTCCGGTGCAGAAAGGTGTGTAGAGGATGAAGATAGATTACAGGTGCAGGTAGTGATAGAGAGGCAGGTAGTGATAGATAGTGTGTGTGTTTTATGTGCGTGCGTACATATATATGGTAAGTACTCAATCTCAATCTCAATTCAATTTTATTTGTATAGTGCTTTACAGACGCTGCACAGAAATACAGAAGGGCTTAACCCCCAACCAGCAAAATGAGGTAAAAACTCCCCAATGGGAAGAAATCTGGGAAGGAACCTGGCTAGAGAGGGGGGCCCATCCTTCACTGGCTAGAGAGGGGTGCCCATCCTTCACTGGCTAGAGAGGGGTGCCCATCCTTCACTGGCTAGAGAGGGGTGCCCATCCTTCACTGGCTAGAGAGGGGTGCCCATCCTTCACTGGCTAGAGAGGGGTGCCCATCCTTCACTGGCTAGAGAGGGGTGCCCATCCTTCACTGGCTAGAGAGGGGTGCCCATCCTTCACTGGCTAGAGAGGGGTGCCCATCCTTCACTGGCTAGAGAGGGGTGCCCATCCTTCGCTGGCTAGAGAGGGGGGCCCATCCTTCGCTGGCTAGAGAGGGGGGCCCATCCTTCGCTGGCTAGAGAGGGGGGCCCATCCTTTGCTGGCTAGAGAGGGGGGCCCATCCTTCACTGGCTAGAGAGGGGGGCCCATCCTTCGCTGGCTAGAGAGGGGTGCCCATCCTTCGCTGGCTAGAGAGGGGTGCCCATCCTTCACTGGCCGGCCCGGTTTAAGCTAAGGGTGGAATGGATGGTAATAGGCTGTAATGAGGGATCTAATAAAAATAGCTGGTAAGTAGAAAGTCCAAAGAAAAGGATGTAAAATGTTCAATTCAAAGGGGCGGGGTGGTGCATCTGGGACTCCGGTTGCGTCAAGGCGGGGGTATCTGGTCCGGGTCCAGTTCTAAGTGAGGTGCATTGACTAGGTAGTGCTGCAAACTGTCACAGATTGGTCCGCAAAATATTAATTATTGTGCCCAGATACAATAACTTACCAAATCGGCACATGGGGAGACATTAGATGAAGAAAAAGCACATATTGCGACTGCACGTTCTCTTGGGAAAAATGTATTGACTTCGTATTTTGACCACATTTGGTGGCATTGATAACGGGCCTGAAAGACCTATACTGGAGCCAGCCGCACTGGCGCTCGAGAGCAGCGCTCTCAACAAGACCAGGAAGTGAGCTTCAACAGCAAAGCCTGTTTTTTTCTCCCTTGGTGTGCGTGTGTGTATTTTACGTGTGTGTTTGTGTGTGTGTGTGTGTGTGTGTACAAACAATGAGCCTCTGTGACCTTCACTTCTGCAGCTCAGCCATCTCATATTTCTGATGGCAAAGGTGTGTGAATCAACTGGAGCCGCACCCACCTCTACCCTCATTGGTTCATTGTTTTCTTTACCTGTCTCCCACGGAAACAGCATAAGAGTATAGAAAGTCTGGTGAGGAGAACAGGACTGCAATTTGGCATCCAGTGTAGAAAATAGGCCAAACAGCCCACCTAGAACATAAGCATACATAATGAGGAGAACAGGCCATTCAGCCCATCTAGAACATAAGAATACATAATGAGGAGAACAGGCCATTCAGCCCATCTAGAACATAAGAATACATAATGAGGAGAACAGGCCATTCAGCCCATCTAGAACATAAGAATACATAATGAGGAGAACAGGCCATTCAGCCCATCTAGAACATAAGAATACATAATGAGGAGAACAGGCCATTCAGCCCATCTAGAACATAAGAATACATAATGAGGAGAACAGGCCATTCAGCCCATCTAGAACATAAGAACACAAACATCCAGTCCAGGATGTTTTTCCATCTCGACCTGCTATAATTATTTTCTTCGCTGTTCTGTAGTCCCTAAATCAGGCAGAAATCAGAGACAGCCCCTACTGAACACTGCTAATAAAACAGGTTCCAAACATAACTACTGGGAGAACCCAGACGCTAATAAATCAGGTTCTACACGCATCAGCTGGGAGAACCCAGGCTACGCTAATAAAGCAGGTTCTACACACATCAGCTGGGAGAACCCAGACGGTAATAAAGCAGGTTCTACACACATCAGCTGGGAGAACCCAGGCTATGCTAATAAAGCAGGTTCTACACACATCAGCTGGGAGAACCCAGACGCTAATAAAGCAGGTTCTACACACATCAGCTAGGAGAACACAGGCTACGCTAATAAAGAAGGTTCCACACACAAAGAACCATAGTTCTCAGAAACATGCTCTGTGCAGTTGCAGCCGGTTCCTTCTGTAATTATCGAGGGGAACTCTTGCCCACTCTAGCAGGATTCTGCTCCTTATGCTACCAATACAAACACCAGCATACAAGAGAGCATTTACTATTGAATCTCTGTTTATTCTGTTTCCTGTTCCTTCTACTATCAGCATCCTTTCTCTTTTCTGAAAGAGAGAGAGAGAAAGAGAGAGAGCAAGAGACAGACAGAGAGAGAGGGAGAGATGGGAGAGAGAGAGAGAGAACCAGAGCAAGATAGGGAGGGAGAGAGAAAACAGAGAGGGAGGCCGGCAGTCTCAGAGACACATGAGGCCAGTTATGTAGAAGCACAGATTTAATGTGAGGCTTGGCTCCCTCTGTGGGGCAGAGTGAAACTCTGGTGTGGATCAGGCCAGGGAACGGGAGGAGGGAACAATGTGAGGCTTGGCTCCCTCTGTGGGGCAGAGCGAAACTCTGGTGTGGATCAGGCCCGGGGAACGGGAGGAGGGAAGACACCCCCCCCAGGACTACAAGGCTTCTCGTTAAAACATGGGGGGTCATTTTCTCTGCCTGATAGCCTGCACCAGTGAGTCACCCCCAGCCCTGAGTCACCAGCACACAGCCCCCTGCATTCTGCTCAGAGCTAAACACAGAAAACACATCCCTCAGAAACACACATCCCCTCCAACACAGCGCACACATCCCTCAGAAACACACATCCCCTCAAACACAGCGCACACATCCCTCAGAAACACACATCCCTCAGGAACACACATCCCTCAGAAACACACATCCCCTCCAACACAGCGCACACATCCCTCAGAAACACACATCCGCTCCAACACAGTGCACACATCCCTCAGGAACACACATCCCTGAGGAACACATCCCTCAGAAACACACATCCCCTCCAACACAGCAAACACATCCCTCAGAAACACACATCCCCTCCAACACAACGCACACATCCCTCAGAAACACACATCCCTGAGGAACACACATCCATTCAAACAGCAATAAAAATACTAATAATAACAACAACAATAATAATAATAGTAATAATGACAATAATAAGAAGAACAACAATAATAATAATCATGTTGGTCACACTTTAAATTAAGTATTTCATATAAAATCTTGTGAAGGTACAATTAAATACCATTTTAGTGATATGATTTCCTGTCACATTTCCGTGTAAAAGTAATTTTGTATCATATGAGTGTTATATAATTTCATATATGAGTGATATGTGATCTCTATTGAGACTGAGCTCTGGAATGTACTGATCTGGTATGAATGAGCTTTATAAACACGTATGAACAGCAGTGTGGACATAAAGCCCCAGCCTTACAAAGGTCCTGAGCTTTATAAACACATATGAACAGCAGTGTGGACATAGAGCCACAGCCTTACAAAGGTCCTGAGCTTTATAAACACGTATGAACAGCAGTGTGGACATAGAGCCACAGCCTTACAAAGGTCCTGAGCTTTATAAACACGTATGAACAGCAGTGTGGACATAGAGCCCCAGCCTTACAAAGGTCCTGAGCTGTATGAACAGCAGTGTGGACATAGAGCCCAGCCTTCCAAAGGTCCTGAGCTTTATAAACACATATGAACAGCAGTGTGGACATAGAAACCCAGCCTTACAAAGGTCCTGAGCTTTATAAACACGTATGAACAGCAGTGTGGACATAGAAACCCAGCCTTACAAAGGTTCCTGAGCTTTATAAACACGTATGAACAGCAGTGTGGACATAGAGCCACAGCCTTACAAAGGTCCTGAGCTTTATAAACACGTATGAACAGCAGTGTGGACATAGAAACCCAGCCTTCCAAAGGTCCTGAGCTTTATAAACACGTATGAACAGCAGTGTGGACATAGAGCCCCAGCCTTCCAAAGGTCCTGAGCTTTATAAACACATATGAACAGCAGTGTGGGCATAGAAACCCAGCCTTACAAAGGTCCTGAGCTTTATAAACACGTATGAACAGCAGTGTGGACATAGAGCCCCAGCCTTACAAAGGTCCTGAGCTTTATAAACACATATGAACAGCAGTGTGGACATAGAAACCCAGCCTTCCAAAGGTCCTGAGCTTTATAAACACTTATGAACAGCAGTGTGGACATAGAGCCCCAGCCTTCCAAAGGTCCTGAGCTTTATAAACACATATGAACAGCAGTGTGGACATAGAGCCACAGCCTTACAAAGGTCCTGAGCTTTATAAACACGTATGAACAGCAGTGTGGACATAGAAACCCAGCCTTACAAAGGTCCTGAGCTTTATAAACACGTATGAACAGCAGTGTGGACATAGAGCCCCAGCCTTCCAAAGGTCCTGAGCTTTATAAACACTTATGAACAGCAGTGTGGACATAGAGCCCCAGCCTTATAAAGGTCCATTTCTAACTGGAATGTGTTATAGGATTTTAGGACACATTTCGGCAGTGGTGTAGGCCAGATGAGGTGTGATAAGAGGAAGGGGTTTGTGGGTATCCCAGAACTCCGTTTCAGAGTTCCCCCAGGTAACCCACAAGGTGAAGGTGCGGAGAGGAGAAAGCTGGCTTGTCCGAGAACACCCCAACACCTGGATCCTGTTACAGCAAGCGAGAGGAATCAATTTATTGCTTTAACAAGAGGGGCAGGAGGTGAGCTGCTATTTCATCACTCTACCTTACTGTAACACTGTCACAATATCAGGCGGCAGTGTAGTATAACGGTCAAGGAACTGGACTTGTAACCGAAAGGTTGCAGGTTCGATTGCCGGATAGGACACTGCCGTTGTACCCTTGCTTCAGTATATATCCAGCTGTAGGAATGGATAAATGTAATAAGATGTAATAAGAAACACATCACAACATTACTGTAACACTGTCACAACATTACTGTAAAACTGTCGCAACATTACTGTAACACTTTTACAACATTACTGTGTCATACGTTGTTATTTATTTATTAATTATTGTACTGTATCACACATTTGTACCATGAGATTGCTGAGAATGGCTGAATAAAATGGGATTTCCAGAGGGATTGGGAAAACCAAGGGAAAGGGAAAACTGGAAAACTATTTTGGGCAGGACAATATAGACCTTTAGTAATTGATGTTTGTGTCGCCCTAACACAAAGAATGAGGTTCCCACTTTTCTGGCGTTCATGGTGTTAAAAAGACGATCTGAGTTACGTAATTTCCATTATCAAGTCGCACTTCCTGTTTAGTATCAGGCTGCAGCACATAGGCCATGCTCATTCACGTCACTGTGCAGCACCACACTGCAGCTCAACAACAAGGAATACTGTGCAGCACCACACTGCAGCTCAACAACAAGGAATACTGTGCAGCACCACACTGCAGCTCAACAACAAGGAATACTGTGCAGCACCACACTGCAGCTCAACAACAAGGAATACTGTGCAGCACCAAACTACAGCTCAACTACAAGAAACACTGTGCAGCACCAAACTACAGCTCAACTACAAGAAACACTGTGCAGCACCAAACTACAGCTCAACTACAAGAAACACTGTGCAGCACCAAACTACAGCTCAACTACAAGAAACACTGTGCAGCACCAAACTACAGCTCAACTACAAGAAACACTGTGCAACACCAAACTACAGCTCAACTACAAGAAACACTGTGATTGAGTTTCAGAAAGGATGGCTGAACTATTGTCAAAAATGTTATTATTATTATTATTATTATTATTATTATTATTATTATTAATCTGATGGATTAAAAAAATGAAAATAACAAATATTATTAACTTGATAGAATTGGACTGTGTGTAATTTAAAATGATAATACAGCAGCAGAATGTAGGTGTGGTGTGCTTGTGTTTCATATCTATACATGACAGTCCCACTCATCTGAGACCATGTGATCTACTGATACCGAGTCAGAGGGTACAGTACCCCTGTACCTCACTGTACCCCAAACCAGGCATTTGGAATGAAGGGTATCACTGGGACAGAGGGGCCCCACTGCCTGCCGAGGGCTCCAGCAAGACGTATCCTTGGAGACGGGGGCACAGATGGAAAGTGGGGGCCCAAACAGTGCCCCAAATCCTGCCCATCCAACCCCTGCTCCTCCAAACAAGTTCAAACTAATAAGCAGAGGATGTTAGAGGGTGATTCAGAGGGGTTAGGGGATAAAATTTCTTGACAGTTCATCCGATATGGATGAATATACCCTCAAATTAAAGCTGACAGTCTTCTCTTCAACCTCATTGTCATTGTATCCTTTAAAACTGAAAGGGCTAGAGTACAAAACCAAAATAACAAAAAATTTGTCACTGTCCAATGAATTATGGTGCTCACTGTAGCAGAATTTGGACAACACATCCAAAAAAAAGAGGTCCCTGCCACTGATGATTCATTAAAACCTTTTCTGAGTTAGAAATATCTGACTGATACAAGAAAGTAACAAAAGAAAATGATTCTGAGGAACTGAGGAGCTTTCATTCTTCATTCAGCGTAACCGCGTTCTAACAGTGTAACAGCGTATTGCACAACAGCGCAAGGTATTATTCCACACATTGCAGTGTAACAGCGTATTGCACAACAGCGCAAGGTATTATTCCACACATTGCAGTGTAACAGCGTATTGCACAACAGCGCAAGGTATTATTCCACACATTGCAGTGTAACAGCGTATTGCACAACAGCGCAAGGTATTATTCCACACATTGCAGTGTAACAGCGTATTGCACAACAGCGCAAGTTATTATTCCACACATTGCAGTGTAACAGCGTATTGCACAACAGCGCAAGGTATTATTCCACACATTGCAGTGTAACAGCGTATTGCACAACAGCACAAGGTATTATTCCACACATTGCAGTGTAACAGCGTATTGCAGAACAGCGCAAGGTATTATTCCACACATTGCAGTGTAACAGCGTATTGCACAACAGCGCAAGGTATTATTCCACACATTGCAGTGTAACAGCGTATTGCACAACAGCACAAGGTATTATTCCACACATTGCAGTGTAACAGCGTATTGCGCAACAGCACACGGTATTATTCCACACATTGCAGTGTAACAGCATAGACGCTAGCCATCCTGAGAGCTCAAAAACAGGGTACACGTCAGATGGCTATGAAATGCTAATGAGGGGGTCTTATTGTTGTGTGGGGGAAGAAATAGGGGAGGTTGGCATTTTGGGGTCCTGCCCATCGCCAGCCAGTATTTCCCAACAGGCTGGAGACTGAAGGAGACCCTTCCATAAGCCCCCCCAAATCACACAGTGACCCCCTCTTTTCTAACCAACACCCCCTGGATCCCTCATTGGTAGGGAGGGTGGGGCTGGCATGGCGGGGTTCAGCTGTGTGCGTGTTTTCCCAGGAGATGCTCACAGCGTGTGCCCCTGTCACCTCATATCTCATATCTGATGGGAACACACATCTGAGAGGCCCCCGAAAGTTTGATTAACTCTGTGCCCTGCGAGCATTACCCATGAGCAACCTTTCCCATGGGCCCCTCCCCCTCCTGCTGCAGATGCTGCACTCAGACTCCCTTTGACAACTGGAGCCAGAATGGCGGGGAGAGCCGACCGGCGGCATTCGGGCTCTTCCCTACAAACTCCACAGGGCCGGTTGCCAGAGGAAACAATCCCGGGAACAACATTCCAGAGTCGGGAGCCAAGTGGCGGAATGGGGGGGGCATGGAGAGACCGGGCGGGGGGCACCGGGTGTGAATGGGGGGGTATGGAGAGAACGGGCGGAGGGCACCGGGCGTGAATGGGGGGGTATGGAGAGAACGGGCGGAGGGCACCGGGCGTGCAGGAAAGGGTGGTTTGCGGCTCTGAATCTGTGCCCGTGTCACCGCAGCAAATACACCTTAAATAAGAACATTTAATAAATTATAAAAACATGAATAAAAAGTCATCAATATGATGGATAGTAACTATGGTACTGCAATCTCCATTCGACAACTCTACATAAAAACAAAAAACTTTGTTGAAAGCACATTGGCTGAGAGGGAGGCGGCGTCGCCTAGGTGCGTTACATCAGTATTTTACATTTTACAACTGTGAGTGTCCAACGACATAATTATGCATTTGCGCCCGTGAGAGATAAACCGGTAGTGCCTTTGGTTTCAAACGTTTTACTTCGCGTCTCAACTCCAAACACAGCCTAAAAATTCTGAGTGCGTCTTTACGCGCAACCCCGGCTAGAAATCGCAACTAGCTTCATCCGTGTGTCTGAATGTCGGAGTCCTGCTCCAGAGGGAGCGAGCGGCTCATGATCGGGATTCCGAAAACCTTGTAATGTCAACCACCAAACCTCCCACCAAAGTAGGAGCAGGATGAAGGGTAAAGCCATAACTGGACATCATAATTTAAAAAGTAAAATTCCACATTTAGTTATGTTTTAGTTAGAAATATAGACTTAAGTGGCTATGTAATAAAATTCCGGTCCGGGTTTTGGAGGTGGTTTTATCGCCAACCTACTGTCTGTGTGCGCTTTGAGGGACGAAGCACAGATCCACAACCTTACAGATTCTTCCACGTTTCAAATATGTGTGTAGGTGATTGTTTTTTGCCGCATATTTGCCTAATTTTAAGATATTTCACGGTAGGAGCCCCAATACAAATAATAATAGTTTCTGACACCTTTTTTAAAATCTTTAGAAGTATGACGGCAAACTTTCCCGAGGAGAGATTAACAAGAGTGCGCGCACTAGTTTGTATGGCTGCTCGCTCTCTCTCTCTCTCTCTCTCTCTCTCTCTCTCTCACTCTCTCACACACACACACACACGCGCGCGCGCGCACGCACACACAATGCATTCCAGTGTCGCTCCGCGCGTGATGCGGCTGCTTGCTCGCTGTTCCTGGAAACTCCCGCTTTAATTTCGCGAGCAAGAGCGAAGAGGGGGACAGGAGGAGCGCGCTCTAAGCGCGTGGAAAAGCGAGCTCGAGCCAGAAAAACCACAATAAAATATTCGTCAGAACATCGTTTATTTATATACAGATTACAGATATTATATATCACTCAGTGAAATGTAAAATACGTAGATCTATATTAGACATAAAAATGCGGATAATACCGAGCAGCCTACAGAGGCCTGTGGCACCAAAGCAAGAGCTTTGGTTTGAGTAAATGAAAATGAAAATGGCCCAGTTCATACAAATAGGTTGAGAACGTACACAAATTAACGCAGCTTCTCACTGAAATTTTAAAAACCCAAGAAAATATCACAAGTAAACACTCTCAGGCATAATATTGCAAAATGTATTTGCCTGAATTCCCTGAAATAAGTACATACAAAATGTATATTTTTTGTGATTAAGTTTGATTCACTCTCATATTTTAACAGTTATTTTTGAGAATGCACTCTGACTACAATAAACGTACCTCATGGTGGCAGCCCCCTCCTCTCCCCACAGTGGAACCTGTGCTTGTTTGTGCATATTTATTATTTTCTACAATATAATGGGGGAGGGGCGGAACGAGGCTGCCACATTTGAGGCAAATTTATTTTTCCATAAAGGTCTATGGGTAGACCGCTTTATTTGGGACAGATGACTGACAGTTTCAGAGTTGAAGTCGTGTGGAAAAAGCTGATTCCACTGCCCCTAAAGTGACAGTTTATGGTGAGTGATTTGGTTTGGAGAGTGATTGCCAGGTGACTAAACTATTCCAAACCAGAATAAAATAGCCATCTGTCTGGGCTGTAAACCTGAATTCATTTGACATAATCCTGGATTTCAACGTCAAATAACTGTCAGGTAAGAAACAACAAAGCATCCACGTGCTGAAAGCTGCACCAATGACAGTTTTTATATTTCCTCTTCCTGTTTTGAGCCCTCCTCCCTCGTGATGCACAGATTTGTGATTCCTTTGTGAGACAAAGAGATTGTGTGTGCAAATTTGTGAGCATGTTTAGCATATGTGAGTCTGCGTATCCGTGTACATAAAAATGTGTATTTAGCGCGTGTGTGTGTGTGTGTGTGTGTGTGTGTATATTTGTGTGTGGGGTCGCCCTCATTGAATCAGCCTACAGACCTGTGACATGTCGATGGGGAGACGGATACAGTCTCCTGGGACTGATTGCACTCACAGGCTTAATTTTGTATTTATTTTACTTCTTTAACAGCAGCCACATACAGTTTACAGTGCGTGTTGTATCACAGTTAGCATGTGAGCTAAGTGCAGTGCGTGTTGTATCACAGTTAGCATGTGAGCTAAGCGCAGTGCGTGTTGTATCACAGTTAGCATGTGAGCTAAGTGCAGTGCGTGTTGTATCACAGTTAGCATGTGAGCTAAGTGCAGTGCGTGTTGTATCACAGTTAGCATGTGAGCTAAGCGCAGTGCATGTTGTATCACAGTTAGCATGTGAGCTAAGTGCAGTGCGTGTTGTATCACAGTTAGCATGTGAGCTAAGTGCAGTGCGTGTTGTATCACAGTTAGCATGTGAGCTAAGTGCAGTGCGTGTTGTATCACAGTTAGCATGTGAGCTAAGTGCAGTGTGTGTTGTATCACAGTTAGCATGTGAGCTAAGTGCAGTGCGTGTTGTATCACAGTTAGCATGTGAGCTAAGTGCAGTGTGTGTTGTGTCACAGTTAGCATGTGAGCTAAGTGCAGTGCGTGTTGTATCACAGTTAGCATGTGAGCTAAGTGCAGTGCGTGTTGTATCACAGTTAGCATGTGAACTAAGTGCAGTGCGTGTTGTATCACAGTTAGCATGTGAGCTAAGTGCAGTGCGTGTTGTATCACAGTTAGCATGTGAGCTAAGTGCAGTGCGT
The DNA here is from genome assembly GCA_022702515.1 of Ilyophis sp. 1 JC-2022. NCBI lineage: Eukaryota > Metazoa > Chordata > Actinopteri > Anguilliformes > Synaphobranchidae > Ilyophis > Ilyophis sp. 1 JC-2022. The sequence continues at coordinate 57,535,172 of CM040406.1, forward strand.
GTTGTATCACAGTTAGCATGTGAGCTAAGCGCAGTGCGTGTTGTATCACAGTTAGCATGTGAGCTAAGTGCAGTGCGTGTTGTATCACAGTTAGCATGTGAGCTAAGTGCAGTGCGTGTTGTATCACAGTTAGCATGTGAGCTAAGTGCAGTGTGTGTTGTATCACAGTTAGCATGTGAGCTAAGTGCAGTGCGTGTTGTATCACAGTTAGCATGTGAGCTAAGTGCAGTGCGTGTTGTATCACAGTTAGCATGTGAACTAAGTGCAGTGCGTGTTGTATCACAGTTAGCATGTGAGCTAAGTGCAGTGCGTGTTGTATCACAGTTAGCATGTGAGCTAAGTGCAGTGCGTGTTGTATCACAGTTAGCATGTGAGCTAAGTGCAGTGCGTGTTGTATCACAGTTAGCATGTGAGCTAAGTACAGTGCGTGTTGTATCACAGTTAGCATGTAAGCTAAGTGCAGTGCGTGGACAGGCAGAGACGGTGGAGTATAACATTAACGGCAATGCATGACTGCAGTGCAGCTACAGCTGTGATGTCACAGTTCAGGAGGAAGGAAGAGGTCATTCAATAACTCTACTATTACACTCTGCCATACTGTCCAATCACAGAGCAGCCCTACTGTAAAACTGCACAGGATGAGGCCATGGGCAATCTTGTTCAGTAGAGTCTTGGATCGGTTGCCAGTCACTGACTTAAGGTTTTAAAAGAACTGACTACAGCAGATTGATGACACTGTTGCTAATTATCAGAACCATAACTGTACACTTTACCGTGCAGGGTTCTACACTAACATGTTTTCCAAGGAGCACATTAATGCATCCCAATTACTAGATGTGCTCCTAAATTATTTTTCCAGTTAGCACAGAAAGTGCTCCTAAAATGGGAGCATTGTAGAGGCCTGCTGTGAAATTAAGGACTTCAGAACACGACTACATCTGCAGCACATTAAACTCAAATACATTTGCAGATCATACATTATCTATAAAAAGATTATTTGAATATACATTTTATACTTCCGTTTTCAAAAAGCAATGTCAGTTTATAGCACATTTACAAGCTTTGTCTACATTCAAGTCTTTTTTCTCCTCCATCTCTATCAAATAATAACGCAAAGAGCAGAGGCCGCAGTCTCATTTGATTAGCAAATATAAGCATTTTAAAGCTCTCGCGGGTCGCATCTCCTGACAGTATTATCGGTTTAACGAATACGAACAGAAACAAACAAAAAAATCATGAAAGAAAGCAGAGAGCCACTTGGCAAGGATAGCGTCTATTTTGGGTTTTGGTTTATTTCACAGCGTTTTAATTAATTAAGCAGCATATTTTAATTGAAAAACGCCGTGCAAGCGAAACGAGGCGCTCCTATCTCGGCCTATCCGGCGAGGGTGACCAATAAAAGCTCCGGCAAACCGCAGCTTTTTTATCTGCGTAATTAGAAATGCGCACGAGGAGGGAGGGCCGCGGAGAATGATAACGTGCATACGGCAAAATTACTGCTCACTACTGCCATCTACTGGGAAGAAAAAGGCACCGTCATCATAAAGTCACGTGCTTGGAACACAATTAACGTCTTCAAGCAATGAAAGAATATTAAAGACACGCTAGGGTGTTCTGGAAAAGCCGTTAAAAGTTCTGAAATAAATAGCACTAGAATTTATGCTCCAACTCATAAACCCTACGTATGACACCCTCTCCATGCCCATGGAAAACTACTCGTTTGTGTAACTACGACCTACGACTCAGGAAGCACTTCCTCCTGCTTCTCCCTCAGATCAGCTGAGGTTCACCAAACTATTACACATCGTGCACAAACACACACACAAGCACACACACACACACACACACACACACACACAAGCACACACACAAGCACACACACACAAGCACAAACTCAAAAGCACGCACACACAAATGCACGCACACACATGCATGCACACACAAACACACACACATGCACAAGCACACACACACACACACACGCACACACATTCACAAGCACACGCATACACACAGACAAACACGTTTTGATTTTATAGCACAGAGAGAGCAGGGATTTGTGGGCAGACTACATTGATTCATCACTTTATGGTGTGGTTGAGCTGAAGCCGCAGTTTGGTCGCATGCAGTAGCACAGCAATGCGCGGGAGCAGGAGAATGCATTGGAGTATTAGCACAGATGCATTAGCGTTAGCACAAAGCACTGAACCTTTACTGTGGTGTGCAGTGATCTCCACTCAAACCAACACCAGAGTCAGTCAGTGTTCATGTGGTGTGCAGTGATCTCCACTCAAACCAACACCAGAGTCAGTCAGTGTTCATGTGGTGTGCAGTGATCTCCACTCACACCAACATCAGGGCCAGTCAGTGTTCATTACGGAATGGTCTGTGAAACCAGCCATACTTTAGTGTATCTGCTTATTAAGTGTGGATGAACCAAGTTACAGTTTTTCTCAATTGAAAGATAAAAGATAGAAAATCTTTTCAAAATTATAAGCACTATTTTCCTGGTTTTAACACAAATTTTGAATACATTTCACACAATTTTCTTGTTTTAGGGACAATTTTCAAAAAGTATATTTCTTGTTAAGAACTAAAAACTCACTTATCAATTATCACATCCATTTTTCACAGTTAAACATTAATAGTAATTTTAATTATTCAATCAGCAATCGGAGCTTTAGCACAAATAAAAGTGGTAAATGTGAGCTCTCATGTATGTGCAGAACAATGGCTGACGAACATTTAGAAATGAGAATAGGTAGATCTGCTCTATTGTTATTTACTGTAACATCAATACTCAGTGATTCCTGTACTGCAGAGTACCTAATGTATACGACTACAAGAGGACCACAGTATGGACAGCATAGTGTGCACAAGCTAAGCTGGCAGTATCCCTTGTGCGCATACCGAAGCCACCCCTACATGGAGTAAATACAACACAGCCTGTCCCGTTTGAGAGTACCTTATCTTACCAACCTTAAAGAGGACCTGAAACACAGGGAAAATATGCCTTTCACAGTGCTGCAGAAATTAGCTCCACACACACTCACACACACACATGCACATACACACATGTGCACAGACACACACAATATAGATCAGAGCAGCTCACAAGTGTTGTCATATGTGAGTTTCCACCGTGATGCTCTGTTTCAAAATCAATTCAATGAAACCATTGCTTCAAGGGTGGCATATTGTACACAGAATGTAGTTTCTTCAGTGTATTTTACACAGAATGCAGTCTCTTCAGTGTATTTTACACAGAATGCAGTCTCTTCAGTGTATTTTACACAGAATGCAGTTTCTTCAGTGTATTGTACACAGAATGCAGTCTCTTCAGCGTATTTTACACAGAATGCAGTCTCTTCAGTGTATTTTACACAGAATGCAGTCTCTTCAGCGTATTTTACACAGAATGCAGTCTCTTCAGTGTATTGTACACAGAATGCAGTCTCTTCAGTGTATTTTACACAGAATGCAGTCTCTTCAGTGTATTTTACACAGAATGCAGTCTCTTCAGCGTATTTTACACAGAATGCAGTCTCTTCAGTGTATTTTACACAGAATGCAGTCTCTTCAGCGTATTTTACACAGAATGCAGTCTCTTCAGCGTATTTTACACAGAATGCAGTCTCTTCAGTGTATTTTACACAGAATGCAGTCTCTTCAGTGTATTTTACACAGAATGCAGTCTCTTCAGCGTATTTTACACAGAATGCAGTCTCTTCAGTGTATTTTACACAGAATGCAGTCTCTTCAGTGTATTGTACACAGAATGCAGTCTCTTCAGTGTATTGTACACAGAATGCAGTCTCTTCAGTGTATTTTACACAGAATGCAGTCTCTTCAGTGTATTGTACACAGAATGCAGTCTCTTCAGTGTATTTTACACAGAATGCAGTCTCTTCAGTGTATTGTACACAGAATGCAGTCTCTTCAGTGTATTGTACACAGAATGCAGTCTCTTCAGTGTATTGTACACAGAATGCAGTCTCTTCAGTGTATTTTACACAGAATGCAGTCTCTTCAGTGTATTTTACACAGAATGCAGTCTCTTCAGTGTATTTTACACAGAATGCAGTTTCTTCAGTGTATTGTACACAGAATGCAGTCTCTTCAGTGTATTTTACACAGAATGCAGTCTCTTCAGTGTATTTTACACAGAATGCAGTCTCTTCAGTGTATTTTACACAGAATGCAGTCTCTTCAGTGTATTGTACACAGAATGCAGTCTCTTCAGTGTATTTTACACAGAATGCAGTCTCTTCAGTGTATTTTACACAGAATGCAGTCTCTTCAGTGTATTGTACACAGAATGCAGTCTCTTCAGTGTATTGTACACAGAATGCAGTCTCTTCAGTGTATTTTACACAGAATGCAGTCTCTTCAGTGTATTTTACACAGAATGCAGTCTCTTCAGTGTATTTTACACAGAATGCAGTCTCTTCAGTGTATTTTACACAGAATGCAGTCTCTTCAGTGTATTGTACACAGAATGCAGTCTCTTCAGTGTATTTTACACAGAATGCAGTCTCTTCAGTGTATTTTACACAGAATGCAGTCTCTTCAGTGTATTTTACACAGAATGCAGTCTCTTCAGTGTATTTTACACAGAATGCAGTCTCTTCAGTGTATTTTACACAGAATGCAGTCTCTTCAGTGTATTTTACACAGAATGCAGTCTCTTCAGCGTATTTTACACAGAATGCAGTCTCTTCAGTGTATTTTACACAGAATGCAGTCTCTTCAGTGTATTTTACACAGAATGCAGTCTCTTCAGTGTATTTTACACAGAATGCAGTCTCTTCAGTGTATTTTACACAGAATGCAGTCTCTTCAGTGTATTTTACACAGAATGCAGTCTCTTCAGTGTATTTTACACAGAATGCAGTCTCTTCAGTGTATTTTACACAGAATGCAGTCTCTTCAGTGTATTTTACACAGAATGCAGTCTCTTCAGTGTATTGTACACAGAATGCAGTCTCTTCAGTGTATTTTACACAGAATGCAGTCTCTTCAGCGTATTTTACACAGAATGCAGTCTCTTCAGTGTATTTTACACAGAATGCAGTCTCTTCAGTGTATTTTACACAGAATGCAGTCTCTTCAGCGTATTTTACACAGAATGCAGTCTCTTCAGTGTATTTTACACAGAATGCAGTCTCTTCAGTGTATTTTACACAGAATGCAGTCTCTTCAGTGTATTGTACACAGAATGCAGTCTCTTCAGTGTATTTTACACAGAATGCAGTCTCTTCAGTGTATTTTACACAGAATGCAGTCTCTTCAGCGTATTTTACACAGAATGCAGTCTCTTCAGTGTATTTTACACAGAATGCAGTCTCTTCAGTGTATTTTACACAGAATGCAGTCTCTTCAGTGTATTTTACACAGAATGCAGTCTCTTCAGTGTATTTTACACAGAATGCAGTCTCTTCAGTGTATTTTACACAGAATGCAGTCTCTTCAGCGTATTTTACACAGAATGCAGTCTCTTCAGTGTATTTTACACAGAATGCAGTCTCTTCAGTGTATTTTACACAGAATGCAGTCTCTTCAGTGTATTTTACACAGAATGCAGTCTCTTCAGTGTATTTTACACAGAATGCAGTCTCTTCAGCGTATTTTACACAGAATGCAGTCTCTTCAGTGTATTTTACACAGAATGCAGTCTCTTCAGTGTATTTTACACAGAATGCAGTCTCTTCAGTGTATTTTACACAGAATGCAGTCTCTTCAGTGTATTTTACACAGAATGCAGTCTCTTCAGTGTATTTTACACAGAATGCAGTCTCTTCAGTGTATTTTACACAGAATGCAGTCTCTTCAGTGTTTTTTTACACAGAATGCAGTCTCTTCAGTGTATTTTACACAGAATGCAGTCTCTTCAGTGTATTTTACACAGAATGCAGTCTCTTCAGTGTATTTTACACAGAATGCAGTCTCTTCAGTGTATTTTACACAGAATGCAGTCTCTTCAGTGTATTTTACACAGAATGCAGTCTCTTCAGTGTATTTTACACAGAATGCAGTCTCTTCAGTGTATTTTACACAGAATGCAGTCTCTTCAGTGTATTTTACACAGAATGCAGTCTCTTCAGTGTATTTTACACAGAATGCAGTCTCTTCAGTGTATTTTACACAGAATGCAGTCTCTTCAGCGTATTTTACACAGAATGCAGTCTCTTCAGTGTATTTTACACAGAATGCAGTCTCTTCAGTGTATTTTACACAGAATGCAGTCTCTTCAGTGTATTTTACACAGAATGCAGTCTCTTCAGTGTATTTTACACAGAATGCAGTCTCTTCAGTGTATTTTACACAGAATGCAGTCTCTTCAGTGTATTTTACACAGAATGCAGTCTCTTCAGTGTATTTTACACAGAATGCAGTCTCTTCAGTGTATTTTACACAGAATGCAGTCTCTTCAGTGTATTTTACACAGAATGCAGTCTCTTCAGCGTATTTTACACAGAATGCAGTCTCTTCAGTGTATTTTACACAGAATGCAGTCTCTTCAGTGTATTTTACACAGAATGCAGTCTCTTCAGTGTATTTTACACAGAATGCAGTCTCTTCAGTGTATTTTACACAGAATGCAGTCTCTTCAGTGTATTTTACACAGAATGCAGTCTCTTCAGTGTATTTTACACAGAATGCAGTCTCTTCAGTGTATTGTACACAGAATGCAGTCTCTTCAGTGTATTTTACACAGAATGCAGTCTCTTCAGTGTATTTTACACAGAATGCAGTCTCTTCAGTGTATTTTACACAGAATGCAGTCTCTTCAGCGTATTTTACACAGAATGCAGTCTCTTCAGTGTATTTTACACAGAATGCAGTCTCTTCAGTGTATTGTACACAGAATGCAGTCTCTTCAGTGTATTTTACACAGAATGCAGTCTCTTCAGTGTATTTTACACAGAATGCAGTCTCTTCAGTGTATTGTACACAGAATGCAGTCTCTTCAGTGTATTTTACACAGAATGCAGTCTCTTCAGTGTATTTTACACAGAATGCAGTCTCTTCAGTGTATTTTACACAGAATGCAGTCTCTTCAGTGTATTTTACACAGAATGCAGTCTCTTCAGTGTATTTTACACAGAATGCAGTTTCTTCAGCGTATTTTACACAGAATGCAGTCTCTTCAGTGTATTTTACACAGAATGCAGTCTCTTCAGTGTATTTTACACAGAATGCAGTCTCTTCAGTGTATTTTACACAGAATGCAGTCTCTTCAGTGTATTTTACACAGAATGCAGTCTCTCTTCAGTGTATTTTACACAGAATGCAGTCTCTTCAGTGTATTTTACACAGAATGCAGTCTCTTCAGTGTATTTTACACAGAATGCAGTCTCTTCAGTGTATTTTACACAGAATGCAGTCTCTTCAGTGTATTTTACACAGAATGCAGTCTCTTCAGTGTATTTTACACAGAATGCAGTCTCTTCAGTGTATTTTACACAGAATGCAGTCTCTTCAGTGTATTGTACACAGAATGCAGTCTCTTCAGTGTATTTTACACAGAATGCAGTCTCTTCAGTGTATTTTACACAGAATGCAGTCTCTTCAGTGTATTTTACACAGAATGCAGTCTCTTCAGCGTATTTTACACAGAATGCAGTCTCTTCAGTGTATTTTACACAGAATGCAGTCTCTTCAGTGTATTTTACACAGAATGCAGTCTCTTCAGTGTATTTTACACAGAATGCAGTCTCTTCAGTGTATTGTACACAGAATGCAGTCTCTTCAGTGTATTTTACACAGAATGCAGTCTCTTCAGTGTATTGTACACAGAATGCAGTCTCTTCAGTGTATTTTACACAGAATGCAGTCTCTTCAGTGTATTTTACACAGAATGCAGTCTCTTCAGTGTATTTTACACAGAATGCAGTCTCTTCAGTGTATTTTACACAGAATGCAGTCTCTTCAGTGTATTGTACACAGAATGCAGTCTCTTCAGTGTATTGTACACAGAATGCAGTCTCTTCAGTGTATTTTACACAGAATGCAGTCTCTTCAGTGTATTGTACACAGAATGCAGTCTCTTCAGTGTATTGTACACAGAATGCAGTCTCTTCAGTGTATTGTACACAGAATGCAGTCTCTTCAGTGTATTGTACACAGAATGCAGTCTCTTCAGTGTATTTTACACAGAATGCAGTCTCTTCAGTGTATTTTACACAGAATGCAGTCTCTTCAGTGTATTGTACACAGAATGCAGTCTCTTCAGTGTATTTTACACAGAATGCAGTCTCTTCAGTGTATTTTACACAGAATGCAGTCTCTTCAGTGTATTTTACACAGAATGCAGTCTCTTCAGTGTATTTTACACAGAATGCAGTCTCTTCAGTGTATTTTACACAGAATGCAGTCTCTTCAGTGTATTGTACACAGAATGCAGTCTCTTCAGTGTATTTTACACAGAATGCAGTCTCTTCAGTGTATTGTACACAGAATGCAGTCTCTTCAGTGTATTGTACACAGAATGCAGTCTCTTCAGCGTATTTTACACAGAATGCAGTCTCTTCAGTGTATTGTACACAGAATGTAGTTTCTTCAGTGTATTGTACACAGAATGCAGTCTCTTCAGTGTATTTTACACAGAATGCAGTCTCTTCAGCATATTTGACACAGAATGCAGTCTCTTCAGCGTAAACTTTCAGGCAGTTTTGCATATTTTCAGGTAGGAGAGGAGAGGAGTGGTAGTGGGGGAGTGGAGGAAGGGAGGTGGGGAGTGAAGAATATTGGGACGCACCCCAGTAATTTTTGTTTACCTGAGAGTCGCATCATTTCCTGTTCCTCTGTCATCAGTCTGGGATTCTTAAAGGGACAGGCATTCTTAAAGGGACAGGCATTCTTAAAGATATGCACACCAGACCACCAGCTGCTTTATTTTATTTATGCAGGGAAGTGCGACTGAGACAGAGGAGCCCTGCCCCAGACAAGCAGAAATTAGACACAATATTATTTTAAAAGTTATGAAGACAACTTTTAAAACTTTTTTAAAAAAAGAAAAATGGACAACACATCAACATTATTTAGAACAGGTGCTAGAAACTAAAAACCATTTTACCCACAACTCTGAAATGGGTTGAGATACAATAAAAAGTAATTATAATTAGACCTTTAGGGCTTTTATAACTTAAAATGTGCCAGTGCAGGTTCTTATAAAGGTTACAGTGGTAAGATGTTTTGTATTACAGATAAAACTAAGTGCACTATAAAAAACAGTATCCAGTCTTTGTACAATATTAGATAATACATGCATAATGCTTATACAAAATCACCATATTTATTCCGTCTAGTGTTCTTTACTGTGGCCCCATGTGATAATGAACTTTATTTTCTTTCGTCGAATACAAAGACTGGCAATGAATAGAATGTTGATGTGATTTAACATTAGTTTCTGTATAATACTACAAGGGCAGATAATTTTGTCGGAATGAAACAGCAACCTCAGTGTTTACATAAAGATTCAAATGTATTTAAAAACAACGGCGTATACTGCAGTCAGAAAAACGTATGAAACCAAATGGGCTAAATGATTGGTTCTCTGGTTGTGTAACTGTAATCTGGTGTGGGGTCAGAACACACAGCCTTTCAACCTTAGATTGTCACCAAGGGAACCACAGGGTTACCTGTCTCACACACTGATACCTGTCTAATACACACTGTTACCTGTCTAATAAACACTGTTACCTGTCTCACACACTGTTACCTGTCTCACACACTGATACTGGTCTAATACACACTGTTACCGGTCTCACACACTGATGCCTGTCTAATACACACTGTTACCTGTCTCACACACTGATACCTGTCTAATACACACTGTTACCTGTCTCACACACTGATACCTGTCTAATACACACTGTTACCTTTCTCACACACTGATACCTGTCTAATACACACTGTTACCTGTCTCACACACAGATACCTGTCTAATCCACACTGTTACCTGTCTCACACACTGATACCTGTCTAATACACACTGTTACCTGTCTCACACACTGATTCCTATCTAATACACACTGTTACCTGTCTCACACACTGATACCTGTCTAATCCACACTGTTACCTGTCTCACACACTGATACCTGTCTAATACACACTGTTACCTGTCTCACACACTGATTCCTATCTAATACACACTGTTACCTGTCTCACACACTGATACCTGTCTAATACACACTGTTACCTGTCTCACACACTGATACTTGTCTAATACACACTGTTACCTGTCTCACACACTGATATATGTCTCACACACTGATACCTGTCTAATACACACTGTTACCTGTTTAATACACACTGTTACCTGTCTCACACACTGATATCTGTCTCACACACTGATACCTGTCTAATACACACTGTTACCTGTCTCACACACTGATACCTGTCTAATACACACTGTTACCTGTCTCACACACTGATACCTGTCTCACACACTGATACTTGTCTAATACACACTGTTACCTGTCTCACACACTGATACCTGTCTAATACACACTGTTACCTGTCTCACACACTGATATCTGTCTCACACACTGATACCTGTCTAATACACACTGTTACCTGTTTAATACACACTGTTACCTGTCTCACACACTGATATCTGTCTCACACACTGATACCTGTCTAATACACACTGTTACCTGTTTAATACACACTGTTACCTGTCTCACACACTGATATCTGTCTCACACACTGATACCGGTCTAATACACACTGTTACCTGTCTCACACACTGATGCCTGTCTCACACACTGATACCTGTCTAAGACACACTGTTACCTGTCTAATACACACTGTTACCTGTCTCACACACTGATACCTGTCTAAGACACACTGTTACCTGTCTAATACACACTGTTACCTGTCTAATCCACACTGTTACCTGTCTCACACACTGATACCTGTCTAATACACACTGTTACCTGTCTCACACACTGATACCTGTCTAATACACACTGTTACCTGTCTCACACACTGATACCTGTCTCACACACTGTTACCTGTCTCACACACTGATACCTGTCTAATACACACTGTTACCTGTCTAATACACACTGTTACCTGTCTCACACACTGATACTTGTCTAATGCACACTGTTACCTGTCTCACACACTGATACCTGTCTAATACACACTGTTACCTGTCTAATACACACTGATATCTGTCTCACACACTGTTACCTGTCTAATACACACTGTTACCTGTCTCACACACTGTTACCAGTCTCACACACTGATACCTGTCTAATACACACTGTTACCTGTCTCACACACTGATATCTGTCTCACACACTGATACCTGTCTAATACACACTGTTACCTGTCTCACACACTGATACCTGTCTAATACACACTGTTACCTGTCTCACACACTGTTACCAGTCTCACACACTGATACCTGTCTAATACACACTGTTACCTGTCTCACACACTGATACCTGTCTAATACACACTGTTACCTGTCTCACACACTGATATCTGTCTCACACACTGATACCTGTCTAAAACACACTGTTCCCTGTTTAATACACACTGTTACCTGTCTCACACACTGATATCTGTCTCACACACTGATACCTGTCTAATACACACTGTTACCTGTTTAATACACACTGTTACCTGTCTCACACACTGATATCTGTCTCACACACTGATACCTGTCTAATACACACTGTTACCTGTCTCACACACTGATACCTGTCTAATACACACTGTTACCTGTCTCACACACTGATACCTGTCTAAGACACACTGTTACCTGTCTCACACACTGATACCTGTCTAATACACACTGTTACCTGTCTCACACACTGATACCTGTCTCACACACTGATACTTGTCTAATACACACTGTTACCTGTCTCACACACTGTTACCAGTCTCACACACTGATACCTGTCTAATACACACTGTTACCTGTCTCACACACTGTTACCTGTCTCACAAACTGTTACCAGTCTCACACACGGTTACCTGTCTCACACACTGTTACCAGTCTCACACACTGATACCTGTCTAATACACACTGTTACCTGTCTCACACACTGTTACCTGTCTCACAAACTGTTACCAGTCTCACACACGGTTACCTGTCTCACACACTGTTACCAGTCTCACACACTGATACCTGTCTAATACACACTGTTACCTGTCTAAGACACACTGTTACCTGTCTCACACACTGTTACCTGTCTAATACACACTGTTACCTGTCTAAGACACACTGTTACCTGTCTAAGACACACTGTTACCTGTGAGACACACTGGATGGGGGATGGGGGCTCAGGACATACGGTTGATGTGGAAATGAAGAGAAATTCTCTCTGTACACCACGCTGTTCTTGATGATGCTGCTGCTCCAGCACTGATTTCTGGGTAATCCATTGCGTGCTCTCCACCCACAGACCTGCTTGAGATTTAATTACCCAGCATGCAAATTACTGCCGCCTTAATTTCCAGAACAGAGTGCCAATCACTCAGGAGGAGGTTTGAGCCATACAGCTACAGCCTGTGGACCTGCTGAGAGAGGGGGAGAAAGAGAGAGAGAGAAAAATGGGGGGGGTGGGGGAGAAAGACAGAGGGAGAGAGAGAGAGGGGGGGGAGAGACAGAGGGAGAGAGACAGAGAGAGAGAAAGAGAGACAGTGAGAGAGAGAGAGAGAGAGAGAGAGACAGAGGGGAGAGAGAGGGGGGGAGGGAGAGAGAGAGGGAGAGACAGTGAGAGAGAGAGAGAGAGAGAGAGAGAGAGAGACAGAGGGGAGAGAGAGAGGGGGGAGGGAGGGAGAGAGAGAGAGAGAGAGAGAGAGAGAGAGAGAGAGAGAGAGAGAGAGAGAGAGAGAGAGAGATAGAGAGACAGTGAGAGAGAGAGAGAGAGAGAGAGAGAGAGACAGAGGGGAGAGAGAGAGGGGAGGGAGGGAGAGAGAGAGAGAGAGAGAGAGAGAGAGAGAGAGAGAGAGAGAGACAGAGGGGAGAGAGAGAGGGGGGAGGGAGGGGGGAGAGAGAGAGGGGAGAGAGAGAGGGGAGAGAGAGGGGGGAGAGAGAGGGGGGGGAGGGAGGGAGAGAGAGGGAGAGACAGTGAGAGAGAGAGAGAGAGAGAGAGAGACAGAGGGGAGAGAGAGAGGGGGGAGGGAGGGAGAGAGAGGGAGAGGGCCAGGAAGAGAGGAGTAGAGTTCTAAAAAGCAGATAAAACTGAGAGAGAGCATAAAAGATCAGGACACTGTTTCTCGAGGCCGTTGTACATCTCTCTCGTATTATCCTGAATATTGAGGCACAAAAACAAAATTCAGTCATTTAAGCCCTCAGACCAGCAGCGTATGCTGGTTTATTACTCCTCAATTTAATTTGCAAATTTAATCTGCGCATACACACACACCTGACAATGTTAACATGTTTGCTGATCTACGCACACAGACACCTTACAATGTTAACATGCTTGCTGATCTACGCACACAGACACCTTACAATGTTAACATATTTGCTGATCAATGCAAGATCATAAGCAACACTGTTCCAAACTCAACAAACTCTGTGACATCACTTCCTGCAAATACTCTGGGTAATAACTGCTGGATCTGAATGTCAATCTTTTCAGGTATACAATATACACTGGACCTAATTATACACTATACACTGCACCTAATATATACTATACACTAATATACAATATACACTGCACCTAATATAAACTATACACTAATATACAATATACACTGCACCTAATATACACTATACACTAATATACAATATACACTGCACCAAATATACACTATACACTAATATACAATATACACTGCACCTAATATACACTATACACTAATATACAATATACACTGCACCTAATATACATTATACACTAATATACAACATACACTGCACCTAATATATTATACACAAATATACAATATACACTGCACATAATATTAATTATACACTAATATACAATATACACAGCACCTAATATACACTATACACTAATATACAATATACACTGCACCTAATATACAACATACACTGCACCTAATATACATTATACATGAATATACAATATACACTGCACATAATATACAGTATACACTAATATAAATTATACACTGCACCTAATATACACTATACCCTAATATATAATATACACTGTCCCCAAGAATCACCCCAAATCTGCTGAAGCAGCAGAAATATTTAAAACATTTTTTGGGATCATGGGACACCTCAAATTCTAACTGCAGTGCTCTCCTATTCAGTTCTGGCGTTTTCCCAGAACCCGGCCCACTCGCCCAGCGTGTTCTCCAGAACTTATGAATTATACACACTTCAGTCCATGAACACAGCCATTAGAACCAGAGTACTTGTGTGCGTGTGCGTGTGTGTGTGTGCGTGCTTGTGTGTGCATGGGTGTGCGCGTGTGTGTGTGTGTGTGTGTGTGTGCGTGTGTGTGTGTGCTTGAGTGCATGTGTGTGTGTGCGTGTGTATGTGCGTGTGTGGGTGTATGTGTGTGTGTGCGTGCATGCGTGCGTGTGTGTGTGCGTCCGTGTGTGTGTGTGTGGGTGGGTGTGCATGTTTATGTAACCAAACGTTTGAATTTCTCATGAATAAAATATAATAGACTCATTCCGCTGTGCAATTGTGTTCATTGATATTCATGCATTCTCTGCTTTTGTGTTCAATTGTAGGGGGCAGTTTGCATTTCTCACACGCTGAAGCTAAATTAAAATGTCCGCACAGCCATTTCATTACAGCACAAACGCTTCCAATGGCACTGAAGACAGGTCTTTAAATAGAGACGCTCACTTACCGCGCAGAGCCTAGCATTGTGGGGCTCGGACTCCAGTCCGCCTTATGATAACAAGCAGCAAAACAATATCACCTCCCCCTCACCTTTAACTCTTGTGTCCCTGCTGTCATATTGAAGCTATTATTTTATTAGCAATAGCAGTGTAATAATGGCTTCCCATGCACACCACTGGGAGCAAAGGAAGCTTAATCTAGTGAAAACACTGTGTAATAACTACATATGGCCTAATAGATCAAAATTTATGTTAATTTATTGAGTTATTATCCTGCATGTGTGTAACTTCTGCTCTCCGATGAGATCAGTATGTTTATGTTAAAGGCGTATTGATTGACAGCATGTGAACAGTAAGTGTACTGGTGGGTGGAGTTTTAATGCTGCGATAAGCAGAGGAATCCTGTCGAATTTAAACCCGATCACCCGCTGCTGGGGCAAAGCCAACTATGTCCACCAGACAGCGCGGCTTCAAACGCTGCCCACAGAGCCGGGCCTGGGCTCGTATGCATAATGAATATTAATACTTTCAGCTGCTAGCTCATCACCAAAAATAATTTTTAAGTTCCAGACAATTTGGTAGTGTGCCATTTTCAGTATTTATAAATCATCTATGTCCACATTCGATCATGTGTGAGTGAGTGCGTGCGTGAGTGAGTGAGGTAAAATAAAACAAAAAATCAGGGCATAGCTAGTTAAAG
>CM040406.1:57559093-57634093 GCA_022702515.1 Ilyophis sp. 1 JC-2022
GTGTTCAAAAAGTGTTAAAAAGACTGAAATTTGTGTTAAAACAAGCAAAATAGTGCTTATGATTTTGAAAAGATTGTCTATCTTTTGGCACATAAACTTAATGACCTGGAACCCAAATCTGCAAGTGTTGTGTCTCAAAAAACATTGGATGAGACGTCACTTCCAGAAAATATCTGCCAGCACGTTTCATAATCCCCATGGCAACAGGAGTCATGTTAGCCCCACCCACCAAAAAGCTGTCACACCCCCAACGCCCTACCAAAAGTGATAGTGATGAAGCAGCCCTTCCTCTCGCTCCTCTTCCTCGTGATAGTGATGAAGCAGCCCTTCCTCTCGCTCCTCTTCCTCGTGCTGCCAAGTGTTTGCTCTGTACCTCTCAGAACTGACTCAGCCCTCCCTCCTGTTTGCTTATTTAGGCCACAGTGCTCGTCTGGAAAATATGTAACATGGTATAACTGTGCCTTTGTGAAGTACCAGGCCCCTGTAATATTTCACACCCAGGTGAGCCCGCACCACTGCTGAGGAAGACTCTAAACGTAACTCCTGCCCTCCAAGTGGCTCAGTTTAACGCTTCCCTCTCCTGATGTACAGCAGTCTAAAGGCCACTACACATCGCGGATGTAACGAATAAGCGAGTAGAAAATGCGAACATTTTTCCACAAATTGTCCTTCAAATCGTTGTCTTTGTAACTATTGTGTCTCTTATCAAAGAGGACGCTATACTGTGACACATATAAAATCAGTTGGTCCGCCATATTGGATGTAGTTTGTTGTGGTAGTGCGGTGACGTCAGTCATGGAAACTTGTTATGATTGGATAGATAAATAGTTTCGCAAACGAAAACGCAAAAAACGAACTTGCTGCGAATAAATTAAATGCCACTTTTTCGCAAAGGACATTTCGCGTTTGATGTGCAAGATTTTATGAACAATACAGGAGTACAATACGGCCTTTATTCGTGCGAGTAAATCGCGGCCAGTGTGTCACGGCCTTTAGTCTGGTAAAAACCGCCCCAAACCTGTACTAAAACCATCCCTAACACTGACCCATAACCTGCTAAAAACATCCCAAACACTGACCCATAACCTGCTAAAAACATCCCAAACACTGACCCATAACCTGGACTAAAACCACCCCAAGCAATGCCCCATAACCTGCTAAAAACATCCCAAACACTGCCCCATAACCTGCTAAAAACATCTCAAACACTGCCCCATAACCTGCTAAAAACATCTCAAACACTGCCCCATAACCTGTACTAAAAACATCCCAAACACTGCCCCATAACCTGTACTAAAAACATCCCAAACACTGCCCATAACCTGTGCCTAAACCACCCCAAACACTGCCCATAACCTGTGCCTAAACCACCCCAAACACTGCCCATAACCTGCTAAAAACATCCCAAACACTGCCCCATAACCTGTGCCTAAACCACCCCAAACACTGCCCATAACCTGTGCCTAAACCACCCCAAACACTGCCCCATAACCTGTGCCTAAACCACCCCAAACACTGCCCATAACCTGTGCCTAAACCACCCCAAACACTGCCCATAACCTGTGCCTAAACCACCCCAAACACTGCCCATAACCTGTGCTTAAACCATGGCAGAACTGTACAGAGACTAAGCAATAACACAACAGAAACCTCATGATGTCTGATTGCTGGAGAGGTTCTGTATCCTGATTCTGTTGCACAGTAAAGCAAATGTGGATTCCCAAGCCAAAGGTCATTTATTTATGTAACTAAATGTAATAGGGGTGTTATGGTGGGGCATTGTTTCAGTATTTATATCATATCTACTGCACAAAATAGCCCAATGTTGAGAAAATTCATTACAGATGAATAATTATTTAAACCCCTTACAAAAAAGAAGTTTATAAAAGTATGCCTTAAGTACACTTTAAATCCCAGGTAGAGTATTTAAACTGCACTTTAATTTTACATTACAGAAATAAACTTTGATCACGGTATAAAATACCAACGAGTATAAGTCTACCACGTTTGGTTACAAAATTTAGAAGCAGGTCATAAAAGGCATGTTAAATGATAGGGTATTAAAGTATAGTTCCAGGAAATACTTTAAGCATACTTAAAATGGACCAATTTAGTTTTTGTACCATGCATAAATGCAATTTAGGTACTTATAAATTGACTTGATTTACTTAAGTATACGATAAAAAATAAGCTTTTATTTACTTATTTTTTGTCAGGGAACTTATATTTAAGGGAACTTATTGTTAATTTAATTTGAGAAACTGCACTTTTGATCTATAACACTTTCAAAAAATAAAGACTTTCAAGCAGGGTAAGCAAACTTCAACAGAATGTAAACTTCAACTGTTTTATTTTTGTTATTCTTATATGCATATTTTTCTTATTAATTATTTTTATTTCCCACGCCTTGTGTTTATATAATATCAAAACATACCGATAATTAAACAATAATCACTGACACACAGTCAAGATAATCAGAAGATTATTGGTTATTCTGAAATAAACGCTTTAATTATTTTTTAAATGTGGTGAGGAAAACTTAAGGATTCGAGGTTCGCTGTGAATCCCGATTTACTTTAATTCAAGCAAGTGGAGGAGGAATTAACCGCGAGTTGAGACCGAAGGGCCCATTAACGCGATTCACATCTCAGCTCGCGCTTGTCCACACCTCGGCGAGTACAGGAACACAAAGGTGCGCAATCGCTGCTACATAATGGCCCCCCTGTAAACACGCGATTTGTCACTTGTGTATTTCGGTCAACAAAAGATTAGCCATATTCGCTAATATACAACTGAGTTCAAAGGCAAACCTTGCGGAGACTAGAGCTGTAGAATCTTTTTCCTTCCTCTTTTAAAACAGGGGGGCATTGACCCGGATATTATGAGTAGCCTAGCCTTTTTGGAAACGTACCATTACGGACTGCCTCATAGGCTATTACTCAGAATAATCTCTTTTAAAGTTTTTGATTTTGCATTGCTAAAATAGCCTATAGATAATATTTTTTCCCAAAGCACATTGAAACTGCAAATAGCCATGTTACAAAATTAATACATTAATAAATAAACTGAAACCATGAATTAAGCTACTAGGCTATAAAATTGACTATCAGTGGATTATAAAAATATTAAAATCGTCCAGGGAAGTCAATACACAGTAAAATGTTCCGTGTTAAATTAACTCTTACAGTGTAGGCCTACATGTGGTCCCTAAGCTAGCTGTTGGATTTGAAGTAACACTGTACATTTTATTGTGTAGCTATTGACTTTAGCAAAGTTTGGTTCCCCTTCCGAAAATAAAAGATGAATTAATGGGGTCGTATTACGTTATAAAATTAGGTTATTGTATGGCGGAGATGAGTCAACGTGTTTTTATGACGATAGCGAGGCTAGGTTTTCAAAGGGCCGCGACCACCCCGCCAACGGGGGCGGGGTCTGAGTCAATAGACCACACCCACTTTCAACACGTAGGCGTTGGTGGGCTTTTAAACGGGCAGTCTTTGAATTAAGCGCTATAGTTAACTGATCCTTTTGGGAAAGTGGGATTCTGTCATCTGCTGAATTTGCAAGGACTTCTTCATTACTTGGACCATAAGGAGATATGAGTTCCTCCAACAGTGACCAACGGCTGGAGCACCTCTTGAGCGTCGTTGAGAGCGAGTTTCATAAGGGCAGCGAGAAAGGCGATACCTCCGAGCGGGATATTAAACTTACCCTAGACGACGGGGAACTGTGGACAAAGTTTAAGGAGCTGACTAACGAAATGATAGTCACCAAAACCGGAAGGTCTGTTCTTTTTTATGTATTTAATGTAAGGATGAAAGACCACATGTAGCCAACAGGCCTAATACACTGTGATAATGTCCATGTAGCCTAAGGCTGCCCATGTTAAAGTCTAGCTAGCGGACGGAAGAAAATAGAAATGTCAGATAACATTGGACTAACTATTAGACTATCTAACCACAGGGCTAAGGCAAACCGACCTATTAATTAGTCTAATAATAGATACGTGTAGTGTAGTAGGCTAAATTAAATTAAACATTGTTAGAGAGGGAATTATCTTAATGCCAGTAAAAAAAAATACATATCAAAATAATGAACACACTGTTATTATAAACAATGTGTATTCGTTTGTTCAACAAGCTAGTCTACTTACGGTCAAGAGGTAGGATCGCCTATTTAAGAGTAATTTAATAGATGTAGGCTAGCCTAATGCAGGGCTTCTCAAACTCGGTCTTGGGGGGGGGGGGGTGTGTATGCTGGTTTTAGTTCCAACCATACTTGCAATAGGCTACCAGAATTTTAACAAGCTGTTAATTTTTCTTAATTACGCTCTTCGTATTTTGAGTGATCGTTTACCCTCTGAAACCACATTAGGCCTATGTCAGAAACAGCTATGCATACATAAAGCATTCCATATTCACATTGTACTATATTACAAAAAGAGGGGGTGGGAATTATCTGATCAAATTAAGACTGAGGTGAATCAATAGGCTCCTAATTGGTGAAAGTGTTGATATCTAAACTGGCCGCTAAAACTCACCACGCGGTAGACAATGAGGAATACAAAGATAAAGGAAAGGAAGACGAGCTTGCATTCTGTTCACAAATTTAAGGGGGGAAATTATGAATTAATAAACACATATATTCAACAACCTTAATCGAGCAAGACATTGGCTGGCACGAAAACTAGCGTACACAACTGGTCCCCCGGGACCAAGTTCCAGAACCACTGGTCTACGGGAATTTAAATTTTCTCACATTTTAAAATCATTGTCTTAATAGCTACTTCATCTATGTTTTTTTTAAAAACCTGCCATAACTACGTTTTTTATTTTTTTTACACAATGCAAGATTAATTCATATACATTTTAACTTGTTATTTAGAGGATAGGGCCTATTAATCACTGCATGTTTATTGGACTGCGTTTATAACGGAAGCGTCAGCAAAGTTATTGGGGTTTTGCTGCGTTTATAATGTTTAAGAATTGACACTTCAAAATGACCTAAATATATTTATTATTCATTATTGTTATATTTGTATGATGCTATTTATATTTTTATGATAGCTGTACAAACCAGGCTACTTGTTTATATTATTTTATATAGAATTTATAAAGGATGTATTTTCTCGTCATATTTTCAGGCGGATGTTCCCAGTGCTCCGAGCAAACGTAGCAGGTCTCGACCCCAACGCCATGTACTCCGTTCTTTTGGACTTCGTGGCGGCGGACAACAACCGCTGGAAGTACGTGAACGGGGAGTGGGTTCCGGGCGGAAAGCCGGAACCGCAGAGCCCGAGTTGCGTGTACATCCACCCGGACTCGCCCAATTTCGGCGCTCACTGGATGAAGGCGCCGGTCTCCTTCAGCAAAGTCAAACTTTCAAACAAACTCAACGGGGGAGGACAGGTAACGATCCTGCAGGTGTTCATCTCGCGCCCACCTCCCAGTGTTCATCTCGCGTCCACCTCCTGGTGTTATCAATGGCGCGCATATTCATATGATAATTCAGAGCCCCCAACACTGTTGCTGTTTCTAACGGCACGAGTCATCAGGGCACCAGACTGTAGGTTAAGGTGCCGAAAAACACAAAGTAAATAAATGCTTAGTCATGAATAGTTACTTTTGATGATAATAGCTCATACAACTGACACTAAGAGTACTAATAAGATTAACATGCTGATGATAATTATTACTAGATTAACAATAATATACAGCAAAAACAATACTACTAATAATAATTATGGAATTTTATCAGTCACATTAATAATCGTAATTTGATTAGGCTGACATATAACACAATTGTTTTTTCATCCATAGTAGCCTAATATTTCTTTCTTTCACATATTATGTATTTAGATGACCTCTAATTTGAATGGTGCCATGTGATGTCACGTGTACACTAACCTATAGGCAGTATTGACTGAAGTGTTGATCTGCACGCAGATAATGTTGAACTCTCTGCACAAATACGAGCCGCGCATCCATGTTGTCAAAGTGGGAGGCGTCCAGAAGATGATCAGCAGCCAGTCTTTCCCAGAAACGCAGTTTATTGCCGTCACGGCCTATCAGAATGAAGAGGTGAGCAGACATATTTAACCCTGTAACAATGGAGGGAAACACACTTAAACGTAACATATCACACTCTCGGAGTACTTTAAAACATACAAACGCTTGTCACTGCGGTGGGACCCTATAGGACAGGGGTTCTCAATCTTTTCCAGTAAGGGTTGTCACGGGGGTGGGACCCTATAGGACAGGGGTTCTCAATCTTTTCCAGTAAGGGCCGGTGTGGGTGCAGGCTTTGGTTCCAACCAAGCAGAAACACGCCTGATTCTACTAGCACAAGGTCCTTAGCAAAGACTATAGTGGTTGATGAGTAGAATCAGGTGTGTAATGGCCCTGTCACACTATTGCGTATGAGAGAAACGTATGAGTTGCGTATGTAAATTCATAAAATAATTTTCATACGCACAAAAAGCCTTTGAAAATAGCGTATGGCCAGCGTATGGCTAGCGTATGCCTAGCGTATGCTTAGCATATAAACCATATGTCCGAATACGCACAACATTTTTAAGCATGCTTAAAAAACTTTTTGTGCCTCGCCGTATGCCAGCGTATGCCACCGTATGCGACCGTGCTTGAAACGTATAAAACCTATGCCTAACGTACCCCTAGCGTATGTCAGCGTATATCAGCGTATGAGTGATATTTTTCATACGCTAGTACGATACGCAATAGTGTGACAGGGCCATAATCAGGTGGAACCAAAGGCTGTGTCCCAAATCGCAAACTTCCATTCTCCGAGCACGCATAGCGAGCCACAGCCAAAGCCTGCACCCACAGTCCCACACCGACCATTTCTGGATAAGATTGAGGACCCCTGCTATAGGAACATAAAATTGTACCCCTAGCCAGCAATACATATAATTAATTACTACCTTTTTTTTACTTGTAAAGGTACTTATTAGTACCGAAATAGAACATTATTGTACTTTCAGGGTAGATTAGGGAAAAGTGTACCTCCAATGTACCTTTATTTCTGAGAATGCAATAATGAATAATAAATATTCTCTAGGACATGTTATAACTGACATCTTATCAACGTCTTCTAGATCACAGCTCTGAAGATCAAGCACAACCCGTTTGCAAAAGCCTTCCTGGACGCAAAAGACCGGTAAGAGTAAATATGTTAAAGACATAATACTCAAGTTGTTGATATGAATTTTAAAAATGTTTTAATGAAAACTTACAGTCAGGAGGACAGCTGTCTGATTGGTCCCCTGATGATGGCGTCTTATTTACAGGAGTGACCACAAGGAGACATCAGACTACAGCGGGGACAGCCAGCCTGGATACTCACAGTGTGAGTGCAGTAACCCCGTCTCATTATTACAGAGGGACAGGAGAAGGGACAGGAGCTCATTTCAGTGAGCTGATAGATACCTGCCCTGTGATGGCCAGTGAGTTAAAGAGCACAGGTCATTTACCTGGGAAAGAGGGACTGTGCAATACAGCTGTTTCTGTTAAAGGGACTCCCTCAGCAGCTGTTTCTGCTATAGGGACTCGCTCAGCAGCTGTTTCTGTTAAAGGGACTCGCTCAGCAGCTGTTTCTGCTATAGGGACTCGCTCAGCAGCTGTTTCTGCTATAGGGACTCGCTCAGCAGCTGTTTCTGCTAAAGGGACTCGCTCAGCAGCTGTTTCTGCTAAAGGGACTCGCTCAGCAGCTGTTTCTGCTAAAGGGACTCGCTCAGCAGCTGTTTCTGCTATAGGGACTCGCTCAGCAGCTGTTTCTGCTAAAGGGACTCGCTCAGCAGCTGTTTCTGTTAAAGGGACTCGCTCAGCAGCTGTTTCTGCTATAGGGACTCGCTCAGCAGCTGTTTCTGCTAAAGGGACTCCCTCAGCAGCTGTTTCTGTTAAAGGGACTCGCTCAGCAGCTGTTTCTGCTATAGGGACTCGCTCAGCAGCTGTTTCTGCTATAGGGACTCGCTAAGCAGCTGTTTCTGCTAAAGGGACTCGCTCAGCAGCTGTTTCTGCTATAGGGACTCGCTCAGCAGCTGTTTCTGTTAAAGGGACTCGCTCAGCAGCTGTTTCTGCTATAGGGACTCGCTCAGCAGCTGTTTCTGATAAAGGGACTCGCTCAGCAGCTGTTTCTGCTATAGGGACTCGCTCAGCAGCTGTTTCTGCTATAGGGACTCGCTCAGCAGCTGTTTCTGCTAAAGGGACTCACTCAGCAGCTGTTTCTGCTATAGGGACTCGCTCAGCAGCTGTTTCTGTTAAAGGGACTCGCTCAGCAGCTGTTTCTGCTATAGGGACTCGCTCAGCAGCTGTTTCTGCTAAAGGGACTCGCTCAGCAGCTGTTTCTGCTATAGGGACTCGCTCAGCAGCTGTTTCTGCTAAAGGGACTCGCTCAGCAGCTGTTTCTGTTAAAGGGACTCGCTCAGCAGCTGTTTCTGCTATAGGGACTCGCTCAGCAGCTGTTTCTGCTAAAGGGACTCCCTCAGCAGCTGTTTCTGTTAAAGGGACTCGCTCAGCAGCTGTTTCTGCTATAGGGACTCGCTCAGCAGCTGTTTCTGCTATAGGGACTCGCTAAGCAGCTGTTTCTGCTAAAGGGACTCGCTCAGCAGCTGTTTCTGCTATAGGGACTCGCTCAGCAGCTGTTTCTGTTAAAGGGACTCGCTCAGCAGCTGTTTCTGCTATAGGGACTCGCTCAGCAGCTGTTTCTGTTAAAGGGACTCGCTCAGCAGCTGTTTCTGCTATAGGGACTCGCTCAGCAGCTGTTTCTGCTATAGGGACTCGCTCAGCAGCTGTTTCTGCTAAAGGGACTCACTCAGCAGCTGTTTCTGCTATAGGGACTCGCTCAGCAGCTGTTTCTGTTAAAGGGACTCGCTCAGCAGCTGTTTCTGCTATAGGGACTCGCTCAGCAGCTGTTTCTGCTAAAGGGACTCGCTCAGCAGCTGTTTCTGCTATAGGGACTCGCTCAGCAGCTGTTTCTGTTAAAGGGACTCGCTCAGCAGCTGTTTCTGCTAAAGGGACTCGCTCAGCAGCTGTTTCTGCTATAGGGACTCGCTCAGCAGCTGTTTCTGTTAAAGGGACTCGCTCAGCAGCTGTTTCTGTTAAAGGGACTCGCTCAGCAGCTGTTTCTGCTATAGGGACTCGCTCAGCAGCTGTTTCTGTTAAAGGGACTCGCTCAGCAGCTGTTTCTGTTAAAGGGACTCGCTCAGCAGCTGTTTCTGTTAAAGGGACTCACTCAGCAGCAATCGTGTCCTAACCACTGTGCCCCACACGGCCAGAGTGATGATAACACTGGTGGGGCTGATGATGATGATGGTGTTGATGAGGATGGTATTGATGATGATGATGATGATGAGGATGGTATTGATGATGATGATGATGAGGATGGTATTGATGGTGATGATGATGATGAGGATGGTATTGATGATGATGGTGATGATGAGGAGGATATTGATGATGATCTTGTGCTGTCTCCCTGCAGTAGGAGGTTGGTTTCTGCCCAGTAACGGCTCCATCTGCCCCAGTAGTAGCCAAGCCCAGTTCAGCAGTGGCCCCGCCCAGTTCAACAGTGGCCCCGCCCTCTCCTCAGGGTCATACTGTGAGCGCTACTCTGGCCTAAGGAGTCACCGAGCTACGCCCTACTCCACCCACTACCCCCACCGCAACAACAACACCAGTAAGAACCCAGCCACGCCCTACTCCACCCACTACTCCCACCGCAACAACAACACCAGTAAGAACCCAGCCACGCCCTACCCCACCCACTACCCCCACCGCAACAACACCAGTAAGAGCCCAGCCATGCCCTACCCCACCCACTACCCCCACCTCAACACCAACACCAGCCACGCACTACCCCACCCACTACCCGCAACACCAACACCAGCCACGCCCTTCCCCACCCACTACCCCCACCGCAACACCAACACCAGCCAGGCCCTACCCCACCACAACACCAACACCAGCCACGCCGTTCCCCACCCACTACCCCCACCGCAACACCAACACCAGCCAGGCCCAACCCCACCCACTACCCCCACCGCAACACCAACACCAGCCAGGCCCTACCCCACCCACTACCCCCACCGCAACAACAACACCAGTAAGAACCCAGCCAGGCCTTACCCCACCCACTACCCCCACCGCAACAACAACACCAGCCACGCCCTACCCCACCCACTACCCCCACCTCAACATCTCACCACCCACTACCCCCACGTCAACATCAACACCAGCCACGCCCTACCCCACCCGCTACCCCCACCGCAACACCAACACCAGCCACGCCCTACCCCACCCACAACCCCCACCTCAACATCTCACCACCCCCAGCTCAACAGCAGTATGAGAACTACACGCTGCACACCAGCTACACTAAATCGTCTGAATGAACTGAATCTATATTTTGGGAAGTTTTGTGCAAATCTACTGTCCCTATTTTAGATGAGCTGAATTCCCAGCTCACTGTGGGCTGTTACACAGCGACCGCATCACAATACATTCTGGGAGATTACAGACCCTGTCAGTGACACCAGGGAACAGCAGGGTATATAAGGGGTTTATCAGGGTATATTAGGGTTTATCAGAGTTTGTCGGGGTTTATTTGTATGTTGTCGTGTCTCCCCCAGATGGCTACATGGATACTGGGTCCCCCAGCCTGGCAGCCCATGACAGCTGGTCTACGCTGCAGATCCCCAATACCAGCGGAATGGGCCCTCTCCCACACTCCACCAATCCCAGCTCCAACAGCAGGTAAGCCCCGCCCCCGCACATACTGTCCTATCACAACGCTCTGTCCACTGGAACACTGATTGTGAGTGTACTGCTGAGTGGGTGTGGCGAGAGGTTGGCATGACTGCAGGTGGGTGTGGCTACAGGTGGGCATGACTGCAGTTGGGCGTGGCTACAGGTGGGCATGGTTGCAGGTGGGTGTGGGTGTGGTGCTCTGTGCTGATGTGGATGTGGTTGTATGTGTGGTGCTCTGTGCTGATGTGTGTGTATCTCTATTTGTGCAGTCAGTACCCCAGCCTGTGGTCAGTGACGGGGCCGTCTCTGGGCCCCTCTGGGTCCCCGCCGGGGCCCTTGGGGAGCAGCCTGACCTCCCAGTTTCTGAGGGGCTCGACTGTGCCGTACTCCACCCTGTCAGGCTCCTCCCCCTCGCCCATGTACGACAGCAGCCTGACGGAGGTGAGCGCCGGTGATGCCCAGTTTGAGAACTCCATCGCTCGGCTCACCGCCTCCTGGTCCACACCCATAGCACAGAGCTACTGACCACTCTGATCCCGCCCAAAATCAACCCCACACCTGGACCCAGCCCACCGCGGCTCCCGCTGAAACCGTCGCTCCTAGAGTTCTATCCAACATTCCATACAGGTGGGGCTTCAGTAAAGAACATTCCGTGATTCCTCCCCCCCGGGGATACACTCAAACGGTCAGCCCGTTCATTCTGATGGGACAGAACAGCGATACGCAAAAAAGACGTTTCTTTCTGGCGCCTCTCCTATTGACCACATCACCATAGCGACCACTGCTGAGACAGAGGCAGGAACGGGCGCTGTGACCCCGCCTCCCTGACAGCGGGCGTGGCGCTGGGCACTGCCCCTGAGGAACTCGGCCATAAGACAACACCCTTCCCTGTGAGGACCATTCTGTTCCTGTCTGTTATTATTGTAATTAATAAAATAAGAAAACTTGGAGCTATTTACTGTACTTCTAAAAATGTTATATTTGACTATATATAAATGAACAATAATATTAACCGATATGCGTGATAAACCCTGTATTTGAACCAGGAACTGCAGGAGGAAGTGGTCTATCACTGTAACAGCCACGCCCATCTCTATAGCATTCATTCTGTGTCCTGTGAGGCTACAGAAGAGCCTGTAAATATGTGTTTGTATGTGCTGCACTCATCATGAGCTTTATTTATGTCATTTTAAAAGTAAATTAAAGGTTTTTGCTTTCTTTCACTGTGTTTGTGTAAAATGACTGCAGCCACTCCAAACTTACACAAAATGGCAGCTCTTCTTCCCACAATTCACCCATTACACCCAGTAATGACCCGTCAAATGAGCTGTACCTCACAGGTTGACCCGCTCAGTAATGACCCGTCAAATGAGCTGTACCTCACAGGTTGACCCGCTCAGTAATGACCCGTCAAATGTGCTGTACCTCACAGGTTGACCCGCTCAGTAATGACCCGTCAAATGAGCTGTACCTCACAGGTTGACCCGTCAAATGAGCTGTACCTCACAGGTTGACCCGCTCAGTAATGACCCGTCAAATGAGCTGTACCTCACAGGTTGACCCGCTCAGTAATGACCCGTCAAATGAGCTGTACCTCACAGGTTGACCCGCTCAGTAATGACCCGTCAAATGTGCTGTACCTCACAGGTTGACCCGCTCAGTAATGACCCGTCAAATGAGCTGTACCTCACAGGTTGACCCGCTCAGTAATGACCCGTCAAATGAGCTGTACCTCACAGGTTGGGAAAAAGAAAAATACGTTTCTATATGCGGAAGACAAAATTAGGTAAAGTGTTTTTAGAGAATAACTAAACACCATAACACTTTATATTACAAAAAACTTCCTTCTATAGATATATACAGATATTTGTAGAGCTCAAACACAATTGATATATTTAATAATGCATAATGTTACATGAAATTAAAATTTGTAGCAAAAAAAGGCAGATTGTAGATGCCACATGTAGTAAGCTGGATTACAGAGTACGGAGAAGAGCAAGTGCCAGGCCTTAAAGACAGAACAGGCCATTCAGATTCTTACTCTCTTTTGTGATGAATATCGGAGGATGGGAGGGAATTTCATTGTTTAAACGGATTTGAAGAGGTTAAAATCTTAAAGCGGTTTACTGGTCGAGAAGCACAGGCTTCTCACAGACTTGTGTGAAGAGACAAACGGACTGGAGAGTTCAGTGAATTTCACACAGACGGTAGAGAGCACTCACACACGTCGAAGCACAGAATAACAGCTGGGATCTGTAGAGCAGTCAGGGACTCTGGAGCTTCCCTTGGACCAACCAACCAATCATATTAGCCTTTGATGGTCTATTTGCATAGGCAAAAACAAATTAACTTAAAGCCAACTGGGCTACCCCAAACATGAAACCACCTTTTCCTAGAGATCTATCGCTGGCATTCACTGCCCATGATGCAAAAAGACACTTCTGCTGAACACATAAATCTAACCAAAAAGTAGCAGAGATAAATCTAAACTGCCCAGGTCTGCTCAGGGCTCTCACCTAAGTGCTAACTGTCCTCCTCAGCCGTCTGAGATTGATAAAGGAAGCAGTGTGGGTGTGTGTGTGTGTGTCTGTGTCTCATGGCTCAAACTCCCTAAGACTAAAACCACTCTATCAGTGGGCTGCAGTAAAGGGGTGTCAAAAATAAATGTGTTGTGTGTGTGTGTGTGTGTTAGTTTGTCTAATGTTACGTCAAATTAGAATTAGAACTACACACACGCTCATACCTGTGAAGAAAGGTCATTCCACTGGCACTCTCACAGCGCATGGCTTTGATTGGCTGGTGCGAATCATTACAACACTGACCAGTAAAGATCAAATATGAGACAGCCCAGCCCATCTCAGGCCATTATGAGAGTAACCGAGGGTTGAGTTATGGCAGTAATTATGCGGGTTGAGTTATGGCAGTAATTATGAGGGTTGAGTTATGACAGTAATTATGCGGGTTGAGTTATGGCAGTAATTATGCGGGTTGAATTATGGCATAATTGTGCGGGTTGAGTTATGGCAGTAATTATGTGGGTTGAGTTATGGCAGTAATTATGCGGGTTGCGTTATGGCAGTAATTATGCGGGTTGAGTTGTGGTAGTAATTAGGAGGGTTGAGTTATGGCAGTAAGTATGTGGGTTGAGTTATAGTAGTAATTATGAGGGTTGAGTTATGGCAGTAATTATGCAAGTTGAGTTATGGCAGTAATTATGCGGGTTGAGTTATGGCAGTAATTATGAGGGTTGCGTTATGGCAGTAATTATGCGGGTTGAGTTATGGCAGTAATTATGCAGGTTGAGTTGTGGTAGTAATTATGAGGGTTGAGTGATGGCAGTAATTATGAGGGTTGAGTTATGGCAGTAATTATGAGGGTTGCGTTATGGCAGTAATTATGCGGGTTGAGTTATGGCAGTAATTATGCGGGTTGAGTGATGGCAGTAATTATGCGGGTTGAGTGATGGCAGTAATTATGAGGGTTGAGTTATGGCGGACTCCCGATGGGGAATGTGTTTGCCCGCTCTCCCTCCCTCCCCAGGTGCGGCCTGCGCTCTGATGTCTGTGTGCTGGGGGGTAATAAAGCCATTTTGAGACACTGGTGAGAAATTGCTCACTGCTGAGAGGACACTACACTGCCCCCCCTATCACTCCCGCCCCCACTCACCCATCCCCATGGCAACCCCTGGCTTTGTCAAGTATGTAAACAAACAAGCAGAAAGCTCAGATCCTCTCTGTGCCAGAGGCCCCTACAGCTGCTTTACTGTGTGGCACAGGATAAATATACCCGAGAATCAGAGTGCGCCGCTCTATCAGGGCTGGTTATAGTACAGTGAGCTGCTCTATCAGGGCTGGTTATAGTTGTGAGCCGCTCTATCAGGGCTGGTTATAGTACAGTGAGCCGCTCTATCAGGGCTGGTTATAGTACAGTGAGCTGCTCTATCAGGGCTGGTTATAGTACAGTGAGCTGCTCTATCAGGGCTGGTTATAGTACAGTGAGCTGCTCTAGTAGTGAAAGACCACCACCTGGTGGCCCAAGGATGTAGTGTCAAGCCGGAAAGTCTGAATACGCCTTTCACCTTCTCCACGTTTTATTACATTAGACTTACGTAAATCAAATATTTCAGTTTTCGATTTTTAATACATTTGCGAAACTTTGTCATTATGGGCGATTTTGTGTAGAATTTTGAGACAAAAAATGAACTCAATCTATTGTAGAATATGCCTGTAATGTAATAAAACGTGGAGAAAGTGAAAGGTGTTCAGACTTTCCGGCTTGACTGTAACTAGACTTCACTGTTATGACCACCTACTCTGCCCGGCTCCTTGTCCAGACCATGGTCACCTCACGCCTGGACTACTCCCTTTTCGCAAGCCTGCCAGCCTGCGCCATTCTGCCCCTTCAACTGGTCCAGAACGCGGCTGCTCGGCTTGTGTTCAACCTCCCAAAGTTCACACACGTCACCCCCCTGCTGAGGTCACTCCACTGGCTTCCAGTCGTGGCCAGGATCAGGTTCAAAGTTCTGACCCTGGCCTACACTGCAGCCAAAAGGTAAGGCCCCTCCTACCTACAGGACTTGATCCAGCGCTACGCTCCTGCTCGACCACTTCGCTCTGCTGCTGCAGGGTGACTTGCACTTCCCTCCCTCCGTGTCAACGGCACTCGCTCGTCCCGACTGCGGAGCTTCTCCACTCTAGCTCCCCAGTGGTGGAATTAACTCCCCACTCCGTTGCGTTCAGCTGAAACACCGTCTGTTTTCTGTCGTGGTCTGAAAACACACTTTTTCAGACTCCACCTTGAATAACTACATATATAAGGCCAAATATATAGTATGTAGTATAGTAGTATTTATATTTTCTATTTGGTTTTGCTATTTCATAGCTTATAACGTATAGCCGTCTGTATTCTGTTGACTACTAGCGATAGCTCCTACGTTGCGAGAAAGTTGCGCTTTGTTGGATTTGCTTTGTAGTTGTGTCTATGACCTTCAATATGTACTTATTGTACGTCGCTTTGGATAAAGGCGTCTGCCAAATAACTGTAATGTAATGTCTGTCAGTACAAGTAAATATACTTCTATGAAAATGTTGGACATACAGTATATGAATATTTTCCCCAACATATAGGTACATAGTTACAGACTCAATAAAAGGATGTAGATAAGAAAACCAGACCAATGTGTAGTATATATATATATATATATGATTATAGTATAAATCACACCAAAAGTAAAGCTTTATTATTATTATTATTACAGGAGGCCGGACTCTGCTAAATTTAGCCCGCTGTGGGTCAACCAAAATCTTCTTACAAACGCTAACATCCACTCACCCCGTCATAAACGCTAACATCCACTCACCCCGTCACAAACGCTAACATCCACTCACCCCGTCACAAACGCTAACATCCACTCACACCGTCACAAACGCTAACATCCACTCACACCGTCACAAACGCTAACATCCACTCACCCCGTCACAAACGCTAACATCCACTCACACAGTCACAAACGCTAACATCCACTCACACCGTCACAAACGCTAACATCCACTCACCCCGTCACAAACGCTAACATCCACTCACCCCGTCACAAACGCTAACATCCACTCACCCCGTCACAAACGCTAACATCCACTCACACCGTCACAAACGCTAACATCCACTCACACCGTCACAAACGCTAACATCCACTCACACCGTCACAAACGCTAACATCCACTCACCCCGTCACAAACGCTAACATCCACTCACCCCGTCACAAACGCTAACATCCACTCACCCCGTCACAAACGCTAACATCCACTCACCCCGTCACAAACGCTAACATCCACTCACCCCGTCACAAACGCTAACATCCACTCACCCCGTCACAAACGCTAACATCCACTCACCCCGTCACAAACGCTAACATCCACTCACCCCGTCACAAACGCTAACATCCACTCACCCCGTCACAAACACTAACATCCACTCACCCCGTCACAAATACTAACATCATGTCAGTTGTAAAATATCACACAGAGCAGAGAGCGCCAGAACTTCAGAAACATTCAAACAGTCCTATTATTCCTGAGCCGTCATTCCGCACCTTTAGCCATTAAATCTACAACGCACTTGTCGCAGTTTAAGCCACAGAGCACTCCAACACACAGCTCAGAAATAGTTCTCTGGTCGTTGCAGTTCTCCAAATGCCCTCTTGGGGAGGCAAAGAGCAGTCCTATCATTTTTAGGTCGCCTGGCCATGGTGTGGTTGCATTTCCCGTTACCCCTGAAGACTTGAGGGGCAGCATCAGTAGCCAGAAAACCAGGCCCATCCATCTGTCTGTCTGTCTGTCTGTCTCACTTGCTTGCTGTTCCCTGTGGAGCTACAGGTCTCTGACTTCATCCTCCACGGTGAGGTCGCTCGCACCCACGTACCTGTCCTGTACTCCCAGAGTGCTGAGGCTCTGAGTTAAAGACTCAAACGGCACAAAGAAACTACTTCCGGGTTAAACAACCTTACTGTTCATCTGACAGGAAGTAACCAAAGCACCAGCACCTACTGTAAATATAAACTCTGTACTACTACTACTACAACTAATATATCACACACATCACCCACAATCCCCTGCATCAACCACAATCCCCTGCATTCCCTACAACTAATATATCACACACATCACCCACAATCCCCTGCATCACCCACAATCCCTACGACATTCCCCGCCCACTTCCATTCCCCAGGTTGTCATGACAAATGAGAGCAGAGTTCTCAGAGGACGTTGCTGGTTAAATAAATTAAGTAGTTTAATCAACCTGGTAAATGTTCACACACAGTTAAACCCAGACCGCTGAAATCAGGGTGATAAGGAAACCCAGACCGCTGAAATCAGGGTGATAAGGAGGGGGTCAATCCCACACCCTCTGGGGGGGGGGGGGGGAGAAGGATACGCGTCGAAGTGAAAATCAGCCCCCACAGCAGTGGACAGCATGGCCTGCATGTTCCGCTCCTCCAGGTCCCCGTAACAGTAGCCATTGGCCTTATCCACCACCCGCATCACCTGCATCATGCTCTCTTTGTCCTGGGGTCAAGGGTCAAAGGTTATGCATCACCACAGTTTCTCCATCTCTATAATCTGCTGCAGACTCTCTGAGGTGCGGGTGCTGTACTTCACACCATCATTATTACTCATAGAACTAGTGGAAACTGACCTGTATCAACAGGGAGACAGAACTGGTCAATCTGGCTGTTCTACAGAATTTGTCACACACTCATTCTTTAACAGTTTAAAAATATGTTTTTTATTTCCAGGACAGGTTAAAACAGACTGCATGACGCCGTTTCATCCAGGTACTTGTAAATGGTAAATGGACTGCACTTATATAGCGCTTTTATCCAAAGCGGTTTACAATGGCCTCTCACTCACCCGTTCACACACACATTCACACACCAATGGCGGCAGCTGCCATGCAAGGTGCTAGCCTGCTCATTGGGAGCAATTTGGGGTTCAGTGTCTTGCCCAAGGACACTTCGACATGTGGACAGGAGGAGCCGGGGATCAGCGGACGACCCGCTCTACCTCCTGAGCCACAGCCGCCCAGAGTCATGACTCACCTGCACAGACACACATTCTCAGGTGCACAGACTGGGGACACAGCCTTACCTGTACGCTGAGCGGTACGAAGGACACCAGGCCATAGTCTTGGATGACCTCAGCCAGTTTCTGGTTGAGACTGAGGAACTTCTTAAAGAAGGGATCAGCAGCTAGGTGATCCAGCAGGTAGGACAGGTCCATCACCTCCGTGTAGAAATCCAGGTTAAAGGCTGTGAGCCACAGAGCAGAGAGAGAAGGTATCAGCACACCTGCTCTTCATTTTAACACTGTGATGTGGGACTCAGGTACACCTGTGCTCACCATTAACCAATCAGCTCCACAAGAGAGCCTCAATCAACAGCTCTCAGCAACCTTTCTCTCTCTCTCTCTCTCTCTCTCTCTCACACTACCCATGTGATTTTACATACTGTAGTGAAAAGTTTCCATTACAGTAATACAAACACCAGCACACAGCCGGGGCAGATCACACAGGGACATCACAGGATTACTGAGATACTACAGAGCCCCAACCTGTCCATCATCTGCAGACTAAAACTCAGCCTATGAGACAGAAAGTTAGGCCAAAAGCAGACCGGAGCCGAGCCAAAGCAGGCCAGAGCTGGGCCAGAAGAGGACCGGAGCATAGCGCTCACCCAGCTTGCCGTACAGCTCGAGGAGGTCCATCTTGGACAGCACGTTGACGTGGGGCAGCTCTACGTGCAACATGGTGGCGAGAGACGTGCAGAGGATAGCGATGAACTTGGCCGGATCTGCACAGTAATGGGAGTCTACAAGGTGCACTGCAGTGAGCTGCAACCACAGGAGGAAGAGGAGGAGGAAGAGGGCCACAGCATGTTAGCTACCTGCAGTCATAGCAGCACTAAGTCTTCATGAGTCAATAAAGGACAAACACTGGACCTTCAGCCCCAATACTCTGCAGAGGCATACAAAAACAGTCATGTGCATACATGTGTGTAAACGTGCATAAACAAGTATAAAAGTGGATACATGTGTTAATGTGCATAAACATGTATAAAAGTGGATACATGTGTTAATGTGCATAAACATGGATAAAGATGGATACAGTAATAGATATGTAGTTCATGTGGAACGGGGCGGTGCAAATATTCCAGCACTCGTGTTCAGGAGTGAAGTGGTGCATTGTGGGATGGCCCCACTAAAGCCAGCTCCCCAGCGCCTCACCCTGAAGTTCCACTGGGAGAGTTGGGCAAAGATGTTCTTCACAGAGCTCTGGTGGGTGTAGAGCTCCACCTGTCCGGGGCAGTCGAACAGGACGTAGCTATCGGCGTGCAGCTGTAGCTTGGCTTGGAGCCAGTCCAAATTGGCCTCCAGGTACTCCATACAGTACAGGAGGCCACCGTTGGGCCCCAGCTTCAGCCCGTCCATCACGTCGTCCAGGGTGACCAGCTCGGACACGTCCACCGCACAGGGGTAGGGCAGGCCCTCGTTCGCGGGGTCCAGGTTGACCACCACCACCTTTCTCCCCAGCAGCCTCAGAAACTCCGCCATGCCCCTGCAGTACGTGGTCTTTCCCGAACCGGGGGGCCCGATGACCACCTGGCCGAAACGCAGGGAGGGGGCTGTGGGTGGGCGGGCAGGCCTGGCGGACATTGCGGGAGTTTCAACCGGGAGTCAAGGTCACGCACAAATAATATACCACCGTAACCTGGAGAGAGAGAGAAAAACGGTTTGACGTCTGGGCTTGCGAAACAGGTGGTAAAGCGGCACGTCAAAATGAACGAGCTAAATTATAACTAATTATTTTAGTGGGGAATTTTCTTTCATCATTTTGAATTTGATAACCACATGCTGTTTTGTTTAAGACATTTTACGTTTATAGATGCGATGTTCCCTCTGTAGCCTGTAGCTCTTGCTAACACTTGATTGATGTAGCAGTTGACATCCGTATGAAGACTGCTAGCTCTTATGAAGATGCCGTTTTTGCGAAGTGTTAACCGTGTAGCAAGCAGCCCCTATGACGGATATAGCAAGCAAGCAAAGCCATCGTTAGCTAACTGACTTGTAACGCAATCATACGCGCGTCGTAGTCATTCAGCGAACTAAGCAGCTGGCTAACGTTTACTTAGCTGGCGTGTTTAGCGTTGATCCACGCTGTAGTTATTGAGCATATTTAGCTTAATACACAAGCTGCACAACTTCGACTTCCATTAGCTAACGTTAGCTAACAGCAGATACGGTAGCGCGTAAAGCGGTGTGTCTAGTTCCACAAACTTATCGCGCTATGTTGAACTAAGTTTGGCAAGAATTGTTCTTTCCTGAACAGCAACTTACCAGAAACACCCAGACTGTAGACTAAAGTATATTCACAATAACACCCAGACTGTAGACTAAAGTATATTCACAATAACACCCAGACTGTAGACTAAAGTATATTCACAACTCCACCGCTCAAATAGCCACGACAGTGACACCAATCGGAAAACAGTACGTGCGACATGATATCGTCCGTGTAGCAACAAAGACGAATTAATCTGTTCCACCTATTCAGCTAGACCAACTTTTGCTGAATTTTATTTCTAATTTATTCTAATTAGTTGAGTTATCCAGTGTGTATACGGCGCAGTGTATACGGAACTCAGTTTGTAAGGTGGGGCGCTGCTCAGGTACGTTGAAACTGAGCATGGTCAACCCTCTTTGGCATTGTGCTTAACCTGAGCGATTCTGGAACCACCCACCTGACTGCACTTGAGAATATGTTTGTTATGTGTCTGGGTTTCTTATAGTATTACATTAATATTAAAAACAGTCAGAAAATATCAATTATATTAAAAAGGAGGAAAAACATTTAATAAACAAACAAGTAATATTTTCATTATTAACATACAAAAACATACATTTGAAAAATAAACAAATACAATAAAAACTCTGTTATTCCACATTAAAATGAAAGGTACTGTGTAACAGAATATGGCTTATCGGATCATTCAGCCGCCCGTTTAAGCTGTGTGCCATGAGCTGACTCACTATGCAAACAACAACCCTCTTTCACATTCATACTAATGCTGTGAGCTTCCAGGACCCTGATTCTCTGTAATGCTGTGAGCTTCCAGGACCCTGATCATCGGATCATTCAGCTGAGGTTCCTGCTGCACAGGCATCTTCACGGTTTCTCTGGAAAGAGTCTGTGACAGTTCTCTGTAAAAAGCACTATACTATAAAAATGTATTGAATTGAATAGGCTGTCTCTTCTGGTGTTGGCTGTACCGCTCTGTTCTGGTGCCAGTATCAGTACAGTATCAGATAATCGGATCTGTTCTGGTATCAGCTGCAGTAGTTAGTTCTGGTATCAGCTGCAGTAGTTAGTTCTGCTATCAGCTGCAGTAGTTAGTTCTGGTATCAGCTGCAGTAGTTAGTTCTGGTATCAGCTGCAGTAGTTAGTTCTGCGGTGTGGCTGGGTTCTGTACTTCATGCTGGTCGTTGGCTGTCGGCGCAGTAGACTGTCGCCTTGGTCCATGGCTTTGGGTTTGTCATAAACAGTGGATATGAGAAAGTGTGGGCGGGGCTTCTTTACAGGAAGGAAGGAGTTGAGCTTCTCTCCGTGGTACCTGGACAGGTAAACAGCATGGTGATTGAGGGGAACAGTCTGGACGCTATTCAAAAGATATTAAAACGCTATTTAAACGCTATTCAAACGTTACTCGAATGCCATTTCAATGCTATTCAAAACTGCTGATCAAACTTCAGATTGCTTTCACAGTGCTTTCCGAAAGGACTCAATCATCAATAGACCAGTTTAGGAAAAGCAGCTGAGTAGCACGACATTCCACCCCATGTCACCTGGCTGTGTGGCGCTTGTCATTGCAGGTGTACAGTGTGTGTGTGTGTGTGTGTGTACGTGTACGTGTGTGTGTGTGTACGTGTGTGTGTGTGTGTGTGTTTATAGGCTTGCGACTCCAACATTGCTGGTTTGATTCCCACTTGGGGCTCGTTCATTGTACCCTTGAGATAAAGGTACTTAACCTGATTTGCTTCAGTAAATATCCAGCTGCGTAAGTGGATTGAATATAAAATATAAAAAGAATGTCACCTGTGTAACTTGCTCTAGATAAGAGTCTGAGTGCCTGCTAAATACTACAATGTAAATGTTAATGTAAATGAGAAGGTTTAGAGGGTGTGGTCAGGATCAGGTGCGCTGCACATGTGGGTTAGGCAATAAGTAGGGACAGGTGAACTCACCCAAAACCCCTCTTGCACCTGGGGTGCTGGCCGTCAGACTCCAGGGCCTCTGGCCTCCCAGCTTGGGACTGTCCCAAACCGTCTCCTTCTCTCCACCCCTGCCTCTCCATCAACCTCCTCCCCACTCCCTGCACAAGGACACATCACACCCCCATCATTCAACACGCCCTGCACATGGACACATCACACCCCCATCACTCAACACGCCCTGCACATGGACACATCACACCCCCATCACTCAACACTCCCTGCACATGGACACATCACACCCCCATCACTCAACACTCGATGCACATAACACCCCCATCATTCAACACGCCCTGCACATAACACGCCCTGCACATAACACGCCCTGCACATAACACGCCCTGCACATAACACGCCCTGCACATAACACGCCCATCACTCAACACTCACTGCACATGGACACATAACACCTCCATTACTCAACACTCCCCAAAACACGGAACACAGCACTGCACTATACACACCCTGTACCCCACATTACACACACACACACACACACACACACACACACACACACACACACACAGTACCTCCATATGAAAGTCCATATGAATGATCTCAGTATAGAACATGCAGGAGTAGAACATCCGGTTATTAAAGAGTATCCATGATGACAGACAGCCTCTCCTTACTGTTCCCTTTTAAAGTTCTGATCTGATTGGCCAATCAGCATGCTCTCCTACCTTTGTGAACCTCTCAAAACTTCCGATTGGCTGCTGGGCAGACCCGTCATCCAGACCCTCCCTCCGCCTTGTCTCACGGCGCATCTGCACGTAGTCGCGAGCGTCCATGTCGCCTCCATCTAAGAGCAACACAGACACCATGACGCCATCCACAGCCGACTACACACCAGGCTTCTGCAGCATCAACGTCACCTTCAGCTGAGCTTAAACAGGTCACCATCAGCTGAGCTTAAACAGGTCACCTTCAGCTGAGCTTAAACAGGTCACCTTCAGCTGAGCTTAAACAGGTCACCATCAGCTGAGCTTAAACAGGTCACCTTCAGCTGAGCTTAAACAGGTCACCTTCAGCTGAGCTTAAACAGGTCACCATCAGCTGAGCTTAAACAGGTCACCATCAGCTGACCTTAAACAGGTCACCATCAGCTGAGCTTAAACAGGTCACCATCAGCTGAGCTTAAACAGGTCACCTTCAGCTGAGCTTAAACAGGTCACCTTCAGCTGAGCTTAAACAGGTCACCTTCAGCTGAGCTTAAACAGGTCACCTTCAGCTGAGCTTAAACAGGTCACCTTCAGCTGAGCTTAAACAGGTCACCATCAGCTGAGCTTAAACAGGTCACCTTCAGCTGAGCTTAAACAGGTCACCTTCAGCTGAGCTTAAACAGGTCACCTTCAGCTGAGCTTAAACAGGTCACCTTCAGCTGAGCTTAAACAGGTCACCTTCAGCTGAGCTTAAACAGGTCACCATCAGCTGAGCTTAAACAGGTCACCTTCAGCTGAGCTTAAACAGGTCACCTTCAGCTGAGCTTAAACAGGTCACCATCAGCTGAACTTAAACAGGTCACCATCATCTGAGTTTAAACAGGTCACCATCATCTGAGTTTAAACAGGTCACCATCAGCTGAACTTAAACAGGTCACAGCTGTACACACACTAGGGAAACAAAGCACGGTTAAGGACAAAAACAACAGGATGTTTCAAAGCACTACCAGGCATCTGTAAAACTACTGATTTGAGGCAGAGGCCCTTAAAGAGGTGTAGATATCAGGGCACGCGCACGCGCACACACACACACGCACACGCGCACACACACACACACACACACTCACACACTAAAAAGAGGCGTTTTCAGGGCACCTTTGTCGTAGTAAACGCTCATATCCACGTCCCAGTCATCCGCTGTCTGCTCGTCAAAATCTGCGCAGGAGAAATCAGAACAGAGATCAGAGCAGAGATCAGAGCAGAGATCAGTGATTCTGAATACTTCACCATTAGAGGGCATTTCATTTTGATGTAATCGACTGTTTAAAATGTGCCCCCCGCCACACAGCACCCCCCCCCCACAGCACCCCGCCCTGCCGTACCCCCCTCCTCCTCCTGCCAGTACTGGGCATCGGTGTAGAACACCAGGCCGGATCCTCCTTTCTCCCACTTGAGCTCGATCTCCTCCTCGAACAGACGCTCCTTGCTGCGCTCCTGGCTCGTCACGTCCTCGTGCAGAGCCTCGTGCCGCTCCCACTCCTCACACCCGTCATCGTCCTGGAAACGGCGCACGCACGTCACAGAGGCGCACACGCACACACACACACACACACTGAGTAAAGACAAACACATGTGTGCAGGCCACAAAGCCAGCGCCAGTATCATACTCACATCATCAGGGCCGGACTCAGACCCCTCCCCCTCTGGCCAGGCCGTTTCCGGGGCGATAGAGGGAGTGTTCTCCCCCAGGGGGTCTGTGCTGGAACAGGAGGAGGTGCTCACAGGCGGGACAGCGCCCCCCGCAGGGCTGCTGATCTCATCCCCGCCCGCCGTGTAGACACTCTCCTCCACCAGCCGCACAGTGGGCGTGTCCTGGTACAGGAAGGGCACGTTGCCGTAGCGACGGCGGGAGCCGGTTTTGGGGAAGGTGAGTCCGAGTTGGCGGATGAGGCGGGGGGGCAGGCGGCATGCCTGGATCAGCTGCAGGAACACCGTAACCGCCGTGCCCACGTTACCGCTGGGCATGAGCGCCGGCGGGTTAAGCTCCGGCAGGCCCCGCAGATCCAACTCAGTGAAGCGCTCCGTTAGCCCCGCCCCCCGTCGCTTCAGCTCCGCCTTCGTCCTGTACGGGAACCTGTCTGTGACTGAGGCAAGGAGACAAACACATCAGCCTGAAAACACACCCACCTGTAAACACACCCACCTGCACTGCTGGAGAATCCAGCCCAGGGGTGTCAAACTCCAGTCCTGAAGAAGGCGCTGTGTCTGCAGGTTTAGCTATAGTCCTGGAGAGCCATAGGGTATCCAATCGCTTATTTTATCTGTGGACTAGTTTACTGTAAGCTGGTCAGGTGGCGAACAGATATTTTTCTACAGTCTATGGGTAAAACCAGCAAGAAGTTTCAAAAGCACAGCTTAAACTAGCATAACCATTTTGGGCTGGTTCAAGCTTGAATTTTTAGCAGGGAATCTGGATGTAAACAGTCAATGTGAGCACTGGTTAGCACGGTGAAATCGCCGTTTGATGCACCTTTGTTAAATATAATTTGCTCCATCTAAAGATGTGTGCTTCATTAATCTGTTTCGCGGGAGCTAGCCTACCTGTCTCATCCGATACTTTCACCCTCCTGATCACACAGCGTCTGGCGAGCCAGCTCCCTTTCGAGTCGACCCACTGATTCCCGGCGTACATTTTC
Organism: Ilyophis sp. 1 JC-2022; assembly: GCA_022702515.1. Lineage (NCBI taxonomy): Eukaryota > Metazoa > Chordata > Actinopteri > Anguilliformes > Synaphobranchidae > Ilyophis > Ilyophis sp. 1 JC-2022. Next base: position 57,585,031 of record CM040406.1, read on the forward strand.
ACAAATCGGTCCGCCTCTCCGGCGTGGACTGACACCACGCAACAGCATGTTTTCTCGTATTTGGACGCGGCCACACGTCTCCTGTTCAACGAGGACTCGGAAGTCCCATCTTCAGCGTTGACTTCTTCCTGCAGAACCGCAGTCGGGTCTACCGGAGCCTGCTCCGGATCCTGCTCCGGATCCTGGATCCGTCCGGATTCCGCGGGGTCTTTGAGGACCTCAGGTCGGTGTCGGTAGTGAAAGCAAAAGAACCCCCCACTTTCTATAAACTGACTGAAATAGTTTCTTAGGTTAGCTGATCGAAATGCTGCTGGAATATTACTGACAACATAATACAAAACATTTGTGGACTCCGCCATGACACCTTTGAGTCACTGGAAGGTATTCTTCCGGTTCGTCATACGTACCCTGGTCATTTCCGGTTACAGTACCACACACTTCATAGTAACGGTCATAGCAACGAAGTAATCTGTACCAGAGCGATAACTAACTACTCTAACGTTACCAAACGCAGAACAGAAACATGAACTCGTTTTCAAGGCAGTTAACGGTGGATTGGGAAGGAATTCAACTTTAGTATACACTGCGAAGTCACATTTTGTGTATGGCATACAATTATGGCTGTACAGTACAGTAAACGCATCACATAGGCTACTCATTTAATCAAAAGCGTGTTAACTTAAACACTTTAGCAAAACCAGCAACCAATTCTCAAGAAATTAGTAGGTTTTTTAAATTAATAAATTACAATTTTTTAGCAAAAATCTATCATTGTGTCCAACTTAATTTATTTTAAAGGAGATGGAAGGTCACACACAGTTATGCACAAATTGTGTTTGAAAATATTTATTGTCTGACAAGACAGAAGAAACTGTGAAGAGCTAAACTGTAAAATGTGTAATAACTTTGGGTGGGGGACTGTGGTGCAGTTTGTAGGATCGCCAACTCTCAACCCCTATAAGAATCCCGCTGTTGGGGTTGGATTCACTGCCACGGCAGTTTCTGTACTGTGACCCCATCTCTACCTGTAACCCTCTCTGCTTTACCCCCGTCTGAATAAAGTGGAACAAAAATACATAAGAACTGCAGACGGTTTGTTCTTCATAAAAACAAAAAGGAAAGGTTTTCAGGGTTGAATCAGTCAAGCCCTGCATTAGCTGGAAGAGCTTCATGTGTTTATAGTTTCAGTCAGACCACAGAGCACAGGCCACAGGATCACTGTCCAGTCCAGTGACTGTGGCCACTTCCCAACGGAGAAACCCCAGAAAATGTCAAACAGCTTCTAATGACTTTTAAAAAGTCTGTTCTTCAGAGCAACAGGGGGCCCTTTGAAGTTTATGAGGCCAATTTTAATTTAAGCCCCGCCCCCATCCCTGGGGCACAAATATTTGAAAAGGGACATTCTGACGGTCAGTTTGTTTCAGGAACTTCACAGCCTCACGTCAGTGACCTCCCTCAGAGAATCACAGATTCCACTGTACTGACATAACCCCACCCCTCCTAATGTGAGGATTCTATACATTAACATCTAATATTTCATGGAAGATTGCAGTCAGCATCTTTTCATAATGGAAGTGAACACATTTTACATATTGATAATAATGGATGCTGATTCTTTCAAAGGAAAGTCGGACTCAGTTACACACACACTGTACACATGCTCCCACAGTACTGTGATGTTCAGCAGGACAGACTGTGTTCCAGCACAGCCCCCAGGATCTGTATAAAATGCTGTAAATCTTAACCAATATGTGGCCCCATGAGGCAGCAGTGGGGGTGATTAGCAGTGAAAGTGGGGAAGATTTCTGTGTCTCTTCATGTGGGGAAAAAATGGAATTTATTGTTTTTTGTCGCATTGTTGTATTCTCAGGGCGCCATTGTACGAGAGCTTTGCTCTATCCCTGGATCTCTATCCATCTATCTCCATATATAATGGAGAAGTACTCATGGATGGTCCTGGGGGGAGGGGGGCAGACACTCCCCTGGGGGTTTTGGGGGTCATTGTTTCTGGGGTGAACTTCACTTCATTTGCTAGTGGAGAATAAGAAATTAACTTAACATTTAATGGAACTACATTTTTTCCTTATCGTCATAAATTTAATTGTGGTGGGTGTCCGACTTGGGGTGCAGTAGCAGGGGGAGTGTCTCTGGTTTGGGGGGTAGATCAAAGCTCTCTTCTGCAGTGTCCAAGCTCATGCCCCGCCCAGCCGCTGGTTAAACCGCTCCTGTGCCGCCATCATCTGCTCGTCGTCCCGGAACGGGGTCATCAGGTGTTGGGACAGGGGGTAAGAACGGGGTCATCAGGTGTTGGGACAGGGGGTAAGAACGGGGTCATCAGGTGTTGGGACAGGGGGTAAGAACGGGGTCATCAGGTGTTGGGACAGGGGGTAAGCCCAGTTCCCCACCATGTGCATCCCCCCAGACAGGAGCGGCTCGGGGGCGCAGTCCAGCATTCTGGCCACGTCCGTCTGTCTGTCTGTACACCTGCGCGTAGGGCCAGCTGCCGGGATGTCCCGCGGTGACGGTTACGAAGCGGAAGCTGTGATCGGCAAAGGCGGTCAGCGTGATGGAGCACGACTTCCTGCTGCTGAGGCCGCGCAGAACGCCCGCTCGATCCGCCGTGCGGCCACGCCCGTGGGCCAGCGGATCCTGTGTTCCACAATCAGGCCGCTCACCTTCCACAGGTGACTGCTGAGGCGGGATCTGCTCCGCCACGCTCTTATACGTCTCCGCGTTCCCCAGTGTCCACAGGCAGGCCAAAATGGCGTCCCTCAGGCTCCACTGCGTCTCCGCCACGGTGCTGTAATGTGGCTGCAGCTCCCTGATCAGCTCCTAGCAAAGTAACAGTAAAGAGAATAAAGCTTTTGCCAATTGCCCCCGAAATACTGTGAGTTCAGTTTATGTGAAGCTGCTGCTGTATGTGTACGGACCGTTACACGTTTAGCGTGTAGGCTACATACCTCGACAGTTCCTAAAGTGATTTGTAAAGACACTCGGGGTGTAATGAAACACCTCCTTCTTCACAAATGGTTCCTCAATTTTTGGAACATCCCTGCATCAAATGTAGACATGGAATCTGTAACTAAGAATTTCATCACTGTACAAGTTTAACTGGCTAGACTGTTTTTTTCCCCCCCTATAGATATTGCTGTTGGGATAAAGTTAACTGATAAAAAGTAATATAACAATTAAGCCATGTAGGTTACAGCTAAGTTAAACAGCTAGCAAGTTATGTAGAGTTACCAATCATTCTAACTACAGCAGGAACAGTGTGCATATCTAGCAAGCAAGATATATTAATTTTAAAAACGCATTTTGCAAGCTATCTGCATTCTACTTCAAACTATGCTGATGTTCAAATCGAGCAACACAGTAAACAATGGAAAAGTTGCGATGTAAATTCTGCTTATATAAAATAACATTAGCTACCAGCAAGCATATGATCTACAGCAATCCCAAAAAAATCCCACATGCATAATAACTATCAAGAGTTTCGCCCTTGTGGGCACGAGTTCTGCAGCACAGCTAGCTACCTTCTATCCCTTATTTCCTGTAGGAAATGTAAAACGAATGGGATTTCAATAGAATCGATTTCCTCGGCGATTAAAAAATGCCAGATCCAGATCCGCCATGTTCAGCGTATCTTATTCTTTTGCTTCTCCGTTGGCAGAGCACCGCTGAACAGGGTAATTGCTGCCACCTACTGGCGGTTATAAAGAGTGACCGAAGCCGCACTGAAGTTGTTAGGTTGGGATTGCGATGAGTAGCGATTCCCGTCTTGTGCAAATGAAGACGTGCGTCACTATTATTGAGATGTGGAAAATGAGAGCAAAAATGAAAAAAGTGTACTATGTGGCTTGTAGTCCGTAGCCTACTCCAGCACCTTACAAAATTCTGTATACTATCGTTTTAAAATACAGCCGTCGAAAGATACAATGTTCGCTCTCTTTTTATTTTTATTTGACTCTTTCCTAAAACTTTAATGTCATAGTTCCGGTAAGGAATAATAAAAATAATTTTTGCGGCAAAAAATAATTAGGGCAAAATTATTTTCCGTGACTAGCACGAGCGGGTGTATATTCCAGGCGTTGTTACTGTGATGCCAAGTTCCGTTTATCTGTTTGTGCATCCGTGTGCGTTTAGAGTAACCGAATCAACTTCTTGTACGTCTGTAACTATTGATCAAAAATAACAGTTACACAAAAACACAAACATCATACCTTCCCATGTTTTGTGTTCTTCTGTTTTATCTCTGAGTGTTCAGTTTTTTTAAACACGTTAATTTCAATGTCATGTACATCTCTTATTATATGATAAAAAACAAAAATGTTTTATTTGATTGCATGTTAATTTCTTGAAATACTCAAATAACCTACGGATTTACTATAGCCTACAACAACCTGTCCCAGTAATTACATAACAATAATAAAACTGTAATAATAATAAATCTGAGCCTTGTAGGAGATCCCAGTCACTCATTTCTCACAGTATACGAGTTCAACAACCTTTGACATTGAGGTGAAAAATACCTGCCAAATTCCCCGGCCTTCAACTTTATTTAACGACGAGTTTTAATTCATAGGCAATAAAATGAATGCACATAAAGAGCTACTGGAAGATGCCATAAAACGCAGAACTGCCTCTTTTCAGCTGGAGAAGCTTTAATGAGCCGGAGCCTGCCGTCTCAGAGCACGTGCTCAAGGCCGGACGCAGAGGTGTCACCAGGGTTACCTGCGGACACGTCTCAGCTTGGATTCCCCGGGATGCTATCTCTCTCTCTCTCTCTTTCTCTCTCCATACACAATAGTGCACACCCAGTAGTATCAACCTTAGTCTTTGAGGGGCCATAAGTTGGATTTCACATGGGGGCCTCATCAACCCAACATTACAAATAATATAATATTTTTGAATAATTAGGAGGCCCCCGGGCGTCTCGGGGACCTAAGCAGCCGCTTATGTTGCTTATTGGGCCGGGCCGGTTCTGCGGTCAGCACGGCTGGACTGGTCTTTTGGCAAATCAGGCAGATGCCAGACGGCCTGGTCCACTTTTGGGCTGCTGGGCTCTTCCACCCTGTTTTGAAATACTTTCAAATCAAATATTTGTTTTTGTGGGTTAATGTTTTAATATTAAATAAAATATTTGATTTTGTTGGACATATTTATTGAAATACTTCAACTACTCGGAAGAGTTGAAATTCACAAATAAAAATTTGCCCAGGCATGGATCAAGACCTTGGGGAAGTCATGTAAGTCCACAGAAATCAATTATTCACTGATTTTATCTCATGAGAAATGCTTTATGTGAATTAAAAATGTATACTATTGTTAAATAATTACTCGAGCTCCTATGATTATTGCTCAGTGGTCAGTAATAATAAAATGTTTCAGAATTTGATTTTCCAGCCATTCAATAAAAGAAAGCCCTGCTGGTAAAGGGGCACCTAACCCTAACCCCTCCCTCACAGTGTAACCAGGTAACCCCTCCCTCACAGTGTAACCAGGTAACCCTTCCCTCACAGTGTAACCAGGTAACCCCTCCCTCACAGTGTAACCAGGTAACCCTTCCCTCACAGTGTAACCAGATAACCCTTCCCTCACAGTGTAACCAGATAACCCTTCCCTCACAGTGTAACCAGGTAACCCCTCCCTCACAGTGTAACCAGGTAACCCTTCCCTCACAGTGTAACCAGGTAACCCCTCCCTCACAGTGTAACCAGATAACCCTTCCCTCACAATGTAACCAGGTAACCCCTCCCTCACAGTGTAACCAGGTAACCCCTCCCTCACAGTGTAACCAGGTAACCCTTCCCTCACAGTGTAACCAGGTAACCCCTCCCTCACAGTGTAACCAGATAACCCTTCCCTCACAGTGTAACCAGGTAACCCCTCCCTCACAGTGTAACCAGGTAACCCCTCCCTCACAGTGTAACCAGGTAACCCCTCCCTCACAGTGTAACCAGGTAACCCTTCCCTCACAGTGTAACCAGGTAACCCCTCCCTCACAGTGTAACCAGGTAACCCCTCCCTCACAGTGTAACCAGGTAACCCTTCCCTCACAGTGTAACCAGGTAACCCCTCCCTCACAGTGTAACCAGGTAACCCTTCCCTCACAGTGTAACCAGGTAACCCCTCCCTCACAGTGTAATCAGGTAACCCCTCCCTCACAGTGTAACCAGGTAACCCTTCCCTCACAGTGTAACCAGGTAACCCCTCCCTCACAGTGTAACCAGGTAACCCTTCCCTCACAGTGTAACCAGGTAACCCCTCCCTCACAGTGTAACCAGGTAACCCTTCCCTCACAGTGTAACCAGGTAACCCCTCCCTCACAGTGTAACCAGGTAACCTTTCTCTCTCAGACGGTGTGAACGCAGGTGACAAAGCGCCAAGCGTCTCCCAGAGTGGTGCTTTAGTGTCCTCTGTGACTGTCTCAAGCAGCTCCTTCCTGCTATAAACAGGCTCTTATCTCAGGCTGCTGCATGGCAGGAAGCCACAGCTTCAGTCCTGTGTACCTGCTCACCTCCGCAGCCTCCGAGGCTCACCTGCAGTACACTCTGGGAGCTGGAGATCTATTTGTGTGCAGGTAATAGGTTTATAGATTTATTTGTGTGCAGGTAATAGGTTTATAGATTTATTTGTGTGCAGGTAATAGGTTTATAGATTTATTTGTGGGCAGGTAATAGGAATTATTTATTACAGGAAAGAGGAGTCATCAAGCCCTGTGTTCAAACTCTCAGTGAATATAACATTATAATACAGGGAACATAAGATCTACATCTTAAACATTCTTTCATTCTATTAATTAAAATCATCATATTGTATTTTATAGTACAGAACTGGAAAGATTAGCATAAGCCTGCCTCTCCACATGTTTTCACTGAAAGTGATGAAGGTTTGTCAGGAGCTCAATCCTTCAACTGGGTTCATTATCATAAGTTTTTTAAATAAAATAATGCACCTATAATGTGCACGGTGAGTGACCCAGTAAAACATAGCAGTGCGTTGAGACTGAGCTGCACAGCTGATGTAGGTCAGGTGGAATCACGGGGTGGAAATAAGATGGGCTGTTTCCTTATTAATGTCAGTGCAGAATCAGCTAAAATTCCAGACATTTGGGAATCTTAGTCCACTGCTGAAGCACCACTAACCCGAACGGAAGCACCTGCGGACACTGACTCAGCCTGTCCTCACCTGCACACACTGACTCAGCCTGTCCTCACCTGCACACACTGACTCGGCCTGTCCTCACCTGCACACACTGACTCGGCCTGTCCTCACCTGCGGACACTGACTCAGCCTGTCCTCACCTGCACACACTGACTCGGCCTGTCCTCACCTGCACACACTGACTCAGCCTGTCTTCACCTGCGGACACTGACTCGGCCTGTCCTCACCTGCACACACTGACTCGGCCTGTCCTCACCTGCACACACTGACTCAGCCTGTCTTCACCTGCGGACACTGACTCAGCCTGTCTTCACCTGCGGACACTGACTCAGCCTGTCTTCACCTGCGGACACTGACTCGGCCTGTCCTCACCTGCACACACTGACTCGGCCTGTCCTCAGAACATCACTTAAAATCAAATTTGTATGATGCAAGAGCAGTGTGTGTGTGTGTATGTGTGAGAGAGAGAGAAAGAAAGAGGGTGTGTGTGTGTGTGTGTGTGTGTGAGAGAGAGAGAGGTGTGTGTGTGTGTGTGTGTGTGTGTGTGTGAGAAAGATGGGGTGTGTGTATGTGTGTGAGAGAGAGAGAAAGGGCGGGTGCATGTATGTATAAATGTGTGTGTCTGTGTGTATATAGAATAACTTTTATTTTCCCACAAGGGAACTTCAGTTGTAGCCCCAGCAACAAAAAGACATAGACAGTGGGGCAGACCCACAACACACAAACAAACATATCAAACAAAGACATCCAACAGAATCATTACATCAATCAAGTGAATTAAGTGAATTAAAGTGCAATACAGCGATGATTAAAAATAGCCCCCCCTGTCTCTAGATGCCCAGTGTCACCAAGCAGTCCAACACACAAACTCTGTCTCCACGACTCTCCTCTATACACGCAGCGCCGCGGTCTCTGTACACCACCGAAACGGAGCACAGAACTGCGTCAATCCTCCCAGTCGTCTCCTCACTCCTCCCCTGCATTGTGTTCTCCTTCCCTGGCTGCCTTTTGAAGACTCTCTGCACTCCCGGATCAGTCCTGACACCTTGAACTCCGGCGAAGAGTGATGGTACTTTGTTGCTGCAGATCTAGCGGACATTCCCGAGTAGCCTATATGTTGCGAATGCGTCTCCATGGTGACGACCATAAACAAAATTATATCGACTAGACAATTCGTCAATATTATCAAAACAAGCATCAGGAGTGCCCTGAAAAATCTCCAGCCTGCTTTCCTGTCCCACCACAGACACACAGCGCATGAAAAAACAAAGACAAAAGCCTGACACAACAAAATACATTCAAATTACCAAACACGAACACGAGAGACAGCTGGACTACATGTCGCCATTACAGCGCCACGTGACGTCATCGTATAAATGTGTGTTTGTGTGTGTGTGTGAGTGTATAAATGTGTGTTTACATGTGTGTGTGTGTGTGTATATATATATATATAAATGTGTGTTTATATAATGTGTGTGCGTGTGTATATATATATATATATATAAACGTGTGTGTGTGCGTTTATAAATGTGTGTTTATATGTGTGTACATATAAGTGTGTGTGTGTGTGTGTGTATATATATATATATAGATATATATATATATATATATAAATGTGTGTGTGTGTGCAGCTGGTAAGGTATGGCTCATAAGTGCTTTATTGCTGCTGTGTAAAAACCTGACCTTGACTGAACAACACACACACACACACACTGCAGGGACTGTGGCCAGGAGACCAGTGGGTGTATCAGTCCCTCATACTGTTTCATATACAGAACACACACCCGCACATGAACAAACACACACAGACACACAACACATACACAACACACACACACATGAACAAACACACTCACTAACTAACTCATTCACTCACTCTCACACACACACACACACATTCACTCACACTCTTTCTTTCTCTCTCTCACACACACACACACACACACACACACACAGATGGAGTTGGATAAAGCAGTGTGTCTGATGAAACTCGCACCAGTGTATATATGTAATCTGCTTTTACCCTACATACCCTATAAGTCGAAAAGATCACTTCGTTCGCAAGACGCAGGCTACTTAGTAGTCCCTAGAATATCTAAAAACTTCACGGGTGGTAGAGCTTTCTCCTACAGAGCGCCACTACTGTGGAACACCATACCCAAATTTCTAAGGGAATCAGACACAGTCTCAATATTTAAGTCTAGATTAAAAACGCATCTCTTTGATCAGGCTTATAACGAGTTGTAGTCTGGAGACAGGACCAGAGAAGCCTTTAGCCGTAGAGTGATGTGGAGTGGCATCCTTTCCTTACTGTCACCTGTCAACAGCTGTGACCCCATCTTCCTGGGTTGGCTCTTGAGAGGTGGATAGGATTGTTTTCCTTCTCATGACTGGATGGGTTCTCAAACTCTGTATTCATAGCTATGCAGCCATAAGTTACTCCTGGTGGGGGCACTTGTCCAACCCCCCCCTCCCCAGTTTGTGCTCCTGCTGCTCTATTACACTTTTTTTCTCTCTCTTTTTTCTACATTCTGCCGGCGGGGCTTATGCATCTCGAGAGTTTCTGTCAACTGGACTCACCTCACCACTGCTGTCCGGCTTCCTCTCCATCACCACTTGCCCCTCCCCTCCCCTCCCCACCCCACCTCCGCTGCCCGCTGCTCCCGACGCCATCGCCGCCCGTTCCCCACCATCATTGCTGCCACATCTGGACTGTCATCCAGCTGCTGGGTTTTTCTGAGAAGCGCATTGTGACAACTGGTTGTGAAATGCACTATATAAATAAATATTGATTTGATTGATTTGATTAAACCTTTTGCTCTGGGATATGACATGTATAACACCAGGTGCAGATAAAAGGATAATCTAAATAAAGCCATTTAAAGGCTTGGCTGTTAAAGATGCTGCCTGTATGATATAGCAGAGGGACACTGCTGCATCTGTCCTGGCAGGGCTAGCTCTCCTGTAGCACTGCGTCTGTCCTGCCAGGGCTAGCTCTCCTGTAGCACTGTGTCTGTCCTGCCAGGGCTAGCTCTCCTGTAGCACTGCGTCTGTCCTGCCAGGGCTAGCTCTCCTGTAGCACTGCGTCTGTCCTGCCAGGGCTAGCTCTCCTGTAGCACTGCGTCTGTCCTGCCAGGGCTAGCTCTCCTGTAGCACTGCGTCTGTCCTGCCAGGGCTAGCTCTCCTGTAGCACTGCGTCTGTCCTGCCAGGGCTAGCTCTCCTGTAGCACTGCGTCTGTCCTGCCAGGGCTAGCTCTCCTGTAACACTGCGTCTGTCCTGCCAGGGCTAGCTCTCCTGTAGCACTGCGTCTGTCCTGCCAGGGCTAGCTCTCCTGTAGCACTGCGTCTGTCCTGGCAGGGCTAGCTCTCCTGTAGCACTGCATCTGTCCTGCCAGGGCTAGCTCTCCTGTAGCACTGCGTCTGTCCTGCCAGGGCTAGCTCTCCTGTAGTACTGTGTGTGGCCTGCCAGGGCTAGCTGTCCTGTAGTACTGTGTGTGGCCTGTTCAATATAGCAGAGGGTCACTGCTGCGTCTGTCCTGCCAGAAATAGTTCTCCTGTAGTACTGTGTGTGGCCTGTAAGGTGTAAAATAGCTACAGGCTTTCCTATAGTAATGTGTGTGGCCTGTTGGGTGTAAAATAGTTACAGGCTCTCCTGTAGTACTGTGTGTGGCCTGTAGGGTGTAAAATAGTCACTGGCTCTCCTGTAGTACTGTGTGTGGCCTGTAGGGTGTAAAATAGTCACTGGCTCTCCTGTAGTACTGTGTGTGGCTTGTAGGGTGTAAAATAGTCACTGGCTCTCCTGTAGTACTGTGTGTGGCCTGTAGGGTGTAAAATAGTCACTGGCTCTCCTGTAGTACTGTGTGTGGCCTGTAGGGTGTAAAATAGTTACATTAGCCTGTTCCTGATTTATGAAAAAAGGCAAGAATGAATAACAGTGAATGCCAGGTCAATGATCTGGACTTTGACCACCCCCTCCCCCGGAGTGACATAACGCTGCATACAGCTGTCAAGGACAGAGCCTGACATCACGGGACCCAAAACCTGAGAAAAACAAATCAGTAAACATAACGAGGATGGCAGGCAACACGGGACGCGGGACACAGAACACGGGACGCGGAACCCGAAACACAGGATTACAGCCCACGGAGAGACATCAGACCCCTCAGGGATGGAGACCCAGGACAGACAGACAGACAGACATGTGGACAAAGGAAACAGAGGAAAGAATGTGTAAACTCAGCTGAAATACGTGCTGTTAATCTTTCATATGTCCAGAAACCCCCGCCAAGTGCAGGAATCCTTAACCAACTGGCAAACAAACTTTTAGCAACATTTCTGACCACTGATATACTGCACATTAAAACTGCATTAAAACGGCATTAAAACTGCACATTAAAACTGTGCATTCAATTTTACAGAGAACTGCCACAAAGACGCTGCAGAGAAACAGAAGGGGCCTGCACCCGCAACTGAACAGTGGTGAGAAAAAACTCCCCAAAGTCAGGAAGAAATGTTGGAAGGAACCTGGCTAGAGAGGGGTGCCCATCCTTCACTGGCCGGCCCAGTTTAAGCTAAGGGTGGAATGGATGGTAATGGACTGTAATGAGGGATCTAATAAAAATAGCTGGAAAGTAGAAAGTCCAAAGAAAAGGATGTAAAATGTTCAATTCAAAGGGGGCGGGGTGGTGCATCTGGGACTCTGGTTGCGTCAAGACAGGGGCATAAACCAGGGGAGGGACAGGACTGGAGCAGTCTGCAAACTCAGGGCGAGGGGCGTGACTGGAGCAGATCAGGGCGAGGGGGGGGGGCAGGCCGGAATAATCTGCAGATCAGGGTGAGGGAGAAAAAGAGAAGGTTGCCCCCCCCCCACCCATTGCCACCCATTATAATTTTAGATATAGTAGGAATTTTCAAATAGCAGCACTTTGAGAGCGAAGTAATCTAGGAGGACAGTAAGGAATGAATAAGTCACTAAGATATTCTGGAGCCAACCCATGTAAATCTTTAAACGCTAAAAATCTTGTAGTCAATTCTGAATTTGACAGGCAGCTAATGAAGAGTTTTGAGCACCGGGCTGATATGCTCCCATTTCTTGGTTTTAGTAAGAACCCTAGCAGCTGCATTCTGTACAAGTTGGAGATGATTCAGGGCTGAGCCAGCGCAACCAGACAATAAAGCATTACAGTAATCTAGTCGAGAGGTTACAAAAGCATGAACCATTCTTTCAGCATCCTCCAGGGACAACACCTTCCTTAATTTAGATATATTCCTCAGGTGGAAGAAGATCATTCTTGTGATATTGTTAATATGTAGCTAAAAGGAGAGGTCTGAATCAATAGTTACACCAAGGTTTTTAACAACCTTGTTGGCAGAAACAGCGAAGCAATCTAAATTTAAAGAAAACTGTGAGAATTTATCTCAAAAAGATTTGGGACCTAATACTAATATCTCAGTCTTATCTGAGTTCAATAAGAGGAAATGTTCGGTCATCCAGGCCTTTACATTTTTAAGACGGGTCTTTAGTTTAGTTTGTCAACTTGTACAGAATGCAGCTGCTAGGTTTAGACAACTGGTCAACCTGACAACCTGGTTTAACTGATATATAAAGTTGTGTGTCATCTGCATAGCAGTGGTAGTTAACACTATTGCTTATAAGTATATAAATGTCTGCATATAATGTTCCAAAGAGGGAGCATGTACAGAGAAAAGAGCAGAGGACCCAAAACTGATCCTTGTGGTACTCCAAAGTTCACCCTAAAACATTCAGAGGACTGATGGTTTACCCTAACAAACTGGGATCTATCATAGAGATAAGATTTAAACCACATAAGAGCATGCCCGGTGAGACCAACTAAATTTTTTAGCCTACGGAGGAGAATATGATGGTCTATAATATCAAAGGCAGTTAAGTAAAACAAGAATAGAAATACAGCCACAATCCAGAGAGAGGAACAAGTCCTTCATTACTAGAGCAAGGGCGGTCTCAGTGTTATGGTTTTTCCTAAACCCAGATTGAAACCTCTCATACACAATATTAGTAAGTAAAAATGTAGAAAGCTGTTGCGCTACACATTTCTCAAGAATCTGTGATAAAAATGGGAGGTTTGAAATGGGTCTATAATTAGCCAGGACAGTGGGATCCAAATTTGGTTTCTTAAGTAGTGGCTTAATTCTGCCAATTTAACAATGATGAGTTAATTAAGTGAATAATTGGTTTGATGAGTTTAGGCAATAACTCCTTCAGTAACTTTGGGGGTACGGGGTTTAGAAGACAGGTGGATGATTTAGAAGAAGAAATTATTTAGAAGAGGCTAAGTCATATAGGCTGTCATAGAGGCTAAGTTATATAGACTAAATCATAGCTTGATCCAGGATAATTGTGAATAGTCTATACATGTAACCTTACATGTACCATCGCCAGGATGTTGATGGAGTGGGCTGAAAGCAATTTAATGCGGTATTCCCCTTCTCTGAGGGACAGGTAGCTATGGGAACTTTAACCTATGAACCTTTTTATTATTATGCATTCTTTTGATATAGCCTACACAATAATAATATTTCACATTGTAATCTTGATATTTTTAGTCATGCTTGTGCGCGCCCCTGTGTGTAACATACAGGAGGGTTTATTCAGATGCACTTATATGCGCTGTTAAAATAACATGTAAACAACTGCGACATGACTTTAGACCAGGTTTGTGGTGGTTTTAGCGCAAGCGTTTTCTGCTGGCTCAAGATAGCAAAACGCCAAAAATAATCCTGGCCACACCTCATTTTAAGACCAACCCGCCCAATTCACTTGCGATGGACGCAAGATCACTTGCAATTTAAACGGCGTGAGTGCTAGGGGCTATAATGAACCCTGTGCCGGGTGTAAGAGAGCAAAAACACTTGCGTTTGGGTTACTGCCGCTTAGCGCCGGGTGTAAGATAGCAAAAACACTTGCGTTTGGGTTAGCGCCACTTAGCGCCGGGTGTAAGATAGCAAAAACACTTGCGTTTGGGTTAGCGCCGCTTAGCACCGGGTGTAAGATTGGGCCCAGAGTGTTACTATGAAGGGTGGATGTAGATCACTCCATCCTCCTGTCGTCCCTGTCTGCAGCGGGGATCGGCGGCTCGGCCCTGGCCTGGATTGAGTCCTACCTCTCGGAACGCTCCTCCCAGGTTGCCTGGGCTGGTAAAGTATCGGCACCCCGTCCCCTTACCACAGGAGTCCCCCAGGGCTCAGTCCTTGGTCCCCTCCTTTTCTCCACTTACACCAAATCCCTTGGCCCTGTTATCACTGCTCATGGTCTTTCTTACCACTGCTATGCTGACGATACTCAACTCTTTCTCTCCTTCTCACCCTCTGACACTCAGGTGTCAGCCCGCATCTCCGCTTGCCTGAGAGACATCCAGAGCTGGATGGACAACCGCCATCTCAAGCTCAATCCTGGCAAGACTGAGCTCATCTACATTCCTGCTCTAACCTCTCCTCCTCTCAATCTCTCTATTTCCCTAGGGGACATTCCACTGACCCCAACGCCCTGTGCCAGGAACCTTGGAGTCGTGATGGACAACAGGCTGTCCCTCTCCGAGAACATCGCAGCAGTAACCCGGGCATGCAGGTTCTTCCTGTACAACATCAGGAGAATCCGCCCCTTCCTCACCACCCACTCAACCCAGCTCCTGGTCCAAGCGATGGTGCTGTCCCGCCTGGACTATTGCAACTCTCTCTTGGCTGGCTTGCCAGCATCGGCCATTAGACCCCTTCAGCTTATCCAGAACGCAGCAGCACGCCTGGTCTTCAACCTCCCCCGACACTCCCATGTCACCCCCCTGCTCATTGACCTCCACTGGCTACCGGTGATGGCTCGCATCAAATTCAAAACATTGGTGCTCGCCTTCCAGGCAGTCCGAGGATCTGCCCCTCCATACCTCCAAAAACTAATCAGACCCTACACACCTGCCAGATCCCTGCGTTCCGCCTCCTCAGGACGACTGGTACCCCCCCCCTCTTCATGCTAGCACCCGGTCTCGACGTCTGTCTGTCCTGGCCCCACGGTGGTGGAATGACCTCCCCGTGGAGGTCAGAACAGCAGAAAGTCTGACCTCCTTCAAGCGCAGATTGAAGACTCACCTCTTCAAGCTGCACCTCTCTCCCCTCCCTACCTCCCTGTGACTATTGTTATTAATGTTGTGTAATTACCCCCCAAAAAATAAAATAAAATAAAATAAAATAAAAAATACCCCAATCATACTGACTGCGCCTAGTACTTCGATTCGTATTTGCCTTTCTAGGGTTGTTTTTAAACGTTCTTGTTCCTAGTTTGAAAATGCACTATGTACGTCGCTCTGGATAAGAGCGTCTGCTAAATGTCTATAATGTAATGTAATGTAATGTAATGGATGTATGGGTCCCATATGGGTCTCAGTCTAACTGAAACATGCACTCTACCTCCCCCTACAGGCTTCCTGCTGGTAAAGTTTATGATGGGGTTGAAAAATAAAATACCAATTCCATGTAGATGTGGAAATGCAGCTTTGAAGAGCTTAAGTTAGAGGTATGAATTGATAGCTAAGTAGCTCATACAACAATTCACACAGCAACTATGTGTGTGCTTGTGTGTATTAGTGTGTGTGGGTGTGTGTGTGTATTAGTGTGTGTGTGTGAGTATTAGGGTGTGTATTAGTGTGTGTGTGTGTGTGTGTTTGCTCTTTAATAAAGAGCATTGGGGTATCTAGGTGTGCCATTCTTTGACCACTGAAATGTCAACAGACACGTACCTGCTACCTGTTTACCTTCACAATAAATCAATTTGCTTATCAGAAGCAGGGCTCTGTACTAGGTACCACAGAGATAACTACACTACTGCAATAAGCACATGGCCTTCAGACACTCCCATTACACAGCGTTCAGACACATTATTTCATTATAAGGTATGAAGCATCACAAACAGACATTTTACAGTTAGTGGTGATGAATACCCAGAATATTCATCTTTTCATACAGAATGTTTTCAGGCACTTGTTGCATTCAATTATTAATGTAACTGTAAATAGATTTCATATCGACGTGGTTAAGAACAATCCGTTTTGGTTTCCATACCCTATCCCAGAACCAAGAGACGCAAAACTCTGTGTATTTAGACCCCTACGGGTCGATGATGCTATGCTTGTTATTGTCTCAGTTTTAGAAAAAATATGTGTTTGATGAATTATGAATGGAATGGAAGAGGACTGCATAGAACCAAACAGCCGTGAACCTGACCTGCATTCTGATTAAACCCTAACCCTAACCCCTAACCCTAACCTGCATTCTGATTAAACCCTAACCCTAACCCCTAACCCCTAACCCTAACCCCTAACCCCTAACCCTAACCCCTAACCCTAACCCTAACCTGACCTGCATTCTGATTAAACCCTAACCCTAACCCCTAACCCCTAACCCCTAACCCTAACCTGACCTGCATTCGGATTAAATCAGGGTAGAACATGCGCGTAATGCATTCTGATTAAATCAGGGTAGAACATGCGCGTAATGCATTCTGATTAAATCAGGGTAGAACATGCGCGTAATGCATTCTGATTAAATCAGGGTAGATCATGAGCGCACCGCATTCTGATTAAATCAGGGTAGATCATGAGCGCACCGCATTCTGATTAAATCAGGGTAGATCATGAGCGCACTGCATTCTGATTAAATCAGGGTAGATCATGAGCGCACCACATTCTGATTAAATCAGGGTTGAATTCTGATGAAATCAGGGTCGAACAGAAGCTCATGCTGTCAGTTACTCAGTCCTGGGGTCCCTCTCTCAGCATTGAGCCCGTGTGCCCCCCCCCCCGACTCCCCCCCCCTAAGACACAGCCCTGTATGTCAGAAATGGCTCTGCATGTCATGAAGTATAAATGTCCCATATTCATAACCCAGGACTTTTAATCAGTCATATTTAACTAATGATGTCATTTCCTCTAATATGTTGCAGGGCAAATGACTCATTTTGGAAAGGCGTTACATGTTTCATTAATTACACTTTGCACTCACACCTGAGATCATTGGGGTCCTAATTCCTGAGTATGTGGACAGGGAGTCAGTGAAAGTGAACGTTGTGAAGTGCTAGTGATGCAACCGGCCCTTACCCTCAGCTCTGCGCCTGATTAGTTAAGACTAATAGATGTCAATGACCAGCAGTTCACTGTACTTGGAGCACCAACATGATTCCCCCGCCGTGAGGGGGGCTGTATCGCCTTCAGGGAGGAAATCAAACAAAACCCCTTCATGTGAATGTTTCAACATCTTTACATATCCAGTGTAATTATATCAGAACCCCTGTAATTATATCAAATCCAGTGTAATTAAAACAGATCTACTGTAATTATATCAGATCTACTGTAACTATCAGATCCAATATAGTTCGAAGGGATCCAGTGTAATTATAATATTTAATTATATCAGATCCAGTATCATTAAAACGGATCCAGTGTAATTATATCAGATCCACTGTGATTACATCAACTCTACTTTATGAGAAACTGGCTGGTGCCCTGTAATCCAGACCTGGGAAATAGAATAAAATAGAACAACTTTTATTTTCCCTTTAGGGAACTTCAGTTGTAGCCACCAGCATCAAGAAAATAGACAGTGGGGCAGACCCACAACACACAAACATTTCAAATAAAAACATTCAACACAATCATTGCATTAATCAAACTAATTAAGTTAATATAACGTCACGCTACATACAGGTGTGTTTGGCACACAGGTAATACAGGTGTGTTTGGCACACAGGTAATACAGGTGTGTTTGGCACACAGGTAATACAGGTGTGTTTGGCACACAGGTGTGTTTGGCACACAGGTAATACAGGTGTGTTTGGCACACAGGTAATACAGGTGTGATTGGCACACAGGTAATACAGGTGTGTTTGGAACACAGGTGTGTTTGCCACACAGGTAATACAGGTGTGTTTGGCACACAGGTAATACAGGTGTGTTTGGCACACAGGTGTGTTTGGCACACAGGTAATACAGGTGTGTTTGGCACACAGGTAATACAGGTGTGTTTGGCACACAGGTGTGTTTGGCACACAGGTAATACAGGTGTGTTTGGCACACAGGTAATACAGGTGTGTTTGGCACACAGGTAATGTAAGTGTATTTGCTGTGCAGGTTACTCGGGTATGTTTGCTTTGGACTGTTTCCAGCTCGTTCAGTGTGAGCTGGCAGTGCTGAGGGCTGTTTAGCATCTGTCTGATTATGCTGGCAGGCCTTGGTAGCTTGGTACAGGCTGGGGTAATGATAGAGGTAAACAAGATAAGCCCCCCCCCCCCCCGCCCCACCCCCGTTCACTTCTCCCTCCATCGACCTGCTAATCAGGTAGATTCCATTGAGAAAAGCTTATCTCTCCACCGAGAGAGGCTGGCAGGCAGGCCGACGTTGTTTGTCACTGGGGAACGCTGTTTAACGGGAGGTCAAGGTTGCTGTGAGACAGCCTCTATAAATATGAGCGCTGCTCTGTGGAGCAGGTACACAGAGGCCAGAGCAGCCTACAGCACACACCTGCATTTACCTGCACGCAGCTCACACCTGCATTTACCTGCACGCACCTCACACCTGCATTTACCTGCACGCACCTCACACCTGTATTTACCTGCACACACCTGTAGCTCATTTTCACCATTACACGCACCATGTCTTACACAGAGATGAATATCGGGTGCCAGTGTTCTGACTACAGGTCGAGGCAGCCAAACGCCATCCTCTTCAACATCCTCAGCCAACCGGACCAGCAAAACCTCAACTACAGCTCAGCCCCCCTGCACAGCTGCCACTGTGAGATGCTGCGGACCGTGTGTCTGACCACGCCCGGCGACACCTGCCAGGTGGCCTCAGGTGTGCTGGTGAAAACGGTGCGCTTCATGAAGAGCCTGCCATCCTTCCAGCAGCTTCCCGCTAAAGACCAGCGGGCACTGCTGCAGAGCTGCTGGACCCCTGTCTTCATCCTGGGCCTGGCGCAGGAAGGCGTGGCCTTCCAGGTGACGGACACGCCGGCCGCCAGCATGCTCAAACGAATCCTTATGGAAGGACAGGAGCCGCACGGCGTGGCAGAGCGGGAGCGTGTGCGGCCCACATTAGCTGCTGTGCAGAAACTCCAGTCCTGCCTGCACAAGCTCTGGAGCCTGGACCTCACGCCCAAAGAGTACGCTTACCTGAAGGGAGCAGCGCTCTTTAACCCAGGTAAGACCCGCAAACAACGCCGCCCACCCTGCTAAGACCCCCAAACACCTCCACCCACCCCGCAAAGACCCCAAACACCACCACCCACCCCGC
The DNA here is from genome assembly GCA_022702515.1 of Ilyophis sp. 1 JC-2022. Taxonomy (NCBI): domain Eukaryota; kingdom Metazoa; phylum Chordata; class Actinopteri; order Anguilliformes; family Synaphobranchidae; genus Ilyophis; species Ilyophis sp. 1 JC-2022. The sequence goes on from CM040406.1 coordinate 57,604,506, forward strand.
TAAAACCCCCAAACACCTCCACCCACCCCGCTAAGACCCCCAAACACCTCCACCCACCCCGCTAAAACCCCAAACACCTCCACCCACCCCGCTAAAACCCCCAAACACCTCAGCCCACCACGCTAAGACCCAAATACACCCGGCCTATGAGAGCCATGCACAACATTATCTGCTTTGCTTAGTAACCTGTATGATGCACGTATGTGCTTTGCTTAGTAACCTGTATGATGCACGTATGTGCTTTGCTTAGTAACCTGTATGATGCACGTATGTGCTTTGCTTAGTAACCTGTATGATGCACGTATGTGCTTTGCTTAGTAACCTGTATGATGCACTTATGTGCTTGGCTTAGTAATCTCTATTTAACATTTTAAAATAGGGGGTGATTTTACATGGGTTTTGTAGTTGTAATTATTATTATGATTATTTTGGATTCAAAATATAAGCATTTGTATTTTCATTAAAAGATGAAACTAGCTTACAGTTTATCCTGGGTTTTCCACATTTGTGGTTTCTGAGTATTTACCTCCCACTTCTAGCGTTACTGTTGCTCTTAAACCTGATTTATTTAACCCCAATTCGCTCTGGATAAAAAGCCAAACGCCAGTAATGTAATAAGTAATGTAATAATAATGTTTGATTGATGCTGTTTATGACTAACTGGGAAGGGAACACTGAATAGGTGGGAACATATTTAAGTATTGAACCCTGAGTGGATAATCAGCTATATGTCAGGGACAGTCTGTGCTTATTTAACAGCCACAAAGCCTGCGTGTTTAGCCAGAGGGATACATGAAGTCAGACTGGTGTCACATTTCAGTCAGGAACACTGACTGAATACTTAAACACTTAAACTTTTATAGCTCACACGCTTATGGGTCTATAAACTGATGTTACTTTACACCAAATTTTTTACGTTTTCCCAGCACTAACCCTCGTCTTCTCAGTCAGTCAGGTCTGGACTCTGCAGACGGGGCTTCACAGAGTGGTTTTGGTGTTTTTGTCACTGATGCGCAAAATTCCCGTTCTTTGTTTCACCCTCTGCTTCTCCGTTTGTCCTCTGCGCAGATGTACCGCAGCTGAAGTCCGCTGTGTTAATCGAAGGCTTGCAGCAGGAGGCGCAGTGCGCGCTGCGGGAGGTGGTGACGCCTCTTCACCCGCATGACAGAGGCCGTTTCGCCCGCATCCTCCTCACAGCGTCTACACTCAAGTCCATTAATCCAAACTTCGTCATCGAACTCTTCTTCAGGCCGGTCATCGGCCCGGCGGACCTGTTTGAGCTTCTGGTCGAGATGTTTTTCAGCCGATAAAACACGAGCGTGACATTCGCGTGATTATTTTTTTTAGACTTGCGCACACCACGTGCGTAAATAACCCACGGGTCTGGACCGCACAGTGGGAGAAAAAGCAGAACATTCCCAGTCCCGGGTGTTGATGGATTTTGCGGTCGCTGGAGGCATGGAAAGCGGGCGGAAGAAAAGATGTGTTGGCGGCAAACAAAGAAACGCCTTTCGCTAAAAACGCGTTTCTGCTTTACAGTGTAGGCCGACAAGTTCTACCAGAGTAGAATGCATCATCAGTCTGATGTTCCTACAGAAATGTTTAATGTATACTTTGTTTACATCCATTTGTTGCACATCGTAATTTATGCAGACACATAGGCTACGGAGCCATTTTGAATGTCAGAAATGTGTTTTTCACACTACGCCGTGTCTCACAGCGTTAACTTTATTTTTTATTGATGTATACCGATGTGTCATTTTCGTATATGTTTGTTCACAACTTGGATTGAAGCACTATTTTCTCTATCGAACCCAAGTCTGTACTGTGTATGTGTAACCGTGACTGATCTTTTACTGGGTTTTATAAGAAAAGTTTATATAAAGGATGACTTCAATAGCCTACTGTAATAAATAATTATTTTGTAAACAAAGTTTATATTTGTTTCTAAAATGTGTAAGTATTTTTTTCTTGCACTATTACATGCCACCCCATTCACATAATTAGGTCAGCCAGAAAAAGCTTATTTCCAGAAATGCCGACGTCTGATTAAAATTCCATATGCTGCACTTGCTTTTAAGGATTGAGGTTTCAAAAAATAATTTAATTAATATTTTATATCGATTAACTAGAGATTTTAGTTTAATTTATTTTATGAATTGGCCTAATTGTTAACCAAAATTAATTGCGTTGAAGCCAGATATGCAATATAGGCCTACATGCGTTTCAGTAGCCTATTCCCATTTTAGTAACGAGGAGTCATACAAAGAAAGTAGCCTACTTGCAAGAGCAAGGCCCAGTGGAGATTCCTAAAAGAAATTCAACTGAAAACGCGTGGACTGCGTGAGGAAAGTTCACAAAAATGAGGTAGGTAGGAATATGTTCTGTCTAATTTCCACATCAGACAGCACAGGCCTATCACTTTATTATTATTATTATAATAAAAATTTAAGCTTTTTATTTTATAAATTGCGATTTCATTGACACAATTTCATTTAATAAACCAGGGGACACGGGTCTGATGATGAAATATTGTGAAAACTGCGTAATGATCATTTTAAAAAGCACTGGCTATAAATGTGGTTGATTACACACGGCAGTATATTTTGCTGTTTAACACTAAAATGTAACAACGGGATTTTAGTTAGCCTATACTAGGGTACCCACTGCTGGTTTTAATAACTTTTAAGCAGAGTTTTTAAAGCTTTAGAGCTTTAATATTGAAGCGATAACATTTACTGACATAATATAACCGACTTTAATAATTTTGCTTCGTCAATGTTGAAACGAAACAATGTCTGATATTGTAAAAACTCCAAAGGCGTTGTGAGGAGAGCCCACAACAAAGCAAACGATTTGAATCGACTTTTTCGTGTAGGCCTGTTTTATTAATCGTGGAAATATTCTACTCGCGACCTCGGGTGAAACGTGTAGGCTGCATTTAAAATTGGCTAATTTGATGTTCGGACTGTAGCCCAATTGTGCCGCTTCGATTACATCAGTAGCAACAAGGAAGCTTGCGCAAGACTTGTCCCTGAACTGTGGGGAGTACCAGGCACCGCCAGCGCCGTGTTTGCGAGGCTGAGGTGGTTTCCTGCTTGTTTTTCACGGCGGTGACGGAATCGGGTCGATGACACGCAGGTAGTTCACCCTGCCAGACCTGAACCTTAGTGATTCATCGCACCTGAGCTATCGCGAGCGAAAACGGATCAGATGAAAGCGGCCACGCTCGTCAGTAAACAATTAGTGCTGTTTTCGGTAGGCAGCCTATACTTTTCAGTTATTATCTATAAAGTTCAGTTACATTTAATACTTAACCACTGTATTGTAGGCTCTGTTTTAAAACGCTACGTTGTTCATTCCAAAGAATAAAAGCGGTTTTATGATGAGCATGCAACTGCAACGTCCGTTTACTGTGGTAGTAAACAGGTAGCTACTACACCTGAAACAAGTTTTACACGGAAAGCCACAATTTATAAACCCGAGTTCCATTACAAAGCGATTTACGGACCAAAAATGAGTTAATATACTAAATAAGGAGCCATACTTCTTATGTTGTTTGGGGCTCTCTCACACCAATATAATCTCTTAAATCTGTGACTGACTTTTTGAGCAGCTTCTTGTCCTGTCAAAAGAAAACGGGCACAAAATTGATACGCTTAAGAGATCATCCTATCATCTTAAGAGAGCCTTTATCGCCCTGAAATCTGTTTTAGTATTTTCTGGATCACCAACATGTTTCATGCAGAGGAAGTTGGACGGTCAGGGATTTGACTTTGAAATGTTCTGGTCATAGATCCTGCTCTCGATAGGCCGAGAGGCGCCGCACACGCCGTCATTATTCATGTTACTGGCTGTGTCCGAATCAGAGCTCTATCTACTGCGCCCTGTCTCCTGCGTACAGTGTACAGTGCACTGGCCGAAGTGTGACGTTTAATGTGCACTGTTTAGCAGTCCGGGGGAAATATCCGCCATACTATTTTCCAACCATACCGTGGAAGTGTCGTAAGCAGGTCCAGATGACCGGCCCCACTCGCTGCCATGTCACGTGTTGTTTTTGTTGTATTTGAAAGAAAACTTAAGTGAAGCTGCGCCTCATTTTTTTAAAATGAAGCTTCACCTCATATTTATGCGACCAAAATGTTCGTGTACTTCTTGAAAAGCGTGCTTCCGAATGTACTCAGCGAAACCCCGGAAGTAAGTGTGTCATCCGGGTGTTTGAAGGATACTGCAATTTGAAAAATGTTCGCATGCTCTACAACTGTCTCGCCCTATCTACTCACCAAGGCTACTCAATAGTGTGGAAGAGTGCTGATTCGGACACGGCCACTGTGTTTTCTTTCTATATGTAAGTGAGCTGGACCCCACCATGTGGCAGGCATGAAGAGTCCCTGTCTTTAACCCTGTTTCTTGGTTACACTAGCAGAATGGTATCTAATTAGTATACATAAGCTAGGGCTGTGATAGGCCGAAAACATTACGTGTGAGGGTAGTAGGATATGACGTCAGGCGTTATTATGGATCCCACTGCCAAGAACCCCAGATTTTTGTGAGTTTGTGATTCCCGTACCCCACCCCCACCCCCTAAACATAACCTCACAGGAGCCCACCCCCAACCCCTAAACATAACCTCACAGGAGCCCACCCCCACCCCCTAAACATAACCTCACAGGAGCCCACCCCCAACCCCTAAACATAACCGTACCCCACCCCCAACCCCTAAACATAACCTCACAGGAGCCCACCCCAACCCCTAAACATAACCTCACAGGAGCCCACCCCCAACCCCTAACCCCTAAACATAACCTCACAGGAGCCCACCCCCAACCCCTAAACATAACCTCACAGGAGCCCACCCACAACCCCTAAACATAACCTCACAGGAGCCCACCCCCAACCCCTAAACATAACCTCACAGGAGCCCACCCCCAACCCCTAAACATAACCTCACAGGAGCCCACCCCAACCCCTAAACATAACCTCACAGGAGCCCACCCCCAACCCCTAAACATAACCTCACAGGAGCCCACCCCAACCCCTAAACATAACCTCACAGGAGCCCACCCCCAACCCCTAAACATAACCTCACAGGAGCCCACCCCAACCCCTAAACATAACCTCACAGGAGCCCACCCCAATCCCTAAACATAACCTCACAGGAGCCCACCCCAACCCCTAAACATAACCTCACAGGAGCCCACCCCAACCCCTAAACATAACCTCACAGGAGCCCACCCCCAACCCCTAAACATAACCTCACAGGAGCCCACCCCAACCCCTAAACATAACCTCACAGGAGCCCACCCCCAACCCCTAAACATAACCTCACAGGAGCCCACCCCAACCCCTAAACATAACCTCACAGGAGCCCACCCCAACCCCTAAACATAACCTCACAGGAGCCCACCCCAACCCCTAAACATAACCTCACAGTAGCCCACCCCAACCCCTAAACATAACCTCACAGGAGCCCACCCCCAACCCCTAAACATAACCTCACAGGAGCCCACCCCCAACCCCAAAACAAAACCTCACAGGAGCCCACCCCCAACCCCTAAACATAACCTCACAGGAGCCCACCCCCAACCCCTAAACATAACCTCACAGGAGCCCACCCCCAACCCCTAAACATAACCTCACAGGAGCCCACCCCCAACCCCTAAACATAACCTCACAGGAGCCCACCCACAACCCCTAAACATAACCTCACAGGAGCCCACCCACAACCCCTAAACATAACCTCACAGGAGCCCACCCACAACCCCTAAACATAACCTCACAGGAGCCCACCCCCAACCCCTAAACAAAACCTCACAGGAGCCCACCCCCAACCCCTAAACATAACCTCACAGGAGCCCACCCCCAACCCCTAAACATAACCTCACAGGAGCCCACCCCCAACCCCTAAACATAACCTCACAGGAGCCCACCCCCAACCCCTAAACATAACCTCACATGAGCCCACCCCCAACCCCTAAACATAACCTCACAGGAGCCCACCCCCAACCCCTAAACATAACCTCACAGGAGCCCACCCCCAACCCCTAAACATAACCTCACAGGAGTTCACGTGACTCGGGCTCATAGTGGGGTTGTATGCACCACGCTGCTGTGGCATTTCCGCGGTAATGTTGTAGGGAGCCGTTTTGTCGGCCTGTGACATACCTCCTCTTTCTCCTCTGGAATTCAGGAGGCCTGGACAAAGGAATTTAGTTAGTGTTTGTCTCCCTCTAGTGGTTACTCTGAAAACATACACATAATTAAATAAACCAATTACTGCATTTTCAAAGAATGTCATCTCAAGAAACTCACAGACTACTGGACACAAACCTGGACAAACTGTAGACCCGGCCAATCAAAATATAAATTATAGCAAAGCGCAACAGTGAGAGAGTTGCAGTTACGATGGTAATAGCAGTACAGTTTACACTAATCACAAAGCACTGTGCGTTTACACTAATTCCACAGCAATGTGAGAGTACACTAATCCCACAGCACTGTAAGAGTTTACACAAATCCTGCAGTACTGTGAGAGTTTACACTAATCCCACAGCACTGTGAAAGTTTACACTAATCCTGCAGTACGGTGAGAGTTTACAATAATCTCACAGCACTGTGAGAGGTTACACGAATCCTGCAGTACTGTGAGAGTTTACACTAATCCTACAGCATTGAGAGTGCTTCGCTCATCTACTGCAGGGCGACTTGCACTTCCCCCCCTCCGTGTAAATGGCACTCGCTCGTCCCGACTGCGGAGCTTTTCCACCCTAGCTCCCCAGTGGTGGAACGAACTTCCCATTCCCCTACGTTCCATGCCAACCCTGCCTACTTTCCGTCGTGGCCTGAAAACGCACCTTTTCAGACTCCACCTGGACTAATACTTATCTAGGACCTCATGGTTTGTGTTCTTGTTGAACTGTGTACTCAAGATAGTCAAGTTTATAATAGTTAGAATAGAATTGTATTAGAGCTGATTTACCCAGTTCACTGTGAACTGCATTGTGTTCATTACTAGGGATAGCTGCTACTGTATGGGAAGAATGTGCTTTCTTATCTGTTCTGTAGTTACTTCGATGACCTTTCTGTATGCACTTACTGTACGTCGCTTTGGATAAAAGCGTCTGCTAAATGAATGTAATGTAATGTAATGTTTACACTAATCCTGTAGCACCGAGGGACTGTTACACTGCATTGGGCTTGATCCACTTGAGCAGGTAACAAACATGTAGAGCTCTCTGGAGCTCAGACAGGCTCAGTTTTACTGGGATTAGTGTAAATTCACAGGGCTGTGGGATTAGTGCAAACTCACACAGTACTGCAGGATTAGTGTAAACTCTCAGTGCAGTGGGATTAGTGTACACTCACAGTGCTTTGTGAGTAGTGTAAACTGTACTCCTATTACCATTGTAACTGCAACTCTCTCACTGTTGCGCTCTCATGAGTTTGCACTAATCCCACAGCCCTGTGTGAGTTTACACTAATCCCAGTAAAACTGAGCCTGTCTGAGTTCCAGAAAGTTCTGCCTGTTTGTTACCTGCTCAGGTGGATCAAACGCAATGCAGTGTGACAGTCCCTCAGTAAAAGGCAAACGTGCACAACTACTGACAAATTATACACAGTATGTTAAAACAGCACAAAATTAAACTATGATTTTGAACTGTTTAAACACAAATAGAATAGAATAGAATAGAATAGGCTTTATTGTCATTGCACAGTTCCCCATACAACGAAATTAACAGTGCTTCAGCTGACAGTGCATTAAAATCAGACGTAAATAATTAAAAACATTTAAGAAAAAAAAAAAAAAAAAAAAAAAAAAAACACAACAACATTAAGAACAGATAAGGACACATGACGAGCAGGAACAAAGCAATAATAAAATACAAATAAAATACTGCTGAGGTAGTAAAAAAATATTGCACGTTGATATTTTGTATTGCACAAGTTAATGTATTGCACTATCGGAGAAATTAACGGCTGCTGCTGAGTCCGGACGGCCCATGGGAAGAAGCTGTTTTTTAGTCTGTTTGTGCGGCTCTTGATGCTCCTGTACCTCCTGCCCGAGGGCAGCAGGCTGAGCAGGTGATGACCAGGGTGGAGGTGGTCGCGGATGATCCGCTCTGCCCTGGAGAGACAGCGGGAGTTGGCTATGGCATCTAGGGAGGGGAGAGGACAGCCAGTTATCCTCTCGGCTGACTTGATCACCCTCTGTAGCCTCGTCCTGTCGGCTGCGGTGGAGCCAGCGTACCACACTGTGATGGCATACGCCAGTATGCTTTCGATGGTGGATCGGTAGAAGGTTACCAGCAGCTTCTCCTCCAGATTGTTCCGTCTGAGTACTCTCAGGAAGTGGAGTCGCTGCTGGGCCTTCTTTGCCACCGCTGCGGTGTTGACTGACCACGCGAGGTCCTCGGAGATGTGTGCCCCCAGGAACTTAAAATGGTGTAAAATAAATTATTAAGTCCATGTGAAAAGGATTTATCAGTTTTTTTTCCAAATTAAAATAAACTGGTTGTGGGAAGAGTGTCACAGGGGGGGTTCAGTCTCAGATTTCACAGAGCCCTCATCTCACAAGCCCACCCCCACCCCCACCACCACCACCACCATCAACAACAACCCTCTATTTGTGTACATAAATGTAGGTGTCAGTGGAAGGAGGAGGGGGGTGTAATTGCAAATGCAGCACAATGCCCCCCCCCAGCCGCTCCGGTTTCCTCTCGTCTCTCAGATGGGAGAACAGGCCAGACGGGTTTTTGCTGTGTGGGGGTGGGACCAGGCGGGGGGGGTGTTTGGGGCAGGGGTGGAGCCGGGGGGTGTTCGGAACATAGGGTGGGTCCTGGAGGCGTTTGGTCACATCATGCTGGTGTGAAATTGGGGGATTTCCGGGTGAAACAGCAGTAGGGCTCTGGCCCAACTAACCTTCAGTAAGAGGAGAAATGGATGATTTGTGTGTGACTGACAGAGAAATACCTGCTCACTACGCACCCCTGCTCATTACGCACCCTGCGCACTACCCACACCTGCTCAGTCACACACTTCTGCACACACATCAGCTTTAGAACGGCAACCACCCGAAAGACACACTTCAGCTTTATAACTGAGACCTGTGCTTAGTCAACCTTGTTTTCTCTTTGATCGCCCTGCTGGTCACAAGAGGGAGGTGCACAATGGAACAGACATACTGTATTAAAGGTGTACTATGTAGTTTCATTGTAAACAACTTGTTCTCTGTTTACATTCAAATGTTCTCTCCAAAAAAACATTGTATGTGTCCTTGTGGTCTAATGAACATGCTGAATGTATTCCCTACCTCATAAGTCATTCGCAAAGTGTTTTTTTGTCAATGTTTTGAATGCTACAGTTGACATCCCGCCGCCATTTTTAAAGCCAGAGACAGCTAAAATTGTGTAAACATCATGAATGGGCGGTTCCTGCCCGTTTGATTGACATGCCAGGCTTCCAGGTAAACTCTTAAGGCTTTTGCACACCAAGTCCGTATTTTTGTTTTTTTTAATCCGTCATCTGATAAAAATCGTTACGCACAGAAACCTTGCACACTGAGTCCGATGCGTTTCATTTTTCTATTCGTTGCGAAAATTCGCAATATGAGACAAAATGGAGTCGTCAAGCAGTGAGGATGATGTTGTGGTCCCGATCGTTTCCAGGTCTATTTCAGGATGTCAGTGGTCCAGTTTGATACGCTGCTAGCAATACTGGAACCACACATTAAAAAGAAGACCTCCAATCTATGCAATCCAATTTATCCTGAACAGCGGCTGGCAGTATGTCTAAGGTAGGGACACACACACATACACACACACATACACACACACACACACTTCAAGAGTTTAATAGGCAATCCAAATTGTGCCATCGGAAAAGTGTGCGCTAGGTGATCAGCCTTTCGACTGAATCCACAGATATTCAGGGCACAACCTCAAAACGGTGTAACATACAGACCAGATGATGGTCAGTAGTTGTCCTGTGATCAGTCTGTTTATCACACTGTTCTGCCAGAGCTGATAGTTTCAGTGTTTCTGTGACGGACGCAAAAAACCACAGAAAATCGAACCTGTTCCGTAAACTTAAATGACGGACGAAAGTCGTTGTGTAAACGTGATTGACACGTGAGTTTAAATTTTAAAATTTAACTAAATTTATTTTTAAACGCGCGACGAAAAAAACAGACTTGGTGTGCAAAGGCCTTCAGGCTGTGTCCGAATCAAGGGGCCAAGACTGGACTTTCATTTTGAAACTCACTTCCTGGTTGGGCTGGGAGCAGCCATTGTGCCGTTGCTCACTAGTGCCACTGTGGTTGGCTCCAGTATAGGTCTTTCAACCTTATAAGTCAATGGCAGCAATGTGGTCAAAATACTCAGTCAATACATTTTTCCCACAAAAAAATGTAATTGCAATAGGTGCCTTTCCTTCATCTAATGCCTGTGCATGTGCTGATTTTTTTAAATATTGTGTTGTTTGGACAGGGTATTAACATTTGTTCAGGACCAATCATACCCCTTTTCCACTAAGCAAGTTTGAGGGCCGGTTCGGAGCCGGTGCCTAATCTTGAACCAGTTTTTTGCTTTTCGACAGCAAAAGAACCGGCTCTCTGCCAGGAAAACTGGTTCCAGAGTGACACCAAAACTTAGCTGGTCCAGAACCAAAAAACTCTTACGTCAGGGGCTGGGGGCGGGATTATCATGAGAGGCTCAGGCTAGCTTCAGACAGAGCGAGGAGTAGGAGTAAGAAATCTCGCATTGATGCACGAGACTGCTGTAACGGTAGTTCAAACTTTCAATGAGCCTTCGGTTGCTGACAAATTTATTGTCAATGGACAATTAATTTCCGGTATCGTAGAATTATAAAGGTTTATTTAAAAACTGTACAATAAACAGAAATGTCATCTGTCAAAAGCATTAGTCCATGTCACGCCCGACATATCGCTATGACTACTTTAGCGATTAGAGTTGTAGAATTTGAGCTAGGTCCTTGGGGAAAAAGGGCTTTATCTAAATGCTATTTTTTTTAATGTACTTAATTGTATGAAGACGGCTGAACAAATCTTTCCCATATTTGTTTTATGTCGAGATATTGATGAGATGAGTTGATCTGCCAAATGGCTTGGTAATTTGTATTAAAACGGCTGAGAAATGAACGGGCGAAATGTGTGTTTTAACATGTAATGTACGTAGTGTGGCAACACTAGAGATGCGATGTAGTCCGCCATTGTTGCTGCTGTGCTTGAAGTTGGCGCTAGAGTTGCTGGAAAAGCAGAGACGTATACAGACAGTGACGTAATGACGTGGCTCTCAAGCCCATGGAAAAGCAAACCGCCCAGAACCAGAACTAGGTTTGTGTTGGTGTAAAGGGGGTATCAGAGGGACAGGTTGAGTCCTGGGGTCACTACTAAAGATAGGTTCTATATGGTTCTCACTGCTCTCACTTGAAGGGGCGAGCTCAGAAGGGGGAGACAACAGCCATTGGTCTAAAACGCGCCCTGGCGTCTTGGGACCTTTATACAGTCTATGCTTGGGACATAGAGACACGCTATATTTTTGAGTGGAAGTCGATGGAGAACATCCCTTAGTAGCCTGCCGTGAACAAGCTGTTGTTTTGTGGACTTTGTTCGTAACATAATAAATTCACTGCCTTGTCGCTCATCTTCAACATATTAGTCATTACGTATTCATTTTGGAGCGAGCTATGATGTGTCTACTACGAAAAAAAATACTGTTTCGTGAGCTGAGAGACAGCAGAGGATGTTGCATCTACATTACAGGGTCAGAGCAACTGTGGGTTAAGTATCTAAAATCCATTGCTCAATACCTGTATAACCTTATCAATTTAGATATTAATTTAGCTATTTCAATTTTTATACTCCCACTTAGAAATGCTGGGTTAGAAAGCTAGCAAGCTAACGATAGCTTATGGCAAGCTCTTTTAATTTAACAGTTATTCGACTTCCTTAAAGTCATCATTGCTGGCTGGCCATATAAGTTGGCTAGCTAGGCTACCGTGATTGCCTATCTAACGTTACTAACGTTAGCCAGCTGCTCCAACTAGAACCCTAACCGGACAATTCTACGCCTGGATAATTTTTTTTCAGTTCCAAAAATTGAGAAAATGTGCGGGGAATAGATCCAAAGTGTTAGCGGTATGTTTGTACTGACTCAATACGAGGATGTTTAAAATAAAACCAATCATTTATCGGAAAAGAATATGGAGTCTGCGTTTGTAAATGTTTAGGTTTACATTAGGTTACATGATGCAGAGGAAGGTTCATGCAGCTAAAATGTAATGTAGGCTACTATGCTTTAGCAAGCGTGTGAACCCACTAACCTACAATGCCCACTTTATCTGGAACAGTTTTCATAACGGGGTTTAAAATGCTGCAGAAAACCGTGACAGACTGCTCTGTCACAGTCGAGTTAATTAGCCGTTAGCCAAAAAGACGGTGGTGGTTTGTTTATTTAATACTATGGGGACGGCTTGCTACCTTTCTAGCGGCGCTAGGGATATTTATAATAAAACTGGCCTCGTCAAAACAACATATATGATTGATTGATTGATTGACTGTCAATATAGCTGATGGCAATAGCGTTACCCTATGTTTGTCCGTATGTGGTGATGCAGCGCGTCAAGCTTGGCTACCGAGCTCAGCTGGTAGGCTATATGCTATCTTGCTAACCAAATTAGCTGATTTAGCTGAATATAAATTGAAGATGACTGAATAAACGTTAATTATGTGACGAATACCACACATTCAGTGTGAATAAATGACAGTAAAATCGAGGATGAAAATTAAATGTTATATTATAAAACATTAGCAACTTAAGGAAGTTTACCGCAAGTTCCTTTGGTCAGGTCATGGGCTTCTCCACCCCAAACTGTCAATCATCTGTGCCTGGACCATATCCGGTTGACCCTGAAGACCATATCCGGTTGACCCTGAAGACCATATCCGATTGACCCTGAAGACCATATCCGGTTGACCCTGCTCCAAACAACGTCACTTCGGCTCCACGGAGCAGACGCAGTTTGTACAAACGGGCGGCGAAAAAGACATCCGGAGCCTCAAAACTGTTTTTACGAGGCCTTGGGAAGGCAATGGGTGACGTCACAGTGACATTGTCCATATTTCTATGGTCCGAATATGACTCCTACACCCTTTTGAGGGCGCATATTTGAGTCCACTTTGTCAAAAAGCTTTTGAGCGAGCGACTTTTTCTCACAAATGGGGGCACTTAAAATACCAGGATGAACCTCTTATTTCCAGGGTTTTGTTGAGGGAATTCAGGAGCACACTCATCTGCAGAACGGTGCACTCATCTGACAATTTCAGTAAGTAACCCGGAAGTAAAAGACATAGAGTATATGTATGTCTATGGTACAAGTTAGGTTCATATTACAAAATAAAAATATTCTCAATAAAAAATAAATAAATATTACAAACTACTTTCTCATTAGTTTGGAAAGACTTTTGCGGGATTTCTTTCGCACATTGCTTGCAAAGTGAAGGGACAGGGCACATCGGGACAGGGGTCTGAGTGGACAAGGAACAGGGTTCGTATTCGACCTCAGCCTTATTTTAGCTTAGACTACTTACCATTACGTACACGTCGTCAGTACAATCTTGACATTTAGGGCCGAAACATACCTCACGCAAATACGCGAACGTGGACGCTTCGAGCTACGCAAACTGTTTTTTTTTTGCCATGACATTTGTGAAAGACAAACCAGAGCGTTGCAGCGAGGGATGCTATCGCAGGCAAGAACAGTAAACAACTTTCTTCTTCGATCTGTGCTTTCCTCCGGTTTGCCTTTCACAAATGTCATGGCAAAATAAAAACTGTTCGCGTAGCTCGAAGCGTTCATGTTCGCGTATTTGCGTGAGGTATGTTTCGGTCCTTACTCATGAGCAAGATGTTTTCAGCCGAGGAGGTAACAATATCATTATAAAAATAGCGACCATACACCTAGCTAGTGTCGTGATGTTTGTTTATTGTTGACAGTAGTCTATCATGTTGTTTGACCAAACCTTGATCATGTAAATGGAGACTACGTTACGTGCTCAAAGCATATAAGTTAGTAATCTTAGCTATTGCTCTGTAAATTTGACTACTGTTAATTTTCATAAAATAATTCAAAATCATAATTTTGTTATTCTGCTCGGTTCATTCTGTAGCCATCAACATCCAGTGGTCGCGGCCCCAGAGTAAAGGTGAGGGGCAGTGGTGGGCGAGGCAGGGCCAGGAGAAGAGGACAGCTTGATCAGAATGACCGTGATGGAGTCGACAGACTCCGGGAGGAGAGTCCACGGTCAGGGAAAATGTGTGACACGTCACCACAATGCTCGTGCGTCGCCGCGCGTGTCTGAGAAGAACACATGATACACAACTTTCGTCGAGCATTTTTCTCCTACGTGCTCTATATCGCCATCTAGTGTTCTGAAACTACGTAGTATACCTTTAACATTATTAATATATATAGAAAAGCCAATTGTAATACTAATAACTATACAAAAGTAGAAAATCTGAATGGAAGTGCTTTGCAGAATTAATGTTTCAATGTACAGATGGAAATCTGTCTCACCTCTCAGTCTCATAAAACATATTTTTGCCTTGAAAGTCAACAGACACGTCAGCAAGTCATTTTCACATATTTATTTTAAGAAAAATAAAACAACTAAGCAAACTCAAATTCTTCCAAAAAAATAAAAGTGACCAATAAATTCCCAGAGATAAAAGTTCCCCTTTTCCGAAAGGAAAGCGAATGTACAGAGCTGGCCAGGCGAAGAGCCGGAGCACTCAAACGCACAGGAATAAAAACAGGGAACACAGCTGAAAGCAACAGGAAGTACAAATCCAAGCGCTCTTCTGACGGCTGAAACTGGGTGGGGGGGGGGGGGGGGGGGGCGTTCACCTGGAGTGCGCACACCTGACCCCTCCTCCCCTCGCTCTCTCCTTGCAGCTAGTCAGTCCGTAAGGCAGGGAGGGACAAACTCATGCTCACAGTCCTGGGTGATCTGTCCCAGAACAGTCCTTAAAGATGCACACACACACGCACTGCTAAAACTGGCTAACAGGGGAAACAGGGGAGGGGCTTGAGTCAGACAGGGGAGGGGCTAACAGGGGAAGGGGCTTGTGTCAGACAGGGGAGGGGCTAACAGGGGTGGGGGTTTGGGGTGCAGGCTGATGTTCCTGGGGGCCCTGCAGGGGTGGGGGGTTTGGGGTGCAGGCTGATGTTCCTGGGGGCCCTGCAGGGGTCGGGGGTTTGGGGTGCAGGGGCTCATGTTCGGATGAACTGCAGCAGGGGGATTCCAGAGGAGTCGGTCTCCGTGTCCTGGGTGCCGGGGGAGTATGCCGTGGGAGAGCCGGAGGAGTACTCTACAGAGGACACAGTTTGGGTTTGTCAACTCAGACCATCTCACTTACTCACATTTTACTCAAACAGTCTCACTTACTCACATTTTACTCAAACAGTCTCATTTACTCACATTTTACTCAAACAGTCTCACTTACTCACATTTTACTCAAACAGTCTCACTTACTCACATTTTACTCAAACAGTCTCACTTACTCACATTTTACTCAAACAGTCTCATTTACTCACATTTTACTCACACAGTCTCACTTACTCACATTTTACTCAAACAGTCTCACCTACTCACATTTTACTCAAACAGTCTCATTTACTCACATTTTACTCATGGACATGTGCTGGATATATGGATGTTTGCTTATCAAAATTAGACAAGACAACACTTCATAAATGAATTCTTTGTGAAATATTGTAGAGATTAACTGCAATTAACCATATTCCAAAATAAACACTGAAACGCTTGTGGCTCGTTCGAAAAATGGCTTCAGATCACAAACTAAACGAGTGAAAAATGCTATAATGTTAAAGATTAAAGCAACTTGCAGGCTAGTCAGCGCTTTGTGAACATATTGTGAAAAGTAGGTTGCTAGCTAACTTACAATCAATTATAATGAAGAAAAAGTACTATAACATAGATGTATTAAAGGAGACGCGCTTTGTGCCGAAGAACTTGGGTGTGTCTGTTCTGCTGTCACAGATATTAGACTGTACATCTTAGTACATCTTAGTATGTTAAACATAGCAGGTTAGCATAGCAGGTTAGCATTTTTGTGTCTCCAATTCATCCAGGGAAACGGCAAACACATCAAGACCTTTTAAACATCCAGTTCCCCAGCTCCAAGCTCCCCAGTTCCCCAGTTCCCCAGCTCCAAGCTCCCCAGCTCCCCAGTTCCCCAGTTCCCCAGCTCCAAGCTCCCCAGTTCCAAGCTCCCCAGTTCCCCAGCTACCCAGTTCCCCAGCTCCCCAGCTCCCCAGTTCCCCAGTTCCCCAGCTCCAAGCTCCCCAGTTCCCCAGCTCCAAGCTCCCCAGTTCCCCAGCTCCAAGCTCCCCAGCTCCCCAGTTCCCCAGTTCCCCAGTTCCCCAGTTCCCCAGTTCCCCAGCTCCAAGCTCCCCAGCTCCCCAGTTCCCCAGCTCCAAGCTCCCCAGCTCCCCAGCTCCCCAGCTCCAAGCGTCAAAGCACAAGTCCGTTTTTGGCTACATTTTAGTTTGGCCCACTTCTCCCCCTACATGCACGCACACACGCGTACACACGCATACAGAGCAAGCAACACAGATATTATACAGCCAGAGCTTGTATCTCAGAGCCTTGGACTGCTTGCACATGCAGCATACACACATACATACATACATACACACACACACACACAGTACACACACGCACACACAGTACACACACGCACGCACGCGCACACACATGGACTGCTTGCACATGCAGCATACACGCACACACACAAACGGTACATACACGCATGCACACACACATACAGTATATGCACACAAGTACACACGCGCACGCACACACACACACAAACACACACAGTACACAAACACACACAAAGTACACACATGCACACACACGTGAACACAGCACACACAAACACACAGTACACGCACACACACACACACAAACACACGCGCACACAGTACACACGCACGCACACACACACGTACGCACTGTAATGATGGCAGACTCAACCATCTCAGGACATTTCAAGCATTCCATCAAAAGCAGCCTCAGGTCTGCACATGTAAGGAACATCCGGTCCAGTGCGTGTGCACTGCTCTGTAACACGTGTGTGAGGATGCTTCTCATTCCCGAGGTGAATGCGGGAAGTTTACCAAGTGCGTTTAATCCCATCTACTGTCAGAAAGGAACGGTAATAACACATCAAATGCTATTAAATTACCACAAATATACTGCACATCACAAATGAATATCACTGCTGCAGCACGTCTGAAATATGGGATATTGATTAAATGCTTTAAGCATCATGCGTGACTGACAGTGATGTTGTACATGGTGAGCTCAGGTGAGGGGTGGCTTTACCTGCTGAAGGCCACACCTGGACACATTGTAATGTTTTTGTGCAGTGACAGGTGAGCACTGGGTACTGGTAGAAAACTTGCTCATATGTGCAGTATATATTCCATACAAGTGACATTTCTAATTCAGTGCATCCATAACCTCTGACCTCAGTGACCCCGGTGTAAACCCCACCGCTCGCTGTTACCTGCTCCGTGAGCAGGAGCGGTTTGGGTCACATGACCATAGCTCAGAAACAATGGAAAACTACTGATCACTGTGGAGAGGAACTGCGGTTCCACTTCAAACACTGAGTGCCGTTTGTGAAACATGCATTATGTAGCAGCCCATAGTTCCACACTTAATAAATACTGCACCGATGACCAAACTAATGCTTCGCTAGACGTAGCTAAGATATTAAACGGATAAAAGTGCTTTTTACCTGCATATTTAACGTTGGCTATCACTTTTGTGAATCATCCATTAAAACCTATTACTATGGATAGTCTATCAGCAGCCAGAGCCCTCACTTACTCTGATACTAGAACTAGTGATCGTAGACTCATTTTAAAATAACGTTAAGGACATGCTGTCACTACCAAAGTATGTCAGGCAACATTATGCCTTCTAAATAAGAGTTCTGCTATTTTAATACTTATTATCTTAATCACATTGCCATTTTACAGCTGCATGTACGGTGAAAAACAGCTCTCCAGACATGTAGCAGCTTCTCCTGATACTACACTGAACCATACTGCTGTTTTGGACATGTAGCTTCATTTTGAATGGAAATCTAGTATTTGGAGTTTGAAAACAAACTGTTGTGACCACCAGTCACCACAGGTGTCGCCAAATACACCAAAACTATTACCAAAAGAATTACAGCATGAACCTCCTCAGTCCCACGGTCAGAACTATTGAGACATAACATGAGACATAACCCTCATTACCACTGATCAAACACCAACACATAGAACCCATATCCATCTGCTGGGCAGTGGCGTACCGTCGGCTGTAAAATAGGCCTTCTAGGGAGGGTTGGGGTACGGTGTGACAGAACCAGGGGGGGTTGGGTGATTTGAGCAGGTATGGTGTGACAGAACCGTGGGGGGTGGGGTGGGGTATGGTGTGACAGGACCAGGGGGGGTTGGGTGATTTGAGCAGGTATGGTGTGACAGAACCGTGGTGGGTGGGGTATGGTGTGACAGGACCAGGGGGGGTTGGGTGATTTGAGCCGTCACAGTACGGGACAATGGGTGGGGGAATTAGGGGGGTGGGGGAATTCCTGCACTCCTAAGAACCGCCAAATCAAAGGCGGGAATGTCACAGGTAAGCAGAGAGGAGGTGAGAAAACACCTGCGGCATTCCTGGCACAACGGCCGGAATTATATCATCTCCCTGCGCCATCGTTACACAGCATCCCGCTAAGGTCCGGCCGGGTTCACAGGTATAACATTACCAAACCAGCCTACAGCATGTTGTCAAAATAAGTAACTAATAAACACACTGCCCTGCTTCTAAGAAAATGTGAAGTGGCTCAAGTGCTAACTAAACTGCAGCTGAAAACAACACATTTTAACAGGAGCCCTAGACCAGTAAGTGTGATTCCAATATACTGTCCAATATACAATGAGCACCATAATTCATTGGACAGTGACACATTTTGTGTTATTTTGGTTCTGTATTCTAGCACTTTGATTTTGAAAAGATACAATGACAATGAGGTTGAAGTGAAGACTGCCAGGTTTAATTTGAGGGTATTTTCATCCATATCAGAAGAACCGTTTAGAAATTATAGAACCTTTTGTAAATAGTCGCCCCCATTTTCAGGCATCAGACCCTTGATGACTTAGAGCCATTGAGCCAACCATTCCCATATAGATCCATACACTGCTCAAAGAAATTAAGGGAACATTTAATCAACACAGTATAACACCAAGTCAATTAAACTTCTGGGATATCGATCTGTCCAGTTAGGAAGCGTAAACGATTGTGAATCAATTTCACCTGCTTTGGTGCAAATTAAAGTGACAACAGATGGACAGGAGAGGCAACAGCAAGACAACCCCCAAAAAGTAAATGGTTTTGCAGGTGGTGGCCACAGACCATTTCTCTCTCTTTATCCTTCCTTCGTCACTACTGGTAGCATGAGGCGGTACCTGCAGCCCATTCAGGTTGCACAGGTAGTCCAGCTCCTCCAGGATGGCAGAGCGTGGAGGAGATACCGGGAGACGGGCCATTACACGAGGAGAGCTAGACAGAGCCGTAGAAGGGCAACAACCCAGCGGCAGGACCGTTATCTGCTCCTTTGTGCGAGGAGGAACAGGAGGAGCACTGCCAGAGCCCTACAAAATGACCTCCAGCGGGCTACTCATGTGCATGTTTCTGACCAAACTGTTAGAAACAGACTCCATGAGGGTGGCATGAGGGCCCGACGTCCTGTAGTGGGACCTGTGCTCACAGCCCAGCATCGTGCAGCTCGATTGGCATTTGCCAGAGAACACCAGAATTGGCAGGTTCGCCATTGGCGCCCCGTTCTCTTCACAGATGAGAGCAGGTTCACACTGAGCACATGTGACAGACATGAGAGTCTGGAGACGCCATGGCGAATGTTATACTGTAACAGTAGCTATTCCCCAGTGCAGCTATCCTGTGCTGTTACTGTAACAGTAGCTATTCCCCAGAGCAGCTGCAGCTATCTTATGGTGATTTTCCTTGCTCAGTATTTAGCCAATGTTAATAGATTAATTGTGATTCTTCACCTCTGCCATTGCAGTAGCCAGCTGCCACCCCACAGGCTCTGTAGCCACACCCACCCCTCCCCACACAGAAAAGAGTGCCACGCCCAGAACAGTGCCATATGACTGAACATGGTTATTTTATATTTAACACGCCTGTATCTGCCAATCATAGGGAGAGGGTGGGGTGATGGGAAGGGTTCGGTGATCTTACCGCGCCCACTGATAACCCTCATCCGCCTGGCCAGTGCATCTGATGGTGTCTGCTGCGATACCTTTACCTCAGGCTCCGCTAGAGGAGAGGGAGAGGGGGAGAGAGAGAGAGAGAGAGAGAGAGAGAGAGAGAGAGAGAGAGAGAGAGAGAGAGAGAGAATCGGTTAACTAAAACTGCAGCCATAGCATCCCCAAAATAAACACAACAGGTTTAATATTCCCCACAAAGTTTGAATAACCACATTCTCTTCAGATGGAAAAAAAACACAGGTTAGTTGCATGAAATAATTTAAGAAACTTAGCCAATATTGTTTGTTGTAACTTGGCCTCATTTTGATATCAATACTTTTAATGACAGGCCTAGATTTGCTAGTTTTATTATAGACAGTGCTTTGAGTGCGTAAGTAACTTGGCATTTTTGTAGGTTGAAAATGTTTTTGCTGATAAACCATTTATTTTTGTACTGTGTTTGTTACGAGTGACTGATAATGGATTTATGAACCATAACATAATCTAGAGAAGCATGCATACACAATACATGCAAACACACATACATTCTAGCTCAAAGGAACGCAGAGGCCTGGATTCAGTCATTTTCCTTTTACTATGAATTACAAATAAATAAAAGAGTCACATTTTTACGGTATGAGCTGAAGTTAACGAGCTAGCTAGTCATGCAGCTGGTTTAATGAAGCTTTGAGGCTAGCTAACGTCAGCCAGCCAGCTGTATGAATGAAACAATGTCATACAGCTGGTTTAATGAAGCTTTGAGGCTAGCTAACGTTAGCCAGCCAGCTGTATGAATGAAACAAACATGTCGCTGGTGACACCATGTTATGGTTAGAGTTACATTCCAGATAGCACAACCTTGACGCTCTGTCACTGTCCGTCTGCTGGAGAGGTCGCGTCCGTCCAATTGGCAAACTACCTCCAATGTCCCACAGTCGAAGCGCCAATCCCCCGCTGACTGAGCTTAGTGTGCTGTCTGGGGTTAACAGTTACAAATTGAGTCCACGGCTTTTACGGCCTACCTTGTAGTCATGTAGCTATCCGAGTCATGAGCCGATATTACGTGCGGTTTGCATGTGAAATGATATAGAATGCATTTCAGAAATAGAAATGAGCTTCTCACAAAGATCATAGAGCTGTAAAAGCAATAGTTTTCATTTTTGAGTTAGCAAGCAAGCTAACTTCCACACAAAACAAAAATGGCGACAACAAAGTTTTAAAAAATGTTCTATGGCGTGTTCTACTGGCTGAAACGGCATCACATACATGTCCAAAAGCATCACATGCATGTCCAGAAGCATCACATACATGTCCAGAAGCATCACATGTTCACATCTTTGTATGACAATCAAATCATTACTTAATGCACATTGTTCATTTTTCCCGGTGTATCCAGCAATGGGCCACTTTGATCAGACTGTTTTGATTAGATATTGTTATTGGCAGATCGCGCAGTATCGCTAAATCTCCAATGGGAATAATTGTTTATTGTGGAACTGCAGCATTTGTGATGATGAAATCAGCAAGAAGAATAACCCAAGTTTGGGGCTTTATTTTGTGGATGTGTGAAGATGTACCTGAATTCTGTGTGGTCACATGAGGTCAGAAGGCATAGAAGCTACTAGAATCTGTGGTCATTGTGCATTGTATTTCTGTCTGAAACATTCAGTGCTGTATATTACATTACATTATAGGCATTTAGCAGACGCTCTTATCCAGAGCGACTTACACAGCATTTTTGCATTTATACATAGTATCCATTTACAGCTGGATATATACTGAAGCAATTCAGGTGAAGTACCTTGCTCAGGGGTACAACGGCAGTGTCCTACGTGGGATTCGAACCTGCGACCTTTCGGTTACAAACCCAGTTCCTTAACCACTGTACTACACTGCCGCCCATAGGTATGGGGCATGCCCTGGCAAGCCGTAAACCTGCCATCCAAGTTAACTATGTTAATATAAAGAGGTGTTACAGTCAGCAGAGGACATAGAGGTTAATATAAAGAGGTGTTACAGTCAGCAGAGGACATAGAGGTTAATATAAAGAGGTGTTACAGTCAGCAGAGGACATAGAGGTTAATAGAAAGAGGTGTTACAGTCAGCAGAGGACATAGAGGTTAATATAAAGAGGTGTTACAGTCAGCAGAGGACATAGAGGTTAATATAAAGAGGTGTTACAGTCAGCAGAGGACATAGAGGTTAATATAAAGAGGTGTTACAGTCAGCAGAGGACATAGAGGTAATGTTAATATACAGGTATAAGCCGTTCTTACTGTCGTTGCTATAGAAGGTGTCCGTCATGGTCTCGTTTCCGCTGTCAGGCAGGGTTCCGTCCCGCTTCCCGCCGAGGGGGGCGGTGGGGGGGTTGTGGGCCGGGTCTTTGGCCTTTGGGGCGTTCCTCTTGCTCTTGCGGGTGCTGATGCGTATCACGCCGTGGACCAGCCGGCACTCGGCCTCCTGCTCCTCCAGGTTGTAGTCCTGAGCGATGCTGTAGATCAGGTCGCTGATCTCGTTGGTCTTGCGGGAGAAGGAGGAGTCGGAGGTGCACTTGGCCAGCTGGTCGATCTGGTGCAGCTTGTAGAGCTCCAGGAGCTTCTTGGTGATGAGCGAGTCGATGTCGGTGCCGCAGTCGCTCAGGTCGTCCAGGAAGTCCAGCTCCTCGCGGGAGTAGACGCTGGTCACGCTGGTGTTGCTGACGGGCCGCTGGCTCTCCCCGGTTTTGGCCCCGGGGGGGCGACTGCGTCTGGGGGGCCCGATGGCGGAGTAGTCCACCTTCTTGCCCCCGATGCGCACGTCGCCATAGCGGAAGCTGTCGGACGGGGGCAGCTTGGCGGGTTGCGCCGCGCGGGGCTCCTGGCGTACGGCGGCGGTCGTCAGGGCGATGCCGTTGGGGGGGCAGTCGTGGGGGTCGGGCTGGGCGGGGTCGTCGGTGGAGGTCTCGGCGTGCGCAGAGGAGAGGCAGGGTTCGCGGGAGCCGTAGAGGCCGCAGGTGACAATGCAGCAGATTACTGCCCGGCAGCCGCCCCAGCCGCCCCCTGTACAGGACCCACAGGTACGCATGGGGGGCCCCGAATCCGCCGACCCCGGAATGAACCCCAGCGATTCTGAGTCCCGCCCATTAGCGCTGCGGGAGTGTGGCTTGCGTCCCGACGGCGTGTCGCTCACACGAGACGGCTCCAGGCACGGCTCCCGTGACGACTCCTGACTAGCGCTGCTGTCACGGGACTGCGTGCGTCCGCGGCGGCCCGTCTGCGTGGCGTGGGGGCGGGGCGTCTGCGTGGCGTGGGGGCGGGGCTTCTGCACGCTCCCTGCACTGTTGCCAGGCATGGCTCACCAGGTTCACCACCTGAAAACAAGAAAACACAAATACAGGCATAAAACTACGTCACGGCACAGTGTCATACACTGTAAATATGAAGTCTTTTTCAATATTTAATCATAAATATATTCCACAGCCACTTTCTTAATAAATATTTGAATCTCTGAATGTAGTAATAATTTAAATATGTACTTATATGCAAATCCATAATTGAACAGATTAATCTAAAATCTATAATAGATTCAAATTCATAAAGATAATTAAGGTAACAGTGACCTAGAAAATAAACCAATGCATTGAAAGCTTTGTCACCCCACTTAATAATTAAAGAGTTAAATAGAATAACTGTGTAAGCCAGGTTCACTCACGTCACAAGCAGAACATAAAAGCCTGTGTGTGTGCGTGTGTGTGTATGTGCGTGCGTGGGTGTGTGTGTGTGTGTGTATGTGTATATATGTGCGCATGTGTGTGTATGTGTATATATGTGCGCATGTGTGTGCGCCTTTGGGAAGTGAATGTTAGAATCAGGAAACTGCAGCATTAACAATGAAGTCATGCGACCAAATCACAAAACAAGATGAGTCTGACTCTGAAGGCATCGATTCCAGGCGCAGAATTTAAAGCAGTGTTTACTTCAGCCCGTACTGCAAGCTGGCGTTGCACTTCATTTAAACAACCTCATTGCAATGTAGTGAAGTCTTTTACAGCATGGAACATTCCAGATAGCTTTTAGGACTTAGATACAATATGATTTTTCTGCCAATATAATGCACATCAAACCACATGTTCCATGAACGAGATATGGTGGTTGAATTATGTTTTGATTTAAATACATCCTGATGTTTCCAGTCTGTCGTCGGCCTGCAGGACCACAACTCAAACCCGACTGAAACCCTGCTTGGTCTGTAGCTCTTAACAACCTCAGTCTGTCCCAGAGACGAACAAGCTCACCTGCACGGGACATAGGTATAGTCTCACCTGCAGGGGACAGAGGTATAGTCTCACCTGCAGGGGGACACAGGTATAGTCTCACCTGCAGGGGAACACAGGTATAGGCTCACCTGTAGGGGACATATGTATAGTCTCACCTGCACAAGGACAGAGGTATAGTCTCGCCTGTAGGGGACACAGGTATAGTCTCACCTGCACAGGGGCATAGGTATAGTCTCACCTGCACAAGGACAGAGGTATAGTCTCGCCTGTAGGGGACACAGGTATAGTCTCACATGCACAGGGGCATAGGTATAGTCTCACCTGTAGGGGACATAGGTATAGTCTCACCTGCCTCCCATACAAAGCTGTGCATCCTCATGTCTCCCAAAAGCAGGTAATCCCAAAGCAGCTTGTCATGCCAGAGACTGTACATACAAGCAGATTAATTCCACAGTAACATTTGTATTGCTACTAGTAAGAATGTTAATTGAACTATCAAGTAGTCATTTTGACTAGTCATTACCGATGAAGAGTAAAACAGAAATAGTTACGAGTAAAAATAAAAATATTACTAGTAACAATTGGAATAGTTCCTAGTCACTAAATAATAAGAACTAGCATCTAATGAATAGTTACTAGTAAAACTGAAATAGATACTAGTCACTATTGGAATAGTTATTAGTCAGAAGCAAATAGATGATATCTGAACCGCAGAGCCCCATAGAATTCAATTGCAAAAAAATTCCATTTCTTACTAGTAAAACTGGAATAGATACTAGTAACTAAAGAATACGTACTAGTATCTAATGAAAAGTTACTAGTAAAACGGGAATAGATACTAGTAACTATTGGAATAGTTACTAGCAACTAAAGAATAAGTACTAGTATCTAATGAAAAGTTACTAGTAAAACTGGAATAGATACTAGTAACTATTGGAACTATTGGACACAACTAGGACACCATCTCCCATCATGCCCAGCAGTAATGAATCCCTTGATGTAAGAGGGTGAGACTCTGAGGAGGGTTCTACAGACATCAGGTGAAAGGGAGCGTCTCCATCCAGCTGGACCACTGTGAGACTTGTCAAATCCACTAGTTTGAGGCAGAATTTCCACTTCAAACAGCTACGCAAGGGTTGGTTCACTTTTTCTTGGAAGAGTGGTGCGGTATTCCTACAGAATTCCAGAGTGGTATGGAATTCCTCCTGCAGAATTCCAGAAGCAGGTAGACTCTGTGCCAGGGTGCATACAGGCTCCGGTGGCCTAACAGCCTGTTACACTGGCGTTCCCATGTTTGCGGTCAGTGGAGATACTGTCTGTAATCATGTAAGCAAGTATGATGATCTGTATACCGTGGAGTTTTTGAGCAACAAAATGACCAAGTCAAAATAATTTTTGTCAAGCATAACCAACAGTTCTATACAGATATGAAGTATGAAGATATTCTCAACCCGTCTCTGTCTGCAGCTGTAGCCGACAGCAGAGTTTCAAAGTAAAAAGGATTAAAGCTGTGGCGCGCTGTCGCATTGGCTTGTTATGTCCACTGCAGACGAAGGGAGCGACGCCCACATTGTATTTTGTGTGCAGGTAGCATTTACACCTGACACCTCGCGTTGAAAAAATCATATGAAATCACAATGTCCAGTATTTAATAATTTTACAAACACAATTCAAGGTGTGTTGATATGCTATGACAAGCCAACCACAGACGAACGAAAACACGAACGATCGAGGTCACTAACTGAGGTGAAACACAGGTAGCTACGTTCACAGAACATATGGATTAAGACGTACAATCGCGTCACCATTTTTAAGTCTTTCAGCACTAACATGAAACAATTATGCTTTCGCAAAATATTTCACCACGATTCGGAGTGGCTAAACAGGTTGTACGGTAACGAGGCCTGCGCTGTCTGTAGTTGTAGGACCAGGCAGATGTCGTTTTTTAATAAACAACCGACTGTGGAGCCCACGCGTGCGCGTGCAGAACACACAGAACAGACAAACAAGATTTCACAATATGACAGATTATGTTAGACACAAAGGACACGTAACCCAAATTTATGTGAGAAGGTACTTAAATCCGTGCAAAAGGGTGTCGTGAATGTTCTGACCCGCTCCATTTTCGGTCGACCTGCTTTGTTTCACGTGCGTGAGGCTATAGTTTTGCTGGTGTAGCTTACAGTTTGCTTAAAAAACGCGAAACTTGATTCAATTAAGTTTGGGCTTGATGTTTGCACTTACCGCATAGGAGTAAAGAGTCTCGTTCTTTGTCGTTACTTTCTGTTCTCCCTTAGTTCCGGAAGTCAAAGCTGAACTCTTCCTTTAGATGTTTAACTTGTTTGACTTGTAATGCGCTGAACTTTCCCCCTCAGTCCCGCCCGCAGTGGCCGGTACGCTGCCTTTCCCAGCCCGAAAACTCCGATTAACGAGACGGGAGACACTGAAGGTCCAGTTTGCCGCCAGTTATGTCGGTAAATTGGGGCGAGTACTATGCTCCCTGGTCTTTCCGTGTGTTACCTGCGGCTACAGGTAAATCCCGCACCCACCCACAAGTCGGGGATGACGTCACGTCACTTATTCTGCGCTTGCGAACGTGCAATGTCTATCTGTTTAAATGTAAATTAATTGTTATTTTAAATGTTTAATGGCAATTTACTTTATAACAGTCCGAGAGAGATCAAATGTAGTCTACTCTCTAAAAGTAGCTAAATATAAACATTAGGCGCTCAATCAGAGTTAATTTAACACCAAATATTTTAGTATGTATATCTCTTTATTTCTTAATTATTTTATTTTGTGCCAAACGGATTTAGGTCGAGGCGCTAGATGGCCCAACCCTGTACAATGGACCCATGGGCGGCTAAATTGCGTTGGAATCACTTCTTGGACGCCTTTTCAACGACATTTTGCGTGCGGGGAAGAGCGGTCCCAAGTGTTTTTAGAGCATCTGCGTATGAGGGGTAGCCAGGGGCTCGTGCTGGCTTCGTCCATTTGGGGTGAAAGCAACATCCGGTAGAGAAGACAGTCTGGAAAAAGCGTGTCTCGCGTCACGCCACAGCAGCTCTGAACTTTTCAGCCTCTCCACTTCTGTATCAGCGATAGCCCACCTGCCCTCGTGTGCAGTGCAGTACCCCGTTATGGTTAATTTTTATGATTTATCCCGAACACCGGTGTGCTTGTAAATCGCTGTTGTGAGACGAATTAAATCAGTTTACGTGCGCGAAGTTTTGTGTTCTTAAGAACTCAAGTTCAGAATTAAAAATAATTCGTAAAACAATGTGGTCTAAGGCTGAATCCCATTCTCTGGACACGCGAACACAAAAGCGCGTTCTCGTTAAGTCCGTAAGTGCTCAAGACTGTCCCACTACGAAAAAAGCGTTTTTGGAAAGTGCTGTTATGTGGACTTTTTGCAAGTCCGCATGAATTCAGATTTACACCATTAAAGTCTTCAAGTCCACAGTCCACGAGTCCGTGAGGGATAAGTTTGGGATTCAACCTGTATGTGGTCGTTGCGTCCCGTTGAACCGCGGCTTGACGCTAGATGGCACCAGTGGTGAATATGAGGTCAGTTGGACCAGAAAGGGCCAGTAGGCTGCCATTGTACCAATAGCAATATACTGTAGGTAGATAACCTCCATTTCATGGACTGTGAGGAACAGAATCGGGAATTTCATCGTGATTCTGTTCCTCACGGTCCTCACTGAGAAATTGTTCTATATAGCTTACTAATTTATACCGGCCGTCCTCTAACCAACAGCACTTTTATTTTGGAAAAGCCAATAATAGCATAGTGTTGATGAATAGTGATGTCTAAGCTAAAATTGCTTGCATTAACCACTTTCAAGGGCGTTTAGAAGAGGTACTTTTGTAAAAAAATGTAAACTGTAGGAAAGATGATGTATTAATGGCGCATTCCGTTTGGTAGGCTACTTTGAATAAAATTACGAAACGAAAAGAATATCCGGTAGTACATGGACTGCCCAGTGCAGTCCTAAATATCGAATTCTCATCAACATCTTTTTCCGCAAATGATCGACAATGCAGGAGGCATTTATCAATACTTAATTTAAATGTCTGTAAAAAAAAACCTAACATTTCAAAATAGCTATAAATACATGGCATAATTAGTTACTACCATGTCTAGTCATTAATCATAGAGCTTCCCGCGTTTGTTCAAATTGGAGACGGTGCGACGGTCCCGCGAGAGCAGCAGTTGAGCTGTTTTCAGCCCCATTGATGCTCTAATCGATTTTACCTCTGACGTCAATGAATGGACGGCGCTTAACTTTCTCCTACTGAATAAAGACAAGAACGAAGTTCTGGTGATAGGTGAAAAAAGTTGCAATAGAGAAAATTGTCACAGAAATGAAATCATTAGCCTATCTAAAAAACATCAAACCTCTTGCATAAAACTGGCTGTCATCTTTGATAGTGAATTGACCTTTGAGGCTTACCTGAGAAATGTGACCAAGACTATCTTTCTTGATTTAAACTATATTGCCAGGGACCTGCCGTCTATCTCACAGGCTGAGACTGAGAAAGGAATGTGGCATATATTATATTATAACTGGCAAGCTGTACTCCTGCTTCTGCAGAAGTCTAAAAGCACCGTTTTCTCCCCGTAAGTTTGTGGTAGCGGTACTGACCGCCTCCTTCGTACGGCTGCATGATAAGTGATGTAGTCTCAGGTTATTTTGGCCTTTCCCGCGTTAACCTTCTCCTCCGAGACAGACTGAAGAATGTTGGTGCGGTAATGACATTACACACTTTATTTAGGCCATAATGACTGACAAGAGAAAACGTAGCACAAATTACTCCAACCGGTCGCAGGTCATTTACCAAAATCTCTTAATTGCATTACATTGCTTGCAGGTGATGCAGTAATTAGAGTCAGTCTTTATATCAAAATGCACAATATAATAAAAATGGCTGCTTTCTTTGTCCAAAGTCACTGGCACAATTTTAA
>CM040406.1:57636593-57740004 GCA_022702515.1 Ilyophis sp. 1 JC-2022
CCCCGGTCCCAGGTGCCCTGATCCGTGTGCACACTGCTCGCCAAAACAGGGCCCAACACCGGGCATACATGTATTCAACTCCACTCAAGTCCACTCTCGTTTCTCATTCAATGAAGTCTGCTCTTGTGTTTATAGTCAATGAAACAAATCTACGTAATTTGTGTTGTACTTCGTTTCACTTGTTGGCACGTGAGTTCGGTATTACCGAAGGCTTTTCTGTTTTACTGACTTCGTATTTGTCCTCCACCCAGTGAGGGAGGAGTCTATCTCCATGGTGATAGCGGTTTTCTGTGCTTGTTTGAAGTGGCTGGCGGAGCTCCCGGCTTTGTTCATTGGTCGAGATCGACTGCGCTGCTCTGCGTTCATCCTGCAGCGGGGCGCGTAGTAAACACCGTCCGTCTCTCATAATGCTGAGCACAAAATAACCCAACAGCTCAATCTATCAACCCAACAGCTTTCCTCCATGTGTTAACCCAACATCTTTACTCCATCTATCAACCCAACATCTTTACTCCATTTATCAACCCAGCATCTTTACTGCATCTAATAACCCAACAGCATTAATCCATCTATCAACCAAACATCTTTACTCCATCTATCAACCCAGCATGTTTACTGCATCTAATAACCCAACAGCATTAATCCATCTATCAACCAAACATCTTTACTCTATGTATCAACCCAACAGCTTTACTCTATATATCAACCCAACAGCATTACTCCATCTATCAACCAAACAGCTTTACTTCATCCATCAACCCAACAGCTTTACTCCATCTATTAACCCAACAGCTTTACTCCATCTATTAACCCAACAGCTTTACTCCATCTATCAACCCAACAGCTTTACTTCATCCATCAACCCAACAGCTTTACTCCATCTATTAACCCAACAGCTTTACTCCATCTATTAACCCAACAGCTTTACTCCATCTATCAACCCAACAGCTTTACTTCATCCATCAACCCAACAGCTTTACTGCATCTGTTAACCCAACAGCTTTACTCCATCTGTTAACCCAACAGCTTTACTCTATCAACAGAGACTCAGCCTTGTGTCATTTAGCAAAATTAATTTCAGCACTATATCACTGGTAATATTTACAAGCTTCTTATGTTAAAGTACGCAACTTTCTCAACATCGCATTTGTTGTCAAAACATTTCAAAATCTTAACATCCCTTGGCCCTGCCCACAGAGAAAGGCACACCCCTACCCCACAGTCATAACATCCCTTGGCCCCGCCCACAGAGAAAGGCACACCCCTACCCCACAGTCATAACATCTCTTGGCCCCGCCCACAGAGAAAGGCACACCCCCACCCCACAGTCATAACATCCCTTGGCCCCGCCCACAGAGAAAGGCACACCCCTACCCCACAGTCATAACATCTCTTGGCCCCGCCCACAGAGAAAGGCACACCCCTACCCCACAGTCATAACATCCCTTGGCCCCGCCCACAGAGAAAGGCACACCCCTACCCCACAGTCATAACATCTCTTGGCCCCGCCCACAGAGAAAGGCACACCCCCACCCCACAGTCATAACATCCCTTGGCCCCGCCCACAGAGAAAGGCACACCCCTACCCCACAGTCATAACATCTCTTGGCCCCACCCACAGAGAAAGGCACACCCCCACCCCACAGTCATAACATCCCTTGGCCCTGCCCACAGAGAAAGGCACACCCCTACCCCACAGTCATAACATCCCTTGGCCCCGCCCACAGAGAAAGGCACACCCCTACCCCACAGTCATAACATCCCTTGGCCCCGCCCACAGAGAAAGGCACACCCCTACCCCACAGTCATAACATCTATTGGCCCCGCCCACAGAGAAAGCCACACCCCCACCCCACAGTCATAACATCCCTTGGCCCCGCCCACAGAGAAAGGCACACCCCCACCCCACTACTTCCACAGACTTCATCGTCAACGTGCGACCAACCCGATCTTTCGATTGGTTTACGTCATGAGCCACTTTGTTTTGAAAAAAAATTATAAACACATTGTATGGTGCTGGATTTTCTCACAACAGTTCTTTCTATGATTGCTACCAACTCAGCATGATTGCTACCAACTCAGCACCATTCCTGATATTTTTCAAAAATAAGTTGCATACTCCAGTTTTTAAATAAGCATAGCTGGTCTCTAGCTAATGACACGTTAAACAAAAGCATGGAGTAAACTTTACACTGCCTGCACTGATGTTGCACTGATCTTAGGAAATAAATGGAAATGTATGGACACATGCAAGCGTGTGGGTTTAACTTTAGATGTGGGTTTAACTTTAGGTGTGCGTTTAACTTTAGGTGTGGGTTTAACTTTAGGTGTGGGTTTAACTTTAGGTGTGGGTTTAACTTGAACATTAGTGACTGTCCAGTGTCATACAGACTTACCCCCCAACAGGACACCTAGTTGTAAGAGAAGGTCAGCAGCCCAGCCCATATATTAGTTATGTACAATCTGACTTTAATACAGAGAACAGCCCATGTATTAGTTATGTACTAACTCACACACACACACACACACACACACTACTTACACACACACTCTCTCTCACACACACACACACACACACACTCTCTCTCACACACGCACACACTACTTACACACACACACACTATCTCTCACACACACACACGCACACACACTACTTACACACACACACTCTCATCACACACACACACACACTACTTACACACACACATGCATGTACACACACACTCTCACACTACTTACACACACACACACACACTACCTACAAACAGCACATGCATGCATGCATGCACACACACTACTCACACATACGCACACACACACACACACTACCTACAAACAGCACACACACCCCTCTCCAGGGTTCAGACAGAGACAGATGGTTGCTGTCGATCTCTTGTGATCAATAGGCCCCATTAGTGAGAGCTCCTGCAGACTGAGCATGTGCAGAAGGAGACGCTGCCCCCTGCCTGTGCCAGACTGCGACTGCAGCACAAATCCGTCACCCGTCACCGCGGCCCAGTTTCCTCTGCTGGGGGGGGGTGGTACGCACTACACCACTGGGGGGGAGAGCTGAATGCACAAATAATTTACATATTCACACGCGTGCATTTAGCAACCGCTCTTATCTTTAGCACAACTTCACAAGTTACATTTTTAACACTGTATTCATTTATACAGAAGCAATTCAGTAATGAATGTTCAAGGGTACGAGGCCAGTGAACCCCCCCCCCCCCGCGAATCGAACCTGTGACCTCACACTTTCTCTGGGGAGTTGGATATAAAGAGCTCACAGTATTGCAATATGATCAAGGAGTCATTCCTACATGCACTCTCTCTTTTCTCTTCATTGCAAACCATTGGCCGCAATGAATAATGTTCAAAGAACATTGGTGAAACATTGTCACAATGTATAAGAATAGGATTGCTTAAGGAGGGAGCTTGTTTGAGAGTTAAGCATCCTTCACCCTTTCACATGGAGTCTGTGCTCTGTCTGGGTTCATGGGATCATGTCTCTGCTCTGTGAGATAAAGAAGTGATTCTGTTAGCTCATTATTGGAGGGTGAGGGGTCCAGATGGCACTGAGTACAGTAACCTGGCCTGGAAATCCATAAAATGATCAATCCCTTCGATGACATGCAGGGTGTGTGTGTCTACATGCAGCTCTATTCTTACAGGAGTGTGAGCTTTAGGTCAGCTGGTAGAGGCTGCATCCGTAGGAAACCCAACAGACACAGTCCGTTTTCTCACATTCCATTTGAACCAAGAATCTTGGAAAAGATGTAACAATTTCTGCTGGGAAAATCTATCCCACAAGGCTGTGTGTTAAAGCAGAATAAGCACAAGCTCAGCTCTGCGTTGGGAGTTTGAAACATGCATGTGCGTGTTTGGTACATGATGGGCGTCATGCATGCTTTATTATAGGCAATGGATCTGGTTCATTCACCATTGTGAGTGTCTTTGAGTTTCTTGAAATGCATGTAAGGTGCTTGTAAAATAAAATGTATAATAATAATAATAAAATAATTAATTAGTGACTTGTGATTGGTTGATTAGAGGCCAGAGAAGTTGTGGCCTCACAGGCAGAGATTCTGTTAACACATGACTATGTGTGTTGGGTTCACCACACACATAAAACCCCCGACAGATCACTGTCCTACTTCAAAACAGAACCACAGAGGAACCGAACGCCACAAACAGAACCACAGAGGAACCCAACGCCACAAACAGAACCACAGAGGAACCCAACGTCACAAACAGAACCACAGAGGAACCCAACGCCACAAACAGAACCACAGAGGAACCCAATGCCACATATTGAGAATTCCAACAACAAATGAAGGGGAACAAAAGTAGTTTTGCTAGGATCAGCATAACCGGGCTCAGATCTTACAGTCATGTGGAGACAGAGCTGATAAATCAGGTAAAATGAGCCTCATTCATTCTGGCTGAGTGCCTGTCCTCCTGATGGACGCAGATTCTGCAGCAGTGAAAATAAGGCCTGATCATGCTGGAGAAACAGACTGAACTGATGGCATCATACATCACCCAGCCTGTGCTATCATAGCAGCCCGTGCTCTCATAGCAGCCCGTGCTCTCATAGCAGCCCGTGCTCTCATAGCAGCCCGTGCTCTCATAGCAGCCCGTGCTCTCATAGCAGCCCGTGCTCTCATAGCAGCCCGTGCTCTCATAGCAGCCCGTGCTCTCATAGCAGCCCGTGCTCTCATAGCAGCCCGTGCTCTCATAGCAGCCCGTGCTCTCATAGCAGCCCGTGCTCTCATAGCAGCCCGTGCTCTCATAGCAGCCCGTGCTCTCATAGCAGCCCGTGCTCTCATAGCAGCCCGTGCTCTCATAGCAGCCCGTGCTCTCATAGCAGCCCGTGCTCTCATAGCAGCCCGTGCTCTCATAGCAGCCCGTGCTCTCATAGCAGCCCGTGCTCTCATAGCAGCCCGTGCTCTCATAGCAGCTTGTGCTCTCATAGCAGCCCGTGCTCTCATAGCAGCCCGTGCTCTCATAGCAGCCCGTGCTCTCATAGCAGCCCGTGCTCTCATAGCAGCCTGTGCTCTCATAGCAGCCTGTGCTCTCATAGCAGCCTGTGCTCTCATAGCAGCCTGTGCTCTCATAGCAGCTTGTGCTCTCATAGCAGCTTGTGCTCTCATAGCAGCCCGTGCTCTCATAGCAGCCCGTGCTCTCATAGCAGCCTGTGCTCTCATAGCAGCCTGTGCTCTCATAGCAGCCTGTGCTCTCATAGCAGCTTGTGCTCTCATAGCAGCCTGTGCTCTCATAGCAGCCTGTGCTCTCATAGCAGCTTGTGTTAGGGTGTGGTGTTTGGGTGGGGGTGGGTTAGGGTGGAGGTGTTAGGGTATGGTTTTTGGGTGGAGATGTTAGGGTGTGGTGTTTGGGTGGAGATGTTAGGGTATGGTGTTTGGGTGGGGGTGGGTTAGGGTGGAGGTGTTAGGGTGTGGTGTTTGGATGGAGGTTGGGTCTTATTGACTCTTCATCTCTGAATGTTCTACCTTAAAGGGTAATTAAACTGTTTCAGAGTGACCACGCCTATGTTTGCAGTTAAAAAAATGGCAAAATTGGTGGTGGGAAAGATACTTATGAAAGGGGTGGGCTCGAGTTAGCAAGCCACGCCCCTTTTTTCACATGTACGCTCATTCATTCACGGCCATAATGTGTTTTGTTTGAGCCGCTCGCTCCGTCTGCTGAGCCTGGAGCAGCGGCCGTGGCAGAGGCGGAGAACTGGAGAATGTAGGCTAGTTATAAACTTAGTTCTCATCTTAATTTGGATAATTTTTTACTAACAGTTAATGTTATTAAAGACTGCTAAATTAGCCATGAATTAATTGACAATGAAACTTGTAGTAACTTCGTAAATTGAGTCATATACCCACATTAAAACTTCAAGGAACATTAACTAATTTCAGTCAAAACGGCATAAACATGAACATTGTCCAGTCATAACCATTTAACTGTTAGCTAAGTTAACTAACGTAGGTAAAAACACACACCCTACTGTGTCTTTGTAGTGCATTTTTTCTATCAGTCCTGCTACTTGCTTTTTCCATGGCCTCACAAATCGAGAGAATAGCCAAGGGAGAGAAAGATAGAAAATGTTATTGCTGCAATTAAATTAATTATTGGTTTAGGTTTATTTATTTTAAAAAGGGACATTTATATAAATCCACATTAATAAACGCAACGAAAAATGTTTAATCTGTAACTAGACCCTTGGCAGGTTGATGGAGACATTTGAAAAAACGCCTTACACTAGATTTCCCGTAGCTATTATAACCTTATACGCCCGTTTGCCTTCGAAAAGTTGTAAAAACCGTATTTCATAAGGGCAAACTGTATGTGTTCACACCTATGCTGTCCTCTCTCTATCGATAGCCTGTCGCTCACACAAATGCTCCTCAGTCTCCACAACTTGCTGGATTTGAAAAGAAAACAAAAAACATATTTATAGTGTAAGGTGGAAGGGCGTAGCACCCAGTTGGTGTGACATCACATGTACTGCCATGTCCCATATACTGTACAACAGCCAATAGTAAATTACTGTAAATTATTAAACTGCAATAGCCTACATTTCACCACCGTTTCACTCTGCTCTTCCTATATGATGCTAAACATTGCAATGAAATGTCATGATTTGCAACAGGATCAATCTCTAGCACATGGGCATGTCCACAGTGACGTGCGGTGAGGTCAATGGCTCTGCCTCACCTGCCTCCCCTGACCGCACGTCCCTGCATGTCCAAATATATCAGGAATCAGCTAAAAAAGTGGTTTTAGGGTCTACTTATCCTTTTAAGTGGAATTCTATTGTTACAAATCAATATTGAAGTAGACATGCCTGTGGCCAGCAGATGGAAGCTCCTTCTTACTGTAGGGTGAACTTTAACCTCCCACCCAATATGCTTTCCTCCTTCCAGCCAATGAGACGTCAGGAATCCCTGTTGGGTGCATGAGGTTCCCTCCTGTTTGAGCACCTGGCTAATCCTTAATAAGGACATCAGAATGATGAGAAATTTTCCCTTAACTGTTTGAGATGCCAAGAGCTTGAAATCATTCTACCGAAACGAGGGGGGGGGGGACACACACACCCCTTCATCCAATGCCTTTGCTCTCCTTACATCCCAAAAACAATCCACAGATGTCTTCCCATCTTCGGGCCTGTGAAGAAAAGAGGCCTGATGAGGCTATTCACCTTCTTCCTGAATCTATGGGCAGATTTTAAATGCACTGCACTGGGCAGCACCCACAGTGTGTCTATGGGAACAGTAACAGGCCTCGACCCGTCCCACCGACCCACAGTGGGTCTATGGCAGTGGTGTCAAACTCATTTTCACCCCGGGCCAAATCAGCATTATGGTTGCCCTCAAAGGGCCGGTTGTATCTGTAAGACTATAAATATAACCATACTTGGGAATTTCGCGGACCTCGATTGTAATTGTTGACGGGGGGGGGGTGCAATCGCCTTTAGTTTTGTTGACGGGGGGGTGCAATCGCCTTTTTAAAAAAAATTTTTATACAAACTTCATTTAACGTTTTATTTAACGTATGTACCGCGGGTGTGCGTCCGCGTCTGCGTTTGTCTGTTATATCGTAAAAGTAAATACCCGTTAACCAGCCACGTAGATACACGCGTCAGATACTTAAGTTCTCGCGGGCCGCATAAAATGACGTGGCGGGCCGGATTCCGCTTCAGATGATTGAGTTCGCGCGGGCCACAAAAAATGACGTGGCGGGCCGGATTTGGCCCGCGGGCCGGGAGTTTGACACCTATGGTCTATGGGAACAGTAACAGGCCTCGACCCGTCCCACTGACCCACAGTGGGTCTACGGGAACAGTAACAGGCCTCGACCCGTCCCAGCGACCCACAGTGGGTCTATGGGAACAGTAACAGGCCTCGACCCGTCCCAGCGACCCACAGTGTGTCTATGGGAACAGTAACAGGCCTCGACCCGCCCCAGCGACCCACAGTGGGTCTATGGGAACAGTAACAGGCCTCGACCCGTCCCAGCGACCCACAGTGGGTCTATGGGAACAGTAACAGGCCTCGACCCGTCCCAGCGACCCACAGTGTGTCTATGGGAACAGTAACAGGCCTCGACCCGTCCCAGCGACCCACAGTGTGTCTATGGGAACAGTAACAGGCCTCGACCCGCCCCAGCGACCCACAGTGGGTCTATGGGAACAGGAACAGGCCTCGACCCGTCCCAGCGACCCACAGTGGGTCTATGGGAACAGTAACAGGCCTCGACCCGCCCCAGCGACCCACAGTGTGTCTATGGGAACAGTAACAGGCCTCGACCCGCCCCAGTGACCCACAGTGGGTCTATGGGAACAGTAACAGGCCTCGACCCGTCCCAGCGACCCACAGTGGGTCTATGGGAACAGTAACAGGCCTCGACCTGTCCCAGCGACCCACAGTGGGTCTATGGGAACAGTAACAGGCCTTGACCTGTCCCAGCGACCCACAGTGGGTCTATGGGAACAGTAACAGGCCTCGACCTGTCCCAGCGACCCACAGTGGGTCTATGGGAACAGTAACAGGCCTCGACCCGTCCCAGTGACCCACAGTGGGTCTATGGGAACAGTAACAGGCCTCGACCCGTCCCAGCGACCCACAGTGGGTCTATGGGAACAGTAACAGGCCTCGACCTGTCCCAGCGACCCACAGTGGGTCTATGGGAACAGTAACAGGCCTCGACCTGTCCCAGCGACCCACAGTGGGTCTATGGGAACAGTAACAGGCCTCGACCTGTCCCAGCGACCCACAGTGGGTCTATGGGAACAGTAACAGGCCTCGACCTGTCCCAGCGACCCACAGTGGGTCTATGGGAACAGTAACAGGCCTCGACCCGTCCCAGTGACCCACAGTGGGTCTGTTGGAACAGTAGCAGGCCTTGACCTGTCCCAGCGACCCACAGGGAGGCTCAGCTATTCAGCTCTGATGCCAATGACTGATCTGCAGCCCGCACCCCCACTACGGGGGAGCCCCAAACAAAGGGGGTGTTCAAGCCGGTCATCATGTTGACCCTTGTATAGACCACAGCAGCAGGTAGCCATGATTTTTGAGTGCATGTGTGGGAACCCAAAAGTCCAGGGGCAAGAAAGGGGAACCTCACCCTCATCCCCCCCACCCCCCACCCCACCCCACTAGAGCTCTAATGGTCTTTTAATGAGGAGCTCCAGCTTCCCCTGTCCCAGGAAAATCACCTGAATGTTAACCCCTGGGAGAGATGGGAAGACTGAGCGCTGCATGCCCTTATCAGGCCAAAGGTTGGCGGGATGGTGACAGAGGCACTCTGTAACTGAGGAGGGCTGTTCACTGTGTTCCCTCCGAGCTTTATTATCAATGCATTTACACCAGGGGTGTGTATGCAGGGTTTTGCTACACCAGGGTGTGTATGTAGGGTTTTGCTACACCAGGGTGTGTATGCAGGGTTTTGTTACACCAGGGTGTGTATGCAGGGTTTTGCTACACCAGGGTGTGTATGTAGGGTTTTGCTACACCAGGGTGTGTATGTAGGGTTTTGCTACACCAGGGTGTGTATGCAGGGTTTTGCTACACCAGGGTGTGTATGCAGGGTTTTGCTACACCAGGGTGTGTATGCAGGGTTTTGC
This sequence comes from Ilyophis sp. 1 JC-2022, assembly GCA_022702515.1. Lineage (NCBI taxonomy): Eukaryota > Metazoa > Chordata > Actinopteri > Anguilliformes > Synaphobranchidae > Ilyophis > Ilyophis sp. 1 JC-2022. Next base: position 57,646,228 of record CM040406.1, read on the forward strand.
TACACCAGGGTGTGTATGCAGGGTTTTGCTACACCAGGGTGTGTATGTAGGGTTTTGCTACACCAGGGTGTGTATGTAGGGTTTTGCTACACCAGGGTGTGTATGCAGGGTTTTGCTACACCAGGGTGTGTATGCAGGGTTTTGCTACACCAGGGTGTGTATGCAGGGTTTTGCTACACCAGGGTGTGTATGCAGGGTTTTGCTACACCAGGGTGTGTATGTAGGGTTTTGCTACACCAGGGTGTGTATGTAGGGTTTTGCTACACCAGGGTGTGTATGCAGGGTTTTGTTACACCAGGGTGTGTATGCAGGGTTTTGCTACACCAGGGTGTGTATGTAGGGTTTTGCTACACATTACATTACATTACATTACATTCATTTAGCAGACGCTTTTATCCAAAGCGACGTACAGTAAGTGCATACAGAAAGGTCATCGAAGTAACTACAGAACAGGTAAGAAAGCACATTCTTCACATACAGTAGCAGCTATCCCTAGTAATGAACACAATGCAGTTCACAGTGAACTGGGTAAATCAGCTCTAATACAATTCTATTCTAACCATTATAAACTTGACTATCCTGAGTACATAGTTCAACAAGAACACAAACCATGAGGTCCTAGCTAAGTATTAGTCCAGGTGGAGTCTGAAAAGGTGCGTTTTCAGGCCACGACGGAAAGTAGGCAGGGTTGGCATGGAACGTAGGGGAATGGGAAGTTCGTTCCACCACTGGGGAGCTAGGGTGGAAAAGCTCCGCAGTCGGGACGAGCGAGTACCATTTACACGGAGGGGGGGAAGTGCAAGTCGCCCTGCAGTAGATGAGCGAAGCGGTCGAGCAGGAACATAGTTCTGGATCAAGTCCTGCAGGTAGATAGGGCCTGTCCTATTGGCTGCAGTGTAGGCCAGGGTCAGAACTTTGAACCTGATCCTGGCTGCAACTGGCAGCCAGTGGAGTGACCTCAACAGGGGGGTGACATGTGAAAATTTCGGGAGGTTGAACACAAGCCGGGCAGCTGCGTTCTGAATCAGTTGAAGAGGCAGGATGGCGCAGGCCGGTAGGCTTGCGAGCAGGGAGTTACAGTAGTCAAGGCGTGAGGTGACTATGGTCTGGACCAAAAGCTGGGTGGAATAGGTGGTCAGGTACGGTCGAATCCTCCTGATGTTGTACAGGAGGAACCTGCAGGACCGTGCCGTCGCCCTGATATGGTCTTTGAAGTTCAGCTGGTCGTCCAGGACCACCCCCAGGTTTTTTGCAGAGCGGGAGGCAGCCACCACGGTCCCGTCAACGGTGATGGAGAGGTCAAGTAGCGGGGAGGTTTTGTGTGGCATGAAGAGGAGCTCTGTCTTGTCCAGGTTGAGCTTCAGGTGATGGGTAGTCATCCACTCAGAGATGTCAGCCAGACAAGCAGATATCCTCTCCTTCACCTGTTGGGTAGAGGGAGGGAAAGAGAGGAAGAGTTGAGTATCGTCAGCATAACTATGGTATGAGAAGACATGTGAATTGATTACTGGACCAAGAGACTTTGTATAGATGGAGAACAGCAGAGGACCCAGTACAGATCCCTGCGGGACTCCTGTAGACAGGGGATGGGGTGCAGACACAGAACCCTTCCAAGAGACTTGGTAGGATCGATCAGTGAGGTACGATACAAACCAGGAGAGGGCAGTCCCAGAAATGCCCATCTCAGAAAGTGTGGAAATCAGGAGTTTGTGGTTGACCGTGTCGAACGCTGCAGACAGGTCAAGTAGAATCAGGACAGAGGAGAGGGATGAGGCTCTGGCAGCGGAGAGCGCCTCAGTCACGGCCAGGAGAGCAGTTTCTGTGGAATGTCCGGTTCTGAAGCCGGACTGGTGGGGGTCAAGCAGGTTGTTCTGGTGGAGGAAAACAGACAGTTGGTTATGGACAGCTCGTTCCAGAGTTTTGGACAGGAAGGGCAAAAGAGATACAGGACGGTAGTTCCTGACATCAGAGGGGTCTAAGCTAGGTTTTTTTAGGAGTGGGGATACACGGGCAGTCTTAAAAACAGCAGGGACATGGCCACAGGTTAGGGAGGTGTTGATAATAGTGGACAGATATGGAACGAGCTCAGCAGATATTGACTGGAGGACTGCTGACGGGATGGGGTCCAGCGGACAGGTGGTCGCGCGATGGTGCGTCACAAGTTGGAGCACATCTGCGTCCTCCAGAGTCTTGAAGGACGACAGCGTGGCGATAGGTTCGGTACGGGGGATGTGGGGTGTCACCTGAGGTGTGAAGGAGTTGCGAATCATGGCCACCTTCCCCTCAAAGTGGGTCAGGAAGTCATCTGCAGAGAGGGAGGAGGGTGAGGGGGGTGGAGGGGGGGTAAGCAGGGAGGAGAAGGTGGAAAAGAGTTTCCGTGGATTAGACACACATGCATTAATTTTAGTCTGAAAAAAAGAAGTCTTAGCCGATGTAGTTGCAGCTGTGAAGGCTGCCAGCAGTGTGTGATAGGAGGCCAGGTCATCTGGGGATCTGGATTTCCTCCACTTTCTCTCAGCGCCTCGCAGTATGGTTCTGTTGGATCTGAGAGAATCTGTCAGCCACGGGGAAGGGGGTGATGGTCGAGCTGGTTTGGAGACAAGGGGACAAAGTGAGTTGAGAGATTGAGAGAGGCAGGAGTTAAACATAGAGGTGGCAACATCAACATGCATATTAGCAAAAGACGCAGGAGGAGGAAGTATAGAGAGAGCGGAAGTAGTGAGAGAGGAGTACGAGAGGGTGCGGAGATTTCTCCTGAACATAACAGTGGGCGGGTCGTTAGTAGGGTTGAGGGAGAGCGGGAGGGAAAGAGAGAATGAAATAAAGAAATGGTCCGATACGTGGAGCGGGGTCACCGTGAGTTCAGATGTGGCGCAGCTCCTGGTGAGTACAAGGTCAAGTTGGTTACCAGCCTTGTGGGTGGCAGGCGATGGGGATTGAGTGAGAGCGAAGGACTGGAAGAGTGAGGCGACACTGGATAGCTGGGAACTCTCTGGATGGAGGTTGAAGTCTCCCAGTAGGATTACAGGGGTGCCATCCTCAGGGAAGGAGCTCAGGAGAGTGTCCAGTTCATCCAGGAAAGCGCCGAGCGGACCTGGGGGGCGATAGATAACAACAATGTTAAGTGTAGACGGGTGGGTTACACCAGGGTGTGTATGCAGGGTTTTGCTACACCAGGGTGTGTATGTAGGGTTTTGCTACACCAGGGTGTGTATGCAGGGTTTTGCTACACCAGGGTGTGTATGTAGGGTTTTGCTACACCAGGGTGTGTATGCAGGGTTTTGCTACACCAGGGTGTGTATGTAGGGTTTTGCTACACCAGGGTGTGTATGCAGGGTTTTGCTACACCAGGGTGTGTATGTAGGGTTTTGCTACACCAGGGTGTGTATGCAGGGTTTTGCTACACCAGGGTGTGTATGCAGGGTTTTGCTACACCAGGGTGTGTATGCAGGGTTTTGCTACACCAGGGTGTGTATGCAGGGTTTTGCTACACCAGGGTGTGTATGCAGGGTTTTGCTACACCAGGGTGTGTATGCAGGGTTTTGCTACACCAGGGTGTGTATGCAGGGTTTTGCTACACCAGGGTGTGTATGCAGGGTTTTGCTACACCAGGGTGTGTATGCAGGGTTTTGCTACACCAGGGTGTGTATGTAGGGTTTTGCTACACCAGGGTGTGTATGCAGGGTTTTGCTACACCAGGGTGTGTATGCAGGGTTTTGCTACACCAGGGTGTGTATGCAGGGTTTTGCTACACCAGGGTGTGTATGTAGGGTTTTGCTACACCAGGGTGTGTATGCAGGGTTTTGCTACACCAGGGTGTGTATGCAGGGTTTTGCTACACCAGGGTGTGTATGCAGGGTTTTGCTACACCAGGGTGTGTATGCAGGGTTTTGCTACACCAGGGTGTGTATGCAGGGTTTTGCTACACCAGGGTGTGTATGTAGGGTTTTGCTACACCAGGGTGTGTATGTAGGGTTTTGCTACACCAGGGTGTGTATGCAGGGTTTTGCTACACCAGGGTGTGTATGCAGGGTTTTGCTACACCAGGGTGTGTATGCAGGGTTTTGCTACACCAGGGTGTGTATGTAGGGTTTTGCTACACCAGGGTGTGTATGTAGGGTTTTGCTACACCAGGGTGTGTATGCAGGGTTTTGCTACACCAGGGTGTGTATGTAGGGTTTTGCTACACCAGGGTGTGTATGTAGGGTTTTGCTACACCAGGGTGTGTATGCAGGGTTTTGCTACACCAGGGTGTGTATGTAGGGTTTTGCTACACCAGGGTGTGTATGTAGGGTTTTGCTACACCAGGGTGTGTATGCAGGGTTTTGCTACACCAGGGTGTGTATGCAGGGTTTTGCTACACCAGGGTGTGTATGCAGGGTTTTGCTACACCAGGGTGTGTATGCAGGGTTTTGCTACACCAGGGTGTGTATGTAGGGTTTTGCTACACCAGGGTGTGTATGTAGGGTTTTGCTACACCAGGGTGTGTATGCAGGGTTTTGCTACACCAGGGTGTGTATGCAGGGTTTTGCTACACCAGGGTGTGTATGCAGGGTTTTGCTACACCAGGGTGTGTATGCAGGGTTTTGCTACACCAGGGTGTGTATGCAGGGTTTTGCTACACCAGGGTGTGTATGCAGGGTTTTGCTACACCAGGGTGTGTATGTTGGGTTTTGCTACACCAGGGTGTGTATGCAGGGTTTTGTTACACCAGGGTGTGTATGCAGGGTTTTGCTACACCAGGGTGTGTATGTAGGGTTTTGCTACACCAGGGTGTGTATGTAGGGTTTTGCTACACCAGCGTGTGTATGCAGGGTTTTGCTAAATGAGCTAACTGGCTGTATGCACCAACACTGGTTCACTCGTAGATTAGGTCACAGTAAATATAGGGATACAAGAACAGTTTTTGGCTCTCATTCATGTAAGGCCAGAAGTTGGTATGAAAACCAGAAACAGATGCAGCCCTTGTTGCCACCTTTGCTTTACACTGTGGTTGCTCACCTCTGCTTTACACTGTGGTTGCTCTGGGTGAGGATGTCAGCTAAATTAATGTAATATCATATTAATCTCACATCAGCATAATATTACATTACACTTTTGTTCATATGCCAGCATGACCAACAATATCAGAGTTAAAACTGAGATGAGAATGGAGATACTCGACTGAATATAACCCAAAAGAGGGCTTAATCTAATATAAAATAGCTTTTATGATTTACAGCTTAAGTAAGTATAAGATGAGATAGGTACTGAGTTGGTATTTGCTCAAATCAAATAAAAATGCATGTCTTTATTCATGAGTGTATTTTTCAAAACATCACAACATACCCTGCAAAAAAGCAAGATCGCTGTAGCTAGCTGCTAGCACGTTAGAGTTAGGGTTAATGCCTAGCTGTAGCTAGCTGCTATCACGTTAGGGTTAGGGTTAATGCCTCGCTGTAGCTATCTGCTAGCACGTTAGGGTTAGGGTTAATGCCTCGCTGTAGCTATCTGCTAGCACGTTAGGGTTAGGGTTAATGCCTCGCTGTAGCTATCTGCTAGCACGTTAGGGTTAATGCCTCGCTGTAGCTATCTGCTAGCACGCTAGGGTTAGGGTTAACGCCTCGCTGTAGCTAGCTGCTAGCACGTTAGGGTTAATGCCTAGCTGTAGCTATCTGCTAGCACGTTAGGGTTAGGGTTAATGCCTCGCTGTAGCTAGCTGCTAGCACGTTAGGGTTAATGCCTCGCTGTAGCTATCTGCTAGCACGTTAGGGTTAATGCCTCGCTGTAGCTATCTGCTAGCACGTTAGGGTTAATGCCTCGCTGTAGCTAGCTGCTAGCATGTTAGGTTTAGGGTTAATGCCTCGCTGTAGCTAGCTGCTAGCACGTTAGGGTTAATGCCTAGCTGTAGCTAGCTGCTAGCATGTTAGGGTTAGGGTTAATGCCTAGCTGTAGCTAGCTGCTAGCATGTTAGGGTTAGGGTTAATGCCTCGCTGTAGCTATCTGCTAGCACGTTAGGGTTAGGGTTAATGCCTCGCTGTAGCTAGCTGCTAGCATGTTAGGGTTAGGGTTAATGCCTCGCTGTAGCTATCTGCTAGCACGTTAGGGTTAATGCCTAGCTGTAGCTAGCTGCTAGCATGTTAGGGTTAGGGTTAATGCCTCGCTGTAGCTATCTGCTAGCACGTTAGGGTTAGGGTTAATGCCTCGCTGTAGCTATCTGCTAGCACGTTAGGGTTAGGGTTAATGCCTCGCTGTAGCTATCTGCTAGCACGTTAGGGTTAGGGTTAATGCCTCGCTGTAGCTAGCTGCTAGCACGTTAGGGTTAATGCCTAGCTGTAGCTATCTGCTAGCACGTTAGAGTTAGGGTTAATGCCTCGCTGTAGCTATCTGCTAGCACGTTAGGGTTAGGGTTAATGCCTCGCTGTAGCTATCTGCTAGCACGTTAGGGTTAGGGTTAATGCCTCGCTGTAGCTAGCTGCTAGCACGTTAGGGTTAATGCCTAGCTGTAGCTATCTGCTAGCATGTTAGGGTTAGGGTTAATGCCTCGCTGTAGCTATCTGCTAGCACGTTAGGGTTAGGGTTAATGCCTCGCTGTAGCTATCTGCTAGCACGTTAGGGTTAGGGTTAATGCCTCGCTGTAGCTATCTGCTAGCACGTTAGGGTTAGGGTTAATGCCTCGCTGTAGCTAGCTGCTAGCACGTTAGGGTTAGGGTTAATGCCTAGCTGTAGCTAGCTGCTAGCATGTTAGGGTTAGGGTTAATGCCTCGCTGTAGCTATCTGCTAGCACGTTAGGGTTAGGGTTAATGCCTCGCTGTAGCTATCTGCTAGCACGTTAGGGTTAGGGTTAATGCCTCGCTGTAGCTATCTGCTAGCACGTTAGGGTTAGGGTTAATGCCTCGCTGTAGCTAGCTGCTAGCACGTTAGGGTTAGGGTTAATGCCTCGCTGTAGCTATCTGCTAGCACGTTAGGGTTAGGGTTAATGCCTAGCTGTAGCTATCTGCTAGCATGTTAGAGTTAGGGTTAATGCCTCGCTGTAGCTATCTGCTAGCACGTTAGGGTTAGGGTTAATGCCTCGCTGTAGCTATCTGCTAGCTAACTCAATTTGTGAAAAGCTTACCAGTGAAGAACGATTTGACTGTTTAAAGCACTAAAACCACTTATTTTAGATGATAACTGATACATTTGGGTTTTTCTAAGTATTACTCATTGATTCTGGTTTCAGAATTGTTGAAATAACGGAATGGATGAATAAGTTTCATTATAAGGTAGGCATACAAACACGTTTACAGCTAAAAAAAAAAAAGTGATCTAGGGTGGTTACCCTTTAAATTGAAATATAACGTTAATCTAACATTCAACATAGTTAATAAATGAAAGCGCATTGCATGCCTGTTTTTTCCTGTGACGTGGGCAGTTGTTGTGGAAAACCAATACGCTAACGTTAGTTATCTCGCACCCCACCCACCAGCTGACGTGCTAACGAACCTCTAAGCTAGTGACAGCGGACAGCTGGTTAGGCCCACAGATCGATCGCGAGTGATTTTGGTTAGGTCCACAGATTGATAGTAAGCGATTTTGAGAGTGTAGTGGTTAACATGACTTACTTTTTCTAGAATTTTATTTCACATTCCACATAAAAGGGTGCAAAAGGCCACACCGTTCTCTGCTTAAGCTGTTGTGTGATCTTTGATGGGCAGCTACAACCCTGCACTTAATACATAGTAGACTATCCTCCCATCCACAGTAATGCCAGACCCAGCTCTGGAAAACGGAGTACAGACATTTTTTGGGGGGTGTGCTATGCCATTAGCCAGCGATGACTGGTTATCCACAGCAGGGGAGCTATACCATTAGCCACTAGCTTTTTTAAACTGTTTCGGCTTTTATCGTTGAGAGCAACAGCCTGACCAACCAGAGGGGTCACTGTTGTACGATCTTTTACACTTTCAAATAATAAAGTTTATTAATAAATCGCCTTTCTCACATAATGGTTGAGATGCATATGAAGCACTTTTCAATTAAAATAACAATGTATATATAATCTAGTAAAATACAAATGGCGGTTAAAATGAATGAATGGAATAACTCAGAAGTGTTTGTTGGATGTGCCACACAAAGGGAATTTTAATGGTGCAAAGGGGTCTGGTCTCTTCAGGGGAACCATGCGGAGTACAAACAAAGACAAAGAGCAACCCTTTTCATTTGATACTCTGTCGCTCTGCAGAGCGTCCACATGCCGCTCTACTTCTCTCTGTCGTCAGGGCGATGATTTGTGGGTTTTTAGGATGTTTGACTCTTTACAGATGTTGATGTTGACAGATGGTCTTGTAAGCTGTGCTGGTATCCCTGTCTTTACATCCTTTAATGCCACCAGCATGTGATAGAGGAACTGAATGGAAACTTATCCCAGAGGGACATTTAGGCAATTCAGAAAAATGAAGCTTTTTATGTTGTAGCATCCAAAACCACATGAGACTGCCAGAGAAAGAGTGACAGAACAGAGACTGGCTGTGTTATAAAGAGTGACAGAACAGAGCAGAGACTGGCTGTGTTATAAAGAGTGACAGAACAGAGACTGGCTGTGTTATAAAGAGTGACAGAACAGAGCAGAGACTGGCTGTGTTATAAAGAGTGACAGAACAGAGACTGGCTGTGTTATAAAGAGTGACAGAACAGAGACTGGCTGTGTTATAAAGAGTGACAGAACAGAACAGAGACTGGCTGTGTTATAAAGAGTGACAGAACAGAGCAGAGACTGGCTGTGTTATAAAGAGTGACAGAACAGAGACTGGCTGTGTTATAAAGAGTGACAGAACAGAGACTGGCTGTGTTATAAAGAGTGACAGAACAGAGACTGGCTGTGTTATAAAGAGTGACAGAACAGAGACTGGCTGTGTTATAAAGAGTGACAGAACAGAACAGAGACTGGCTGTGTTATAAAGAGTGACAGAACAGAGACTGGCTGTGTTATAAAGAGTGACAGAACAGAGCAGAGACTGGCTGTGTTATAAAGAGTGACAGAACAGAGACTGGCTGTGTTATAAAGAGTGACAGAACAGAGCAGAGACTGGCTGTGTTATAAAGAGTGACAGAACAGAGACTGGCTGTGTTATAAAGAGTGACAGAACAGAGCAGAGACTGGCTGTGTTATAAAGAGTGACAGAACAGAGCAGAGACTGGCTGTGTTATAAAGAGTGACAGAACAGAGACTGGCTGTGTTATAAAGAGTGACAGAACAGAACAGAGAGAACCGGTAGTGTTAACCACACTGCTGCACTTAGTGCTAACCCCGTTAAATCACAAAGTGACTCACCTCCAAATACTTCATTACCTCAGTCATACATAAGAAATAAAAATAGAAATGGACCATGAGCCCTTTGGTGATAGACCAGAGAATGTGTTTACTGAGTTCTTTCGAAATGTAATTACTATTCTCTTTGAAACATGCACAACACTATAAACAACACAAACAGCCAGGCATATTTACAAACATGATAAAACATGACAGACACTCCCTGTGCGCCAATCAGGACAGAGCACCTATCTGTGAGCCAATCAGAAGTTCCAGCATAACTTTACCAGAGAGGGAAAGATCTTGTTTTCAGGCTGTATTTGAATGCCCGCCCCCTCTCCTCTGCCCCGCTAACAGTCACAGAGCTGCGAGCAGCAGTTACCTGACTGACTGGATCACAGACTGGATCTCTATGGACCCCCACAGACTGGATCTCTATGGACCCCCACAGACTGGATCTCTATGGAAGGATCATGTAAAAAAAATATTTAAACCAGGATATAAGCAGCAAGTAAGGAATGAAGCAGTCATATGAACATCTGTTTCATGATTAAAACCACAGCCTCCAGTCCGACTACATCTGTGTGTGTATTCCTGTGTGTGTATGCGTGTGTGTGTGTGTGTGTGTGTGCATGTGCGTGGCAGAGACAGGGACATATGGAAATCACGCAGCTTAGTGCCGCTGTTCTTTACCAAAGATCCTGTACATCGGCCCAAAGATCCTGTACATTGGCACAAAGATCCTCTACACAACACATAGTGTGCGTCCCAAAATTCTTCACTCTTCTCATTTCCTCCACTCCCCCACTACTACTCGTCTCCTCCCTTCCTCCACTCCCCCACTACCACTCGTCTCCTCCCTTCCTTCACTCCCCCACTACCACTCCTCTCCTCCCTTCCTCCACTCCCCCACTACCACTCGTCTCCTCCCTTCCTTCACTCCCCCACTACCACTCCTCTCCTCCCTTCCTCCACTCCCCCACTACCACTCGTCTCCTCCCTTCCTCCACTCCCCCACTACCACTCCTCTCCTCCCTTCCTCCACTCCCCCACTACCACTCGTCTCCTCCCTTCCTCCACTCCCCCACTACCACTCGTCTCCTCCCTTCCTTCACTCCCCCACTACCACTCCTCTCCTCCCTTCCTCCACTCCCCCACTACCACTCGTCTCCTCCCTTCCTCCACTACCACTCGTCTCCTACCTTCCTCCACTCCCCCACTACCACTCGTCTCCTCCCTTCCTTCACTAACCCCACTACCACTCCTCTCCTCCCTTCCTCCACTCCCCCACTACCACTCCTCTCCTCCCTTCCTCCACTCCCCCACTACCACTCGTCTCCTACCCGGAAGTATGCAAAACTGCCTGTATGTTTCAAGTACAAATAGTTGCACATACAGTATACAGTATACAATGTACCTGACATTGCAGTTTGTGTCGAAACGTTAATTAATGTAACCATTAATATGTAATTAAGATATAATCAGCAACATTAGATTAGGACACAGAGATCTGTTTCCGGGGCACAGAAGAGAGGAGGATGCATTTTTTGAGTATTGGAACGCCCCCATAGAGACTGCCATCTTATAAAACATTTAGTTATATAAATGTAGTGGGGAGCCTCCCCCAGCCTCCCCACTGTCCTCATTACAGTGAGAATGACAAACAGGCTGTGGGCGGGGCCCTATACTATGGGCGCGGCCCTATGCTGTGGGTGGGGCCGTATACTGTGGATGAGGACAGGGAGCTCAAACCATGCCCAGAGTCCAAGGCACTTTGTTATGAGACAGCCAATCAGAGACAGGCATGGTGGGCCTACAATCCTTCCTGTTTATGGAGAGGAGGAGAGCTCATACACACACACACACACACACACACACACACACACACACACGAGTTGCATGCATTATGGGCTGATAATTGTGCAAATATGTACACAGTTGGCTACACAGTACATATGTATAAATTGTTACAAACTGGTTAGTCCTCCATAAATAGAAATCTGTTCAATGTTTTTTTTATTTTTTTTACAAAAATGTCTATGTGGATCGAGGTGGGTCAGAGAGTATCACAAATCCCCTGATGTGGACACCTGTCCGAGCCGCGGGTCTGAGTCGATCTCGTAGCGGTAGTGATACCCCTCCAGCACGTCCCGACACGCCTCCCGCATGTCTGTCACCCACTTCTTAATGCCCTTACGGTTGAGGTAGAGCACGAAGAGGAAGACCACGCCCACAAAGCCAAGCACCACCCCCAGGAAGACATAGGAGGTCTGCAGCGCCAGGTCCGCCCCCTCCCCCACCGTGTCGCCGTGGCAACCCAGGGCCCGCCCCCCGAGCTCACGCAGGGAGGTGTTGCGCAGCTCCGGTGGGAACGCGCACACCAGCTGGTCGCCATCGGCGACCCGCGCCCGCGAACCGTTGAGCCAGGAGGCGAATTCCTCGAGCCCGCACACGCAGGTGAACGGGTTCTCCCCCAGGAGGAGCCGCGCCCCCCCCAGCCGGTCCAGCTCCCCCAGAGCCTCCTTCCGGAAGGTTCTGAACCCGTTGTGCGTGAGGTCCAGCTCCTCCAGCGGCTCCAGGCCTTGAAAGGTGCCGTTGTGTACCGCCAGCAGGGAGTTGTTGGCCAGTAAGAGGCGCTGCAGCGCGGGCAGGCGGGAGAACATGCCGGGCGGCAGCAGAACCAGACGGTTGGCGGAGAGGTCGAGCTGCCGCAGGCTTCCCAGCATGCCCAAGCGAAGCGCGGTCGCCAGGTCTGCCACAGCGGAGTGGTTGTAGAGGGCGCGGCTCAGGTTCAGGTCCCGCAGGGGACCCGAGGGTACGGTCAGCGCCTCCGGGTGGATCAGCACCAGCTGGTTTCCACTCAGGTCCAGAGACCGCAGGCTGCGCAAACCCCCAAAAGTGTGGGACTCCACCTCCATTATCCTGGGACAGAGAGAGAGAGGAACGTCCCAATCACACATCTGCACACAGACAGAGCAATTACACATCTGCACTGTCCCACAGCAATTACATATCTGCACTGTCCCACAGCAATTACACATCTGCACACAGACACAGCAATTACACATCTGCACTGTCCCACAGCAATTACACATCTGCACACAGACACAGCAATTACACATCTGCACTGTCCCACAGCAATTACACATCTGCACACAGACACAGCAATTACACATCTGCACTGTCCCACAGCAATCACACATCTGCACTGTCCCACAGCAATTACACATCTGCACTGTCCCACAGCAATTACACATCTTCACACAGACACAGCAATTACACATCTGCACTGTCCCACAGCAATTACACATCTGCACACAGACACAGCAATCACAAAATCACAAAAACAGATCTGGTTCAGCCTGGCTTAGTTGCATAGCTGTATTATGTATTATAGCTGTATTGTGTATCCTGATTCAGGGTTGCTTGTGTTTGACGTGAACTAGGCTGCTCTCAGCTTTACACAGTTTAGTTAGAGCGCATATTCCAAATGGGTTTACACCCGCCTGCAGTCCGGGACTCTGCACTTTTCTTTCATTATAAAAAGCACTCTGTTCAGACAATGTATCCGTCTTCTCAATGTGTTATGACAGAAAGATTAATGAAGCTTTTATCTCACACACTTTCTGCTTAAAGTAAAACCAGACACACAAATACTTACAAACCGAAGAGAAAACCTAATGTAAAAACCAGCATAAATTCACGAGTTTCCACAGACTTGGAGTCATTTACATTTTAAACCAGACAAAGGGAAACGGAAATGCTACAAAGTAAATATTTGGAACAATTAGCAGGTTTTGAAAACATTGCAAGAATGTTATGCAACTGAGTCATTCACAACAACTCATTTTTATAAAGTGTGTTTCCCCAATACACTATTCCAAACAGAACTCAAAATGATAAAGTGGGTATAATTATGCTATGGTATTCAAAAATAAAGCCTGGCATCATAATCCATGTATGTAAACAAACTGTAAATTACAGCTCACTGGGTTCTGCTTAACTGTGTGATGACGGTTCTCTTACCTGTTGTTGCTAAGGGACAGATTGGTTACGTTCTCGAGTCCTTTGAACGACTCAGGTCCAATTCGAGTTATCTGGTTCCCGAGGATAAACAGGTTCCTGGTGTAGGCAGGGATGCCGGACGGGATTTCTCGCAGATCCTTGGAGACGCATTTCACGGTGTGCGCAGCTTCCGAACACTCACAGAGAGGCGGACACGCGGCGCACAGATAGGATGCACAGAACAGCGTGCAGACAAACGCTCTCTGAACCGCATTGAGCATTTTGCAAAAAATAAGAAAATGCACAAAAAAGTGATTCCTTCTCCAAAATAAGATTTGTACGGTTAAAACTCCACCAAAACTTTAAGAACGACTATTGCAGAACACATTGGTTATCGGTTTAACCTAATGGTGCTAAAGCACATAGTTGCTATTTCGATGTTGTTCTGCCCCCAGATTGTCCTCGCAGAGTACGTTAAATTAATTAGCGCTTGATTTGTCGTTTAAAGAGATATTTCAATGGTCCGGTCATCGCAGACCGGTATGTTTTCCTCTGTGTTTCTGCAAACCCTGTCTTCAGACTTTTTCAGTCCCCGCTTCGTTTTTTCCGTTTCTGTCTGCTACGTTAACGCAGCATCAGCATGACGGAGGTCCACACACTTCAGAGGCCCTCGTGCGAGCGCGAGGTAGAGGCTCATTTCCATGTGAAAAGGCGATCTCGCGGTCCAGAACGTTTGGCGCCAGGGGTGGCTGTGCTCTCTCGTGTTCACACCGAAATTAAAAAACGTCGCTCAATCGCAGACGAAGGAAATATCAGGGGAGGGGCCGCGCGCTCTGCATATCCCACCTTTCTTAAAGGAACACGAGCACGCTCCGCGGAAAGGGAATGCTAGGAAAAACATTCCTCGCTGTTTTTAGAATGTGTGTGTTAATTTACGTGTGAGATTAGTTCCCTTTCTCGGTACGCTACCTGTGTGGCTCCCATAAGTAACCTATGCGCAGTGTTGGGGAGTAGTGAACTACGTGTAATTAAACTAGTAGGTTAACTACATTTTGCAGTAGCTTGCTGGTAGTTCAACTACATTCATATTTGCATAGTGATTCAAGTAGTTAAATAACTTTTTTGCCATTTTTTGTGTAGATAACTACTGAAACTACAACTTGCAATTTTGTCCTTGTGAAAATCCCAGATGGGATTGTTTTGTATTCCAGGAAGCTGGATTGTCAGCTCACCTGTGAAAAATATTTGGCTACAGTTTTAATGTTTTGAATCTGAATTGGACTGGGGGGGGGGGGGTATTGCATATAGAGAGGGAGGGGGTATATTATACATTTTCAAGTAAGAATTTTACATAGGCTATGTAGATCGACATATTTAAAGACGCCTATAAATACAATTTAATATCTATTTCTGTACTTCAGGTTCAGCAATGAATTCCTGGATCCTGGTGATAAATGTAGAGTGGGGGCTCTCATTATAGAAAAAAGACAGCGGATTGCACAGACGGGTGCACGTGCAGGCCTTTATCCATTTTTCCGTCTGTTGCCACAGAGAGGACAAGCTGGCAGATCGTTCCACTGACTCTCTCGGGCTGACTACTGTGTAAATAATTGAAAAGTGAGTTGATACTTGCTACGTGATTGATCAAACTTTCTAAGCAGAAAATATCTAACAATACTTCAGATATTTACCAGTTCAATTACACAACTGTGGGTCTAGTGAAGCCTGGACTCCTTGTATTTAACAAATTAATATGTTCATAATCCGTTAGATTGACCTGATAAAGTTATTATTTTGGATGTTGAAAATGTTACCAAACAGCCCTCCACGCTCCACAGTAACAACTCTGGAAAACCTCGGTAATTGCTGTTGATACGGATGTAATGTCCTTCCTCGCAGTCTATGGCTTATTTGAGAGACAGTGATGGGGAATAAGCTTGCACTGTGCTATTCATACGTTCAGTGGCGCTGATTCTAATTCTAACTATATTTTATCACCGTTGACTTTGCTTGCCATTCCAAATCTGCGCAGAAGCCTATAGATGCACTGTAATTTGTAAATGATGGCACGTGAACGTAGATCGCAGAACGCGTATGAGTGGAAGGGATCCATTTATACCAGAGTTTTTGGATTCTTAAAAAATATAATTTGAGGTTACAGCGCGTAGTTCCGGCGCGGCACTCTTTTATGATCATTTCTCTGATGTTGGCGCTGTCAGCGTTCGCAGTTCCCGACAGGAAAGGGGATTCCGGGATGCCAGTGTCAGGTAAATAGGACCCCCTCCCCCTTTTGAGACACTTTTTAACAAAAGCCGACAGACAATGCGCCGCTTTCATGTCTCTGAGAACTAAGATCAGAGCACAGCAAGTATCGAACCGTTTATATCCCACTGCGTGCTCGCGCGCCATGGGGGTGCGCGAGAGAATACCAAATCAGTCAAAGCGCGCGGGCTTTTGACAGCGTCGTGTCAAATCCGATAGAGAGCGAAAAGATAACGTAGACTTTTAAACCACTCAGATGTGAAACTTATTCTCCTCCGGTGCTTGTTTCAAATACGTTCTCAGTTCATTGTTCTGCGACTCATAATTCTTCAAATACATGTGTTTTGGCCTATAGCCTAGTTTTTTATTTATTTAAAGACAATAACTAGCCTAAGTGTAAAGTAGGCTATAGGCTATGTTAGTCTGTTAGACGAGTACACCCATGTTTTAATAGGAAATTTCTCATTTTTTAATTGTCCTTTCAGATTAATAAATTAAGAAGGGTAGCCAGCTATAAATCATGATTGGTCTATAACACACAGTCCTCGCACAGACTAGCCTATGGTATGCCTTGATTTAGCTGTTCTAACGGTGAAGCTATAATAAACTGTCATAAAGCATCACCCCGAGTACTGTGACGCTACTAATTACTTCAAGAGGAAAACATACTGTTTATGGATAATTAGCTACTACTTTTTAAATTTGGTGTCATGGTTACATGCGCCTTTATAGCCAAGCCTTTACCTTTCACGAGCACGTCGCTCCCTAATGAGACATTACGGTGCAGTGAACGGCATATATTAATTGCCGCATTTAGGCCATGTCATTTCAGGTTGACTGTAAACCGGTAACTTCACACATCCAGTTAGCAGCGGCGACTTCTCGTGGAGCGCCGTCGTGCAATTCGACCACGCACGTGGACCAGTTTCCGCATCGGACTCAGCACGTTATTGCGCAGAGCGTTACCTCGGGATGCAAACAGAGCAACCAACCGTCATACCAACATCGTCGCAATAAAACACAGAAACATTTTTATTATTTTTATCAAACAACCGTTTATTGAGGTTATAATAAGGACACATGCATTTACACTTCATCTGTTCCTGAGAGAATAGGTGATCTGCAGCTCAGTGGGGTAGTAGCCTATGTGGGATTCTATAAAAAAAACACTCAAAAGAGTTCCTGTGTGAGGATTGGGCCTTTTTAAGTGAGAAAAACATGCACACGCCCCCACCCCTCAAATTATTATGGGCAGGGACCATGACCATAACAATATTACTGTGATAGTCAGACCGTAACGTAGACTTAAGTGTGATGTCCGTAGAGGGAGTTAATTTAATGAGGCAGACAGAGGGAGGCGCTGGCAGGTTTGTGTGGAGGAATGCCTTGGGGGAGGATTTGTCCTGGAGTCTGTGGGCTCACAGCTTTAACCACAGGATCTCTGCATTCCCGTGCCTGGAGCTGCTTGGATACGGGGGTGCTGCTTGGATACGGAGGTGCTGCTTGGATATGGGGGTGTTGCTTGGATACGGGGGTGTTGCTTGGATACGGAGGTGCTGCTTGGATACGGGGGTGTTGCTTGCGGGGTGCTGGCAGCGTTTAACGACAATCCAACAGCTCTTTGAAAAGGAGTATCACTGCGTCTGAAACAGCCCACCTGCCGGCGATTGGCACCTCCCCTCATTCCGTCTCACCCCCAATTTACGCACCCCCCCCCACCCCACCCCACCAATTAAGCTACTCAACATACTTGCTATATAACAGGGCTCTGCTACAAGCATATACAGGTGCAGCTCAAAAAATTAGAATATCGTGAAAAAGTTCAATATTTTTTGTCACATGTCAGAAAGTGAAACTCATATATTATATAGATTCATTACACATAGAGTGAAATATTTCAAGCCTTTATTTCTTGTAATTTTGATGATTATGGCTTACAGCTAATGAAAACCCAAATTCAGTGTCTCAGAAAATTAGAATATTACATAAGATCAATAAAAAAGGATATTTTAAACAGAAATGTCAGCCTTCTGAAAAGTATGTTCATTTCTATGCACTCAATACTTGGTTGGGGCTCCTTTTGCATTAATTACTGCATGAATGCGGCGTGGCATGGAGGCGATCAGCCTGTGGCACTGCTGAGGTGTAATGGAAGCCCAGGTTGCTTTGATAGCGTCCTTCAGGTCGTCTACATTGTTGGGTCTGGTGTCTCTCATCTTCCTCTTGACAATACCCCATAGATTCTCCATGGGGTTCAGGTCAGGCGAGTTTGCTGGCCAATCAAGCACAGTAATACCATGGTCATTGAACCAGCTTTTGGTACTTTTGGTAGTGTGGGCAGGTGCCAAGTCCTGCTGGAAAATGAAATCAGCATCTCCATAAAGCTTGTCAGCAGAAGGAAGCATGAAGTGCTCTAAAATTTCCTGGTAGATGGCTGCGTTGACTGTGGACTTCAGAAAACACAGTGGACATGGCACCCCAAATCATCACTGACTGTGGAAACTTCACACTGGACTTTAAGCAACATGGATTCTGTGCCTCTCCACTCTTCCTCCAGACTCTGGGACCTTGATTTCCAAATGAAATGCAAAATTTACTTTCATCTGAAAAGAGGACTTTGGACCATTGAGCAACAGTCCAGTTCTTTTTCTCCTTAGCCCAGGTAAGACGCTTCTGACATTGTCTCTGGTTCAGGAGTGGCTTGACACGAGGAATGCGACATTTGTAGCCCATGTCCTGGATTCGTCTGTGCGTGGTGGCTCTTGATGCACTGACTCCAGCCTCAGTCCACTCCTTGTGAAGCTCCCCAAAATTCTTGAATGGATTTTGCTTGACAATCCTCTCAAGGCTGCGGTTATCCCTGTTGCTTGTGCACCTTTTCCTACCACACTTTTTCCTTCCACTCAACTTTCTATGAATATGCTTGGATACAGCACTCTGTGAACAACCAGCTTCTTTAGCAATGACCTTTTTGTGGCTTACCCTCCTTGTGGAGGGTGTCAATGACTGTCTTCTGGACATCTGTCAAGTCAACAGTCTTCCCCATGATTGCCTACTGAACCAGACTGAGAGACCATTTAAAGGCTCAGGAAACCTTTGCAGGTGTTTTGAGTTAATTAGCTGATTAGACACCATGAGTTTCCAATATTGAACTTTTTCACAATATTCTAATTTTCTGAGACACTGAATTTGGGTTTTCATTAGCTGTAAGCCATAATCATCAAAATTACAAGAAATAAAGGCTTGAAATATTTCACTCTATGTGTAATGAATCTATATAATATATGAGTTTCACTTTCTGACATGAGTGACAAAAAATATTGAACTTTTTCACGATATTCTAATTTTTTGAGCTGCACCTGTATATATATATATATATATACAATGGGGGAAATAAGTATTGGACACGTCAACAATTTCTTTATTAAACATATTTTCAATGCAGCTATTCACATGAAATTTTGACCAGACATTGGTATTAACTCAATAAAACTACACAGCTAAAGAAATTGTAACATTCCAATCCTTAAACAAAGTTATGCGCAATAAAGTGGAATGACACAGGAAAAAAGTATTGAACACGCTAAATGAAATGTATTTAATACTTGGTGGAAAAGCCATATTTTTATATTTGGTCGCATATCCTTTGCATGCCATGGCTTCCGGATGTCTGTGACCCAACAACATCAAAAGACTTTTGATATCTTATTTTCTGGTACTCTTACAAGCGATACTATTACATCTCTACATTTGAATGGATCTCTATGGGAATTGGGGGGTGGGACTAGATTTAGCTGTAAATTACACTGGAACAGTATGGAACACATGGTTGGCTAAATGGATCTAAGTCATCAAGGGTCTGATGTATCAAACAAGCCTTTAACCATCACTCTGCTGCCAGAAATACAGTAGATATGGATGGATCACTTGAAGGGTTTCTTCTCCTGACTTATTTTTCCATAGAGTTCAATAGGACATTTTGTCAGGAGAAACATTGCATTGCATTTTGTGCATTGAAAATATGTTTAATAAAGAAATTGTTGACGTGTCCAATACTTATTTCCCCCATTGTATATATATATATATATATATATATATATATATATATATACACACACACACAGATGGGTGACATATTAAAGGACAGTATAAAGTGTTTTAGTAAGGTGTTGGGCCACTACGAGCTGCCAGAACAGCTTCAATGTGCCTTGGCATAGATTCTAGTCTCCGGAACTCTACTGGAGGGATGGAACATCATTCTTCCAAAAGATATTCCCTCATTTGATGTTTTGATGATGGTGGTGGAGAGCACCGTCTCACACAAATTGTTTCATCATAGGATAAAGATGATCACTCAGATTAACATTGTATTGATTTGCAGTGACCCTTCCCTCTAAGGGGACAAGTGGACCCAAACCATGCCCCCCACAGCATAACAGAGCCACCGGACCCCCTCACTGTAGGGGGTTTACTTTAATTTGTCTGCATCTCTGCTAGCCTTCTTTTAGCACACTACCCAGCTGTTAAAGCCCTAAAAGACTGGAAACAGTGGTTTATACTGAGGCTCTTGTGTTCATGGTGAAACAATGTGGAATTGAGCTGCACATCTATCTATATCTACACAACTATATATGTATATCTATCTATATCTACACAGCTATATCTGTACATCTATCTGTATCTACACAGAACCTGGCTACTTCAAGAACAAAGGCTACTGCCTGGAAAAATATTCTACTCTAATAGAGCTCATGCTCAGTGGACAGAGTAAAGCTCTTCAGATCCCAGTAAGCAAAAACACAGAGCCCCAGCACAGGCCAAATCCTTCTGACCTCTGACCTCTGACCTGAGACTGAATACAGGGTTATAATCCTGAGTACACACCGCGGACGCGCGCGCGCGCACACACACACGCACAAACACACACCAGCACCAGCACCACAGCAGAAAGGTCATGATTAACGTCTTGTGTATTAATATGCTGTATAATCATTTCTAAACAATACATTACTATATGTGGGAAAATAAACTGGGAATGAGAGCATAACTGTGAAACAGAATCATATTTCACTTAAATGAACTAATATTTACACAAAAAAAGCATTACTCAATCACTAAATATATGAATAAACAATCAGACAATTCATCAAAGAAATCAGCTAAAAAAAGTCATAAAGTGATAAAGTGAGAGAGGAATCGTTCAGGGCATCTTGTCTTGTTGCTTCACATTATTATCATAACTAAATGACAGCAGTAAAAAGGGACCCAAGACTTTGTCCAGAGGAACACTTACAGTCCCTCCTTTCTGTTGAAAGATCACCACTTCTCAACAAACCTATGAGCTCTAATTGAGACAGTGGTGTTGGACATGCTGAAGCAATACTTCCATTAAATGCAACTAAATTAACCTTAAATATTAATAAATTTGTAGGCTTTAAACAAAATGAGTTTGAACTTTGTTGTAGTATTTGCCCTATGTATGTGCATTTTGTTGATTCTGGCTAAACTATACTCCATATAATAATATTTCATACAGTTTCTTATGGGGATGGAGTGTACAGCACTCAGCACAATATTAGAATTCTACTGTATTAGATGCTATTGCATTCATTTTCTATTTGTAAAAAAAAGCACTTGCTTGTTCAGAGAAAAGGTACATGAATTTATTTCCAAAAATGTATTCAGATATGAAGTCACATTTCATTCGAATTTGTCTGAAAGGTTCTGCCTTCACCTTTTAATTTCACAAATACATTTTAACTGAAATTATATATTAGAAATATTTAGTGTTTAAACGCATTTGACCCAAAGTTGACCCCCGTTGTTTCCCAAAACGAGCAGTAATTTCAGTGATGATGAATAAATACACGCTCTAAACAAACCCGTCTGTAGCAGATCCCAGCCAAACGGTATTTACACACACAGTCTGACTGCTGGTTTTTCTGGATATAAGCACTTGTGCATGAAAACAAAATAGTAATTCAGTATCCTTTAAGCATGGAGCGCTTCCCATAATGATTCTGTGCAGAAACATCCCAACAGTGATCCAGCACTTCCCTTCAGCATAATCTCTGTGTTATATATCCTTCAGCGTAATCTCTGTGTTATATATCCTTCAGCGTAATCTCTGTGTTATATATGTGAAGTTTAAGAATATATTAATTATACAAAATATAAAAACATTCCATTCTGACAAGGCACAATGAATATCACCAACATAACAGCCAATACAGACAGGGATATGAAAGCAGGATGATTTAAAATGACTTAAAGGTCCGTCTAAAATGGATCTTGTATGAAATACACTATCTTTGCTGGGGTGTGGAGCGGCCAGTGAGAGCTGTTGAATGAGGACATAGTGGGCTCTTCTGTACAGAGATCCTCATTTCCCCACAGAGAGGACATAGTGGGCTCTTCTGTACAGAGATCCTCATTTCCCCACAGAGAGGGCCTCCTGCTGCTCGCAACTAACAGCACGCCTCCAGCTTATCTCTACAGAGAGCGCCAATGTTCCCCCAATGTTATAGAAACGCTGGAGTGGGTTAGTCCAGGGAATCCGCTCCACACTCCAGCGCTAACGGGAATCCCGCTCCACACTGCAGCGGTAATGGGAATCCCGCTCCACACTCCAGCGCTAACGGGAATCCCGCTCCACACTGCAGCACTAACGGGAAACCCGCTCCACACTCCAGCGCTAATGGGAATCCCGCTCCACACTCCAGCGCTAACGGGAATCCCGCTCCACACTGCAGCACTAACGGGAATCCCGCTCCACACTGCAGCACTAACGGGAATCCCGCTCCACACTGCAGCGCTAACGGAGAGCCCGCTCCACACTGCAGCGCTAACGGGAATCCCGCTCCACACTGCAGCGCTAACGGAGAGCCCGCTCCACACTGCAGCACTAACGGGAATCCCGCTCCACACTGCAGCGCTAACGGAGAGCCCGCTCCACACTGCAGCGCTAACGGGAATCCCGCTCCACACTGCAGCGCTAACGGAGAGCCCGCTCCACACTCCAGCGCAAACGGGAAACCCGCTCTACACTCCAGCGCTAACGGGAAACCCGCCCCACACTCCAGCGCTAACGGGAATCCCGCTCCACACTGCAGCGCTAACGGAGAGCCCGCTCTACACTCCAGCGCTAACGGGGAACCCGCTCTACACTCCAGCGCTAACGGGAATCCCGCTCCACACTGCAGCGCTAACGGAGAGCCCGCTCTACACTCCAGCGCTAACGGGGAATCCACTCTATTTGCCTTTCAGCCTGTGATGAAAGCATAAAACCCTCAACCAGGAGTCATTCTCAAAAAGGAAAACTGGGACCTTGCCAAGACTCATGTTCACCTGTCATTCACAGCAACAGCTGTTATAAAATGTTATAACAACTGAAAGGTGGTGGATTAAATCTGAGTGGCAAGTAAGGCAACTTCACTGCTGGGATTCTTTCAGAGACTTGAAATAGATATTTTACACAGATATACTGGAGATGGACACCCGACCCTCCTCCTCCTTTCTAAATGCACTGATATATCACACCTTTTCCACTAAATAATTTCAGAATCAAATTGAGGTGCCAGATTCCTTCTGCTGCACCATGCATCACCCAGCTGGTTTTCGCTGGAAAGTGAAGACTCTGCACTTTTTACACTTCCATTGCAGAGGCTTCTGTGACAGTCTGCCAGGAATTTGGAGAACAGGTATAATAACAGCTCAGTATAGATACAGCACAGATATAGATTGGCTCTGTAAGAGAAAGGAGTATTCAGCAGGTGCTGGATGTGCCAAAATGGAAGCCGGATTTTTCATCTCTCAGTGAAAAATTTCAAAATTAGGTTAATTGTTAAATGCCTGTTTGGGACGCCAGTTTCCCAAAATCAAAGAGAACACTAATGACCAAATCTCCCCCTCTGTTTACACACTGACCTTCTACTGCAGGTGAGCGTTTGCACACTCACATTCTGCAACAGGTGAGCGTTTACACACTCACATTCTACTGCAGGTGAGCGTTTGCACACTCACATTCTGCTGCAGGTGAGCATTTTCACACTCACATTCTACTGCAGGTGAGCGTTTGCACACTCACATTCTGCTGCAGGTGAGCATTTTCACACTCACATTCTACTGCAGGTGAGCGTTTGCACGCTCACATTCTGCAGCAGGTGAACGTTTGCACACTCACATTCTACTGCAGGTGAACGTTTGCACACTCACATTCTACTGCAGGTGAGCGTTTGCACACTCACATTCTGCAGCAGGTGAACGTTTGCACACTCACATTCTACTGCAGGTGAACGTTTGCACACGCACATTCTACTGCAGGTGAGCATTTTCACACTCACATTTTTGCACACTCACATTCTACTGCAGGTGAGCGTTTGCACACTCACATTCTGCAGCAGGTGAACGTTTGCACACTCACATTCTACTGCAGGTGAACGTTTGCACACGCACATTCTACTGCAGGTGAATGTTTGCACACTCACATTCTGCAGCAGGTGAGCATTTGCACACTCACATTCTACTGCAGGTGAACGTTTGCACACTCACATTCTACTGCAGGTGAACGTTTGCACACTCACATTCTGCAGCAGGGTTTATTGTGGCAAGGTGGTTGCCATGGTGTTTATTCCCTCCCTCATAAGGCTGCATATTTTTAAACTCAACACCAGGAGCTTCATGTGCAGCATAGAGCCGGCACTTGGGCACTTTTGTACACGCTTGTACAAAAATACACTGTGAAACATCTGAAAATATATCCAACTACCTCCCGCCAAAACAGCGAGAGACCAGCGTGGCAAAAAAATGTGAAAATACAAGTGAACCTTACACACGCATTTCCTGGGGTGAATTTCCACCCTCTGTACACTGCGGCCCCCACTGCACACATGCCCCCAGTGAGCAGGGGTCCCTCTGTCTGACAGACGATCTGTTTCACACACGGGGGGTAAAATAAAGCAAAGCATAAGAACTTTAACATCAAAGGGCTGGGGAACAGAATCCCTACAAAGCCTCCGTCCAATGAGAGCAAAGCTGCTCTGCAGGCTTCCTGCTCAGTCTGCAGAAGGTCGGAGGTCAAAGGTCAAAGGTTGAATGAGTTTTTACTGCGTCTGGATTTGAGGCTTTTCTGGTGACAGGGTGTTGCCGGTCGCAGCGTCAGCCTGCACATCTCTCCTCTCTCCTCTCCCTCCCTCCCTCTCTCCTCTCTCCTCCCCCTCCCTCGCTTGCTCAGACTTCCTCTCGGTCACCGCAGGTTGATGGCGAGGGCGACAGTGAGGATGACTCCAGTCAGAAGGAGGAAGGGCAGCCAGGTCTTCAGGAACCCAGCACAACTGCACAGCAAACACACAGAACAATAAAATAAAATAAAAAAATCATAATAATTATACTAATAATAATACAGAATCTGAAGAGACCAGACAAACCAATAGCACAGGCCTACATATATGATTCCTAAATCCAGAGAAAAACTAAAATGGGATCAAATCTGAAATATTCAATAGGGGCGTGACCACAGAATGACTGACTCTATTGGGTGAAATTCCTGTGGCTGCTAAACTTGAGCGTGACTGAACCACAGCGCCCCCTGGTGTTCGGCAGCAGGGTTTCCAGAGGATGAGTGACAGCAGTGCTCCCTGGTGGCGGGTTTGGGTAACACACCTGACATGCTTGCTGTAGAAGAGGGACAGCAGACACAGGTTGATCATATTCCAGGAGGTGCGGTTGTCATAGCGCATGAGGTTTAGCGCCATGGCGACGTGTGAGTGGCAGTTATCACAGCACAGATTGTGCTGCAGGGAACAGGGGAGAGAGAAGCAGCTGTCAAAAGCCCCACCCCAGAGCCAATCACAGCATCACAAACCCCACCCCAGAGCCAATCACAGCATCACAAACCCCACCCCAGAGCCAATCACATCATCACAAACCCTGCCCCACAGCCAATCACATCATCACAAATCCCATCCAAGAGCTAATCATAGCATCATAAACTCGCACGCTGGTTAGTAAACACCAGTAAACTCCCCCTCCCTCCCTCCCTCCCTCCCTCCCCCCCCTCTGTCCCTCTCCCTCCCTCCCCCTCCCCCTCTCCCTCCCTCCCCCACTCCCCCCCTCCCTCCCTCCCCCCCCCCCCCCCCTCTGTCCCTCTCCCTCCCTCCCCCTCTCCCTCTCCCTCCCCCCCCCCTCTGTCCCTCTCCCTCCCTCCCCCTCTCCCTCCCCCCCCCCTCTGTCCCTCTCCCTCCCTCCCCCTCTCCCTCCCTCCCTCCCTCCCTCCC
This sequence comes from Ilyophis sp. 1 JC-2022, assembly GCA_022702515.1. Taxonomy (NCBI): domain Eukaryota; kingdom Metazoa; phylum Chordata; class Actinopteri; order Anguilliformes; family Synaphobranchidae; genus Ilyophis; species Ilyophis sp. 1 JC-2022. The sequence continues at coordinate 57,672,040 of CM040406.1, forward strand.
CCCCCCCCCCTCTGTCCCTCTCCCTCTCCCTCCCTCCCTCCCCCCCCCCCTCTGTACCTCTCCCTCCCTCCCCCTCTCCCTCTCCCTCCCCCCCCCCTCTGTCCCTCTCCCCCCCTGTCCCTCTCCCTCCCTCCCCCTCTGTCCCTCTCCCTCCCTCCCCCCCCCCCCCTGTCCCTCTCCCCTCCCTCTGTCCCTCTCCCTCCCTCCCCCCCCCCCCCTCCCCTCCCCCCCCCCCCCCCCCTCCCCTCCCCTCCCCCTCCCCCCCCTCCCCTCCCCCCCCCCTCCCCTCCCCTCTCCCTCCCTCTGTCCCCTCCCCTCCCCCCCCTCTCCCCTCCCTCCCCCCCCTCCCCTCCCTCCCCCCTCTCCCTCCCCTCCCCCCCCTCTCCCCTCCCTCTGTCCCTCTCCCCTCCCTCTGTCCCTCTCCCCTCCCTCTGTCCCTCTCCCCTCCCTCTGTCCCTCTCCCGCTCTCTCTCTCTCTCTGTATCTCTCTCTGTCCCTCTCTCTCTCTCTCTCTGTACCATTCTGTTTTTGTACTCCTCTGACGCGTCGTGCACGGCTGTGTCCCAGGCGTTCGAGCCGCTGCCGTACACCTTGCTGATGTCCAGCTTCCAGTACCTGCAGGAACACAGCGTTACAATCCACCCACTGTGCACTATTCTACAACATTACCACAATGTTACAATCCACCCACAGTGCACTATTCAACAACATTACCACAATGTTACAATCCACCCACTGTGCACTATTCAACAACATTACCACAACGTTACAATCCACCCGCTGTGCACTATTCTACAACATTACCACAATGTTACAATCCACCCACTGTGCACTATTCAACAACATTACCACAATGTTACAATCCACCCACTGTGCACTATTCTACAACATTACCACGTTACAATCCACCCGCTGTGCACTATTCTACAACATTACCACAACGTTACAATCCACCCGCTGTGCACGATTCTACAACATTACCACAATGTTACAATCCACCCACTGTGCACTATTCTACAACATTACCACAACGTTACAATCCACCCACTGTGCACTATTCAACAACATTACCACAATGTTACAATCCACCCGCTGTGCACTATTCTACAACATTACCACAACGTTACAATCCACCCGCTGTGCACTATTCTACAACATTACCACAATGTTACAATCCACCCGCTGTGCACTATTCTACATTACCACAATGTTACAATCCACCCGCTGTGCACTATTCTACAACATTACCACAACGTTACAATCCACCCGCTGTGCACTATGTCACAACGTTGCCACAATGTTACAATGCACCCACTGTGCACTATTCAACAACATTACCACAATGTTACAATCCACCCACTGTGCACTATTCTGCAACATTACCACAACGTTACAATCCACCCGCTGTGCACTATTCTACAACATTACCACAATGTTACAATCCACCCGCTGTGCACTATTTTACAACATTACCACAATGTTACAATCCACCCGCTGTGCACTATTCTACAATGTTATCACAATGTTACAATCCACCCGCTGTGCACTATTCTACAATGTTATCACAATGTTATAGACAGTCACCAGCCTGCTGCTCTATAACCATACAGCACTGAGGATTAAAAAATGCTGACATCAGCTGCTTTCACACACGGACTGCACACTTCTCCGGCTTCTGTTTTCTACAGATAGCAGCTCTTCCTGAATGCTCTAGTGCTCATTCACACACACACACACACACACACGCACACACGCACGCACGCACGCACACACGCACACGCACGCACACACACACTGCAGGAAAAGCTGAAGGGTTATTATCTATTCTGCAGAGCAATCATTTCAAAACCTGCAAAACAAATACCCAGAATGCACTGCAGGGCTTGTGAACAATGTAATAAGAAGGCAGCTGAAGCAGAAACTCACTTTGTTGGTCGGCCAAACGCCATGTTGTCTTCCTGGAAAACATCACACCAGTTAAGGTTCTGAAGGTAATTCCAAACATTACTCTTAAGTCTACACCAAAGAATAACACCTTCATAACCCTAACTACAAACCCAACACCCATGTCTATTTAAGCAATAGATCATGAGAGGGAGTGCGTTAATGAAAATATAATCACTGCGGTGACGTCGCAGCAATGAGATCAAAGGTAGAGTTGCGGAGTACTCATCCGCAGTGATTATATCCAATAACGCACAAACCATCAATAATATCAAACCCTACACCCTAATCTACAGGATAATATCAAACCCTACACCCTAATCTACAGGATAATATCAAACCCTACACCCTAATCTACAGGATAATATCAAACCCTACACCCTAATCTACAGACTAATATCAAACCCTACACCCTAATCTACCGACTAATATCAAACCATACACCCTTATCTACAGGAGAATATCAAAACCTACACCCTAATCTACAGACTAATATCAAACCCTACACCATAATCTACAGACTAATATCAAACCCTACACCCTAATCTACAGACTAATATCAAACCCTACACCCTTATCTACAGGATAATATCAAACCCTACACCCTAATCTACAGACTGATATCAAACCCTACACCCTAATCTACAGGATAATATCAAACCCTACACCCTAATCTACAGACTAATATCAAACCTTACTCCTGCCCTGATTGCTGGTTCACTCTGTAATTCTGGTCTGAGTGCTTAAAGATTTGGTGTGATTGAGATCATCATCTCCTGTGGCACTTGCGAATCACAACGTTTGCATTGTTACATTGAAGAATGACACTGTTTGCTTTGTGCTACAAATCACTCTTATAACCCCACCCCCACCACCCCGTAATCGCTCCTGAAATCCTTCCTGCCCCCCAAACGCTACCCCCTCTGTAATCGCTCCTGTGTCCATATGTCTGTTCATCCATCTGTGTCTTTAGGCACTTTTAGGCTCTGTTTCTCGACATCCACCAGGCACCACTGTGGGTCAACATGCATTAATTAAGCTGTGTGCCATGAGCTGACTCACTATGCAAACAACAACCCTCTTTCAGTGCACAGCACATTCATACTAATGCTGTGAACTTCCAGGACCCTGATCCTCTGTGTTGCTGTGAGCTTCAAGGAGCCTGATCCTCTGTGATGCTGTGAGCTTCCAGGACCCTGATCCCCTGTGTTGCTGTGAGCTTCCAGGACCCTGATCCCCTGTGTTGCTGTGAGCTTCCAGGACCCTGATCCTCTGTGATGCTGTGAGCTTCCAGGACTCTTATCCTCTGTGATGCTGTGAGCTTCCAGGACTCTTATCCTCTGTGATGCTGTGAGCTTCCAGGACCCTGATCCTCTGTGATGCTGTGAGCTTCCAGGACCCTGATCCTCTGTGATGCTGTGAGCTTCCAGGACCCTGATCCTCTGTGATGCTGTGAGCTTCCAGGACCCTGATCCTCTGTGATGCTGTGAGCTTCCAGGACTCTTATCCTCTGTGATGCTGTGAGCTTCCAGGACTCTTATCCTCTGTGATGCTGTGAGCTTCCAGGACCCTGATCCTCTGTGATGCTGTGAGCTTCCAGGACCCTGATCCCCTGTGTTGCTGTGAGCTTCCAGGACCCTGATCCTCTGTGATGCTGTGAGCTTCCAGGACTCTTATCCTCTGTGATGCTGTGAGCTTCCAGGACCCTGATCCCCTGTGTTGCTGTGAGCTTCCAGGACCCTGATCCTCTGTGATGCTGTGAGCTTCCAGGACTCTTATCCTCTGTGATGCTGTGAGCTTCCAGGACCCTGATCCTCTGTGATGCTGTGAGCTTCCAGGACCCTGATCCTCTGTGATGCTGTGAGCTTCCAGGACCCTGATCCTCTGTGATGCTGTGAGCTTCCAGGACCCTGATCCTCTGTGATGCTGTGAGCATTCTGTTTAAGTCTCAAGAGATGCTCTGATTTGTGCTGTACAGGAAGCTACACGCCTCATTAGCATAACCCCACCCTTTCCCTCACTGCGTACATGTATCTGTAATTGGGAGAGGCCTGAAAGCATCATTAGCATAATCCCACCACATCACTTAGTGTAAATGCATCAGTAATTGGGCGGGGCCTGAAAGCATCATTAGCATAATCCCACCACATCACTGAGTGTAAATGCATCTGTAATTGGGCGGGGCCTGAAAGCATCATTAGCATAATCCCACCACATCACTGAGTGTAAATGTATCTGTAATTGGGCGGGGCCTGAAAGCATCATTAGCATAATCCCACCACATCACTGAGTGTAAATGTATCTGTAATTGGGCGGGGCCTGAAAGCATCATTAGCATAATCCCACCACATCACTGAGTGTAAATGTATCTGTAATTGGGCGGGGCCTGAAAGCATCATTAGCATAATCCCACCACATCACTGAGTGTAAATGTATCTGTAATTGGGCGCCGGCCTGAGGGCTGGACTTACAGAAACAAAGTAAGGCCCAGCGAAGTCTCGGATCACCCCGGAGGACGTGCAGATCCCCAAGTGCCCAATGAACGGCAGCAACCACCTGCAAGTAGAAGAGACAGAGCAACTGCGTCTCAATCAGCACCACCCAAAACCTACACCCAAAACCACACCCACACCCCAAAACCTACACCCAAAACCACACTCAAATCACACCCACACCCCAAAACCTACACCCAAACCACACCCACACCCCAAAACCTACACCCAAAACCACACCCACACCCCAAAACCTACACCCAAAACCACACCCACACCCACACCCCAAAACCTACACCCACACTCCAAAACCTACACCCAAAAACCACACTCAAACCACACCCACACCCCAAAACCTACACCCAAAACCACACCCACACCCCAAAACCACACTCAAACCACACCCACACCCCAAAACCTACACCCAAAACCACACTCAAACCACACCCACACCCCAAAACCTACACCCAAAACCACACCCCAAAATAGGGCTCGGTGATAAAACGATGTCGATAATTTTCGCGATAAAATTTGCTACGATAACGATGATAAACGTATGAGATTTATTTTCGATAAAACTATCATTTGCCTTCCTTTCTTCTACTTTCCCAAATACAACACGAACAGCCAATTAGAACTAGACTTGCACGTTGCTGATGCACCCACCCACTCAAAACAAAGTGAACACGTGAGTTTAGCCGACATAGGAACGAGTCACCGGCGAAATCAACCGAAAATGGTAGTAGGCGTTGGTTGACGTTAACTCGTTCAACGTTATACATAAATAATTTATATATTGGATCAACGTTAGATGTCCAATAACAAATAAAGCGTCAACATCAGGCGCACGTACCTTGCAAACCGTCAGTAGCTACGGCTGAAAGTTATATTTCTCCTAGCTTGTGCTCTAACAGAACTATGACGGTAATAAAGTTAACTTCGCTAACGCTAGCGTAGCATAGCTGCCTACACCTGCTGCAGACCAGAAACAATCTCCTTAACGTTTCTTACAGTTCATAGTAAATAACAAAGAAACGTGGTTGTGAATGCGATAAAGCTTAAGATTTAACCCTTCACGACATTGCATAATAGGGGTTCCCAATTAATTTTCTACCCGGTCCATTTACTAAGATTCAAATGACTTGGCGGGCCAACCCGACCCCCCTCCCTCCCTCATTCAAAAACACGCAGACATAGCTAGGTTACGTGAAAAGAACGGAGTTTATTCCGAACAGCTTGTCAATGCTTTTCAGTTGCATGAAATGCATGTAACATTCAAAAACCATTTTTGTTTTTTATATGAAGGAGCATAAAATTTGCGCAAATATAGTCTACTGCTGGAGACATTTTAACGCAGGCCTAAATTTCATGAAATAAAAAACGTAATTGTCCATGGTAGAAAAGCGCAACAGTCGTTTGTTTAACATAAAGAAAACAATTAGCCTAAAATTCAAACACCTTTAAAAATGTCAAAACAAGTCTAACAACCAAAGTGCTCTTATAAAATTAATATAATAATATTGTTGCATGTGCGTTTAGTTGCATGAAAGCGCTTGCTCCCCTATGTGTATGTTTCATAATAAAAGTACTCCGTGCTCTGAATTTCACAATAAAATCAGGCGATATTGTCATAGGAGAAACGTACATAGTATTTGCTTTTTCAACTATAATGAACCTTCTGGTTTCATCAGGGTTCAGTCATAAGCGTAATACTCTTCAAAGTTTAATGGATGTGTATATCGTCATAATTATCGATATTGAGCAATATAAAAAATATTATTGTGATACATTTTTGCCATATCGTCCAGCCCTACCCCAAAACCTGTACCCAAAACAACACCCACACCCCAAAACCACACTCAAACCACACCCACACCCCAAAACCTGTACCCAAAACAACACCCACACCCCAAAACCACACTCAAACCACACCCACACCCCAAAACCTGTACCCAAAACAACACCCACACCACAAAACCTACACCCAAACCACACCCACACCCCAAAACCTACACCCAAACCACACCCACACCCCCAAACCACACCCACACCCCAAAACCTGTACCCAAAACCACACCCCAAAACCACACCTACACCCAAAACCACACCCGCACCACAAAATGTATAATATTTTGAGTTAAATTGAACTCAGCTCATCTCCACAGCAACTAGACCTGATCTAATGAATCCTGAAAATGCAACCCTCCTGGATCTGATATGGACAAATAGATCACATAAATATGGAGCAAGCGGTGTTTTCTCCTTGGACCTAAGCGATCATTGTCCAATTGTCTGTATTCGATATACCAAAAAGCTCAAATATCCATCCGGTATTCATGTCGAGGGATTTTAAGCATTTTGTTGATCGTGCATTTCTGCATGACCTTTTCCACAGTGACATTGGAGTATGTAGCATTCTGGAGCCTGAATTAGCTCTTAGACATTTTATTGATGTCTTTGATTTTTTTGTAAATAAGCATGCTCCCTTTAAGAAGTTCAGGGTAACAAATTGAAATAATCCATGGTTCTCAGTCGAGCTCTCTGATTTATTAAGGGAAAGAGATGTTGCATGGGCTATGGTGCTCAGTCGAGCTCTCTGATTTATTAAGGGAAAGAGATGTTGCATGGGCTATGGTGCTCAGTCGAGCTCTCTGATTTATTAAGGGAAAGAGGTGTTGCATGGGCTATGGTTCTCAGTCGAGCTCTCTGATTTATTAAGGGAAAGAGATGTTGCATGGGCCATAGCACGCACATCAAAATCCCCAAAGGATTGGCAAGCTTTTTGTCAATTTAGGAATAAGTGCATTCGGAAAACCAGAGAGGCCAAATTGTCATATTTTGTTAGCAGACTGTTAAATTGTCATGGCAATCCTGATACATTTTGGAAAACTGTTAAGGTGCTAAATAATGTACAGGTCTCTCCTCGACCAAATCATCTTATTTATGATTCTAAAATTGTATCAGATAAAGAGCAAATATATCATGTGTTTAATGAACATTTCATTTTTTCTGGTAATCTATTTGAAAAAGAATCTCTGCCCTTCAACACTCACACACCCAGTATGGAAAGGTTTATTGGGTTGAATTTTTCACTGAGGTATTTCTCTGTACATGAGGTACTTCATGAGTTAATGACCACTGATCCAAAGAAAGCTACTGGTGCTGATTCTCTTGATCCAAGATTGCTTTTGCTGGCAGCTCCCATTTCAGTTTTACCGTTGACTCTTCCAATCCATGATTTCCGACATAGAACTCCTAGTTGGAAGGGCGTTTTATTACATTTTCCCTAGTTGGAAATGAAAAAAACCAACGCAGCATTAATTCAGTTGCTGTGCTCATGGGCTGTACTAAAAACATCCGGCTCTTTGTGAAAGTTATGTCTTCGGGGGGGAACTCTGTACATTCTGCACGTGCATGGTTAAAGCTAGACTATTCATTCGGCACACAACACGCACCAAACCGAAAGCCATGAACCGAACGGTTCGGTACGAATACGTGTACCGTTACACCCCTAATATACACAGGGATAGCCCCATACACACAGGGATAGCCCCATACACACAGGGATAGGGTCATACACACAGGGATAGGGTCATATACACAGGGATAGCCCCATACACACAGGGATAGGGCCATACACACAGGGATAGCCCCATACACACAGGGATAGCCCCATACACACAGGGATAGGGCCATACACACAGGGATAGGGTCATATACACAGGGATAGCCCCATACACACAGGGATAGCCCCATACACACAGGGATAGGGCCATACACACAGGGATAGCCCCATACACACAGGGATAGCCCCATACACACAGGGATAGGGCCATACACACAGGGATAGGGTCATATACACAGGGATAGCCCCATACACACAGGGATAGCCCCATACACACAGGGATAGGGTCATACACACAGGGATAGCCCCATACACACAGGGATAGGGTCATACACACAGGGATAGCCCCATACACACAGGGATAGGGTCATATACACAGGGATAGCCCCATACACACAGGGATAGGGCCATACACACAGGGATAGGGCCATACACACAGGGATAGGGTCATACACACAGGGATAGGGCCATACACACAGGGATAGGGTCATATACACAGGGATAGGGTCATACACACAGGGATAGCCCCATACACACAGGGATAGCCCCATACACACAGGGATAGCCCCATACACACAGGGATAGGGTCATACACACAGGGATAGCCCCATACACACAGGGATAGGGTCATATACACAGGGATAGCCCCATACACACAGGGATAGGGCCATACACACAGGGATAGGGTCATACACACAGGGATAGGGTCATACACACAGGGATAGCCCCATACACACAGGGATAGGGTCATACACACAGGGATAGGGTCATACACACAGGGATAGGGTCATACACACAGGGATAGCCCCATACACACAGGGATAGGGCCATACACACAGGGATAGCCCCATACACACAGGGATAGCCCCATACACACAGGGATAGGGTCATATACACAGGGATAGCCCCATACACACAGGGATAGCCCCATACACACAGGGATAGGGTCATACACACAGGGATAGCCCCATACACACAGGGATAGGGTCATACACACAGGGATAGCCCCATACACACAGGGATAGGGTCATATACACAGGGATAGCCCCATACACACAGGGATAGGGCCATACACACAGGGATAGGGCCATACACACAGGGATAGGGTCATACACACAGGGATAGGGCCATACACACAGGGATAGGGTCATATACACAGGGATAGGGTCATACACACAGGGATAGCCCCATACACACAGGGATAGCCCCATACACACAGGGATAGGGTCATACACACAGGGATAGCCCCATACACACAGGGATAGGGTCATATACACAGGGATAGCCCCATACACACAGGGATAGGGCCATACACACAGGGATAGGGTCATACACACAGGGATAGGGTCATACACACAGGGATAGCCCCATACACACAGGGATAGGGTCATACACACAGGGATAGGGTCATACACACAGGGATAGGGTCATACACACAGGGATAGCCCCATACACACAGGGATAGGGCCATACACACAGGGATAGCCCCATACACACAGGGATAGGGTCATATACACAGGGATAGCCCCATACACACAGGGATAGGGCCATACACACAGGGATAGGGGCATACACACAGGGATAGGGCCATACACACAGGGATAGGGTCATATACACACAGGGTTCATTAGATAATTGACCACTGTTACACCTTTGAGGGGAAAAAACCACAGATGAGAAAAGATATGGGCAAAGTGAGTGACGTGACCCATTGACTCTCCATGGACTTGTGAAAAGTGCTTTGAAGCAGGTAACTGCTGTTGACGCTCATTTCCTGGTCTTGTTGAGAGCGCTGCTCTCTAGCACCGCTCTCTAGCACCGCTCTCTAGCACCGCTCTCTAGCACCGCTCTCCAGCACCAGTGCGGGTGGCTCCGGTATGGGTCTCTCGGGTCCATTTCAATGCAAGTCAACAGTACCAATAAGGTAAAATTACAAAGTCAATACATTTTTCCCACAAAAACATGTAGTCACAATATGTGCTTTTTCTTCGTCTAATGTCTTCCCATGTGTTGATTTGTTAAGTTATTGTGTTGTTTGGACCCTATTTTAATACTGGGGAAATGGAGCCGGGTGAACCACATAGAGAGCTAATCCCCCTGGAGGAGCAGCGGAATATATGAACACACACACACAGACGCGCACACACACATAAACATACACGCACACACACAAACATACACGCACACACACACACACGCACTCTTGTATCACACACACACAAACACACACTTGTATCACACACACAGTCCTGTAACACACACACACACACACACTTGTATCACACACACCGTCCTGTAACATGCACACGCTCTGCCCTCCTTTTTCTATACGTCTCTGCAAGAGTATTCACAAGAGTATTCACACAGTCACTAAGTAGGCCAGGCCTTAATGAGACGTCAGTCCCCCTACTATAGTGTGTAACTGCGGGATTTCATTTCTGCTGCTACCGCTTATACAGCAGTCACGATTAGAGCCAGAGACTGACCAACCCGGGGAAAGAAGGGGAAGGTGCCGAAACAGAGCCGTGCAGCGGTGTCGGTCACTCTACAGGTAGCTCACCTGGCACCAGACGAGCTGCTATGCAGAGCTGCCGAAGTTAAAGGACACAAACTTTACATCCCTCATGTGACAGATACTACGAAGCTAACGTGAGTGCTAACGAGCTGAAATACTGCTCAAATCCATCTGCGCAGAGCCAAGCTACATTAATAAAAGGTACAACCTTCGCTTAATAACACCCATTCTGCCTTCGGTCAACTGCAGCGCGTTTGGAAGAATTTTGTCAATAACATAACTTACAACTTTTCATATTGCTGTTGCTAATGATGGTAATGTTAGCAATAGTTGCCAGAGCACTAGCTCGCTATGACGGGTACAGGAGAAATGCTCCATAGCTAACGAGTGTGTTCACTCTCCCATCAGCGATATATCCAGATAGCTACAGGAAACCGCGCAGGCTAGTGATCATACGTGCGTAGTCTACCGCTTTAACCTGCGTGTGTTTGTGTAACATCAGAAATACTCAGCTAGCCTACTCTACTCTTTTCATGGATTAGCAAGCTCGCTACCAGTGATGAATCGGGACATTCCGTATGCGCGTCTGGAGAGAGATCGCATAGCAGCTCTAGCCTCACAGCGAGAGGTGAAGTGATTAAAAGAGATCAAAACAAGCACAACAAAGAGCAGGGAAACTCACGACAGCACTGGGATAGGCGTCCAGACGATACAGTAGGGATATCGGCTCATGTCCGGATCTATTTTGTCGAAGCTCCCGTGGTAATTCATCATGGTGTCTATCTCCACCACATCCGCCATCACTAGTGGCAAACTGAGCGTTTCTGTTCCTCTTTCTGACGGCTCCCTCTATCGGAGCACATCCCGCTTCCGGGCCCAGCGCAGCGGCCTGTCCGTTTCGGTTAGGACAGTTTCGGCAGGACCGTCATACGTCTGAGCACAAGAGCCCCAGGACAGGCAGCAGGCAGCCCCTTCTCCATCGGACAGCCTGTTGTGTCTCAAAAGTGAAAGTATTTTCTCTTTTTTATTTTGCAAACGCAGTCCTGCAGCACCGTTACAGAAGAATAAATAAGAAGAATGATAACTGCGATACCGTGACATTATCAAGCCCTGTAGCAAATTCAATTATAACCTACTGCATTATGTGAATATCGATGTGACAGGACAAGGAATAACTACCACCACTATGTCACAATGTAACATGTAAACAGAAAACGTTGAAAACACAGAAGTGCAGGAGAAAATAAGACATGTATGGGGCCGGAGTGTAAAAGTGAGTAAAAGCTGAAATAGTGGGACTAAAGCCAGGTCTGGGTGTCGCATCTGGCGACACTCATTAAATATAAACTGGGTAAGCTATTTTTCAAACTGCGACGCAGTGAAAGTCGGTCAAAGTGTAACTCCTGCTCTCCCCACAGCTGCGTCCGACCCAGAAACGGCAGCTTCAGGTAACCCTGGCCCATTCGCCAACCCACAATTTATCCTGAGAGCACGCGGCTGCCCTGGAACCTGGGGCTCCCAGATGGCACTGTGCCACAGCGGCGCCGGCCTGATCCAGGACGGGAGAGGCCAGGACATACCGGCCTGATCCAGGACGGGAGAGGCCAGGACATACCGTATAAAAGCTGTCTCAATTACATTACAGATCTGAAACAATCAAAATAATCATTGATGGGTCAACAGAACCCCGGCGTTGGGAGGCTCAGGGACGGCTCTCTCATATCCCATAATGCTGATGTATTCACAGATAATGGTGGCAGGTTTGCATTTTAAATGTGAAGCAGATACGGGCTGAAGCCGTGCTGTGGAGTATAACAGGATGAGAAAGCAGCGATGTCTCTACCCAGCTGTGTTTTCTCTCTCTCAGATTAGACCTGCCACAACCTCTCTGTCACAAACCCCTAAAATCAGGGGTCCCAAATAGTCTTCCTACACCCACTTTCCTAAATCAGCTAAATCAGTCAGTTACCGAACGGAACCTCAAACTGAAGTAAAAACCGATTAAAAGGACTTTTTACCTGTAGTGAGAGCAGAGATATAGCCCCAAACTACTGCACATGGACCAGGTGCTTGCCTTAGAATTAACTACAACAGCCACGAAGCTTACAGTTAAGGCGACAGGTTGCCACGCCCACTGAATGACATTACAGAAGCGGAGGTCAAGGGGCTGGGAATTTTACTGCTACTGTAGTGTCTGTCTGTCCTGCAGCGTTTAGAGACGAGACAGGCCACGTAACTTGCTGGCAAGTTAGCCACTAATGTAACAGTTATACTGAGAAAATACCACCATCATTAGCTCAGTCTCCAGAAAAACATGGGAAATACGGCCCTTCATTTTTCTCCGTTTGGTATAGTGAAAACATTAGTCAGAAGTCTGTTACACTTAGCTAGGCTACGCACCCCGGTTCCATGTTTATCACCCCGATCTGACCTCCTTCCATTAACGAATGCAAGGTTAGCTACTATAGCCTAGCCTACTCCACTCCATGGCAAACATTTTAAAACCAATTTGTTTCATGCCAAAAACCCCATTGCTAACAACAGCTAACGCACTAGCCCAGAAAAAATACATTGCTTCTGTAATCGAATGCTCAGAGCAAAACCGTTCAATTATGGTCAGCTAGCTAATGTTAGTCATAATGGTCATGGATAATAATGTAACATTAGTCGACATGGTTCCTTACCAGGTGATTCAATAAGGCAGAGATAGATGTCGGCTACAGGGAATCGGGGAATACTAGAGGACCTCCACTCTGTAACCCACAGCACTCGAGTCCTGTTTGGTTTAGTTTGCAAAAACATCTTTAGGAAATAACGTAGCCTATCAATGTAATTTTCTGACATAATAAAATAGCAATGATAGCTAGCTTGATCTATAATGTGTCCCTGCCACAGAACTTGTTCCTGGTCTCTATCCAGAACAGTGAGATGCAGGCAGTAGTTCTTCCCTTGCTGGCTCCGCATATTTGCTATGTAATTTACACGCCTACTTGAAAACACTGCAGTCTTTCAAAAATTAAGAAGTGGTAGAGGTATACGCCATTTTGACGTATACCTCTCCTGAATTTTCAACTTTATATTCAAATAACTCAGTACACTATCTTTTTTTTGGCAAGCCACAAATAAAAACGTAATTAGTTGCGCCTTGATCCATTTAATAAGGTTAAAGTTGTTTTTGGGTGGAATTCCGCTTTAATGTACCAAACACACGAGTCACTACATCTGATTCAGCTCACATCATACGCCCGATTCAGCTCACATCATACGCCCGATTCAGCTCACATCATACGCCCGATTCAGCTCACACCATACGCCCGATTCAGCTCACACCATACGCCCGATTCAGCTCACACCATACGCCCGATTCAGCTCACACCATACGCCCGATTCAGCTCACACCATACGCCCGATTCAGCTCACATCATACGCCCGATTCAGCTCACATCAGACGCCCGATTCAGCTCACATCAGACGCCCGATTCAGCTCACATCAGACGCCAGATTCAGCTCACATCAGACGCCAGATTCAGCTCACATCATACGCCTGATTCAGCTCACATCATACGCCCGATTCAGCTCACATCATACACCTGATTCAGCTTACATCATACGCTGTGCACATGCGCTGCTTGTAGGGCTTCAGTTGTTTTCTTCATTGTTGCGAGTTATTTCTCTCTTTATTGTGAATATTATTTCTGGCTAATTTGTCCAGAGGATTAATGCTTATTATAAATCACAAATATTGAGTGAGCCATTGAAGGACTCCTTCCGATCTAAACTATAACCTCCTTTTTAATTCTGTCCAGTTGTTCTGGTGATTGAAGTCATGTGACTATATTGACCATGCACAGAAACCTGTGGGGTATTTCACACAGCAGGGCTGTGTCTGAATACGACCCCTGTTCCCTGTGCACTCAGACCCCTGTCTATGTGCCCTGTCCCCTCACTTTGCAAGCAGCGGACAAAATAAATCCAGTAAAACTCTTTCCAAACTAGTGAAGTAGTTTGTAATATTTATTTAAATTTTTTATTGCGAATATCAATAAGTTAACATATGACAATTGTTACAAAGTGTAGATTATGAATGAAGATAGAATTAACAAAAATAATAGAGTAGTTTGTAATATGAACCTATCTTGTACCATCGATATGCATATACGCTCTATGTCCGGGTTACTTACATATATCTTAAATTGTCAGATGAGTTCACCGTTCTGCAGATGAGTGCTCCTGAATTCCCGCAACAAAACCCCGGAAAAGAGAGGTTCATCCTGGTATTTTAAGTGCCCCCATTTGTGAGAAAAAGTCGCTCGCTCAAAAGCTTTTTGACAAAGTGGACTCAAATATGCGCCCTCAAAAGGGTGTAGGGGTCGTATTCGGACACAGCCCAGGATTACTGAGTTAGCTGGATAACTGCATGGACTGAACAGCTGTTCCAGAGTTTTACTCGCTGCAGTTATCCAGCTAACTCAGTAATCCTGGGGCTTGGGAGGCTTCCAGGTATTACTCAGCGTATTATCCAGCTAACGCAACGTATTATCCAGCTAACTCAGTGATCCTGCTTTGTGAAATACCACCCTGCAGCAAGTTAAGCAACGATTAGCATTTAGCCTGGAGCACCGTGTGTGTAGTGTATCCCGTTTGTGCATACGGCCAGACTTACTCTTCACATGCTGTATGTGCCTGGTAAATAAAGCTCTTCGATCTCACTAGTCCTGCTCTACACAGAAACATAAATAAGATCTCACTAGTCCTGCTCTACACAGAAACATAAATAAACAGGGGCATGTTATAGGGGAATATAAATAAACAGGGGCATGTTTTAGGGGAATAAAAATAAACAGGGGCGTGTTTTAGGGGAATATATGGGGACCCCGCCCCCTTGTGCCAGATCTGGTTGGGTGATGTATTACACTCTCAGCAAAAACAAAGCGCTCAGCAGAATGGAGACGCTGATAAAGAGAAGCGCGCTGGTGAAGATACTGCAGCTTTATCACACCAGAGTCAGGGGATTAGACCAGAAACAGCGCTGGAGCGCTGGGCCCAGCGCTTCCAACCCAATTACACCACACACACCCCGTCCCAAACCTCCACAAAGCGCTACCAACCCAATTACACCACACACACCCCGTCCCAAACCTCCACAAAGCCCTACCAACCCAATTACACCCCACACCCCGTCCCAAACCTCCACAAAGCGCTACCAACCCAATTACACCCCACACACCCCGTCCCAAACCTCCACAAAGCGCTACCAACCCAATTACACCCCACACACCCCGTCCCAAACCTCCACAAAGCGCTACCAACCCAATTACACCCCACACACCCCGTCCCAAACCTCCACAAAGCGCTACCAACCCAATTACACCCCACACACCCCGTCCCAAACCTCCACAAAGCGCTACCAACCCAATTACACCCCACACACCCCGTCCCAAACCTCCACAAAGCGCTACCAACCCAATTACACCCCACACACCCCGTCCCAAACCTCCACAAAGCGCTACCAACCCAATTACACCCCACACACCCCGTCCCAAACCTCCACAAAGCGCTACCAACCCAATTACACCCCACACCCCGTCCCAAACCTCCACAAAGCGCTACCAACCCAATTACACCCCACACACCCCGTCCCAAACCTCCACAAAGCGCTACCAACCCAATTACACCCCACACACCCCGTCCCAAACCTCCACAAAGCGCTACCAACCCAATTACACCCCACACACCCCGTCCCAAACCTCCACAAAGCGCTACCAACCCAATTACACCCCACACACCCCGTCCCAAACCTCCACAAAGCGCTACCAACCCAATTACACCCCACACACCCCGTCCCAAACCTCCACAAAGCGCTACCAACCCAATTACACCCCACACACCCTGTCCCAAACCTCCACAAAGCGCTACCAACCCAATTACACCCCACACACCCCGTCCCACACCTCCACAAAGCCCTACCAACCCAATTACACCCGACACACCCCGTCCCACACCTCCACAAAGGCCTACCAACCCAATTACACCCCACACACCCCGTCCCAAACCTCCACAAAGGCCTGTCTTCTCACCTGCAAACAAATCACATTTCTTAGCTTCTGTGTCTACCGTCTCTGCAGGGGTATAATTTCTTGGGGTGTCCGTAGGTGCTTCTCCCCCATATTTTGTGGGGTGTCCCAGTGAAGCTGGGTAGAAAGCACCCCATCAAATGCGCTGTTACTGTTCCAGAACTGCTCAAAAAATGCAATGTTATTTAACGGCCATTATTTTACATAAATTGCACAAATCTGAAAATACATTAAAGGAGAAGTTTGGTATTTAGCATAATTTTGGACGTGCATAATAGAAAATCCTTCAAAAAACACCATAAACTCTCGTTTTCAAAGACGGGAAAGTCACAGAGTGGTCACTGGTGTCCGTTGATGTTCAGAATCAGACACGAAAATCATCGCAAAATATGCTTCATATCGGGTTTTATTTATCATTTTATTAAATCTATCGACACCAATGGAGGTTTAGATATACATCCGCAGCCGGAAACCGGAGCTGATCGTGGACTACAGGAAGCGGAGAGGGGAGCACGCCCCCATCTCCATAGAAGGTGTTGCAGTAGAGAGGGTCAGCAGTTTCAAGTTCCTCGGCGTGCACATTTCCGAGGACCTCACATGGTCCACGCACACCACTCACATTGTGAAAAGGGCCCAACAACGCCTGTATTTCCTCAGGCGACTGAGGAAAGTCAGCATGTGCCCCCGCATCCTCAGAACATTCTACACCGGTACCATCGAGAGTGTTCTCACAGGATGCATCACCGTCTGGTACGGGAACTGCACCGCACTCGAGCGGAGAGCGCTACAGAGGGTGGTGCGGACGGCCCAGTACATCGTTGGAGGTGAGCTTCCCTCCCTCCAGGACATATACAACAGGCGGTGCGTGGCTAAGGCAAAACGTATTACGAAGGACAATTACCACCCCAGCAACAAACTGTACGTACTTTTACCATCACGTAAGCGATACCGCAGTATCAAGACCCACACGAGCAGACTCAGAGACAGCTTCCACAGTCAGGCCATCAGGCTGCTGAACAAGCTGCTGATCCCTGCCGCACTTAAATAATTAAACTTATAATTCCGATAACTTGTTCTTTTGCACACCTTATTGCACTGTATTGTAACTGTAATTATATAACAATGCATAATTTATCACATTGATTTATATATATATATATTGCTCCTTTCAATTTATTTTTTACTTTTTATTTTTTATTTTTATATACTTATTGTTTTGAACATTGTATATTTTAATTGACATAGCTCTTTAACTTAGATTTTTAACATATTTTTTTTTTATAACTGCTGTTCATTGTCGGGCGTTTGCACATAAAGTTTTTCACTCTCTGTCTATACCTGTGTAAACTGTAAAGTGACAATAAAAAAGAACTTGAACTTGAAACCGGAAATACTTCTTGTTTTGGAAAGTTTCAAATTCAAACTCAGCGGAAGTTTACAAACGTACGGCTGTACGGCGACTGAAAATAGTTCTATAAATCTTTAAACGGTAAATATACCTTTTAACAGGGCTTAACATGCTAAATACCAAACTTCTCCTTTAATAAACAGGTTTATGCAGAATGAGGGAAAAGTGGAGCAGGACATCTGGCTCTGCAGTCACTGCTGCATCCACAGCCCTGCCGATCTGCCCCAGAGCAGAGTAACAGCCCCGCCAATCTGCCCCAGAGCTGAGTAACAGCCCGCCGATCTGCCCCAGAGCTGAGTAACAGCCCCGCCGATCTGCCCCAGAGCTGAGTAACAGCCCGATCAAACTGCCCCAGAGCTGAGTAACAGCCCGGTCAAACTGCCCCAGAGCAGAGTAACAGCCCCGGCAAACTGCCCCAGAGCAGAGTAACAGCCCCGCCGATCTGCCCCAGAGCTGAGTAACAGCCCGCCGATCTGCCCCAGAGCTGAGTAACAGCCCCGCCAATCTGCCCCAGAGCTGAGTAACAGCCCCGGCAAACTGCCCCAGAGCAGAGTAACAGCCCGATCTGCCCCAGAGCTGAGTAACAGCCCGCCGATCTGCCCCAGAGCTGAGTAACAGCCCCGCCAATCTGCCCCAGAGCTGAGTAACAGCCCCGCCGATCTGCTCCAGAGCTGAGTAACAGCCCGATCAAACTGCCCCAGAGCTGAGTAACAGCCCGGTCAAACTGCCCCAGAGCAGAGTAACAGCCCCGGCAAACTGCCCCAGAGCAGAGTAACAGCCCCGGCAAACTGCCCCAGAGCAGAGTAACAGCCCCGCTGATCTGCCCCAGAGCTGAATAACAGCCCGGTCAAACTGCCCCAGAGCTGAGTAACAGCCCCGCCGATCTGCCCCAGAGCTGAGTAACAGCCTGGTCAAACTGCCCCAGAGCTGAGTAACAGCCTGGTCAAACTGCCACAGAGCTGAGTAACAGCCTGGTCAAACTACCCCAGAGCTGAGTAACAGCCCCGCCGATCTGCCCCAGAGCAGAGTAACAGCCACGGCAAACTGCCCCAGAGCAGAGTAACAGCCCGCCGATCTGCCCCAGAGCAAAGTAACAGCCCGGTCAAACTGCCCCAGAGCTGAGTAACAGCCCGCCGATCTGCCCCAGAGCTGAGTAACAGTCCACCAATCTGCCCCAGAGCTGAGTAACAGCCCCGCCGATCTGCCCCAGAGCTGAGTAACAGCCCCGCCGATCTGCTCCAGAGCTGAGTAACAGCCCGATCAAACTGCCCCAGAGCTGAGTAACAGCCCGGTCAAATTGCCCCAGAGCAGAGTAACAGCCCCGGCAAACTGCCCCAGAGCAGAGTAACAGCCCCGGCAAACTGCCCCAGAGCAGAGTAACAGCCCCGCCGATCTGCCCCAGAGCTGAATAACAGCCCGGTCAAACTGCCCCAGAGCTGAGTAACAGCCCCGCCGATCTGCCCCAGAGCTGAGTAACAGCCTGGTCAAACTGCCCCAGAGCTGAGTAACAGCCTGGTCAAACTGCCCCAGAGCTGAGTAACAGCCTGGTCAAACTACCCCAGAGCTGAGTAACAGCCTCACCGATCTGCCCCAGAGCTGAGTAACAGCCCCGCCGATCTGCCCCAGAGCTGAATAACAGCCCGGTCAAAGTGCCCCAGAGCTGAGTAACAGCCCCGCCGATCTGCCCCAGAGCTGAGTAACAGCCTGGTCAAACTGCCCCAGAGCTGAGTAACAGCCTGGTCAAACTGCCCCAGAGCTGAGTAACAGCCTGGTCAAACTGCCCCAGAGCTGAGTAACAGCCTGGTCAAACTGCCCCAGAGCTGAGTAACAGCCTGGTCAAACTGCCCCAGAGCTGAGTAAGGGCGGGGAGCAATTTAATAGAATAGAATAACTTATTTAATTTTGTAGCTACCAGCAACAACAAAAAAGACAGACAGTGGGGCAGACCTACAACACACAAACAAACATATCAAATAATACAGCCAAACGTCATGATTAAAAATAGCCCCCGCTGTCCCGAGATGTCCAATGTCATCAACCAGTCCAACACACAAACTCCGCGACTTTCCTCCATAGGCTACACGCAGTGTCGCGGTCTCTGTCCACTGTCGAAACGAAGCTCAGCCTTCCCAGTCGCCGCCTTACTCCTCCCCCGCATTATCTTCTCCTTCCCCGGTGGCCTTTTGAAGATTGCCTGCAGTCCTGGATCAGTTCCGACATCTTCAACTCTGGCGAAGAGTGATGGTAAACTTAGTGCCTGCAGATCCAACGGACATTCCCGAGCATAATGCGAATGAGTCTCCATGGTGACAACTACAAACAAAATTATAGCGGATAGACAATTTGTCAATATTCTCAAACGAGCAGCAGGAGTGCCCCGAAAAATCTCCATCCGCTTCCCCGTACCACAACAGACACACAGCGCATGAAAAAAAAAAGAGACAAAAGCCAGACACAACAAAACACATTAAAATTAACGAACACGAGAGATAGCTGGACTACATGTTGCCATTACAGCGCCACATGACATCTCTGGGAGGGGCAGAGGGGAGGGGGAACAGTTCAACGGGCTCTGGGATGTTCTCCCTGTAGAGGGGAGGGCATGTCCCTGACCTGAATGTGGCACGTACCCTGGGGGGTTTCAGTCAGCAGCCCCCCAGAACGGAACAGGAAGCAGGGCTGTGTTTGAGCGCCCCCTACATGCCAGAGGAGAGAAGATCAGGACAGAGACCAGAAAAATGTGAAAATAATGATAAAATTATGAAACAATGTGGACAGGCACTTTCTGGAATAACGTAGTGAAGCTCCAGATATAGATTATATAGATTATATAGTGCATATGGAAAGTTTTCATTGATGTTTCTTTTTCTCATTGATGAGAAAAAAAATTAAGTGAATCCAATTTTAGAGTCTGAAACATAAGAAAATGTGAAAAACGTGAAAGGGTCTGAAAACTTTCCATATGCACTGTGTGTATGTATATATATATACTGCTCTTTAATGTATATATACTGCTCTTTAATGTGTGTGTATATATATATATAATGCTCTTTAATGTGTGTATATATATATACTGTTCTTTAATGTGTGTATATATATATATACTGTTCTTTAATGTGTGTATATATATATATACTGTTCTTTAATGTGTGTATATATATATATATAATGCTCTTTAATGTGTGTATATATATATATATACTGTTCTTTAATGTGTGTATATATATATAATGCTCTTTAATGTGTGTATATATATATACTGTTCTTTAATGTGTGTATATATATATACTGTTCTTTAATGTGTGTATATATATATAATGCTCTTTAATGTGTATATATATATATACTGTTCTTTAATGTGTGTATATATATATACTGCTCTTTAATGTGTGTGTGTATATATATATATATATATAATGCTCTTTAATGTGTATATATATATATACTGTTCTTTAATGTGTGAAAACGTGCCTTATAAATCTAATATATTATCTAAAGAGCGACAGAAAGTCTGATTTCAGCGTGACTGATAGTGATGATTCCTGCTTTAGCACTAGTGTGTAAAACAGCACAGACACACACGACACGTTTCAACAACGTCAGTTTTTAATTCTGTCCACACACAGGGAACTCTGCCATTCAATCAAACAGAAGAGTAAAGAAGCAGGCGGTTTGAAGGGGAATGCGCTGGAAGCAGAGGGTTAGGTGCTGCAGTCTGTGGAGCTGTTCCAGAAGGTTCCTCACTGATGGACACAGCGAGGCGCTGAAGCTAGCCATTAGCGCTGCTGCAACGTTTGAGAAGCATTGTGAAAGGTTCCCGTGTACCCCGCCCCAAACCCTAACCCCAACATCCTAACAACCGGGGTTCACCTGCACAAGCCCTAAATACCCTGCCCTGCCCCGTCTGTGCGATACAGACTCCCTACCTGCCCTGCCCTGCCCTGCCCTGCCTGTGCGATACACACTCCCTACCTACCCTGCCCCGTCTGATACACACTCCCCGCACACCTGTGGCTCCGCTGAAGCAGGTTAACTGATGCGCATGCGCACACACACACACACACACACACACACGCAGACATGCACACACATGCATGCGCGCACACACACACACACAGTCACACAAACGCGTGCGCGCACATTCGCACATGCGTGCACACGTACACAGTCGCACACACACACACGCGCGCGCAGACGTGCGCAATGTGCACACAAACATCACACACAGACGCACACGCACACGCGTACACACACACACACACACACACACACACACACACACACACACAGTGAGGAGCAGGGACACCTGGCAGCGGTCAGCTCTTCATCACAAAAACTAAACAGTTCATCAGTTTTATTTCCACCTTCCCAAGAACCACAAGAACTTTCACAAACTAAAGAGCTCCGAGCATTCAGGCCAGAGAGCGACTAAATGACACACCGTAGTCCTGTGGAAAGCCCCTCTTTGCTTACTGCCCCGCCACGCCCTGCCACGCCCTCCACCCCAGTGCAGCAGGACCCCAGAGCTCAAGAAGGAACCCCAAATACAGACACAAAAAATGCAGGGGGCTAAACAAGCTCCGCCTCCAGCAAGACAGAGGCTCCGCCCCCATGTGGGGTCAGTTTTCTGCGGGTTCATTTTCTCAGTCTATTCAGTGCGATGGTATTCCTGCTTTGTGTGTCTTTCTCTGAAAGGGGAAAATTGGGAGTGAAATCTTTATCTTGGGACAGAGTGGAATGGTGCAAGGAGTTTGGGGCGGAGTCTTAGACCCCTTAATCCCACCCCCCACCCCCGCAACCTGCTCCGCCCTGCTCCAGTCCTCTACAGGGGGTGTGCATAGTGTAGGCCTGTCACATGACTCCACAGCACTTCCACAGGGGGAAGAGGAACAGGAAGTCCCGCTCCAGGGGGAAGAGGAACAGGAAGTCCCGCTCCAGGGAGAAGAGGAACAGGAAGTCCCGCTCCAGGGGGAAGAGGAACAGGACGTCCCGCTCCAGGGAGAAGAGGAACAGGAAGTCCCGCTCCAGGGGGAAGAGGAACAGGACGTCCCGCTCCAGGAGGAAGAGGAACAGGAAGTCCCGCTCCAAGGGGAAGAGGAACAGGAAGTGTAAGTGCAGAGCTGTGGAGTTCTCTCCCGTCTCTGGTTCGAGCGGCCCGTTTTGGGGGTGCTCTAGCTGGGTCGGCACTGCACCTGTCCCTCGGAGCTGTCCTCCTCGTCCGAGGCCTCGGGGCCCCCGCTGCTCAGCCCTGTGATGCGGTACCCCATATTCAGCAGCATCACCTCCAGAGGGTCTGCATTCATGCGCTTCTGATTGGCCTGCGCTGCACCCTCCATGTCCTCCACCACTCTGCCGTTCTCTCCCTCTGTCTGCGGGGGGAGGAGGGGGTTAGGGTTAACTCAACGCTTTAAATGAGTCAAACGAGGGTTCGGGGCGCTGCCGTACCTCAGGTCTGGGGTTCCACAGCCGCACCACTGGGTCAATGCCACTGGTTGCTAGGAAACAGTAGCTAGGGTGCGGCTGCAGGCAGTTGACGATGGACTCGTCTCCCTGCAGGATCCGCACCAGGTTGGTGGTCTCCTTCTCCCAGATAAAGAAAGAGCCGTCATCCGAACCACTGACAATATACTGTCCTTTACTGCAGAGAGAGAGAGAGAGAGAGAGAGAGAGAGAGGGAGAGGGAAAGATAGAGGGAGGGAGGAAGGGAAAGATAGAGGGAGGGAGGAAGGGAAAGATAGAGGGAGAGAGAGAGAGAGAGAGAGAGAGAGTGTATTGGTAAGCACACCCGACAGTGTGGATGTCACATGACCGGTAGAGGTGGCTTGTGGGACAGACCTGCCGAAGAAGTTGGCCTCTTTGATGTCGGTGGTGGTGTTGCAGTGGCCGCAGTATCTGTGTTTATAATCGAAGCTCCGCTCACGGAGCACCACCTCATCCTCCGGGATCGACTCCTTCCTGCTGAACGCGTGGAACCGGAGCGAGCTGCTGCCCTTCTTATCCTCCGCTGCTGTAACACGCAAACCCACACACGCCACAAACACGCAAACCCACACACGCCACAAACACGCAAACCCACACACGCCACAAACACGCAAACCCACACACGCCACAAACACACACGCCACAAACACGCAAACCCACACACGCCACAAACACGCAAACCCACACACGCCACAAACACGCAAACCCACACACGCCACAAACACGCAAACCCACACACGCCACAAACACGCAAACCCACACACGCCACAAACACGCAAACCCACACACGCCACAAACACGCAAACCCACACACACACACACACGCGCAAACCCACAAACACGCACATGCACACACAGTAAGAGCAAATGCATACAAACACAATGAAGTACAGAAGCACACATAAGATAGAGAGAAACAGAAGAGCAGTCAGTAAGGTTCCTGTAAACACACTCAAACACACACTGACTCACTCACTGACTCACTCACTCACACAATCACTCTCTCACTCACTCACTGACTCACTCACTCACTCACTCACACAATCACTCTCTCACTCACTCACACACACACACTCACACTCACACACACACACTCACACACACACACTCACACTCACTCACACACACACACACACACACACTCTCACTGCACTCATTCAACTCTCACCTCACTCACAGACAAATACAGATACACACGTGCCCTACACACACAGAGAGACACACAGACACAGAGACAGACTCACAGGACTCAGTCTTGGAGAAGAGAGCAGCTTTGATGTCCTTGTCGAGGGCGTCACAGGCGCTGCTGTGGGCTTGCTCAGGGAACTTCCCCCTGAAGTCATCCAGGCACTCCAGAGCCTCGGCCACGTATCTGAGCTCAAACAGGCAGCGCACCAGCCGGAAGTGCGCCTTCAGATGGCCGGGGTTCAGAGAGATGGCCTTCAGACAATCCCTCAGAGCATCGTAATGATCCCCGTCCCTGCAAGACACGCCATTACATTACACACACATTACACACGCCATTACATTACACACACATTACACACGCCATTACATTACACACACATTACACACGCCATTACATTTCACACACATTACACACGCCATTACATTACACACACATTACACAAGCAAATACATTTAGCAAACATTACACAAGCCAATACATTTAGCACACATTACACGCGCCATTACACTTAGCACACATTAGATGCCCCATTACATTTAGCACACATTACACGCGCCAATACATTTAGCACACATTACACGCGCCATTACACTTAGCACACATTAGATGCCCCATTACATTTAGCACACATTACACAAGCCAATACATTTAGCACACATTAGACACCCCATTACATTTAGCACACATTACACAAGCCAATACATTTAGCACACATTACACGCGCCATTACACTTAGCACACATTACACACACCAATACATTTAGCACACATTACACGCGCCAATACATTTAGCACACATTACACGCGCCAATACATTTAGCACACATTACACGCGCCAATACATTTAGCACACATTACACGCGCCAATACATTTAGCACACATTACACGCGCCATTACACTTAGCACACATTACACACGCCAATACATTTAGCACACATTACATGCGCCAATACATTTAGCACACATTACACGCGCCAATACATTTAGCACACATTACACGCGCCATTACACTTAGCACACATTACACGCGCCAATACATTTAGCACGCATTACACACGCCATTACATTTAGCACACATTACACGCGCCAATACATTGAGCACACATTACACATGCCATTACATTGAGCACACATTACACACGCCATTACATTGAGCACACATTACACACGCCATTACATTGAGCACACATTACACACGCCATTACATTGAGCACACATTACACTCGGGATGTTCCTAACGACTAATTTCCCTGACGTTTAAACGGAAGTTTAAACTTAGACTAGTCGACTAGTCTAAAAGTAAGAAAACACTCAGAAAACAGTCAAAATTGAGCACAATTTAATCTATAAAGTTAAACATTGTCCGAAAGAATATTGCATATATTATAAGAGCCATTTGAAACCGTTAATCACATTCTTCAATAACCAAATAGTATTTTAAATGCCGCTGAAATGTGTGGCACTTTGCGCCTTGCATTATGAACATTGCACATTACCCTACAAAACATGACAAAAACTCACTAAATAAAAGTTAACAAATAGCACACATTACACAAGCCAATACATTTAGCACACATTACACGCGCCATTACACTTAGCACACATTACACACACCAATACATTTAGCACACATTACACGCGCCAATACATTTAGCACACATTACACGCGCCAATACATTTAGCACACATTACACGCGCCAATACATTTAGCACACATTACACGCGCCAATACATTTAGCACACATTACACGCGCCATTACACTTAGCACACATTACACACGCCAATACATTTAGCACACATTACACGCGCCATTACACTTAGCACACATTACACACGCCAATACATTTAGCACACATTACATGCGCCAATACATTTAGCACACATTACACGCGCCAATACATTTAGCACACATTACACGCGCCATTACACTTAGCACACATTACACGCGCCAATACATTTAGCACGCATTACACACGCCATTACATTTAGCACACATTACACGCGCCAATACATTGAGCACACATTACACATGCCATTACATTGAGCACACATTACACACGCCATTACATTGAGCACACATTACACACGCCATTACATTGAGCACACATTACACACGCCATTACATTGAGCACACATTACACTCGGGATGTTCCTAACGACTAATTTCCCTGACGTTTAAACGGAAGTTTAAACTTAGACTAGTCGACTAGTCTAAAAGTAAGAAAACACTCAGAAAACAGTCAAAATTGAGCACAATTTAATCTATAAAGTTAAACATTGTCCGAAAGAATATTGCATATATTATAAGAGCCATTTGAAACCGTTAATCACATTCTTCAATAACCAAATAGTATTTTAAATGCCGCTGAAATGTGTGGCACTTTGCGCCTTGCATTATGAACATTGCACATTACCCTACAAAACATGACAAAAACTCACTAAATAAAAGTTAACAAATAAAATTTTTTGAAAACAATATTCAACGTAACAAAACATTTTTAGGAAACGTGCCTGATTATTACAACGGCATTTTCATTGGGTGAACGCGATCGCATAAAGTTTAACCGACTAGTATTTCTGGTGCCGACTAGCGAGGGTAGCAACGTTTAATCGACTAGCCGACTAAACGCGCACATCCCTATATTACACACGCCATTGCATTTAGCACACATTACACACGCAATTACATTTAGCACACATTACACACGCCATTACATTGAGCACACATTACACACGTCATTACATTTAGCACACGTTACACACGCCATTACATTTAGCACACATTACACGCGCCATTACATTTAGCACACATTACACACGCCATTACATTTAGCACACATTGCACACACACACACACACACTCACTCATGCATGCACATGTACACATACGCACGCACACACATGCACTAAACTCACCATTTACGCTTCATGTAGGCGGCTGCACGGTTGCCGTACAGCATGGCGTTGTTGCTGGCCTGGTGAATACCCACACTGTACAGCTCTATAGCCTGTGTCCACTGCTGCCGCGCAAACGCATCGTTAGCCTGCTGCTTCACCTGCTCCAGGTGAGGGGGCAGGTCCCCGGACCCGCTGTCACCAAGAGAGAGAGGGATGGAGAGGAGAGAAAGAGAGAGAGAGGGGTGTGAAAGAGGCTATGACTGTTTTAGTGCCACATGAAATAAGTACAGCATGTTGCGGCCCTCTGCCCCAGTAGGGGGCGCTGCTGCCTGTTTTTCAGAGGGAGACCCATGTAAGGAGTTCCTGTAGGTCTCAGCTCTCTCGCTCGCTCTCTCTTCTCTCGCTTAGGCCTACGTGAGCTGCACGCGGGTCTTAGGCCTACGTGAGCTGCACGCGGGTCTTAGGCCTACGTGAGCTGCACGCGGGTCTTAGGCCTACGTGAGCTGCACGCGGGTCTTAGGCCTACGTGAGCTGCACGCGGGTCTTAGGCCTACGTGAGCTGCACGCGGGTCTTAGGCCTACGTGAGCTGCACGCGGGTCTTAGGCCTACGTGAGCTGCACGCGGGTCTTAGGCCTACGTGAGCTGCACGCGGGTCTTAGGCCTACGTGAGCTGCACGCGGGTCTTAGGCCTACGTGAGCTGCACGCGGGTCTTAGGCCTACGTGAGCTGCACGCGGGTCTTAGGCCTACGTGAGCTGTACGCGGGTCTTAGGCCTACGTGAGCTGCACGCGGGTCTTAGGCTTCATAGTATTTGTCTTATAATGTTTGTGTGAATAAAACCTTAAAACTTCTCGAACAGCTTCTCTATGTGTACGGTGGTTTTGAGGTAGTGTGCGAGTGAATAAGGTTGTGAATGAGTGTATGAGGTAGTGTGCTAGTGAATAAGGTTGTGAATGAGTGAGTGAGGTAGTGTGTGTACGTGAGGTACTAAGTGAGTGAATAAGGGCTTACCTGCAGTGTTTGAGTGAGGTAGTGTGTGTGTGTGTGTGTGTGTGTGTGTGTGTGTGTAAGTGAGGTACTAAGTAAGTGAATAAGGGTTTACCTGCAGTGTGAGTGAGTGAGGTAGTGTGTGTGTAAGTGAGGTACTAAGTAAGTGAATAAGGGTTTACCTGCAGTGTTTGAGTGAGTGAGGTAGTGTGTGTGTGTGTAAGTGAAGTACTAAGTAAGTGAATAAGGGTTTACCTGCAGTGTTTCAGTGAGTGAGTGAGGTAGTGTGTGTGTGTGTGTGTGTGTGTGTAAGTGAGGTACTAAGTAAGTGAATAAGGGTTTACCTGCAGTGTTTGAGTGAGTGAGGTAGTGTGTGTGTAAGTGAGGTACTAAGTAAGTGAATAAGGGTTTACCTGCAGTGTTTGAGTGAGTGAGGTAGTGTGTGTGTAAGTGAGGTACTAAGTAAGTGAATAAGGGTTTACCTGCAGTGTTTGAGTGAGTTAGTGTGTGTGTGTAAGTGAGGTACTAAGTAAGTGAATAAGGGTTTACCTGCAGTGTTTGAGTGAGTTAGTGTGTGTGTGTAAGTGAGGTACTAAGTAAGTGAATAAGGGTTTACCTGCAGTGTTTCAGTGAGTTAGTGTGTGTGTGTGTGAGGTACTAAGTAAGTGAATAAGGGTTTACCTGCAGTGTTTGAGTGAGTGAGGTAGTGTGTGTAAGTGAGGTACTAAGTAAGTGAATAAGGGTTTACCTGCAGATTTTGGCCTCAGGCAGACGCAGGCGGCTGGCAGGCAGGCGGCCATTGGAGGTTTTCCCGTTCTGCACCGGTTCTGTAAGAAATCAGAAAAAACCCCGATGTTTGTGTTGCCATGGTGACTGGGATAAAAGGCACAGCTGGAATGGTGAGGATTTGGGGAGTACCTGCAGGGGAATGACACTTCTTGGGGAGCAGGTATGTGTACGGCCGCTGCTTAAAGGTCAGGTCAAACAGGTATACCTGCACACAGGAACAGTCACATCAAACACAGGAGCCACACCACCCAAAACTGAGCGCACCAATGAGAGACTCTTTACCTGTTCCCCGCCCATGTTGACCAGCAGCTCTGTCCCGTCAGGGCTGAAGGTGACGTAGGTAGCCACCAGCACACGCAGCCTGTTATTGTAGTCTGGAAGCTTCACTGGCAGGTGGCCTAAACATAGCAAGCAGGAATCTGAGAAACCAGCCAACAGTGCCCTCCAGTGGTGCCAGAACGTAAGTGCACATTAACCCTGAGTAAAACGGCCAATCACACAGGCTACAGGTGAGCAGCTCCGCCAAGTACACACCTGCTACGTAATACTGCCCCGCCCCGTCAGGAATGGGCTTCTGTCTCTCACAGAAGGTGTGCACACCTGCTGTTGCATTCTGGTTCATCGATTTCCTGTGAGAGAGAGAGGGAGGGGAGGGGAGAGAGAGAGCGAGCAGGGAGGATGGAGAGAGAGAAAGAGAGAGGTCAGAGGTCAGCCCCACATTTCCATAAGCACTTGTGCTGGAGATGTTACCTGTAGGAACATCTGTCCTTTCAACTTTGATTCCAAACATCGCTCAAATTCACAGAATGGATCATGTGTTGAGATATCGGTTTGTAATGGTTTTGGGGTATCTGTGTTTGTAATGTGTGGTTTTGGGGTATCTGTGTTATGTCCCTATGCCGCTTCATGAGTGCGCCCCTTTAAATCTTTTGTATGCTAACGAGTTTCCTTTGACTCGCCTCTTTCGAGTCTTGATTGGAAATTGCCGACACCTGTAGTGGATTTGCCTGAGAGCATACGCATGTACTCACAGTATTTTAGCGGTTCATTTTTCTCTTTGCTTAACTGCATGCACATCGCCAGCTTTTGCTGCTGTGCTGAAGCACATTTTAATGTCGCCTTGTAGTGTTTATTTCAGCTTGTAGCCGATGCAGCACTTTTGTATTTAGTAGTTTGTCGTAGCTGCTGCGCTATTAGGGTGCATCTTGCTGGTTGTAGCGCCGTGTGATTCCCTGTTTAAAGGCCGGGTTTGACTGCTTTGTGTGTGATTCCCTGTTTAAAGGCCGGGTTTGACTGCTTTGTGTGTGATTCCCTGTTTAAAGGCCGGGTTTGACTGCTTTGTGTGCGATTCCCTGTTTAAAGGCCGGGTTTGACTGCTTTGTGTGTGATTCCCTGTTTAAAGGCCGGGTTTGACTGCTTTGTGTGTGATTCCCTGTTTAAAGTCTGCGGCTACTTTGCGGTGTTGCAGTTCGCGGTGTGATGCTTGTCTCATGCGTTTGTGTGGTCTGGCTGTGATGCTTGTCTCATGCGTTTGTGTGGTCTGGCTGTGATGCCTGGAAGTGGTGTAAACACGGAGACTCGCCCAGGACAACTGAGGAGGTTCAGAGTAAAGGACTTGAGGCACATTTAACTGGGGTTTTGTTTTGGAGAACTTTTTGTCATTCTCGTGTGGAGATTTTTGTTGTCATTTTGGGGAGGTTTGATACAGGGTTCCAATGCTTCCTGTTTTGAAACCGCCGGCCGTCTCATGTCGCACTGTCCAAGCTCTTTGGATTCCTGATCTTGTGTTTGTCTTGTTTCTTGTTTGCCCATACTTCTATCAGAACCCTTTCCCCCTTGTTCCATGTCTATTGTGATATTTGAATAAAATTATTTTGTAACCATTCCCCTTTGTTTCAAATCTTTTATGTTGCGGCCTTTTGAGCCGGGGTTGTAACACTGTGTTTGTAATGTGTGGTTTTGGGGTATCCGTGTTTGTAATGTGTGGTTTTGGGGTATCCGTGTTTGTAATGTGTGGTTTTGGGGTATCCGTGTTTGTAATGTGTGGTTTTGGGATACCTGTGGTTGTGGATCATGCGGATGTCGTACAGCCTGACGAAGGGCCCATTGGCTCCCACAGCCAGGTAGTTGTTGTCACGGGGATTTACAGCGAGGCATTTAGCCTCGACCAGCTGGCCGCAGTATTCCGTCAGATCAATCAGCACCTCTGAGCGATTACTGCTCTCTCTCAAATCATACTGCCTATAAGAGAGCAAGAGGGTTACACATATGCGCACGCACGCGCACGCACGCACGCACACGCACACGCACACACACGGCGTGGGGTCAGGTGAGCTCGGACCTGATGATGCCATCCTCTGCGGCGCTCCAGAAGGTGTTTGGCCACATGGGCGCCGTGGCGATGCGCTTGACACGGTTGGTGTGGTCAGAGAACATGTTGATGGTCTCCTTGGCTGTCAGGTCGTGCACATGCACCTTGGTATCCGCGGCACCTGTTACTAGGATACGGTCTCCAGAGTGGGGCAGGAACTATGGAGGGAAACAACGTTGAGAGAGAGAATGCAGTGAGACAGAGAGCATGATGGGTAAACATCACCCTGTATAGAGGGTTTGGACAGGCTCATATCATATCACACTACAAATTAATCCTGATAAAAAATATTGAAGCTGATTAGCACATGAATGTGTGTGTGCGTAGTGTGTTTGCGCGAGTGAGTGTGTGTGCATTGTGTGCGTAGTGTGTGTGCATGCTGTTGCGGACCTTAACGGAAAAGATGTTGGCAGAGTGGCCGGTCAGCAAGGTGATCAGCTTCTTGTGGCGAAACGGGTCCCAGATGATGGCATGCTGGTCGTCCGAGCCGGAGGCTAACAGACTGAAACAGAGCAGCGTTAAACCACGCCCACAACCACGCCCATAACCACGCCCTATACGATAACCACGCCCACACCCGCACCCTCTACTCTAACCACGCACACAACCTCTACCATAACTACACCCTCTATTGTAACCACGCCCACAATCACACCCTCAAACATAACCACGCCCACAACCACACCCTCAAACATAACCACACCCACAACCATACCCTCTACTCTAACCACGCCCACAATCACATCCTCTACTCTAACCACACCAACAATCACACCCTCTACTCTAACCACACCCACAATCACACCCTCAAACATAACCATGCCCACAACCTCTACCATAACTACACCCTCTATTGTAACAACACCCACAACCACACGCTCTATCATAACCACACCCTCCATCATAACCATGCCCACAACCTCAACTCTAACCACACCCACAACCACACCCTATAACCTAACCAAAAACACAACCACACCCTATAACCTAACCACACCCACAAGCTCTACCCTAATCACACCCTCTCCCACTCACAATTACTCTCACCACCCCACCCCCTTCCCTTCCTGGGGCTGGCACTTACTCGCCCTTCTCATTCCATTCCAGGCAGTTAACACATCCAGAGTGGCCCTGAGAGAGAGAGAGAGAGAGGGGGGGGAGAGAGAGAGAGAGGGGGGGGGGGGGGGGAGAGAGAGAGAGAGGGGGGGGGGGGGAGAGAGAGAGAGAGGGGGGGGGGGGGGGAGAGAGAGAGAGAGAGAGAGGGGGGGGGGGGAGAGTGAGAGGGGGAGAGAGAAGGAGGAAGTGGGATGTCCAATTAGTGGACAATTAGCAGCTGATCTCAGTGTGAATTTCTCTTAACAGAAACATAAACCCCCACCCCCAAAAAGTACACACACTATACACCCCCACACCACAAAAAAAATAAAAACAATATACACCCCCACACCACAAAAAATATCTAAACAATATACACCCCCACACCACAAAAAATATCTAAACAATATACACCCCCACACCACAAAAAATATATAAACAATATACACCCCCACACCACAAAAAATATATAAACAATATACACCCCCACACCACAAAAAAATATATAAACAATATACACCCCCACACCACAAAAAATATATAAACAATATACACCACATCCACAAGCACTACACATCCATACACTACACACATACACACCACACAATCCCACACACAAGCACTACACATCCATACACCACATAAACAAACACTACACACCCACACACTCCCACACACAAGCACTACACATCCATACACTACACACATACACACCACACACTCCCACACACAAGCACTACACATCCATACACTACACACATACACACCACACAAGCAAAGGCCCATGTGGCAGGCTCCTAACTGGCCGTAGCCTCACCTGTAACTCCGCCTCCAGACCCAGCCTCTTGATGAAGGAGTCGGTCACATGATAGTGCCTTTGGAAGCCAAGCGCGCCCTTATCCTAGAGAAGCAGAATAACCATCAACGTATCCACACAACCAGACTCAATACTGCCATCAACGTTTCCACAATGTTTCCACACAACCAGACTCAATACTGCCATCAACGTTTCCACAATGTTTCCACACAACCAGACTCAATACTGCCATCAACGTTTCCACAATGTTTCCACACAACCAGACTCAATACTGCCATCAGCATTTCCACAACATTTACAAGCAGACTCAATACTGCCATCAACGTTTCCACAACATTTCCACACAACCAGACTCAATACTGCCATCAGCATTTCCACAACGTTTACAAGCAGACTCAATACTGCCATCAACGTTTCCACAACGTTTCCACACAACCAGACTCAATAGTTCAGTGACTAATGCACAGCTGTGTGCATATCATTCAGACAGTCCTGCACTTCCCTCTACAACTGAACGTGATCATTCAGACTTAGGACTTCCAAATCCCCACCGGGTCATGGCCACAGTTGGCTAGCAACTGATCCGGTTGGAGGTCTATGCTGCGCGATGGGATGAGACAAGACCACCAACAAACTGACAGCAAGATGAGGAGAGGAAGACGTCTTTGATGGATTTGTCTATGACATTGTCGTTCGCGACTGACGTCTGCCAACTACTACTACTACTGCTAGTACACATGGAGCAGCAAACCGTGAGCAGTGCTGACCTGACAGGACTCAATGCCCCACAATGCCCAGCACCCAGAATCCAGCTCAGACAGAGCCTGCTGACCTCACAGGACTCAATGCCCCACAATCCCCAGCGCCCTGAATCCAGCTACAGCAGTAGTGATGAAGGTTAAAGGAGCGTCTCTCACCCGGATCTGCCTGTGCAGGATGTTACTGGTGATGTTCCCAGCAGCCATGGCCTCACAGCAAGTATGGACTAGGGGTCAAGGTTCAGGGGTCAGGGGTCAGAGCGCATTGGGACAGTCCAAGGTTCTGTAGACAAGCACAGCAGAGAGGCTACATTGATCCAGCCTGCAGAGACAGGAGAGGAGACACAAGCCACAGTCTATTGTAAAGTTAAATCCACAGTCTACCGTAAAGTTAAATCCAGTCTCCCGTAAAGTTAAATCAACAGTCGAGCGCAAAGTTAAATCCACAGTCTCCTGTAAAGTTAAATCCAGTCTACTGTAAAGTTAAATCCACAGTCTACTGTAAAGTTAAATCCACAGTCTACCGTAAAGTTAAATCCACAGTCTCCTGTAAAGTTAAATCCAGTCTACTGCAAAGTTAAATCCACAGTCTCCCGTAAAGTTAAATCCACAGTCTCCCGTAAAGTTAAATCCACAGTCTCCCGTAAAGTTAAATCCACAGTCTACTGTAAAGTTAAATCCACAGTCTCCCGTAAAGTTAAATCCACAGTCTCCCGTAAAGTTAAATCCACAGTCTACTGTAAAGTTAAATCCACAGTCTCCCGTAAAGTTAAATCCACAGTCTCCTGTAAAGTTAAATCCAGTCTACTGTAAAGTTAAATCCAGTCTACTGTAAAGTTAAATCAACAGCCTCCTGTAAAGTTAAATCCACAGTCTACTGTAAAGTTAAATCCACAGTCTACCGTAAAGTTAAATCCAGTCTACTGTAAAGTTAAATCCACAGTCTCCTGTAAAGTTAAATCCACAGTCTCCTGTAAAGTTAAATCCAGTCTACTGTAAAGTTAAATCCACAGTCTACCGTAAAGTTAAATCAACAGTCTACTGTAAAGTTAAATCCACAGCCTCCTGTAAAGTTAAATCCACAGTCTCCCGTAAAGTTAAATCCACAGTCTCCCGTAAAGTTAAATCCACAGTCTCCCGTAAAGTTAAATCCACAGTCTCCTGTAAAGTTAAATCCAGTCTACTGTAAAGTTAAATCCAGTCTACTGTAAAGTTAAATCCACAGTCTCCTGTAAAGTTAAATCCAGTCTACTGTAAAGTTAAATCCACAGTCTACCGTAAAGTTAAATCAACAGTCTACTGTAAAGTTAAATCCAGTCTACTGTAAAGTTAAATCCAGTCTACTGTAAAGTTAAATCCACAGTCTCCTGTAAAGTTAAATCCAGTCTACTGTAAAGTTAAATCCACAGTCTACCGTAAAGTTAAATCAACAGTCTACTGTAAAGTTAAATCCACAGCCTCCTGTAAAGTTAAATCCACAGTCTCCCGTAAAGTTAAATCCACAGTCTCCCGTAAAGTTAAATCCACAGTCTCCCGTAAAGTTAAAGCACATAGAACATATCATCCATGCATTACAGCCTCTCACACACGTTCTGAGACAGATTTTGTAAACTAAATGAACTGAACAGCTGTAATATGTACTGTTTCTGAGCCGTACTATGTTGAAATCCCCATGGGGAATAATCTGACAATGTAGGCAGCGTCTGGTACAAGAGAAAACAGAACTTTGGGTTGTGTAGTTACCTGGCCATGATATGAGTCCAAATGGTGGTGAAATATGTTCCTTAGTTGGTCTGTGCTCCCCTGAATACCGCCCCTATAGAAGGGTGGCCCCTGAATACCGCCCCTATAGAAGGGTGGCCCCTGAATACCGCCCCTATAGAAGGGTGGCCCCTGAATACCGCCCCTATAGAAGGGTGGCCCCTGAATACCGCCCCTATAGAAGGGTGGCCCCTGAATACCGCCCCTATATAAGGGTGGCCCCTGAATACCGCCCCTATAGAAGGGTGGCATTCACCCTTTTTCTCTTATTTTGGATTTACTCGAAGGTAAAAAAATATATTTTAATTGGTTGCGACCAGTTGTATAAGTTACACACAACAGACTGTTTTTCGCTAAAGCAAGCAAATAGGCTAAAACTATATTCCCAGCAACTGGGTTGTTTTAATTTTGATTATTTAAAAGAAAATACTAATTTTAATTAATAAATTGCTCACCATAATCGCATTACCATGTTTAAATTATCCTGTTATTGTGTTTTCATTGATAAAATTATATGATTGAAATATGTATTATAGCCTAAAAATACACGTATAACAAGCCCCCTGTATTTACCTTCCTCAAGCGAAAACTTTACAACTCCATCACCATCCAGGTTAATAGCCCACATGCAAAATATACAAATCGTCCTTCCCCGGGTACAGGAGACAGCCCACCCTATGGCATTTAACATTCATTATGCTTACAGGAGATTCACATGAACGCACGTCCATTTATGAACAGGTCTATTTACACTGGCCTGGAAGAAGATTTCTGCAGGTTAAGAGCGTTTGGTGAATTTGACGTCCTCGTACCAACATATCTCAAGAACAAATACAAGAAAAAAAGAAAAAAAAAAGAGAGAACGTTCTTGCATGAGACCCACTGTATTGTAGTCATGGCGACATGGCTCCCTATCCCAGGCAGGCACAAGCAATACAGTTATCATGAATAGACTCCCCAAATTCTTTTACAGTTGTCAAGGAATCCCCATTTTCATTCAGAAATATTTCTTCAACACTTTAGATGAAATAATTAGATTTATCTGGAATATGAATGGCCCTGGGATTAGACATATACGTATGGGTGGGATGGAAGCGTCACATGTTATATTACTATAGGGCTGCTCTATTGGAAACCCTCTCAACGAAAGCAAACCCTTCTCCATGGCCCGTTGTGCTCCTCCATGCCCCCGCCAGCCAGAAAACACACATTTAAACCTGCTGTGCAACATTCACTCCAAATATGGGGGCAATTTAGGAAACATTTTAGCCTTCAGAATCATTCCTCTTATTCCCCGTCAAGAACAGCCAGCAATGTCATCCTTTCCTCCGAGATGAGGCTCTTAGTGTTCGGCATGATTGATCTTCTTCTTCGAGTCCTTTGCAATCTTAGATGTCATTCTGCCAGTGTCTGGCGCAGGACACAGCTGAATGGGTCGGGTTTCAGCCAGTCTGGGGGGGCTGCACTGGGGGGCATCGTCACATTCCCAGGGACATTGTTTTGTCTGTAGTGTTCCGCAGCACACTGCTCCTCTGTGTGGTAGGTCCTGTCTGTCTTCAACAGTGCTTTGCACCCTGCTCCACCCACCCGCTGCTCCAGTCTCTTGGTGGTCGGCCAGGGGAGGGGGTGTCGTGGTCGCCGCTGGCGATGGTGTTAGTTTTGATGTTTGGCATGATTGATGATGACTGTTAGAGTCATTAGGGTTAGGGTTAGAGTCTGTTAGAGACCTAGGCTATATGTCCATGAGGCTCTTCGTGTTCGGCATGATTGATGATGACTGTTAGAGACCTAGGCTATATGTCCATAAAATATTTGCATCATTCAGTCAAATCTCTGAGAAGTTTAAGGTTCCAAGAACACTTTATTTCACAGTATATGCAAATTAGCAGTTTTGCACAAAGTAAATTTCTTCAGTTCCTGCCGTTACCCTCAAATACACTGGAGGATAAAGTTCCTGAAAACAAGGCTTATAGTCCTGAAATGTGATGGTCTGGCCACTCCTGCATTGCCTCTCTCTGGAGTTAAACAACAATGGAAGGCAGGTTTAGACTGAAATGTGATGGTCTGGCCACTCCTGCATTGCCTCTCTCTGGAGTTAAACAACAATGGAAGGCAGGTTTAGATCTTAAATTCTCAGATAAGGAGTGTGAACAGGTCCTCCGTCAGATCCATTCTACCAGCCTTAAGGAGTGTGAACAGGTCCTCCGTCAGATCCATTCTACCAGCCTTAAGGAGTGTGAACAGGTCCTCCGTCAGATCCATTCTACCAGCCTTAAGGAGTGTGAACAGGTCCTCCGTCAGATCCATTCTACCAGCCTTAAGGAGTGTGAACAGGTCCTCCGTCAGATCCATTCTACCAGCCTTAAGGAGTGTGAACAGGTCCTCCGTCAGATCCATTCTACCAGCCTTAAGGAGTGTGAACAGGTCCTCCGTCAGATCCATTCTACCAGCCTTAAGGAGTGTGAACAGGTCCTCCGTCAGATCCATTCTACCAGCCTTAAGGAGTGTGAACAGGTCCTCCGTCAGATCCATTCTACCAGCCTTAAGGAGTGTGAACAGGTCCTCCGTCAGATCCATTCTACCAGCCTTAAGGAGTGTGAACAGGTCCTCCGTCAGATCCATTCTACCAGCCTTAAGGAGTGTGAACAGGTCCTCCGTCAGATCCACTCTACCAGCCTTAAGGAGTGTGAACAGGTCCTCCGTCAGATCCATTCTACCAGCCTTAAGGAGTGTGAACAGGTCCTCCGTCAGATCCATTCTACCAGCCTTAAGGAGTGTGAACAGGTCCTCCGTCAGATCCATTCTACCAGCCTTAAGGAGTGTGAACAGGTCCTCCGTCAGATCCACTCTACCAGCCTTAAGGAGTGTGAACAGGTCCTCCGTCAGATCCATTCTACCAGCCTTGGACTCAGACAGTTTACGAGCCCCAAACCATCACTCTGTGGCCAGATATGGAGTAGATGTAGATGGATCTCTTTAAGGGTCGTTTCTCCTGACGTTTTCCCCATAGAGTTCTATCTATTAAATGGAGAATAAACCCTTGCAGTGATAGAGTGATCATCCACATATACTCCATCTGGCAGGAGGCCAGA
This sequence comes from Ilyophis sp. 1 JC-2022, assembly GCA_022702515.1. NCBI lineage: Eukaryota > Metazoa > Chordata > Actinopteri > Anguilliformes > Synaphobranchidae > Ilyophis > Ilyophis sp. 1 JC-2022. The sequence continues at coordinate 57,711,339 of CM040406.1, forward strand.
TGGTTTGTTTGGGATTCGTCGACTCATGATGACTTCTGATGACTTCCAGCCATTTCGCCAGCCATGTGTTCCATACTGTACCAGTGTGATTTACAGCTGAATCTAGTCTCACCCCCCACTCATAGAGATCAGTTCAAATGCAGAGAGGTTATAGTATCGCTTGTAACAGTACCTGAAAATAAGATATCGAGAGTCTTTTGATGTTGATGGGTCACAGACGTCAGGAAGTAACAGCATGCAAAGGATATGCGACCAAATATGAAATATGATTACTTTATTCGACATGATGTTAAACTGTCCAATATTTTTTGATGCCCAAAAATGGAGGGGGCTATGTACGAAAGGTTCTATAATTTCTAAACGGTTCATCTGATATGGATGAAAATACCCTCAAATTAAAGCTGACAGTCTGCACTTCAACCTCATTCTCATTGTATCCTTTCAAACTCAAAGTGCTAGAGAACAGAACCAAGCACCCCCCCACCCAGTCTATACCTACCCATGCGTAACATAGTGGACAATAGCGTCTATGTTTTAGTTCATAAATATATTTATTCATCATATGAAATTAGAATTCCGTCATAGCAACAAGATAAACCAAACAATCGCCTGATCGTACACCAGAAAAGCCGTGAAAAGCCCTGCTAACTGAAATGCAAAATAAGCCTGTGAAAGTATTCTCTCATTCTACCATGTATTCTACTAGCAATATATGCTACTAAATATGAAATTAATATACAATCCTACCATTGGTTTTACACATCGAGATGTTCCTTTCAAAATTCAGTGGTCATTTATTGTCTGGTACAATCGGTTTGAGAAATGTACAGCACTTTATACCGCAATTACACGATCTGAAACGTCGACTCGTAATACCCCCCATGCTCTGCAAGCCTGTCTCGTTCATTACAGTTCGTTCTGGTTTAATTGTCGGCTCTTTTATCCAACAGAGTGCATTATAACGGTATATACCATGTCTTCCGGGGTGCTTTATACTATTTACTACTGTCCTGCGTAATGCCAGTTTTCATTTTCACGGTCTCATATTACGCAAGCTGTAAATATAACGCATCGGGGAGGGGAAATTCCCCATGCGGATATTTAAAAAATATCGCATCTGAAATGCAGTTGGTCTCGCTGGCTACAGATAATAAGTTAAATAAGTTCATTTTTCCACTCGAGCACCGTCTTTCCAATATGATTGATAGACCCATTGTTATTTTCGCATTTTGAGCGCATTTCACATACTGTAGTGCAATCGTTAATTGTATTTTTGATGTAGCCTACCAATTTCCATTGAAAATAGAACATTTGGCAGCATTTTGCAGATGGTGGAATACTATTTTATTTTCATGTTATCGTACATAATATAGGCTATGGCGTACTTGTCACTTAAGAAATGGCAACTGCAATTTTTTGTGCGCTGATATGTGGTAGATTAAGGTAAAGATTTCTCTTAATCAAAATGACTAGGATTATTTAAAAAACTACAGAAACTACAAACTGTTGATTTATAGTTAAATATATCTCTCCTTTTTTATTTTCATTTAGAACAGTACACAATTTTGCCATTTAGACAGATTTGGAGACACTAATGTAAAACAGGGTACACTGCCAATATTTTGCATCATAGACCTTTAGTACTTCTGCATATCATCCTCAGATTTTGCACACTTGTTGACATGGAGTTTATGATCCAGAAAATGTATATATTTACCTGTTTCACTTATGTAGCTCTCAGTAAAGTTATCCATCCATATCTACTGTATTTCTGGCAGCAGAGTGATGGTTTAACACTTGTTTGATACGTCAGACCCTTGATGACTTGGAGCCATTTAGCCAACCATGTGTTCAATACTGTTCCAGTGTAATTTACAGCTAAATCTAGTCCCACCCCCCAATTCCCATAGAGATCAATTCAAATGCAGAGAGGTTATAGTATCGCTTGTAAGAGTACCAGAAAATAAGATATTGAGAGTCTTTTGATGTTGATTGGTCACAGACTTCAGGAAGTAACAGCATGCAAAGGATGTGCAACCAAATATAAAATATGATACTTTAAAAATGCATTAAAGTAAAGGGTATGAATGCTTATGTACATGAGAAATTTCAGTTTTAGATTTTTAATAAATTTGCAAAAAATTTCTAAAAACATGTTTTCACTTTTCACTGTCATTATGGGTTATTGAGTGTAGATTGATGGACAAATCTACAATAAAGTGTGCAAAAAGTTAAGGGGTATGAATACTTTCAAGCACCACAGTATGGATATATATATTTTATTATTATTATTATTATTTATTAATTTTTTACAATTATCTGTGTTCCCATGTGGTTTGACTTGACAAAAATCAGTTATATATAACAATTCATGCCATCCATCGGAATCCTGACTATTCTCGTATTACGTTGAAAAGCCCAAACTACAGAAATGTAGTCTGTGATGGTGATGCTACTGCCAACGACACGAATGATTAAAAAAATACTCCAGCAGCGCCCATGAACAGCTCAAGTTAACCCGGAGGAAACGGGCTCGCTGTCCGCTGCACACTCGGGCTCACCTGGAAAACCTCCGCCAAGCCCTGCAACTACGCCCACATCACACATCCAGTTATTACACACACACATCTAACACATGTAGCCTACAGGTCTAAATGTACATTAATAACTATGATCCCAGAAAATTGTCAACATTTCGCATGTAACGTTAGATAATATAAAGCGAGTAAGCACTACATAAGAGATAACAGTTCGCCTAATGATAAAGGAACACGGCTAACATTAGATCGGGGTGCCAATCTGTAATATTGGCGTTTGCCAACTCGGTTGTTCGGTTACTCAGTAAGTTATAGCTGCTCATCGGTTGTATACATCAATCATTTAGCGATCTCAACTATTGACCTAATGTGTGCATCTGTAACGCACGCAGCTCGCTAAACAGCACACGCAATTAGCCGCTAGCACGTTATCTAATGTTATCCGACTCGCTAACACTAAGTTACCCGCTAACGTCAGTGAACGATAACATGAGGCTTTATGAGGCTTTATGAGGCTTTTAGCGCATCTGGCACCGAGCTAACGAGCGAGTTTATAACGAGGCCATATTTACAACAAACGCAGTTAGCTCGCTATGCTACATTACTTCCAGCAGCGCCGCAAGCTCATTCCGCCTCACACTCTCTCGCTAGTGTTAGCTAGCTAATGCTAACGGCTTGTTTGCTGGGTGACGTTAATGTGACTGTAGCTGTTGAGCTGTTCGCTAGCTGTGTGGGGCCAACAAAAAGTGGGTTGTGTTTAATAGAAGATCGCCCGCGTTTAGGCGCATTCAGTATCGTGCTGTATATCTGACTGCCTTACGAAGGACTCCCTGTTTTACACACATTCCTGTGTAACGTTCGCACAACGTTAGTCTGCACAACGTTAGTTACACAAATCTCACTTACCTGTCTGGCCTATTGCTGCTGGGTGGAATCCGTAACTCTGAGGAAAACGTCCAATATGTTCACGAAACTAGCGAATAAAAGCACAATCAATGTAAGTCAGAGTCCACAGTGGTAACAAACGAATAGTGAGCAGTCGAGTATTGTATTTTCATCTTCGTAATTTAGACTTCAGTTTATGTTTTTCTCAAATTGCAACGCTAGTGCTGATCCTGCCTCTAAACTCTTACGCAATGTTTTAAACTTAGTCCGTCTTGGCGTCTAACAACCTTACGGAACAATCGCGCGTAAGAACTTCCCTGAATTATAACGTAAGTTATGTTTTTGTCGCAACTAAAACTGATTAATGACATCTTCCTAAACCAATAAAGGCGTGCCTTTGCCGGAACTACACAAAGGAGGCGGGCTATTGATGTCTTATGGAATATGTAGTTTTCCGTTCATTTTAAAATACATACACACCACGCTGCGTCCCAATATTCTTCAATCCCCCACTACCGATCCTCTACTACCCGGAAGTATGCAAAACTGCCTTTCGTTTCGAGTACAATTATTCGTACGTTCAGTATACAATGTACCTGACATTGCGGTTTGCGTCGAGACATGAATTAATATGTAACCATTAATACGTAATTAAGATGTAATCAGCGACATTAGATTAAAACACAAAGATCCGTTTCCGGGGCACGGAGTAGAGGAAGTGGTAGTGGAGGAAAGGAGGGTGCATTTTTAGAGTATTGGGATGCACCCCCAGTGGAGGAGGATACACGCCCACTCCCCACCCCAACTTTGGGAATACATGAAATGGTGTCACCCCCCAATATTTTTCATGTTGTATTGGATGGTATTGTTTGTGCCCCCCCCCCCCCCCCAATTGAGATGTCCGTTCTTGGCCAGGTCTGAGCCAGAATATTTTTTAATTAAATGTTCTTCTTCTGAGCCAAAATACGTATACCCAGACATCAATCCCTGGCCTCACGCAGAAATGGCACAACTAAAAAAAAAAACTTTTAATGCATGACTAATCATGATTTAATGCATGAATTAATGCATGATGTATTATCATGAACTCTGTGCAGCTCAATATTAATAAACGATCAAGTCATTAATTCATGTGATTACTTTACACTTAATGTATCATCAATTAATGAACATTAATTCATAGTTAAGTCGTACATTAAGTAACATCAAAGGAGCTGCAAACCAGTTAGGTAGACAAAAGCTTCTCAGACCATCAGTGGTGGATTTATCCATTTTGGGGCCGCCAAAACTCCTCCTGACAGCGTGCTGACAAAGCTGTTCGCTGAAAGGAAAATTCTGCCAGTGTGGGTTATTTACCCCCCCCCCCCCCCCCCCCCCCCTCCCTCCTATCATTTACCTGTGGAAAGGCTCCTTCCCTTGTGCAAATGGTGACAGTAATATCAAATGTTTTATGTTATTTTAATTTATCTTAGAAAGTGCATAATTAGTAGTAATTTTCAATGATAGCCTATATTTGCCAATATTCAGTCATTCAGACTATGCTTCTGGGCGAACCCTACAGTTGGCCTATCTCTAATGTGTCATAAAAAATCACGCTTAATAAATTTGATGGTGGTCTTTGTAAATAATATGGAGTCAATGTGTGTGGATTATGACAGCCATTCATCTGTTTTAGAGAATGAGTACTTTGTACTTATTTTTCAATTATATAGTTAGCCATATTCAAGGTTAATATATGCGCTATTTGTTGGAAAAATTGGGTCGGGGTTGAGTGTGATACCCCAAAAACATCCAGTAAGTGGCAGTTCTGAGAGCAGAACCAACCTTGTTAATGATAGGTCAGAGGAGAATGGCCAGACACATTCAAACTAACAGAAAGAAAAAATAAATAAAAATGAACAACAGTGGTGAGCAGAGTATTATCACTGAATGCACGTGTTGAACCCTGAAAGGGATGGGCTGCAGCAACAGAACATTAGATAATACCAGGTAGGTATTCCTAATACAGTAGATACTGAGTGTAAATTATAAGGAGTTCACCATTTATCATTAAATTTCATAATTATTTCACACATGCAATCATCATTACTTCCTAAGTACTTGGTTGACTTGTGTCCTTCTAAGTAAAGTCATGGCATGATACTAATTTGTAAATGATTACTTAACATTGATAGAAGGCAAGCATTTGTTAACCATGAGTTCATCATTCCTTAATTATGAGTTAAATTAATTGTGACCCTTCAAGTAAAGTCACACAAGATTTATTATGTAGTAATGATTACCCCATCATCACATCACAATTACCTAATAAATAGCTCAATGATCTCTGCACCCTTGAAAACCTAATATTAAAATAAACCAGTCAAAAGTCGTCCAAATAGAACATCAATGTTTTATTTATTATACATGTGGAACACAATTTATTAAGACATTCAAAACGACCTCACTCCCATTTCCTCTCAGATTTTTATAAATCCCCTTAGCTATCTCTATATTTTGTGTATGTCCCCCACTGTTAGGATCAATAAAGCTCCTGCTGTGGTTAACAGTGAAATGTGTGTATCCAGCAGTGGCAACGCCACTGATCACTTATTATTGTGGTCCCCCAACGAACGTGTCTTCAAAATTTGGGAGCAGTCTTCACCTGTCTGAGAACTGGCCGTTTTCTCTGATACCCCAAAATCCCCAAAACCCATTTTCGCCTCCTCCATGTACTGCCATATCTCCCACGATCTGACTATTAAAAGAAAATAATTTACAAATCAAAACTAGAATGGCACTCACCCCCAAAAAAGTGGGCAACATACTGAACTCTATGATATTGAACGGACTTAATTGCTTGCTTCTATTGCTGAAGCTACAGCAACCAACATGGCTTCCAATGCACTGCACCTCTCAATTTCCGCTTGGGCTATAATTTAGAAACCCCTGCCCTTTTCTACCAAACTAAAGGGTTAACAGTCATATTGTTACGTTTATGTCATGTTTATGCCATGTTTCATGTTTAGTGTTTGTCACAGTTTATTTTCTGTTTATGTTACGATGCAGTTCATTGTTTGCATACATATTTCCATGTTTTTCCGCAGCCTTGCGTTCATGCTGTTTCTTCTCTTGCTGTCACTCATGCTTCCCTAATTGTTTCATTCTCCCTTGTCTAGTTACTAATATACTAACATTAGATCAGGATTGGGTAATACTAACTATCTAACCATGTGTTCATGTTTACCTTACGTTTCTCGTGCATGTTGATTACTAATTTACTAACGCTAGGTCAGGATAGGTTAACTACTAACGATTTACTAATTGCCTCGTTACGTGTCTCATTTTCTCAAGCTGTTGTGAATTTCCTGCTGCTCTCAAGCTAAAATGTTTGCACCTGTCTACACCTGCATTTAAGCTCAGTGTTCATGTCTGTTTGTTGCGAAATTGTTGCCTTAGTTTACTATTGTCACTTTTGAGCGTTTACCATTGTTTTGACTACCGTTATTAATCTAGCCTGTTTATTGACCATCGTTACTGCCTGCCTATTGTTTCCACTGCCTGTTTTTGACCACGAGTTTTGCCTACTGTCTCTTTGTACCTCTGCCCTGCGGATAGGACTTCGGTCTGACTCCTGCTACGCCCCACGACTACGAACTTTGCTTTTTTCCCTGTTTTGTACTTCTGCTCCGCTGACAGCTACTCTGGTTAACGAACTCTTGCATGGATACCGACTTCGAGACTGCCTTCTCCCTCGGTACTGTATCTTTGGTCTGGCTGGATTTATTGGTTTTTGGACTTTGCTTGTGTGACTACGTTTTTGGATTTCCCCATAATAAAGCCCTTGCGGGTATTTATTATAAAGTTTGTGTTCTGAGTCGTGCATTACGGGTCCAACCCGCACACACCCGTCTCACATATATTAAACCCAGTTATATCCACAATACATATAATAATAATAATCAATGCGTGATTATACTTAACACGATACAAAGGTAGTTTTACTCATCGGAGATGACTCTTAGTCTTCTTGAATATGTGATGATGACTAGCTGACGGATAGCCTACAGAAATCAATATGAAAAGGTTGAACTACATGTAAGTTTATTACGACATCATGCAAAGCAGTCGAATCTAATCTATTCAGTTCAATTTTTTTTTTTGTCCGAGACCACCAAAATAAAATTAATGAGTTTTCATGCACACTGAATATGCATGCACAGATAGGAGGCACATCTATCACCAGAGACCATTTTAACACACACACACACACACACACACACATACATTTCTGGTGCCAACTGAAGGATAACTAAGTTAGGCTACTGTACAAGCTCCTCGCAAAATCAAGTCCAGTCCTGAGCTCACATGACAGAGTAACGTTAGATACATAATTTTACTCCGAAAAAATATTTTCTAAGGAAATTATGCAATTTAACATTTGCCTAACTAGCTAATGTTATAGTTAGCAGCAATAAGCAAATCATTGTGTGTTCTAATACTAATGCCACTGAACTAGCCTAAATAAATATAACTACTGACATTGGCAAGCCAGCAAGCAAAATTACAAGTGACAGTAGGCCTCATAGCAGCTAGCTTGCTAACTATTTGTGTCTGAGATAGATTCGCTGCTAGGTAGATTTTTTTGTGTGCAAACATAGCCAACATTGAACGCATTTACAATGAGCTAACTAGCTACACAAGCTACTAACCAGAATTTAAGTAACAGTCATGTAGTTTCAGAGGGTTAAAAGCATTCGGTTTTGTTTAGGATCTTCTGCAGTGCATTCAAGTTTTCTAGATGGATCCATACCATAGTTAGCCTGTAGAAAGTAGATCCATACCACGGAGTTCTGTGATTCAGTTTTCATGAAAGTTCGAACTACCAGACTTTACGGTTGTGGTCCTTGTATACGGAATCCTAAAGGTGACAAAAGTCACAAACAGGTTATCTGAATTGTAAAAAATAAAAACGCTTTTAAGCTATAGTCAGTCGATAAAATAAATTTTAAAATAATTTATTTTACTCTTCCATTTATCATTTACTTCCTATTTTTATTGTTCAACTCTTCACTTTTTCTATTTTCACAGTCCTAGCATGCGTGTAATTGTAGGCTATTCATCATTATTGTACCCATTCCCAAATCAGAGTCATATGTTGACCAACCAGAGTCTTTTGTTGGCTGTACGATGTACGGCTGTAAGTAAAACATCAATACTATATATTTGTTATTGTGTCAAGTAAAATCATGGATTGATTATTCTGTATTATGGTATAACTGGGTTGAAAATATGACTAAAGCACCATAGTTTTAGTAGAAACATATTAGAAGTAGGTGTAAGGTTCACCCAACAGTTTATTAGTCTGAATTATTGAATATTGCAAATAGACTAATATTGAAAAATAATGACAAATTATACATTTCTTAAGATAAATTAAATTCAAATCAGAAGCTTTTGTCTACCTAACGGGTTTGCAGCTACTTTGATGACATGTTACTTCATGTATGACTTAACTGTGAGTTAATGTTCATTAATTGATGATACATTAAGTGTAAAGTAATCAATGAACAAATAATGCTTTGATCATTTATTAATATTGAGCCACACAGAGTTCATGATAGATCATGCATTAATACATGCGTTAAATCATGATGAAATCATGATGAGTCAGGCATTAGTTACGGCATGAGTTGTGTTCCCTTATTGTAAAGTGTTACCCATGTGGGTATTACACTAGATCCCATATATTGGATCTGCAGTAATTTCGCCTTCTTTCTATGGAGGTAGATTTCTATCAAAAATAAACAAGCACAAAAGTATAATCCACAATTGTATTTACCATCCACACACACACACCTCTCAATTTGTGTTTCGTAAAAATAATCCACAAGTATGTGTTTTCCATCCACACACAAACACCTCTCAACTTGTGTTTCGTAAATCATCATTTGGATGAATGCAAAAATTATATTCACAAATGCGAATAACATTTACAGATATGTTTCTTTATGTTTCCGTAATGTATATTACATTACAGAGGGGTAGGTCCGTACATTGATAGGAACTAGGAAGTACAACACTATGAGCTAAAATAAGGAGAGCACTCCATGCAATTTTAATTATCATTTTCATTTAGGTGTCTTATCTGCTAGCTAGCTGAACAAATACAAGATTTCATAGGAGACATCGGTATCAGTGAGAATAGCTGTCAAATAAATTTAATCGGCTACAATAATTCACATGGTTGAGTTTGTTTTACATAATCTTTCCCATGAGTTGCGAAAGAGTTATGTAGCTACTGTGTATGGACCTACCCCTGTGTAATGTAATCTAGCTAGCTAGCTAGCTACATGCAATCTGCATTGACTGTTTGCAATGTTGTGTGCAATGACTGTTTAAAAAACTTCCCATCGCAAGATTAGCGTGGGGTTAACTTTACAACCTAAATAAACTCCAAACTCAGTTGTTTTAATTAAATTTACCATTAATCCACTTCTTAAAAATAATTATTTTGGCCACTTGTTCTAAAAGTGGCGCTGATGAGCCGAACACACATACCGTCGTGTTATGTAGCACCGAAGAAGAAGAAGTTTTGCTTACGAATCGCAAGTTAAGCATGTATGGCAAGCCGTTTTAACATTTTTTCCTCGAGACTTACTAGTAACTATTCATTAGATACTAGTACTTATTCTTTAGTTACTAGTAACTATTCCAATAGTTACTAGTAACTATTCAATTTTTACTAGTAAGAAATTGAGATTTTTTGCAATTTAATTATATGGGGCTCTGCGGTTCAGATATCAACTATTTGCTTCTGACTAGTAACTATTCCAATAGTGACTAGTATCTATTTCAGTTTTACTAGTAACTATTCATTAGATACTAGTACTTATTCTTTAGTGACGAGTAACTATTGCAATAGTTACTAGTATCTATTTCAGTTTTACTGGTAACTATTCATTAGATACTAGTACTTATTCTTTAGTGACTAGTAACTATTCCAATTGTTACTAGTAATATTTTTATTCTTACTAGTAACTATTTCTGTTTTACTGTCATCGGTAATGACTAGTCAAAATGACTATTTGATAGTTCAATTAACATTCTTACTAGTAGCAATAAAAATTATACTAGTAACAATTGGAATAGTTACTAGTAACTAAATAATAAGTATGAGTGTCTAATTAATAGTTACTAGTAAAACTGAAATAGACACTAGTAACTATTGGAATAGTTACTAGTAACTAAAGAATAAGTACTAGTATCTAATGAATAGTTACTTGTAAGTCTTGAGGAATAAATGTTAAAACGGCTTGCCATAAGCGTGTGTGAATCGACACGGTGAAAAACAGCGGAATATTTGTCTCAAAATTCTATCCGTAAATCGAAGCACATCAAGCGTGTCCTTCGATCGGCAAATGTAGATTCGCCAGTTCGCAAACCAAGCTTTTGATTTGTACATGTGAACATTGGAAACATATCTGTAAATGTTATTTGCATTTGTGAATATAATTTTTGCATTCATCCAAATGATGATTTACGAAACACAAATTGAGAGGTGTGTGTGGATGGTAAATACAATTGTGGATTATATCTACGAACACAAATTGAGAGGTGTGTGTGTGTGTGGATGGTAAATACAATTGTGGATTATATCTACGAACACAAATTGAGAGGTGTGTGTGTGTGGATGGTAAATACAATTGTGGATTATACGTTTGTGCTTGTTTTTTTTAATAGAAATCTACCTCCGTATCTTTCTGTCGCTTCAGAAATTCAGTTGCACGGGCGTGACCGTGTCTCCACCTCCACTCTCTAGTTTGTATACGCTCATTGAGACAGAAGTGCGAAAGACGAGTTATCCCAGCAGAGGATCCCTGACACACGCTTCAACGAGTGACCGCCACCAGGAGCGTTGTTGGAGACTTCGTACAAAGGTATACGAGCGAAGAGCCATCGGGTACCTTCATTGAGGACACATATTCTTTGGCTGAAGGTATTCTTTTACTAAGAGAGTTGGCTACGCGACGTAAAATACAATTGTGGGTTATTGACAACGTAAAATTAACGTGTATTTAGGCAGGAAATTGTGAGACATGAGATGCCATTAAGAAAAAATATAAAATATTATCAGACACTTACAGTGGCTAGGCTATTGCTCCGTGGACAATTATTTGAGCGTTTCCTGTGGACAGTTATTTGAGCGTTTGAGCCTGCAATGTCAGAAATATAGGTGGAGATACATTTTTGTTCTTTATGGAACAAATTTCCCAAATGTACCCTGAAAGTAGGATCATGTTTTATTTGAGTACTAATAAGTAGCTTTTACAAGCAACAAAGGTACAAATGAATTATGTATTGCTGGCTTGGATAGAGTTTAATGTACCTAGGGTACCAGCCCAGTGACAAACATTGAAACTTCTTCAGGCACTTTTCTTAGAGTGATGCGATTATGGACATAATTTGGTTAAAATACAAAGGCTGTGGTTTTGGTTACCAACTGGTGTGCTGCCTCAGAAAATATCCACATGTACAAATATTTTGTCTGTGATCAAACAAATTGTAGTCTGGTTAAGTTGCTGTTAACGTCTGCTGAGATGTCTGGTGTATATTTCATATTTCATAAAACAGTTTGTTTTATATTCATATATAATTCCATAATTGTTCAAGCAATCACAATAACTAATTAACCCTGTTAACTTTGGCCCACGAGTGGTAATGTTCACCTAGTTTCCACCAGTCTCATTTAAGTGTCAATATCTCAAAAACTATTCACTGCACATCCATGGTTTAAAGCTTGAATTGAAGAAGAGGTGGTAATTTACTATTCAGAAATTTTCAACAGACTGAATTTATATCAGAATAGTCACATAGAGTATATACATAATACGCATAAAAATATATATTCTTAAAACTGTAATTTATAGTTTCAGAGAAATATGAATCCTATAATTTGGATGTCAATGACTACCACTAGGAGGACACTGTGGATAGGGATAAATAATCTCAATTATTTTTTATATTGTCTTTGTCTAACACAGATTTTTGTAATTTCTGTATAGAAGCACTTGCTCAGGGATTTTGGTGTAATGTACTGTAAAATAATGTAATGAGTGTTACTGTACCTTTTTCTCCTTGATACAGACCTGTGAACCATGGGTAGAGTTCATAGTATAGTATAGTAATGAACAAATTTACTGAGCTGCTTAGCTTGAGTAAACTATCTGTATTGTGTAAGGAATTGTACTAATACCATAACCATTTGGTTGATTGAAACTGCCTCAGCATGCATGGATGTTGACTTGAACTGGGATAGACTTGCTGGAGATGTGGGAGTACAAAGGGTGTCTTTTGATAGTTTATCAGAAGAGAGCAGCCAAGATGTCACAATGGGCATTTTGTTACCTGCCACCTGATTAGTGCATTTTGTTTGGGGTATGAAGCTGGTGCTCAAACAACCCTGCACTGTAATTGACCTACTTTTCGCTGTATGTTTCATACTGTAAATGAGACTATTCATGCCTTGCTATTGTTAAACTTTGTTATGTTATGAGCCAGTTCCATAACCATTATACTACACTGCCACCTCGTAAACCTTTTAACAAAAAATTTTTTTTAAGGTAAACCCATGTGTTCCAGGAAACGTGTTTTTCCACTCAAGGTTTTGTATTCGGTTAAACCTCATAATTTTTTTACGGTCAAATGGAATTAATGACAAAACACATGTCAGTCCTTTTATGTTTCTGTTCTGGGAGCCATTAGCAGATACTGTGTGAGAGTTTGATGCACTGGGAACTTTATTTGGGCCGGTAGCAGATACTGTGTGAGAGTTTGATGTGCTGGGAACTTTATTTGGGCCGGTAGCAGATACTGTGTGAGAGTTTGATGTGCTGGGAACTTTATTTGGGCCGGTAGCAGATACTGTGTGAGAGTTTGATGTGTTGGAAACTTTATTTGGGCTGGTAGCTGATCCTGTGTGAGAGTTTGATGTGCTGGGAACTTTATTTGGGCCGGTAGCAGATACTGTGTGAGAGTTTGATGTGTTGGGAACTTTATTTGGGCTGGTAGCTGATCCTGTGTGAGAGTTTGATGTGCTGGGAACTTTATTTGGGCTGGTAGCTGATCCTGTGTGAGAGTTTGATGTGCTGGGAACTTTATTTGGGCTGGTAGCTGATCCTGTGTGAGAGTTTGATGTGCTGGGAACTTTATTTGGGCCGGTAGCAGATACTGTGTGAGAGTTTGATGTGCTGGGAACTTTATTTGGGCCGGTAGCAGATACTGTGTAAGAGTTTGATGTGCTGGGAACTTTATTTGGGCCGGTAGCTGATACTGTGTGAGAGTTTGATGTGCTGGGAACTTTATTTGGGCCGGTAGCTGATACTGTGTGAGAGTTTGATGTGCTGGGAACTTTATTTGGGCCGGTAGCAGATACTGTGTAAGAGTTTGATGTGCTGGGAACTTTATTTGGGCCGGTAGCTGATACTGTGTGAGAGTTTGATGTGCTTGTGGTTGCAGGCGTAGAAGGAAAGAGGACTGCATGTTTTCTGCACAGCGACAGGAAGTCATGATAACGGCGGCATGTAAAACACTGAGAGGCCACAGTCCGGATTGCGTCAGCCTTGTTTATTTAGTACGCCTAGAGCAGCTCACTCTGCTGTACTATACAGCCATACACATTTCATATTTAAAAAGAGAAGGAAAAAAAAAGAAAAAAAGAAATTGTACCTTAAATAAGTATGTAATGTAATTATCACAGTAAATGCATTAATTGCAGAGAAAATGTCATTTAATATTTAGTAGTTTGTTGCAGGTCCCGGTGAGGCCTTACTTATCCCCTGTGTAGTGCCTCTGATTAAAAGCACTACTTCCTGTATGGTAATTAAAGTAATTAGCAGAGTCATTTTGTGTTTTCTCTGGAGATTTTTTCTGTTTGTGCAACAAACCCTTACCTTACAGTGTGGCTGTGATGAGCAGTGAGTTTAAACAGCCAAAATCTCACTGGTTTACATGAAAACTGCATTAGACTTTGTTTTAACATTTTTTATTTTGTTGCTTTTCTCTTGAAGTGACTTTGCCGTGCAGCAGCGCCAGCAGCCATGGCAACAATTGTCATGGAGAGGCTTTGGCACCTATTCATGAACCTGCAGGAGGTGCGCAAGGTGCCGCAGATGCTGAGGGAGGCTATGCCCTCCATACCTGGCACCCTGAGGGTCAGTGAGGTACCCCCTTTCTTTAGGGAGCCCTACATACACAGCGGGTACCGCCTCCCGGACCAGTCCTGGTGCTACTACTTCCTGTCTGTGTTCCAGAGGCACAATGAAGCGGTTAATGTGTGGACCCACCTGCTGGGGGCGCTGCTGATCCTCACCAGGTCCCTACAGCTGGCTGAGACTGTGGACTTTGCTGGCGACGCCCATGCCTGGCCCCTCCTCATCCTTCTAGGCTCCGCCATCACCTACTTGGCATTCAGCGCCACCGCTCACCTGCTGTCCGCTCGCTCTCCGCTGCATCACCACACGCTCTACTTTCTGGACTACACGGGCGTGGCGCTGTACCAGTACGGTAGCGCCGCGGCGCATTACCACTACGCGGCCGAGCCGGGCTGGCGGGGGGGCCCGCTGGGGGCCTTCCTGGGGATGGCGGCGCTGTTGGCCTGGCTCTCCTGCCTGGGGAGCTGTTACACTAAGCTGCAGGGACATGGCCTGTCCCCGTGGGCACGGACTGCCTGCCAGGTACTGCCGTGTGGGCTAGCGTACACCTGGGACACTAGCCCTGTGTTCCACCGGCTCTACACCTGCCTGCCCACCTGTAGAGGTGACCCTGCCGCGCTCTACCACGCTGCTCAGGTGGGCTTCTTTCTCTCCAGTGCTGTGTTCTTCACCTGGCCCATACCGGAGTGCTGGTTTCCCGGGCGATGCGACTTCCTTCCGCAGGGTCACCAGGTGTTTCATGTGCTAATGGTTTTCTGTACCTTCAGTCAGATACAGGCCTCTCACCTGGATTACCTGCAGCGCAGGGCGATATACACGCAGCCTCTCAGCGCCCGACACGCCCCGCTCGTCCTCCCCGGCCTGTTCGCCGCTCTGACCCTTATCAACACCCTCACCTCCATCCTCATGACCCGCAGAGCTCTACGGCTCACTGGACTCAAACACAAAGCTTCTTAACAATATTTAACAACTGTGTGGGCGTAGTCTGTGTGGGCGTGGTCTGTGTGGGCGTGGTCTGTGTGGGCGTAGTCTGTGTGGGCGTAGTCTGTGTGGGCGTGGTCTGTGTGGGCGTAGTCTGTGTGGGCGTGGTCTGTGTGGGTTTCACATCTGCAGATCTTGAGCCTTTTCAGGAAAACTAGTTACCAACCAAAACATACTATTTTAAGAAATAAATATTTTTAATATTAGTAGACATATTTAGATGTTTTTTTTTTTATTGTTCAGTAATCTGCAATAAATGTCTTGGTGTCTAAAGGGTTAAAGTTTTTTAAATAAAGTAAGTGGGATCTTACCCGGGGAGATCTGACACATGACAGTCTCATTCAGCCAGCCCATAATAAGCTGTCATTATGGGTGTGTCCAGTAACCTGCAGAAACATGTTTGTTGCAGACTTGGCCACTCCTCTCTGCATGAGCCTGTGTCTGTGCTATAATTACCCTTTCTTGTGAAAAACTCCACTATCAAGTTAGACTGGATCTGCCATCAGGTTTACAGAGGGAAGGCCTTCAGCTGGGTATCCGCCTACTGGCGTGCTATTGGCTGAATCTCCCACTCAGACTTATAACAACAACCAATAGAATGAAAGAATGTACTTAACGTAACATAATTTAAGAAATATACTATATATTAGTCTGAGGCTCCCTAGATGTTTTATAGAAGAGTTTATTATTTGTCTTCTGCATTAGTGTGTCAGTAGAAAACAGCTAATTTTAGATTTCCAAACATTTATTTTCCATAAAATGTATGAACTGTCTTCAGTGAAAATAAGAACAAGGAGTTCGGCAGCAGATGGTATGGCCTCCACAGAGCCCTGATCTCAACAGCATCCAGGCTGTCTGGGATTACCCACAGAGGCCTGATCTCAACAGCATCGAGGCTGTCTGGGATTACCCACAGAGCCTTGATCTCAACATCATCCAGGCTGTCTGGGATTACCCACAGAGCCCTGATCTCAACAGCATCGAGGCTGTCTGGGATTACCCACAGAGCCCTGATCTCAACAGCATCGAGGCTGTCTGGGATTACCCACAGAGCCCTGATCTCAACAGCATCGAGGCTGTCTGGGATTACCAGCAAGTGAAACTCCAAAGTTCTCCAAAATGCTTGGAATGATCTACCAGCTGATTTTCGTATAAACCTGCAAGACAGTGTACAGAAGAGAATTGATGTGTACCTAAGAGTATTGATGTGTACCTAAGATAATTGATGTGTACCTAAGAGAATTGATGTGTACATAAGAGAATTGATGTGTACCTAAGATAATTGATGTGTACCTAAGATAATTGATGTGTACCTAAGATAATTGATGCAGTTTCAAAGGGTGGTCACACAAACTATTGATTTTATTTAGTTGTTGTTTATTGCTCTTTCTAGTCAATTGTTTGATATTTAGAAACTTAATTTCATTATGTTTGAAAGCATCTTCACTTTACAGAGTTTTTACATGTGCCTAATACTTTTGCACAGTACTGCACATAATGTAATATACTATATACATAATATAATATATATAACTGATACCAAACAACTGGTGAATGAATGGTGGATGAATGGCAGCACTAGACCATGTTATATGGGGGTCCATACAGGCACACACTGAGTGCTGGCAGCTGAACAGGAGACAGGAGGCCCAGAAATATCACCTTTTAAACCTGCTCACTGGTGTCACCTTTTAAACCTGCTCACTGGTGTCACCTTTTAAACCTGCTCACTGGTGTCACCTTTTAAACATGCTCACTGGTTTTTCATTTTAAACTGCTCACTGGTGTCACCTTTTAAACCTGCTCACTGGTGTCACCTTCTAAACCTGCTCACTGGTGTCACCTTTTAAACCTGCACACTGGTGTCACCTTTTAAACCTGCTCACTGGTGTCACCTTTTAAACCTGCATACTGGTGTCACCTTTTAAACCTGCTCACTGGTGTCACCTTTTAAACCTGCACACTGGTGTCACCTTTTAAACCTGCTCACTGGTGTCACCTTTTAAACCTGCTCACTGGTGTCACCTTTTAAACCTGCACACTGGTGTCACCTTTTAAACCTGCTCACTGGTGTCACCTTTTAAACCTGCTCACTGGTGTCACCTTTTAAACCTGCTCACTGGTGTCACCTTTTAAACCTGCTCACTGGTGTCACCTTTTAAACCTGCACACTGGTCTCTCCTTTTAAACTTGCACACTGGTCTCCTTTTAAACCTGCTCACTGGTGTCACATTTTAAACCTGCTCACTGGTGTCACCTTTTAAACCTGCTCACTGGTGTCACCTTTTAAACCTGCTCACTGGTGTCACCTTTTAAACCTGCTCACTGGTGTCACCTTTTAAACCTGCTCACTGGTGTCACCTTTTAAACCTGCTCACTGGTGTCACCTTTTAAACCTGCACACTGGTGTCACCTTTTAAACCTGCTCACTGGTGTCACCTTTTAAACCTGCTCAATGGTCTCTCCTTTTAAACTTGCACACTGGTTTTTCATTTTAAACTGCTCACTGGTCTCTCCTTTTAAACCTGCTCACTGGTGTCACCTTTTAAACTTGCTCACTGGTGTCACCTTTTAAACCTGCACACTGGTGTCACCTTTTAAACCTGCTCACTGGTGTCACCTTTTAAACCTGCTCAATGGTCTCTCCTTTTAAACTTGCACACTGGTCTCTCATTTTAAACTTGCACATTGGTCTCACCTTTTAAACTTGCACACTGGTTTTTCATTTTAAACTGCTCACTGGTCTCTCCTTTTAAACTTGCATACTGGTCTCTCCTTTTAAACTTGCACACTGGTTTTTCATTTTAAACTGCTCACTGGTCTCACCTTTTAAACTGCACACTGGTCTCCTTTTAAATCTGCTCACTGGTGTCACCTTTTAAACCTGCTCACTGGTCTCTCCTTTTAAACTTGCACACTGGTCTCACCTTTTAAACCTGCACACTGGACTCACCGTTTAAACTTGCACAATGGTCTTGTAGGGGATATCTATGCCCAGAGACATGGAGGAAACATTGGAGGTCCAGGTGCGACAGATAAGGAATCTAAAAGTGTTCCTAACGAACACCACTAAGACGGACAATAATCCGTAGTGGACGGGGAATATAAGAAGAACAGAAATAATCCTGTTTACTGGTCTCTCCTTTTAAACTTGCACACTTGTCTCACCTTTTAAACATGCATACTGGTCTCACCTTTTAAACTGCACACTGGTGTCACCTTTTAAACCTGCTCACTGGTGTCACCTTTTAAACCTGCTCACTGGTCTCTCCTTTTAAACTGCACACTGGTTTCTCATTTTAAACTGCACACTGATTTCTCCTTTTAAACTTGCACACTTGTCTCACCTTTTAAACATGCATACTGGTCTCACCTTTTAAACCTGCTCACTGGTGTCACCTTTTAAACCTGCTCACTGGTGTCACCTTTTAAACCTGCTCACTGGTCTCTCCTTTTAAACTGCACACTGGTTTCTCATTTTAAACTGCACACTGGTTTTTAATTTTAAACTGCTCACTGGTCTCACCTTTTAAACTGCACACTGGTCTCTCCTTTTAAACGGCACACTGTTTTTTTTCATTTTAAACTGCTCACTGGTCTCTTCTTTTAAACTGCACAGTGGTCTCAACTAATTTACATTTATTTTGCTTGATTAACAAGTGTGAATTATCTGAATGATCTACACTGGTACATTGAGCGATCCAAGTGCTATGATGTGATATCAGTGAATATCAGTGCATGGCCAGTCCAAGTGATATGAATATCAGTGCATGGCCAGTACAAGTGATATGAATATCAGTGCATGACCAGTACAAGAAATTTGAATATCAGTGCATGTACACAGCTGCGGCTCTACTCTTACAGACAAAACTTATACTTTTGGGATTATTTAATTTGTTCCAACACACCAGACGAGCTTTAGTCAAATACAGAGAAGTACCAATAGAACAAATAGTACAAATAGT
Source organism: Ilyophis sp. 1 JC-2022 (assembly GCA_022702515.1). Taxonomy (NCBI): domain Eukaryota; kingdom Metazoa; phylum Chordata; class Actinopteri; order Anguilliformes; family Synaphobranchidae; genus Ilyophis; species Ilyophis sp. 1 JC-2022. The sequence continues at coordinate 57,730,899 of CM040406.1, forward strand.
ACGAAAAGTAAAAAAAAACGAAAACGAATACTATACTATCAGAGCCCTATCTACTGCGCCCTGTCTCCTGTGTACAGTGCCCTATCTACTGCGCCCTGTCTCCTGTGTACAGTGCACTGTGTCTGAATCAGAGCCCTATCTACTGCGCCCTGTCTCCTGTGTACAGTGCACTGTGTCTGAATCAGAGCCCTATCTACTGCGCCCTGTCTCCTGCGTACAGAGCCCTATCTACTGCGCCCTGTCTCCTGTGTACAGTGCACTGTCTGAATCAGAGCCCTGAATCTACTGCGCGCTGTCTCCTGTGTACAGTGCACTGTGTCTGAATCAGAGCCCTATCTACTGCACCCTGTCTCCTGTGTACAGTACAGTGTGTCTGAATCAGAGCCCTATCTACTGCACCCTGTCTCCTGTGTACAGTGCAGTGTGTCTGAATCAGAGCCCTATCTACTGCGCCCTGTCTCCTGCGTACAGTGCACTGTGTCTGAATCAGAGCCCTATCTACTGCGCCCTGTCTCCTGTGTACAGTGCACTGTGTCTGAATCAGAGCCCTATCTACTGCGTCCTGCGTCCTGTGTACAGTGCACTGTGTCTGAATCAGAGCCCTATCTACTGCGCGCTGTCTCCTGTGTACAGTGCACTGTGTCTGAATCAGAGCCCTATCTACTGCGCCCTGTCTCCTGTGTACAGTGCACTGTGTCTGAATCAGAGCCCTATCTAATGTTAACTGTCTCCTGTGTACAGTGCACTGTGTCTGAATCAGAGCCCTATCTACTGCGCCCTGTCTCCTGTGTACAGTGCACTGTGTCTGAATCAGAGCCCTATCTACTGCGCGCTGTCTCCTGTGTACAGTGCACTGTGTCTGAATCAGAGCCCTATCTACTGCGCCCTGTCTCCTGTGTACAGTGCACTACGTCCAAATCAGTGCCCTATCTACTGCGCCCTGTCTCCTGTGTACAGTGCACTGTGTCTGAATCAGAGCCCTATCTACTGCGCCCTGTCTCCTGTGTACAGTGCACTGTGTCTGAATCAGAGCCCTATCTACTGCGCCCTGTCTCCTGTGTACAGTGCACTGTGTCCGAATCAGAGCCCTATCTACTGCGCCCTGTCTCCTGTGTACAGTGCACTGTGTCTGAATCAGAGCCCTATCTACTGCGTCCTGTCTCCGAAGTACAGTGCACTGTGTCTGAATCAGAGCCCTATCTACTGCGCCCTGTCTCCTGTGTACAGTGCACTACGTCCAAATCAGTGCCCTATCTACTGCGCCCTGTCTCCTGTGTACAGTGCACTGTGTCTGAATCAGAGCCCTATCTACTGCGCCCTGTCTCCTGTGTACAGTGCACTACGTCCAAATCAGTGCCCTATCTACTGCGCCCTGTCTCCTGTGTACAGTGCACTGTGTCTGAATCAGAGCCCTATCTACTGCGCCCTGTCTCCTGTGTACAGTGCACTGTGTCTGAATCAGAGCCCTATCTACTGCGCCCTGTCTCCTGTGTACAGTGCACTGTGTCCGAATCAGAGCCCTATCTACTGCGCCCTGTCTCCTGTGTACAGTGCACTGTGTCTGAATCAGAGCCCTATCTACTGCGTCCTGTCTCCGAAGTACAGTGCACTGTGTCTGAATCAGAGCCCTATCTACTGCGCCCTGTCTCCTGTGTACAGTGCACTACGTCCAAATCAGTGCCCTATCTACTGCGCCCTGTCTCCTGTGTACAGTGCACTGTGTCTGAATCAGAGCCCTATCTACTGCGCCCTGTCTCCTGTGTACAGTGCACTGTGTCTGAATCAGAGCCCTATCTACTGCGCCCTGTCTCCTGTGTACAGTGCACTGCGTCGAAATCAGTGCCCTATCCACTGCGCCCTGTCTCCTGTGTACAGTGCACTGTGTCTGAATCAGAGCCCTATCTACTGCGTCCTGTCTCCTGTGTACAGTGCACTGTGTCTGAATCAGAGCCCTATCTACTGCATCCTGTCTCCTGTGTACAGTGCACTGTGTCTGAATCAGAGCCCTATCTACTGCGCCCTGTCTCCTGTGTACAGTGCACTGCGTCTGAATCAGAGCCCTATCTACTGCGTCCTGTCTCCTGTGTACAGTGCACTGTGTCTGAATCAGAGCCCTATCTACTGCGTCCTGTCTCCTGTGTACAGTGCACTGTGTCTGAATCAGAGCCCTATCTACTGCGCCCTGTCTCCTGCGTACAGTGCACTGTGTCTGAATCAGAGCCCTATCTACTGCGCCCTGTCTCCTGTGTACAGTGCACTGCGTCAGAATCAGAGCCCTATCTACTGCGTCCTGTCTCCTGTGTACAGTGCACTTGTGTCCGAATCAGAGCCCTATCTACTGCACCCTGTCTCTTGTGTACAGTGCACTGTGTCCGAATCAGAGCCCTATCTACTGCGCCCTGTCTCCTGTGTACAGTGCACTGTGTCCGAATCAGAGCCCTATCTACTGCGCCCTGTCTCCTGTGTACAGTGCACTGTGTCTGAATCAGAGCCCTATCTACTGTGCCCTGTCTCCTGTGTACAGTGCACTGTGTCCGAATCAGAGCCCTATCTACTGCGTCCTGTCTCCTGTGTACAGTGCACTACGTCCAAATCAGTGCCCTATCTACTGCGCCCTGTCTCCTGTGTACAGTGCACTGCGTCCAAATCAGTGCCCTATCCACTGCGCCCTGTCTCCTGTGTACAGTGCACTGTGTCTGAATCAGAGCCCTATCTACTGCGTCCTGTCTCCTGTGTACAGTGCACTGTGTCTGAATCAGAGCCCTATCTACTGCGCCCTGTCTCCTGTGTACAGTGCACTGTGTCCGAATCAGAGCCCTACCTACTGCGCCCTGTCTCTTGTGTACAGTGCACTGTGTCTGAATCAGAGCCCTATCTACTGCGCCCTGTCTCCTGTGTACAGTGCACTGCGTCAGAATCAGAGCCCTATCTACTGCGTCCTGTCTCCTGTGTACAGTGCACTGTGTCTGAATCAGAGCCCTATCTACTGCGCCCTGTCTCCTGTGTACAGTGCACTGCGTCAGAATCAGAGCCCTATCTACTGCGTCCTGTCTCCTGTGTACAGTGCACTGTGTCCGAATCAGAGCCCTACCTACTGCGCCCTGTCTCTTGTGTACAGTGCACTGTGTCCGAATCAGAGCCCTATCTACTGCGCCCTGTCTCTTGTGTACAGTGCACTGTGTCTGAATCAGAGCCCTATCTACTGCGCCCTGTCTCCTGTTTACAGTGCACTGCGTCAGAATCAGAGCCTTATCTACTGCGTCCTGTCTCCTGTGTACAGTGCGCTGTGTCTGAATCAGAGCCCTATCTACTGCGCCCTGTCTCCTGTGTACAGTGCACTGTGTCCGAATCAGAGCCCTATCTACTGCACCCTGTCTCCTGTGTACAGTGCACTGTGTCCGAATCAGAGCCCTATCTACTGTGCCCTGTCTCCTGTGTACAGTGCACTGTGTCTGAATCAGAGCCCTATCTACTGCGCCCTGTCTCCTGTGTACAGTGCACTGTGTCTGAATCAGAGCCCTATCTACTGCGCCCTGTCTCCTGTGTACAGTGCACTGTGTCTGAATCAGAGCCCTATCTACTGCGCCCTGTCTCCTGTGTACAGTGCACTGTGTCTGAATCAGAGCCCTATCTACTGTACCCTGCGTTCACCCTTGCGCTGCCATGTCATATGTTGTTTTTTGTTGTATTCGAAGGAAAACGTCAGCGAATATGCGCCTCATTTTTAAAAAACGAAACCTCACATCATATTTATGCGACCAAAATGTTTGTGTACTGCTTAACACCTTTATGCACCTGCATGCAAGCCACTGCCTCCCATCACATGTATTTACATTTTTTAGCCAATTAACGGAGGCCCGAGAGAGACTTAGGTAGATTAAACATGTATTTGTCTGTTCTGCCCCCTGGTGGAATGAGCTTCTCACTGCAGTCAGGAGAGACACCCTGCCCATCTTCCACACAGACTGGAGACTCGCCTCTTTAGATATGCTTTCTTTTTCTCTTCCTTTGGATTTTGGGTATAGCTGTGTAAAATGTTATTTGCCGAGTGGTAGTGGGTTTTCTTTAGTTACATTACATTACAAAACATATAAACGTTTTATACACCTGAATATTGACTGATATACACCTGAATATAAAGATGCACTAAAGATGTAATTCAGGTTAAATAGTTCATATTATTGCTCTGTGCTAAGATGGGAGTGTAGTGTGTGTTATCACTGCCTGCATATATGCACCATAGAGGAAGAATTCGCCCATTATTCTCAGCTGAAAGAGAACTCTGCAGTTCCCCTTTAACACAGACAATCGACATAATCCAGTAAGCGTTCCAATATTTCAGCAACCAAACACATACAACAACCAAACACACACACACACCATCCAACACACACACACCATCCAAACACACACACCATCCAAAACATACACAACATCCAAACACACACAACATCCAAACACACACAACATCCAAACATCATCACACAACATCCACAAACATCATCCAAACACACACAACATCCAACAACAACAAAACACACACACAACCATCCAAACACACACACATCCATCCAAACACACACACCATCCAAACAACACACACAACACACCAAAAACACACACACAACATCCAAACACACACAACATCCAAACACACACAACATCCAAGCACACACATCATCCAAACACACACAACAGCCAAACACACACAACAACCAAACACACAACATCCAAACACACACAACATACAAACACACACACCAGCCAAACACACACAACAACCAAACACACACTCAACATCCAAACACACACAGCAACCAAACACACACACACCATCCAAACACACACAGCACCCAAGCAAACACCATCCAAACACACGCAACATCCAAACACACACAGCATCCAAACACACACAGCACCCAAGCAAACACCATCCAAACACACGCAACATCCAAACACACGCAACAACCAAACACACACAGCATCCAAATGCACAAAATAACCAAGCACGCAAAAATATACCAAACTCTTAATATCGGACATACTGGGTGTGTAATAAGTATCCACACAGAAAAATATATAGCTGTATGTTGAGCTTTTTCAGGCAATACTGGTTCTGCAGGGCACCGTATGGTGGTGAGGGAAATGTGGAAGTAAATTTAGAGTGAGTGTTTTATGGAACTAAGTTTTCAGCTTACAGACGGATGCTTCTCCTTCATACTGTCATACTCTCTCACTCTGCTTTTAGCTGACAGACGGACACTCTACTGCACTTAGTCTGGGTAAGATGGACACATTTTAACACTGAACATTTGATTATTTCTAGTTATAGTCAGTGTTCAGCAGGCACACTATGAATTTTACTTACCTGCAATGTGTGTGTGTGTGCATGTGTGTACGTGTGTGCATGAATGGTTTTGTATGTGAATATCTGCACAATCATACTGTGTGTGCGCCTGTGTGTATATCAGCATATGTGTGTGTGTGTGTGTGTGTGCACATAGCCACATGCACGTGAGTTTTCAGGGTGTGGAACAGCTTTGCCAGATTATGTGATAGAAACAGAGACCCTTAATGTGTTCAGGCTTGGTGGATACCAAATCAAATAAAAATGTACATGTGTGTACTTTACAAATAATTTGACACATTATACTTCACAGTATATCTAGACTATCTCTTGGCTGTAGGGAACTAACGAGCCCACTGGACTGAATGGCCTGTTCTCTTCATTATGTATTCTTATGTTCTAGATGGGCTGAATGGCCTGTTCTCCTCATGATGTATTCTTATGTTCTTATGTTCTAGATGGGCTGAATGGCCTGTTCTCCTCATTATGTATTCGTATGTGTATGTGTATCAGGAAGCTGAGGCCATGCCATTGGACACTGCACCCTTGTGGGAGGTGCTACAGTGGAGTGGGTGTGTCCTAGCAGCAGCTTCTCTCCTCCCTGCTGTGCTGCTCCTCTGTGCCTGCTGTGCTAAACGGTGACGCCCCTTTATCTGCCCATCCATTCATTCATCCATCCATCCATCCATCCATCCATTCATCCATCCATCCATCCATTCATCCATCCATCCATCCATCCATTCATCCATTCATCCATCCATCCATTCATCCATTCATCCATTCATCCATCCATCCATCCATTAATCCATCCATCCATTCATCCATTCATCCATCCATTCATCCATCCATTCATCCATTCATCCATTCATCCATCCATCCATCCATTCATAACCAGTGCAGTCACATCAGATCAAACTGGTTTGGCTGTTATTCAGTGGGCGTGTCCAGTCTTCACTTCTGCTCCCTGTCTTACAGCCCCCCCCCCCCATATGACCCCCACAGGACAGACTGATCTAATTGGCTGTTCTCTGCCCTATAGAAAGCCCGCCCCATCCTCTGCCGGCCTGGAGCTGAGAACTCACACACAACTGTCCTCAGCAGTGAGATCCATTACATTTTTCTGTGGTTACTTGTGAGCTCCCTGGTTATGATTAAATAAGATATCTATGATAATTAATGTGCATATCATCGACGCATACATTTTCATTATACAAAACAAAAAAGCCTTAAGACAAAAGTGTCAAGAGCATTCTCTACTGGTGAACACAGAAACTGTCACTCCAGTTCTGTTTTATAGCCTGCTGCAGCTGAACTCAAGATCACCAGCTGGTCACCTGACCCACAATCCCAGAATCCAACAGAAGTCCAGCAGACCCCAAGAGGTGTGTGACACCACCCTTCCTACTGCTTTACTCATTTCTTACATTTCTCTCACTAAAATAGCATAAACCCATATATGTGTGTGTCTGTGTGTGCATGTGTGCATATGTGTGTGTGTGTGTGCGCGCATGTGTGCGTGCGTGCGCCTGTGCGTGTGTGTGCGTGCGCTTGTGTGTGTATGTGTGTGTGTGTGCGTGCGCCCGTTCGTGTGTGTGTGCGTGCGTGTGTGTGTGTACGCACTTGTGTGTGTGTGTGTGTACGCACTTGTGTGTGTGTGTGTACGCACTTGTGTGTGTGTACGCACTTGTGTGTGTGTGTGTGTGTACGCACTTGTGTGTGTGTGTGTGTGTGTGTGTGTGTGCTCTGCTTCAGGCTCAGAGAGCCTGGGAGACATGAGCAAGAGGGGATTACCCAGACTTCCACTGCAGGACAGCAGGACGCAGATTCGCCGCCACAGCAGCTACACGGGCAGCAGCGTGTACGACGTGGTGAACGAGCCGGGCTGCCCTTGGCCTGAGGCGGACAGCCGCAAGACCTCTGCCTGTAGCCATCTGTACGAGGAGCCGTTCCCGGTCTACGCACAAGTCCACAAAACCACGCCAGCCGCCCTCAGAGACAGGGATAACACAGTCAGGGATAACACAGACAGGGATAACACAGACAGGGATAACACAGACTTCCACCTATATGCCAAAGTAAAGAAGACTACCGGACGGGCGGTCAAATCTGAACTGATTCTTTAAAACATACTTTAAATTCTATGCATAAAATATGTCACATTCTGTTTTTGTTAATGTGAATAATTATTGATATTATTAGGCATTTTGCCTAGATATTGTTCATTGTTATAAGACAGATATTAAGAGAACCAGCAGTAAAAATGTTGTACATTTCTATTTAAAGTTCTCAGGTACCCTAAACTGAAAGTGAGGTGTTGATAGTCATTGATGTACCGTTACCATAATTTATCTATGGCTTTTTTTTTTTTTCACAGTGTGAATTAAACATTTCTGAATAAGCACCGGTGCCGTTTTTGTCCAGTATTTTATCACTTGTTCCTCATAGCAAGCACAAAGCATTGCTTGGTTCTTTCCCGTAATAGGACACAAACTCAACTTCCTTTTATTTTATTATTGACTATCTTACACACACAACTTGATTATTTTCTCCAGCACGATGAACAATAACTTTATTTGTTCATCGAGAAAAGGATCTAAAATCGTGAAACGCGGGATTAATCTTGATCACTGTACTGCGCATGTGCAGTGAGCCCACCGCTTGGGTTTAAACGCTTATCTCTCGGCGCAAATTTTAATCATACGGTGTCGTAAATTAACGACCAACTATGGTCGCAGAAAACCACATTCGCCGCATATTTTCACTAATAATATTTTTGTGACAAGCCAATACAAAGTTTAATTAAATAACTGGTCCCACAACGGCAACACTGTCCAATAGCGAGACAAGAAACAAAGTCGCCTGCGAGATTGACAGGTCCAGTGTGGGCGGGGCTTGGAAGAGTGCGAGTGGGACGGTTAGAAAATCTGTTTGATAAAGAGTGGAGTGGGACGCTCGAGCTGGTGAAGTTATTCGTTTGCTAAGGTTGCTAAGCAATCTAATGGTTTTTCTTTGGTTATATTTTAATAGTGCTGCTGATATCATTTACCGTTAAAAGGTAAGACTGTTTTTCTGGCACTTTGAGCTGTACTTGTTACACTGTTAAATAGCTGTCTACCCTCTTAACGTTACTGTCAACTGTGGCAAAAAGAAAGACCAGCACAAACTAGCTACCGTTAGCTAGCTATCCAACAGCGTGCGTGCGTGCGTGTGTGTGTTTCCATCGGCGCAGGTACGTTATCTGACCGGCTACAGCGTGCGTGCGTGCGGCTACACTCCAAATCTGTTCCGTGTCAGTTTACAGTTTATTTTACGCTCTTAGTGAAGCTGCCGATGCTGTGATGTAGCATTGCTAGCTAATTACAAAGTTGGTAACTAACGTTAGCCAGCTAGTCGGCTAACTTAACCTGAACCAAATTGAAATGTAAATTCAACAAATGGCAAAATGCTAATACTAAGCTAACTTATGTCCAGAGTCACTAATTTGAATGTAACGTTAGCGTGCAGGGTAACATTAGCTAGTTAGCATTAGGCAGATCGCAAAACTAACTAACTAGCTCCCTAACGGTTACCTTACTTAGCTGTAGCTAGCTACCTTCCAACTAGCAAGCTACAAACATAAGATTAAGCTGGTTTCTGTTGAAACGCTAAATGGCTAACTCGCTAACTTTTGCTAACGTCAGCTGTGTTAATGATTACGTTAATTGGCAAATAGCCGAAAACATTGAGGTAACGTTAAGCTAAATTTGTTAAGCAGCGCTA